>BSUD01000003.1:49660395-49705853 GCA_033239045.1 Fagopyrum esculentum
AAAAAAAAAAAAAAATACACGGGTATTGCTTAAGAGCATATACTGATTATATAGATGAAATATTACTTTATGAATGCAATTAGTTTTATATAAGCTCATAACTGAGATATCTTTATTATTTTCAATAACAAAGATATAATACGAAAATTTAGAATCATAACATTTATTCGGGCGAATGAAATTATGATTGAGGTTCGTCGATCTTTATCCATAGTTCTTATAAGAAATACAATAATAAAGATGACTATTATTAGAATAAATATTTCTTAAAAAAAAAAAAGAAGAAGTTTTTCTTCATTAATTACATAATAGAATATAACTAAAAGTTATATAAAATAATGATCCTATAACAAAAGACATATCACATATCGGAGCAAAGAATAAACTTGGAAATAAGTAATTTAACTACAACCATCGTTATTACTGAAATAAATAATAAAATTTCAGCTAATAAAATTCTTTAAATTTTGTAAATTTTAATAAAGTTTCAGATATTGAATTTCAACGGACTTAGATCGAGCTTACATTTCAACTACTCCGTATGTTGATGTGTGAGCAGATCTAAAGATGGAATATGGTTTGGCGGAAGCTATGAAATAGACGCGGAAGCGATGGTTGATCCGGTCAAGGTTGATCGAGCAATCCGTAAACTGGAGTGCATAGGTTGATTCTTGAAGAATTCTCAAATGTGAAGGTTCGGATCGAAGATCCAAGCCATAACTTTGAGAAGAAAGATGTGATGCAAATCAAGAAGGAGGATTTACCTTCAACTAAACTTGATTTAATTTGAACATGATTATAAGTGAGGTCAAGCATTCTTATATAGAGGATGGGACTAGGACAAAAGGTCAGAATGAAATGTCAAAAGCAAATGGCTAAAAGAGAGGTCCAATAGGATAACCTTAAGGAGATCCAATGGGAAAGCTTAAAAGAAAATATTCCAAATGAATGTCCCTTTTATTATTACATAAGAAAAAGTAAGAAAAATGTTGTCAAAATGAGCAAACTTCATGTTAAGACAAAACATGCCACTTACCGGGTTATCTTAGGCAAAGGCACGAATGACATTGATATCCAGAGGCGCATCACCCTTCTTTCAATTGGATTGTTGTAACTGCTCGTCAACAATTATGATCAAGTTGCGAAGGCAGCTCCCAATGATAGGTACGAGCACCTTAATTTATTATATGATGGTTGAGATGTGATTTTATGAATCAATTTTTTGTTACTAATATTGGTTAAAAATCTTCAGCTTTGTTATGACTTCATATGTCAAATTCCTATGGAACCTCAAAAAGTGGAGGTTAGAAAAAAATCATACTCTATCATGCTTGATATATGACCGAGAATTGTGAGTTGGGCATTGACCTTTGACAAGGGGAGAAGGCGAGTTCACCGGGGAGGACTGAAGGAGTTCAATAAAGTGTTCATTGCATTGTACCTCCAAGGGAAAATCATTGATCCCTTGTTAGATTGTCTCAGGGAGTGGGATGGTGCTCCTCTCCCCATTTCTTAAGTTTTAAAACTTCTTAACTTCTTTTTTGTGTTATCTGAATTAACTGTTTGTATGTGAAAGAATAATGTTTTTTTTATTCTACTTAAGTAGAACACATATTAAATTTACTACTTTCTCTTACCTATTAGCTATATTGACCCTTTTATTATTTTCAAATTGAAGAATTCAATAATTGGTACAAAAGCTGAACAACAACACTTTTTATTATCTTAGGAATCTGTTTCCACATTTGAATTGCAACGACGACTAATTTACTTCGAATAACCTCATTCCGGATGATAAGTATTAAAGATCGAGATTTAGAGTAAATATCATAATTAATAATAACTACGAATAATAATAATAATTAGGAATAATCTATTCAACCAACAATAACTACGAATAATCCACTAAAACAACTACGAATAATACATTAAACGATATGACACCTTCACAACAAAACTAATTATAATTACGAATATATTCTCATGATTACACGATAAGTCTGTTCTACTATGATCAATACTCTATATATATATTGAATTGCAAACGATGACTCTAATTTGTTTGTGTTTCATCATAACATTGAAATTGATACGCTTGTAGTAGTAAGTAATAAATGAATTTGAGTTTGAACTCGACAACTTTGGTAAAGTAATTGACTGTAAGTTCCACGCGCTATAGCTTCGCGTATTATTCGCGCCACCCAAGAGTGGAAACAAACTCGATATGCGACGTGGCTTCGAAATGATGGCGGGGGAAGACGAGGTTTCAGTTGAGAGGATAAACGAAAAAGAATTCCCTGCTGCACTGCACAGGGCCACAACGCCCTCTCATGCCCAACAACACATCTTGGCCGTTGGATCCAAGCTGCAACGTGGGACCTGGGGGTTCAATGCAGGCGACGCCTCTGATTCAAAACAAACCTTCTTCTTGTGGGCCCCACCTCCCAATCCCCATCCTGCAACAAAATCAAAACCCCGTGAGAAATTATGCGGAGAGACTGAGAGAGGGACGGTTTTGCTGAGCGTTTATGATCCACACCAATAAAGGAGAGACAAAACCTTTGGCTTTACACTCTCTCGCACTCTCTGCTCCACCTGTTTCCCTCAAAGAGAGATACACAACCCACGGGGATTTCGGTTTTGCTTCTTACTCTGTTCCGTTTTCCACGGAGATCTGACGCCGATCGTCACTCAATCATACCAACTGCAAACCTGCAAATCGGTGAACCTCGACTACTGCTCTTCTACTTTTTCCAAATATTATGTGTTTGATTTTCCTCTTCCTTGTTGCGTCGTTTTTCTTCTCTATAGTTTCTTTGGCTTCTTCACGGATTGCAGGTTTCCCTCTCACGAGATTTCCCTGCTTCTCTAGCTTGTTTCATATATAGATCGACAGAGTTTCCTTGTGCGTTTGCTCCAACTTTCTCTCTCTGCTTTAATTCTTCAAGGACCCGATTCTCTTTACGCGAGAGACGAATTCACTTTTTTCCTTTCACTTTGCCGATCCTCTTTCTCCACTTTTTGTTTTCTCTCTTTCTCCGGCCTTCCGATCGTGAGGAACAAGTCTCTCATTTAACTTTGGACAATCCATTGATTTTGGTAGTTTTTCTTTTTCTTCAGTTTTTGGCCAGATGATCTGTACCAATTAATTATTGTTGATTTTAAGCAGTATCACAGTTCCTTGGTAGATCTTTGCATTGAATATTGATTGATCGAGGAAAGCAATTTAGAAAACAAATAAAGCCAAAAATCCTCTTCCATCTTTATCGGTTCTCTCTTTCCGGCATCTTTTTTGGTAATAAACAAGCTATAAAACCTCTTTATATTTATCTCTCGTCCCCGTCATCTCTATCGACATTCTCACACACTTCTCTCTCTTCCTCATCTTTCCTTTCGCCTCTTTACTCGCTTTCAGTTCTTTCAACTCATTTATTATCATCATTACTCGCGTACATCCTTTCTTTTCTCATTTATCTCTCGCTGATTCCGCCCCAATTTATGCTCTCATTTGATTCAGTTTGCTCTGGTTCTGTAAAGATCTGAGAGAGGATCACTGTTTATTTCATTTCAAATGTTGTCTTCGATATGGACCTATCTCGCGACCACAGGCGTATATTGAGCAGGTATTCTGCGCACAACCGTAACAACACCAGCAAAAAGGAGCTTATTATTTCTGGCGATCAAAAGCCCCACATATAATCATAATTACCGAAAATATTCCCTTACCATCCAAGGATACAGACAAAACCCCAGTTCGATTTTGTGTGGTCTTATCAATTAACTGAATTTGTTATCCCCATAAAATTTCAATTATCTGAATTTTGTGGATATAGTCTCTGTACATCTTTCCTTGTCTGTGAAATTTCATCTTCTGATAATGTTATGTTCCCCCATTTCTACTCCGACTTTCAAGGCGATTGTATTGAGGAATTGAGTGGAAGAGGAGCAGTTTTCACGGCGAAATCTTGGAGGGGAGAACGAAGGCAGTTGAGCTTTTTAGGAAGAAGCAGTGAACGGTGGATGTGAAGACGACCTAGATACTGAAATGGTGTCTGGTAAGTCTGACGTTCAAGATGGTGAACTTCCTTCTTCTACTATCTCTGCAAAGAAACTGAAACCTCACAAGAAGGTATACTTTTACTGCTTTCTTTTCTAGCCATATACTGCAACAAGTAATTCTGAATTTTCCTGATTAAGCTTGTATGATTTGTCAGATTTTTGAAGGTTCTTATGGAGTTAATCGTGCTTCCATTCCCCGCAAACTACGATCAGGAGGTTTGTGTTGTCAGAGCTTGAAATAGAATCAATGCAATTTCATGTTGTTTTTCTTCTTGTTGCGATGAGATCGAATGTACGATTATAGTGAACCGTGGTAGATTCAGAGAGAGAAATTGCTTGTTTTGGAAGCTTTCGTTTTATTCCTTGGAAAGTTTTATCCTCCGTTTGTGATCGATATTGTTTTCTTACCAGTTCCATTGAATATTTTATGTAGACATTAATATATCTTAATCTCACCCTGGACCTGCATTTTTGTGTAGTGGTGCTGGGTTCCCTTTTTTCCTTTCAGGAAAAGAACTTATATCTCCTTCTTTAGAAGTTTGAAGCACTACATGCGGCTTTGTACTTTCGCTTTTCTTGCTGTGCACCAATGGTTAACGACATGATTTCTCATTTGATGTGCAGTTATTAAAAAACGAACCTGTCATACCATGTTAGAGCATATGCCTAATTCAGAGGACCAAGTAAATGGCTTACAAACAACTGGAAAGGATTATTCAAAGAATCCCAAGTCTGGTGTGGTTAGTTTCATTGTGCCCCAATGGTCAATTTTTTTTTTTTTAACCTTTTTATGGAAACAGTTCAATCCTGAGCAGCTGTCAAAGGATGAAGAAGAAGTTGCCGAGGCACTTTTTGCCTTAGCTGGAATGGTCCATCCCAGGGTGACATCCTTCGAAAACAAGTCAGATGATGTCTCTCTATCTGAGAGACAGATGCACTCCAAGAAGCCCAACTATTCTCTGCTTTCTTCTCAAGGTCGTTTATTAAGGAATTCAAATTGCTTTTTTGTGTATCATGCAACACAATTGTAATCTGATAGTATTTCTTTCGTTAGGTCCACAAGCCCCAGAAGATGTGGCGGAAGATACCTGTAATCAAACTTCAGAAGATTTGTCAATACAAAAACGAGAGGTGGATGATTTGGGAAAGTCTACTTCTTTTAGCCAACCTAAGTTATCTCAAACTATACTACAACTGAACCATCAAAGCCTATCAAAAACAGGTTCAGGGACCAAGTATGCAAACTTTAAGCCTTAGTTTTTCTTTTTCTGTTTCTTGTTTGTATCTACTTGTTCTTCATACATATTCTGTTATCAGGAAGAAAGCTTTTGAGCAAAGAGAAGCCCTTCTGTCTCAGAGTTTTTATGGAAATGTATGTTTCATAGACAGACGTTCAGTTTATAGTATTTACTCTTGTTACTTGTTTATATTGATCTGTATACTAATTGCAGAATTATGTTGTTCCCACAACCGGAGATCTTGCAAGTCAAGATAAGCACGCACATGCTTCAGAAAGCAAGAAGAGTGGTATGCAAGCTTTTAGTTTTATGTCTTTATTTTGTATACTACAGATCTATTTGACTTGCACGTCTATATTAGAAGTCCATGTTTGACAATCTTGAAACTGTTTTGTACTTTGAAGGCTCAACATTGTTGACAAGCCTTTTTTCCCATAATTCACATGGTTATGTGGGCGACCATGGTTTTCCTTCAGGGTAATATTCTTAAATATTTAGTCTGCAAACTTCCTTCACTTTTTCTTTTCACTTAACAATGAGAAACTAAGATTTACTTGTTTGATTGCTGCTGGATTATTTAGGTGTTCTGCTACTAAGTTACCCTATTGGTTGAAAGCGGTTGCATCTTCATATGAGCCACCAGGGCTTCAACAGTCTCAAGTTTCACACAAAAATGTGGGTAGCTGTAATCTCATTAATTTCATTGAGCAAGTTCATGGTGTTCTCATGTTGCTTAAACTATATTTCTTCAAATATTCAATCATACAGGAGTCTGAAGTTGAAAAGGGAGAATGGATCAAGAATAGATGTGCCACTCATGTTCATATCAGCCATTTTATTCACTTATCACAGAAACCAGAGGGAAAGGTGATCTCACTTCCTGAGAGTCGCCAATGTAGACCACTTGATGGTGTAAAGATAAAATTCCTGAAAGCAAGCAGCCATTTGAATCCTGTGAGTAATGTACCAACTACAATGGTTCCTGATAGTCATATGTGTAGTTCCTTTGCCGAGAAGAATATTGTGGAAGCTTCAAATGTTCCGAGAAGGTTATCTCATGAGCAAGAACGGACATCTTTAGCACCTGGTAATTTGGCCTTGAGGAAGCAGGTATTTTTTTTATTGCTACTCAGCTACTGGTTTTTTTGTGCTGATTAATTGCTAACAAAATTTAGTTGATTACAGTGTTTTGATTTCCTGTCCTTGTCAAGTGGAGGTTCTGGAAGTGGAACTGAAGCTGGGTTTGATGCAAATAGAAACCGAATTCAGTTGGATGTCTTGGCCGGATTGCCAGTTCCTCAGTTGCAACCACTGAACCAATATAATTCAGTTGCCTCTTTGGCTTTGCCTCCAAACCTTACTCAGTTCGATGCTTATCAGAATCTGAGTCAGCTTTCAACATCAGGACAACCGCAAAAATCGCAGGTATCACTGCAGAAATTGAGCTTTAATCATCACTGAATTTGACTCTTGGTTTTCATACCGTCACATAGTAATGATACTTATTTCATTTATGTAGATCCACCTGCAGCTTCCTTCTTATTTTAGCAGATCAAATCAACTGGATAGTAGTATAACATCGATCACGAAACACCCACAGCAACATCCAATTTGGATGACTCAGCTTGGAGCTCAATATAGGTCCGGAAACATGGCTTCGTCCCAAATGACACAATGGCAGAATTCAAGGCAGGAACATCAGATATTACAATATACGCAAGCTCAAATTCCATCTTCCATGTCTTCTCTAGCACCAGGAGGAGGTCATTTCCCCAAGTATATACAGATGCCGCAACAGCATCAGCAGCTGGTACGCCTTTCGGCTCCATTTCCAACTACTCCGGCAAACAGCCCAATACCCATCTTCTGTGACAAAAAAGAGCGTTGATTCCCCTACAACTTTGGCTTCAATGGACAGCATAGGCAAAAGCGCGGAAAGAGGTGAGGAAAATGTTTTGCTTTGTCAAGTAGTAGACCGGTTTATAGCCGTTTCAATTTGTCAAACAAAGATGTTAGATAGGGTTCCAGTGAGTGATGATGTAAAGGAAGTAGACAGTTGAAAGGAGAAATCTAGTAAGTTTATATGAGAAACTTGTGTTATTATGACGTAAAATCAAATTGTGGAAATGTGGCAAAGAGAACATCAGTGTCACTAACTCACTGCTCATAGAATGGGGGCCTGCGCACCGTTAATTGTTCAATTAATAATGCACCTGTAATTTCCGTGCACGCTGTAGCTCTAAGTTTTGAAGACTAGTCAGAATGGTATCATTTCCTCCATCCATTCTTTTTAATACATAGCTAAGAAAATTAGGTAGATCAGTTTTTTGAAACCGATTGACGTAAGGCATCGTTGCGGATGAGATCTTGAACATCTTCTGGAATAGAATCAACGTTCATCATGTAGCTGAAACCATGCATGACAATCTTGTCCGCGACCATATTGATTTCCCTGAAAATATGTTGGACGGAAGAGTTAGAAGATTCCGATATCATATTAGAAATATCAGTGACAATCATGTCCATTTTCCATTGAGGTTTCCATAGTCGGTTGATCGCATTGATAAGCATCAAGGTGTCTCCGCCTTCCCGAAGCACAAACGCCTATGCCTTAAGTATAGAATCGGCGTTGCATCTTCTGCTTCCCATATCAATAGGAACGACACACTGAGTTCTAATGATGTAACCAAAAGAAAAGTGGTTTTCTGAGTTTTTTGATGCATCAAAATTAAGTTTAAGAAACCCATCTTTTGGTCGTGTCCACTTTATTTTTTTAGTTTTCCTCCTTTGCTGGACATTCTTGATTTTATTGTTATTCAAGTTTTTGTTAGCTTGTTCCCAATCGGTGATTTGATTTAAAGCAATTTGTTTGAGGTTCTGTGGTGTCTTTGTTTAGTTAAAGATAATTTGGTTTCTAGCGAGTCTATGTTCCACCAAATGACAACAAGGTATCTCACCTCCGAAGCCGTCAATAGACCAGTAAGGTCTACAAGGGCCTCTACAATGTTCCACTCGTCAAAGTCATATTTGGAACATTCAGTGTGATGATTACATAATTCCAAAATTCATCACATTAGGAATTCTCTGCCTCTTAAGGTTTTGTTTTGTTGGCAGACCAATCAAGTGTTAATTTCCATAGGAAATTTTTTTTTGGGCATTGTGTTAATATTCCATATCCATGAATTGTCTGTGGTGACACCGACCTTCCTTTTTTGTATCATTTTCATAGCTGATTTAGTAGAGTACCGTCCTTCATTGTTCTCCACCCACTATAGTCTATCTCTTATATCATTTTTGGGAAGATTATAGCTTTTTATTTTTTCGATGATATTAATAGGAAGTATTGTGTTTAATTGATTTAGTAGTTGGTGATTCCACTGTTTATTCACGATGTAAGAGAAAGTACATTCGTCCTAATTTAGCAGGTCCTTATTGGTCACGATATCCAGAGATTGTTTATTAATGATCCATCTATCTTTCCGAAATCTAGCGGTTTATCATCGATCCATCTGTCTTTCCAAACCTGATTTCCTCCGTGTTTATTAATTGAACATGTTGGACCTCGTGATTTTTATTCCTCCTAGTGAATAAATTAGACTCATGATCTTTATTGTTTACAAAAAAACTATAGTCAAATAAGAGGGTTTGCTTTGTCATTCATTCACTAATAAGAAAGGTCTCTACAAATAGGGATTGCATATGGTCCAGACTGAACCGCTCCGGTCTAGACTAGTCAAAATGTCCAAACTGAAATGGAACGGTACAATACAATCCAGTTCCGACTGGATGTAAGTTTTGAATTAGTTGGTATGGTTTAACTAATTTTATATTATTTAGGATTTAGTTTTTTCGGTTCAAACGGTTTTAATCTTGATTTAACTTTTTAACAAGTATGTAATATATATGATAACTCCACCTTGATTATAAATTGTATATGTGGATGATGGAAGACTTAACATCATAAGCGGTATTATAAACTAACAAATATCGATTGTATTTCTAGATTGCATGGTTTTGTTTGTGTTTGTTAAATGTGTGCAAGCTTTGAAAAGCATTCCAAAGGATGAACACATGCCTTGAAACTCATTACAAGGGACAAGCACAGAGATCTTGAAAGGTATTTCAAGGGATAAACACGAAGGCCATGGAACGCCGTTCAAGGGATAACAGCGAAGGCCTTGAAAAGTGATACAAGGGAGGATTCGGCTGAAGGCTTTTTCAAGATTTAAATCTCAACAGCCAAATCTACCAAGGATAACAAAAGGATAACAAGAAGATCTTCAAATGGATTTTAAGAGAATATCTCGACCAACCAACAAGAAGATCTTTAAGAGAAGATCTCGGCAAGCCAACAAGAAAATCTTCAAGAGAAGATCTCGATCACAACAACAAAGATCTCAACCGAAGATCTCCAACGGCAAAAAAGATCTTCCAAGAAGATTTCACGCAAAGAGGATCTCGGATCTAAGGGATATTTTCAACAAACAAAGATCTTCAACAACTTAGAAGATCTTGGAGCGTGAACTAAAGGCTTCAACTACAAAGATCTTCAATGGCTCTTTCAAGGAGAAGATCTCGAAGATGAAGATTCTCAAACATGTGTCAAGTAGAGGAAGTAGATAAAGCCGATAGAAGATCTTACAATGTCTACTTCATCTCAACCAAACACCGTTTTCCATGGAGAAAGAAGAACATCACAATGACCCTCGTACAACGGCTAAAATAGTTCTCCATAGAAGACTATAAATGAAGATGACGATTAAAGAGAACAACAATAAGCTTACACGGAAACATCTAAGTCTTCAAGCAATCAAAGTATCTTCATTCTTTCCAAAAGTTTTTCTTCCTCTTAGCTTACAAAAGTTTACATCCTCAAAGAGAGAAAACCACTAGAGCTCCATTTGAATATCTAGAGAGTGTTATACTCGAGTGTGTGTTACTCTGCGAAGTAACTAGGCTATTATTGCTAGGTTAGAGTTGGAACTAGATCGTAGCATTGGCTACAATGAGAGAAAAATGGGATTTCTTATAGGTTGTATCTATGACTCTTTGAGCAGATAATAGATAGTTAGATCCTACGGGTAAAGAAACCCTAGGATGGAAATGTAGGCTGTTAGAGCTGAACTTCGTAAACATATCACCTTGTCGATCTTTTAATTGCCGCACTATATCTCGTTTCATTGTGACTAACGTTGTTTTGCAAGTTTTCGAAGTCAAGACCTTGAAATCACTTTTAAAGCCCTTGAAAACCAGTTTTGTCATAAAGAACACAAATCGACTTCAAGGCCTTGAAATCAGTTTCAAAGCCTTGAGATAGGTTTTTGCGAAAAGTTCTCATACTATATTCAAACCCCCTTCTAGAGTATTTATATCCTTATTATTCACATATGTATAGTTTGTTTTGGATTTGGTTTGATTATATATGTATAGAGAGAGAGTTGATTGCAATTAAAAAGGGCTTTTTAGGGTCAAAATTCGGGAAAATGCACAATCAATGGATCAAGTAACCATATTCAAATATAATATGTATTTGTTCAATTAAATTTTTTTCAACTATACTCGTAATTGTTCAAATATGTCAATTATTCGACTATATTCGACATTTTTCGACTATATCATCAATTGTTCAACTATATTCGAAAGTGTTCAACTATACAACTAATTGTTAAATGTTAATTTATATATTTAATTGTTCAACTAAAATTTGTTAGGTATATAACAAATGTTAATTAATTTGGACAAATCACAACTCTTGATTATTTTGATCAAAAGGTTTTGAGTCATTTCCACTTTTGACCCTAAGCCCTATTCTATATGATCAAAATTCTGTTATATATATATATATATATATATATATATATATATATATATAAAGAAACGAATAGGTGAATAATAAGGATATAAATACTCTAGAAGGGGGGTTGAATAGAGTATGAAAACTTTTCGCAATATCGTATATCAAGACTTTGAAACTAATCTTAAGGCCTTGAAGTCGATATGTGCGCTTAGTGACAAAACTGGTTGAGGTGAAGTAGCCGTTGTAAGATCTTCTTTCTCCTATATCTTCTTTCTTCTACTTCCTCTCTTTGACGCTCGTTGAAGATCTTCGTCACCGTGATCTTCTCTTTTGGAAATTTTGTTGAATATCTTTATTGCCGTTAAAGATCTATCCGAGATCTTCTCACTTGGAAGACGTTGGAGATCTTCACTTTAGATAGCCGAGATCTTCTCCCTGAGAAACCGTTGAAGATCTTCTTATCTTCTTGATGTGCTTATATCTTCTCTTAATCAAGTCTTCTCAAATCTTATAACTCCTTCAGTTGAGATCTTCTAAGATCTTGGAAGAACCGTATAGGTGAATATAAAGGATATAAATACTCTAGAAGTGTAACACCCGAAATCCGTGAGACTCGGGACGCTACTAGGCTAGGATCTCACAGTGGATCCTGACCCTAGCCTGACAACAAGTTCACTGGACCTTACAACAAGACACTGATAGATATAAAAATAAATACATAAAATGATGTAACTGTATAACAAAAGAGTATACAAAAAAATAGCCGAGTATAGAACGACAACATCATATCCACATATACAAACATCCCCAAAAACCCATGCAATACCTATGTACGGAAGTCCTCGGCTAGTCACCCTGCCGGATCACTCTGCAACCCTTCTATCTTGCAAAACATCTACAACACGGTATAAAACCGTTAGCTAACCATTCATATATGTATAAGCACAAACACAAATCATGGAATCATGAACACATAATCATGTTGTCACATATTTACCCGTTTAATTATCTTTATATAAATAGTCATCCACTCAAATCATATATATATATATATATGAAACCATGTGACACGAGGAGCGTATCATCCTCGCCGCTGGGTGCTATAGCCAACTGGAGTAGTATCGGCGCACTACCCGTGTACCCTAAGGGAGTGGTGAAGTGCCCATCCCATATACCAGTCTGGTATGACTTCAGAGAACCTCCCAAACTCCTTACAGGATATAAAGGAAAGGTTATCACTGCCACTACAAGGGGGCTATCAATAAAACATAGGTCGGTAATGATCGATATCACATGCTATCAAGCATATAACACACACACACACACTCATGCATACATCCAATATAGGGATGTTAACTAAGTAAGTCCTACGGGCTTACCTCAACCTCAGATACTCTCAACCTCAATCCGGATAACAACACTGCCTAATAACAAGGGATAAAGAGATATCAAATATCCTATCAATCCAAGGGGTCACACCTAGACCCAAGGGATCCATAAGGATCATAATCAACCTATAAGCCTCACAACCTACTAAACCTCAAGGCCATAACCGGCATATATCGATATCATGATCATCCTCATTCTATCCTCATACACATACCTAGCATGCTAGTAGACCACTCATACTAGGAAGGGAAAGGATCCATACCACCCTAGGTAGGTCCTGAACAAGACGCACTTGCGTGACAAGAAGGACGCAAGGGCAAAGAACTGGAAGACGCAGGGGCGGCAGCTCTCCCACGCAGGGGCCACGACACTAGTGGCGTAGGGGCGGCTCAGAGGTGGCGTAGGGGCGGCTCCTGTGCAGAATGTAACCCTTGACTTCTCTTCGATCCTTCCCTCAATTCTCTTCGACTCTTCACCATCCAACAACCAGATACATACACACACACACACACACACACACACACATATATATATATATATATATATATATATATATACACACACACACACACGCACACATCAACATTAGCCCATGAAGATCAACACAAGATCAATCTTGTGGAATCCTAAGCTAGAGAAGAAGGAAAGAAGACGAAAAGAAGAAAGAAAGAAGGAAGAGGAGAAGGAAAAGAAAGAACTCACCACAAATACTCAACAAAACCTAAACAAAGGAAGAGATCATCACTAACACAAGCTCAGCTGGCTCTCACAACACAACATCAACACCTCCCATCATCATCCACAATAAAATCCACACAAACCCTCATACAAGATCAAGAAACTCAAGTAGAGGATCAAAGGAAGAAGAAGAAGAGAAGAATAACGTAGGGCAGCTGGGGAATGAAGGAAACCCTCATTCAAAAGCAAAGGAGGAAACTTATATGGGAAGAAAGGGTAAATTACGAGTCAAGAGTCAACAAAGTTGGCTGCAACCGCACAAAACCGCAGGGGTGGATTTGCAGGGCCGTAGGGGCGGACCACAGGACCGCAGGGGTGGCTCACTAGACACGCAGGGGGCGGCTGGGTCCTGGCTCAGCACTGCTCAGCACCTACGTCTCAGTTGAGGCGTAGGTGTGGGATCTCTAAAAGACTAAGACTCTTACATCTCACCCCCCTAAAAACAAGCTTCATCCCGAAACTTGTGAAATCCCAAATCCTCTCGGACCCATATGCCGAGGTATAACTCTCTCTCTATTGGAGGTATCACATCTCCGCTCAAAAAGGTCACAACCTATATCATTTTATAACCTTAAAACGCATGCATGAAGGAATCACCATCTCCAGCAACAACATCAATATGCTCTCCAGTGGCATAAAGGAAAACCATCTCTAGCTAGCCAATAACCACATCACAAAGGCATAGAGGAAGCACATCTCTTGCCATAATCACAACACATGGCATAGAGGAACCACATCTCTATCCATATCATACTCATAACACAAGCCATGGGGAAAAAAAAATCTCCAGCAAAACTATGATTATCAAAATAGCGTGGAGGAATAACCATCTCCAGCTAAACCCTAATCGCATCCAAATAGCATAACGGAAAAGATCCATCTCCAACTATAATCATAAATCGAGCTAGCACATCAAGATCTAATAAGATCATATATCGCATCATAGCTAGAACGAAAATAGATATATCAAGCACATAATCATAACACTCACCAAGATAGCACTAAGATCTACTCATTGATCCTACAGGTGCATCTATCTCGGCATAAAACTCTGGATAGTTCCTATGGATACTATCCTCAGTCTCCCATGTAGCCTCATCAGGTCCTCGTCTCGACCACTGTATCCTCAACATGGGAATGTCCTTCGAACGCAGGCATCTCATACCTCGCTCTAGGACTGCAATTGGATGCTCAACAAAAGTGTGGTCCGGCTCAACCACCAAATCATCATAACTCACAATGTGTCTCGGATCTGGTATGTACTCCTTCAGCTGAGACACGTGAAACACAAGGTGAACACCCTCTAACCTTGGAGGCAAATCCAATCTGTATGCTGCCCTCCCAACTCTGTCTAGTATCTACAAAGGGCCGACATATCGGGGACTCAACAACCCTTTATGCCAAAACATCTAACGCCTCGCGTCGGAGATACTCTCAGCCAAACACGAGCTCCAATTCTGAACTCTAAAGGTCGATGCCTCTTGTCTACATATGACTTCTGGCGACTCTGTACAACCAGCATCCTCTCTCTGATCAGTGCTACTCGAGCCTTGTCATCCTGAATCGGATTAGGTGTTAAACCACTAACACTGCTAGGCTCATCCCAACATAGCGGTGTACGGTATCTACATCCATACAGTGCCTCATATGGGGCTATCCCAATCGATGCATGCCAGCTGTTGTTGTATGAGAACTCAACTAGTGATCAAAGATGATCTGTCCCCACTTGTCCCCAATCCAACACACAAGCCCGCAACATATCCTCCAGGGTCTGGATGGTCCTCTCTGACCGACCATCTGTCTGAGGATGGAATGCAGTCGTAAAGTAGAGACTCGTCCCCAGAGCAGTATGAATCTGCTGCCAAAACCTCGAGGTAAATCGCCCATCTCGATTTGAGACGATCGTCCTCGGTACACCATGGAGTCTCACTATCTGCCTAGTGTACTCCTCAACCAATTTGCTCACTAGCCACGTTTCCCGAATAGGGATGAAACGTGCAGTCTTCGATAGTCTGTCAACCACAACCCAAATAGCATCAAAACTCTTACTGGGCCTCATTCCAGTCACAAAGTCCATAGAGACGTCCTCCCACTTCCACTGCGGTACTAGCAGTGGCTGGAGCTTCAACCCTCCCCACCAATATGATCATCTCACATCATGGTACATCTTATTCGTACCTGGATGTACTGAATAAGGTGTACAATGAGCCTCTTGTAAAATTCTTCTGTCTCAGCCCCATATCATCGGATACACAGATGCGGTTGCAGTGTCTCATCACTCCATCTACTCCTATGGAGAACTGTGGTGCCTCACCACGAGACATCCTCTCTCGAATCCTCAACAGGGTCGGACAGGTCCCCTGCTTCTGTTGGACTTCACCCAATAGATCAAGTATAACCTCTAAAGTGTACAATTGGGCATCCTCATCAGGAAACTGAATGTCCAACTTTAGCCAAGCTAGATCTCTCTGCAGTTGAGGCTGAACTGTCAATCTCGCAATCGCCTTCTCTCGAGGCGTCTTCCTACTGAGAGCATCGGCGATAACGTTCGTCTTCTACAATATCTCAAGATCAAAGTCCTTGATCAACTCGAGCCACCTACGCTGGCGGTTATTCAACTCCCGTTGCATAAAGATATACTTCAGACTCTTGTGGTATGTGAATATCTGACATGTAGCACCATATAGGTAATGTCTCCAGATCTTCAAAGCATGAACTACCGCTGCCAATTCCAGATCATGAGTCGGGTAGTTCTCCTCATACGTCTTCAACTGTCTAGATGCATATGCAATCACTCTACCCCTCTATATCAACACACATCCCAAGCCTAGCTTGGATGCGTCACTGTATACCACAAAATCCTCGGTACCCTCTGGTTGTGCCAAGATAGGAGCAGAAGTCAAGCGCCTCTTCAACTCCTCAAAACTTTGGGCACACTGATCGGACCATACAAATCTGGTAGTCTTCCTCAACAAACTTGTAAGTGGACGGGCAATCACAGAAAATCCCTCCACAAAGCGTCGGTAATAGCCGGCTAGGTCAAGGAAGCTACGCACTTCCTTGACGTTTGTCGGTGTCGTCCTTGCTGCTACGTACTCAATCTTCGTCGGATCAACCTTGATCCACTCGGGGGAAATGATATGACCCAAGAATGCTACCTCTAGCATCCAGAACTCGCATTTAGAGAGCTTGGCGTACAACTCTCTATCCTGCAAAACTCGCAACACAATCCTCAAGTGTCCTGCATGTTCCTCTCTGCTACGAGAGTACACCAGGATATCGTCTATGAAGACTACCACAAACTAATCCTAGAAGTCGATGAAGGTGCTATTCATTAACTCCATGAAAAAAGCTGGGGCATTCGTGAGCCCAAATGGCATCACTACAAACTCGTAGTGTCCATATCGGGTCCGAAATGCCGTCTTGTGCACTTCTTACTCTCACCCTCAACTGGTGATATCCTGAGCACAAGTCGATCCTGGAAAACACAATCGCTCCTTGTAGTTGATCCAGCAAATCGTCAATATGGGGTAGTGGATACTTGTTCTTGATGATCACCTTGTTCAGCTCTCTGTAGTCGATGCACAACCTCAACGATCCATAGCTAGCCCCAACCGCTCAACACATACATCAGACATAAATGAGTGCGTATCACCCGTATCAAATAAAACTCTAACATATAAACCATAAATCAAAATGGTACCTGTAGTTGCCGGTGCAGTTGGTTCCTATGCACTCCTCAACTCTTAAACTCTAGCTTGAGCTCCTCTAGTGTCGATGGTACTCCCACCATGACCTCTACCTCTACTCGACCCAGGAGCAGATCCTTGAGTAGAAGGATGATCTAGGACTCTCTACTATCCCTGTATCTGCTGTTGAGGTCACCTCTACTCACCTCCTGCCACACTAGTAGGAGAACAACCCTGCTGTGATGTAGCTCCACCCTGCTTACAAAAGGCAACCCTATGACCTGATCTGCCACAGGTGAAGCAAGTCACTGGCGGCCTTGTACACTCTTGTCCTATATGACCAGGATCACCACAGTTGAAGCACTATCGTCCCTTCTTTGCAAGCGGTGCAGATGAGGGGTAACTCTGGCGTCTCTAGCTCCGCCCAGAACCTAAAGCTCCACTAACACCACTGGTATGTCTAGTCCGTTGTCTCTTCTCAAACCATCCCGTCTGAGAAGTCCTCCTCTGACTGGCCCGCTCGCACTCATAAGTTGAGGCCCATTCCTGATAATCTGTTAGAGACTCACAATGAAAACCCGCCATGTAAAACGTGTACTCTCCCTCAGTCGGCGGGAGAACATATACACGTGCTGATCCTCAAAAGGTTCAGCTGGACCCAACAATGCCATCTCCGCTTGGAAACGACTGATGGCATCTGCTATCGGCATATCCTCAAAGCCTGCCTCCGCCATTGGCGGATCAGCCGCGGGAACTGGTCCTTGTCCTATCACCACCGGAGGAAGATGTGGTCTGCCTCTACCCCGGCCCACAACAGAAGTTTCTCTAGTCCGTGCCATCTGCGGGGTATGCACACCTAACTTATAAGGCTATATATATATATCACTACAAAAAAATTCAATTAGCGACGGTTGTTTGCGACGGCAGAAAAGCAATTTGCCGTCGCCAATAATCAACGGCGACGGAAAAACGGGGCGTAGCCAGAACAGGCGACGCCAAATTTTTGCGACGGCATATTTGCCGTCACTAATATTTCGCGTCGCCTTTTGGCAACGGATTGTCTCCGTCGCAAATTTTTTGCGTCAGCTTAAGGCGTCGCCGTCCAATGTGTCGCAAACTTTGAAATTTGGTGCGAAATTTTAAATTTTGCGTCGATAGTAGCCGTCGCAAAATTTAAATTTGGTGGGAAGTTTTGTAGTTTTGGCAACGCAAGGAGCCATCACAAAGTGTATATTTGGTGGGAAATTTTGTATTTTTGGCGACGGCATGGAGCCGTCGCAAATTTTTAAGATGTGTTTAAAATATTAATTTTTGGTAACGGTAACCTGTCGTGACATTGTAAATTTGGTGGGAAAATTCTATCACATCCTGTAAAACTATACCGCAACCTGCATTATTTGAAAACATCTAAATGGTTGCATCAAGTTGCAACAACAATTTTTAATAAACCAAAAGAGTGTATTTAACATTTAAAACAATCAAAATAACACGATTCGAAGTGTAAATAAGTTCACAATATGAAAGTACAAAACCTAGATGTCCTTCATCTTTAACAAAGTGGTAATGAGGTTCACAATCACACAGTTTCGCGATCTAAATATCCTCTACTTGTAGGGTGGACAGCCGGGGTGTTGGATCACCACCGCGGCCGCCTCCGCAGTTTTGACAATTCCCCATTTTAATAAAATTTGATAAGAAGAGGATCGAATGTGTTAGGATGAGAGCTTATAAGATGTTTATAAATACAAGGTAGGTATTGGAAATAATAAAAAAAGAAAAAAAATGCTTATTAAGGATATCAAACTAATTCAAAAAGGTTTGGCTCTAAATTCTTCTCTAAAAGGGCAGCAGGCAATGAGGCAATGTCAAAGAGGAAGTCCAAAATAACTGGAAGTACACAAACATGGTAAAAGAAGAACTTCAGATAAGAGAGTAAAAATTCCCATGACCAGAACCTCACACCAGTGGCAGGAAGTAGGTAACTGCAGTTCGTCTATAGATGGGTTATAGGTAATGACTAAGATGGTGGTGAAAATCTTCACAGAAGTCCAACATATATCTTTAAGCAATCATCTTGCATTAGCACACTAAGAAAAACTAATTTTCTGGTTATTCTTTTGCAATAGATCAATTAAACTAGAAAATTGAAATTCTTTTATCCTCTCCATAAGAGAATATCAGTGAAAGCATAGAGAAAGACAAAATAATCATAAACAACAAACAATACTCATCAACCAAACTCAAGATGCACAACATAGACAACTAAAGAAAATATTTCAAATTCAAGCAGCAAAAGAAAAACTTACAAGTTACACAAAGACAAGATGTTACGCTCAGGATGTGTGCACAATAAGTCTTAAATTTATACTCGTTATATTTCTCCTAACTCCTAGCGCACCCGCAGTGTACGGGACGTTCGTAGTGTGGATAGTATTCCGAGGTCGAACACAAAGACTAAGGTGAGATTGATTCGGTTTATGATTAAGTTTAGTGAAGATCTAAGTTAAGAAATGAGAAAGAAATAAAGAAATGAAAATCTCAAATGTTTTTGGTTGGTTTTTGGTGATCAATCAAAGATCACAATTCATGTAAAAGTAAGCAATCAACTAAGCTAACAAATCAAAACAAAGAAACAAGCTAAACAAGATATAGATCAAAGAAAGAAAAGACGGATTCTAGGGGTTGGAAGTTCCGGTTATGGCATAGGACTCAAGCTATCTATTCATTCCTTGGATTAACTATGTTGGGGTTAAGTGTTTCTAAATTGGGATCAATCACCGGGTAGGTCTCATGATACACTAGTCCATTCCCTAGGTCTCTTTACCGGGTAAGTCTCTAAGAACCTAAGGGACGAAATTCTACTCAAACCGGATTGTTATCTAAAGATCCAACCTATCCTCACCGGGTAAGTCTCGGAAGGGTTAGTCTTAAGCTACCATCCAGCACACTTAATCCAATGGCGGCTTATTAGGCTCACCACTACCTAAGGTTTGTTATCTTTGGAATCTAAGAGTAGGATTACCGGGTAAGTCTCTCCTAAAACTTAGTTGCTAACACTAGGTCACCCTAGGATAGATTTTACTCAACAAACACTTAGGATTTCAACATCCTAACAATCTAAGACTAGATCCACCGAATCAGGGAAAATCACGGTTTGTTCTACCTAAACCACGGCCGTGATTTGACAAGAACCACCCGTGATTTCTAACAGAGGCTACGTTTATGCACACAAGTCATCCAAAGATAAATCTAAGTTCGTCCTATCATAGCCCTAGCCATAACCATCATTTCCTTACCCTAGAATCACATCTTATTTAGCCTAAAACATTCATAATAGAAATCGAAACAAGCAAACATAAAATCATGACATCCATTTGCAAGATGATGAAGGAAAAGAGATGAACAAGTGAACTAAAACAAAACCAAGCTGAAAATAGAATTAGAGTAACTCACAATCCTTCTTAAAGAAGGTTCAAATGGTTCATACAACTCTAGAAATCAAATCCGAAACTCTTCACTACAAAGCTATCAAAGTGTGACAATGGTGTGTTCTTCTCCTCCTCTTCAATGGAGCTCTTCTTCTTACTTTTGGGCACTTTCCTTCCTAGAAAGACTTCTTGTTGAGAGAATATTTTTTGTTAGAAGATCATGGATAATGGAGAGCTGCTCCAAGATGCCTCTCACAAACTTGCATGAGCTGGCCATGAGAGTCGTGGCACAGCTGTCACAAGAATCTGGCAAAATCCACGGGTGATTCCACGGCCGTGGAGTGTCAGAGAACCGTGATTCTGTGCAGAAACTTCGCCTTGGATCATTAAGCTGTGATTTGGTGCATGGCTAGTGTTGGCAAGGTTCCATGAGTCCTTCTTAGCCCTTAATTTGCATCCTAATGCGTCCGAGGATGTGTCATCTTGACGAACGATCCTCAAACGTATCGTTTTAGCTCCTAAATCTCCCAAAATACCTACAAAGCAACGCACAAGTCCGTGTAGACGTCTATCTCGACAAAGTACGTGAATTGAGTGCAAACGTTGTGAACTAGTGCTAAACTATGCATGAATGAGTGAGAATTCTATTTAAATGATTGCCTAAAACTAAGTCATAAATTGTGTTATCAAAATACCCCATACTTAAGGTTTGCTCGTCCCCGAGCAAATGCTCAACTATAGAATACGAGATAGCATGATTTATGTATGCAGAAAAATGGCAAAATCTTTTTGGGTTTGTGCTTCTACTATTGGATCACCTTCATAGTCATGTTTTATGGCAATGGACAAGCAATTATGTATCAAACAAATGAAGGCATGGAAAGACAATTGTACTTAACTCAAAGACATGCATGAGATGTAAAGATGAAGAGGTCAAGAAGATCAAGAGTATATCCAATCTAGATTACTAAGTCTTACAAACATGCAAGTAGGTCATAAGGTCTTGTGACATAAAAGGCCAAGAAACGTTGTGATTAGGTGGGGAGTTTTCTTGGTTATGTGATGCTAATCCGGGAATGGAACTAACTCCACATCCTTGTCCTCGATCAACTCCCCTCAAGTGTATATTTTTCTCTATCTTGCTTTCTTTTCTTTTTCTTTGACTTATTTTTGAGACAATGGCATTGGTGTACAATAGCCGAAACCTTGGTGATTAGCAATCCTCGGGCTTTTTCTATTTTTTTTCGAGGTGCATCCACACCGGGCACACATACCAAAGCTCGTTAGGGCTATTGGTTCATTTGACTTTGGCAAGGTACCAACACCCGATTATGTGAAGTGTACCGAGTTACTTGTCATTTAAACCAACGCCCCCAAACCTATGTTTTTGGCTACACTTCCACAATAATTTCAGCATTTCATTCATGACATTCCTTTCATCAACAACTTTACCCCACACTTGCTTTTCACACACTTCAACACACTAGCATGCTCCTATTCCCGGATGGGTTAAAAGAGGTCTATTTTATATCAATTGAGGTGCTCAAGCAATCATGATCAAGATGAGAAGTTAGAGAAAGATGAAATGCCTCATTCATTCCTAGATGGTATGCAAGAACTATCATGTAATTTCGACCTTCAATACTCAATCCATTCTAGGCAACATCATGATCACAAATCATTCATAGAATTTAAGAGAAGTAGTTCAAGTCCACATATGCATTTATCAATTCAACACATAAGGCCATCCATAGCCAATCCACAAGACAAGATTCATCATTAGGATCATATCCAAGCCTAGAAAGCACAAAATTTTTTAAATTTTCTGATTTTTATGGGATTTTCGAAATATGTATCTACAATGCAAATCATGTGCAAATATTAAACTATCCTAGATGCTCATCATGCAAACCCCACCCCATACTTAGAAACACATTGTCCCCAATGTGTAAATGAAGTAAAGAGAGTGAAAGAAGGTTCTCACAATGTAAAAGTGTTTTGCTATGGTATTTGGGATTTCTCAAGTGAATTGATGTTGGATGATCCTATCAACCATGGTAGAGAGCTCTAAGCATCCATCAAAGCTTCGGGACCCGCGCTAGGCACCGCTAGCCGTCCAAGTTCCGCGTCCGCTCCACCCATAATTGGTGAGGGGTTCATCATCATCATTCATATGCCAAGAAAGGCTTCCAATGCCACTAATGCTCTAGCACACACACGAAGTAGACAAAACACACACAAAGCACACAAAAACAGAAAAATCTAAGCAAAAACAAAAAATGAAAAGGGAAAGATGTTACCAATGGGTTGCCTCCCACCAAGCGCTTCTTTAAGGTCATTAGCTTGACCAAACTTGGGAGTGTCTATTCAAGGTGAAGTGGGGCAATCATGTCTACCGGAGCTCCCGGAATATACTTCTTCAAATGGTGCCCATTCACTTTGAAATTTCCACAATGCTCCCCTCCTATCTCTATAGCTCCATGGGAATAGATCTTCTTTACCACATATGACCCGGTCCATCTTGATTTGAGCTTTCCGGGAAAGAGCTGCAGCCTTGAGTTGAAAAGAAGGACAAGATCTCCTTCACTCAACTCCTTGGGGGTGATCCTCTTGTCATGCCATCTTTTGGTTCTCTCCTTGTAAATCCGGGCATTCTCATAAGCATCCAACCGGATCTCCTCGAGGGCATTCAATTCAAGCAATCTCTTTTCTCCCGCTTCTTTGAAATCAAAATTTAGCCACTTAATGGCCCAATAAGCTCTATGCTCCATCTCTACCGGAAGGTGGCAAGACTTGCCATAGACCAACTTGTAAGGAGTGGTGCCAATCGGTGTCTTGAAGGCGGTTCTATATGCCCATAAGGCATCATTGAGCTTCATAGCCCAATCTTTTCTAGTCCTAGACACCGTCTTCTCAAGGATGGCCTTGATCTCCCGGTTGGATATCTCCCGGTTGGATATCTCCACTTGGCCACTAGTTTGGGGATGGTAAGGTGTTGCCACCTTATGAGTCACCCCATACTTAGCCAAAAGCGCTCCAAAGTTCCTATTTGTGAAGTGCTTCCCTCCATCACTAATGATCACCCTTGGTGTTCCAAACCTAGGGAAGATCGCCCGGTTGAAGAACCGCACCACAACCTTGGCGTCATTCGTAGGAGAGGCGATTGCCTCCACCCATCTTGACACATAGTCCACCGCCAATAGGATGTAGAGGTTGCCACATGAAGAAGGGAATGGTCCCATGAAGTCCGCACCCCACACATCAAAAATCTCCACTTCTTGAATGTTGTTCAAGGACATTTCATTCCTCCTTGAGATGTTGTTCGTACTTTGGCAAGCATCACATGCCGCTACAAAACCTTGCACATCTTTAAACAAGTTAGGCCAATAAAAACCGAATTGCAATACCTTTGCACACGTTTTGTGTGAGCTAGCATGACCTCCACATGGTAAGGAGTGACAATGCCGGATCACACTCTCCACTTCATCTTCCGGTATGCATCTTCTAAACATTCCATCCGGCCCTCTCTTGAATAGAAGTGGTTCACTCCAATAGTAGTGCCTCACATCGTTGAATAACTTCTTCCTTTGTGCATATGTTAATCCGGGAGGCACTTCCTCACACACTAAGTAGTTCACGATGTCGGCATACCATGACTCACTTCCTCTAGACACTTGGAACAAGCATTCTTCCACCATTTGCAATTGCTCATCTCGGAATGAGTCATCTATCGGGATGTTATCTTTTTCAAGCTCCAATGGTGGGAGTCTACTAAGGTGATCCGCCACGGAGTTCTCGGATCCCTTCTTATCCCGTATTTCTAAATCAAACTCTTGAAGAAGAAGGATCCACCGAATCAACCTTGGTTTGGCATCCTTCTTTGTAAGTAGATAACGGATCGCAGCATGATCCGTATAAACTATGACCTTCGCTCCAACAAGGTATGAGCGGAACTTCTCAAATGCATACACAACCGCTAGCAACTCCTTCTCGGTGGTAGCATAATTGAGTTGGGCATCATCTAGCGTCTTGCTAGCATAATAAATAGCATGAGTACGCCCTTCTTTCCTTTGCCCCAAGACAGCCCCAACGGCTACATCGCTTGCATCACACATGATCTCAAATGGTAGACTCCAATCCGGAGGTTGCATAATAGGTGCGGAGATCAATGCGTTCTTCAACCTACAAAAAGCCTCAAGACAATCTTTGGAGAAGACAAAATCAACATCCTTCATTAGTAGGTTAGTGAGAAGCTTGGAAATTTTAGAGAAATCTTGAATGAACCTCCGGTAAAAACCGGCATGCCCTAAGAAACTCCTTACCCCTTTCACCGAGGTAGGTGGTGGCAACTTCTCTATTGTTTCAATCTTGGCCCTATCAACCTCAATGCCACGGTTAGACACCAAGTGTCCTAACACAATTCCTTCACTTACCATGAAGTGGCATTTTTCCCAATTCAAGACAAGATTTGTCTCCTCACATCTTTGCAATACTAAGGACAAGTTAGCCAAGCAATTATCAAAGGAAGAACCATAAACAGAGAAATCATCCATGAACACTTCCATGATATTTTCTATATATTTCGAAAAGATAGTCATCATACACCTTTGGAAGGTGGCGGGTGCATTACACAACCCAAATGGCATTCTTCTATAGGCAAAAGTACCCCATGGACATGTAAAGGTTGTTTTCTCTTGGTCATCGGGGTGGATAGGGATTTGGAAGAATCCACTATAGCCATCTAGGTAGCAAAAATGAGAGTGTTGAGCTAACCTTTCTAGCATTTGGTCAATGAAGGGGAGAGGGAAGTGATCTTTCCTAGAGGCCATGTTCAACTTCCTATAATCGATGCACATTCTCCACCCCGTAACCGTCCTAGTCGGGATTAGTTCATTGTTCTCGTTGGTCACCATGGTCATCCCACCCTTCTTAGGTACTACATGAACGGGACTAACCCACTTACTATCCGAGATAGGGTAGATAATTCCCGCATCTAGCAACTTAATGATTTCCTTTTTGACGACCTCTTTCATTATAGGATTCAATCTCCTTTGATGTTCAATAGAGGGTTTATGATTATCTTCCATCATTATCTTATGCATGCACAAAGAAGGCTTAATGCCAACCAAATCATCAATAGTATAACCAATGGCTTTTCTATGCAATCTTAGTTCATGCAACAACTTAGCAAGTTCATCATCACTTAAGCATGCATTAACAATCACCGGATATGAAGAATTTTCACCAAGAAAAGCATACTTCAAATGAGAGGGGAGGGGTTTAAGTTCAAGTGAAGGAGGACCTTTATCGGTTGAAGACGATTCAAATAAGGTTGGATGAGATGAATCCAAAGCAAATGAAGACTCCCCATGGCTCCTAGAAGCTTGACCATCATCAAGGACTGGTCCAGGGAAAATCACGGCTGGAACCACGGTTTGCTCAACTTCCACGGCCGTGGTTCTTGCTAAGCTTGCTTCCCGGAGTTGTCTAGAAAGTTTGACGGCCGTGGAACTTGAATCTCGACCGTGGAACTTGCAGTTGTTCAACACCTCTTCGTGGCCTTCAAATCCAACTCTTGGCTCCTCTTCTAATGCTTCCAAGGCCTTGACCTCTTCATTGCAAGCCTCCTCATCACCTTCCTCCATCATACTTAAGGTAAGAACCTTCTCCAAGGGATCCTTGATCAAGATCGAGCTCACAACTTCTCTAGATTCCTCTTGCTCGACTATGTTGAAGACATCCTCATCAAGGGTTGACCCTTTCATCATTGTGGACAATTTGAACTTGATGTTTTCCTCTCCAATGTTGAAGGAGAGAGTCCCATTCTTGCAATCCACTAGGCATCCGGAGGTGGCTAGGAAAGGCATTCCCAAGATGATGGGAACCGGATAGTCCGCCGGAATGTCCAAGACTACAAAATCGATTGGCACATAGAATCCTCCTAGTTGCACCGGAATGTCCTCTAAGATCTCAACCGGATGAGTGATGGAACGGTCTGCCATATAGAGGGTCATCTTGACCGGTTTTGGCTCTCCTAACCCGACCTTGTTGCAAAGTGCAAGCGGTATGATGCTTACACTTGCTCCAAGATCACAAAGCGCTTCATACTTCACATCTCCCACTCCTATTGGGACACAAAAAGAACCCGGATCTCTTAGCTTGGGAGGCATCTCCTCCTTCATTGTTTGGATCAATTCCGAGGATCTCTTGGTCATTCTTATCTCCCTATACTCCTCCAACTTCCTTTTGTTGAAGAGTATCTCTTTCAAAAACTTGCCATATGCCGGCATTCCTAAAATGGCATCCATGAACGGAATGTTAATATGCAATTTAGACATTAGTTCAAGGAACTTACCAAAATGATTGTCCAAACGAGCTCTTGCTCTTGATTGTGGGAACGGTAGTGGTGGCTTGTATGGAGGCGGTGCCACATAGGTTGGCTCTACATCCTTGCTCTTGCCTCCATCTTCTTGCAACTTTCCCTCTTCTACCACTACTTGCTTTCCCTTAGCATTGTCCTTGGGCAAAGGATCTTTCATACTCAACCCACTCCTTGTTGTGATAGCCAACACTTGGCCTCTTGGGTTATCTTCGGTTCTTCCGGGAAGCTTTCCCGGATCTCTATGGGCTTCACCCGCCTTTTGGAACACTTGTGCTTCCAAAACCTTTTGAGCTTTAGAAATAGAAGTCACGGTGCTCTCAAGACCACTCAACCTTCCTAGCAATTGCTCAAACATTATTTCGGTTCTATCCTTGGGAGGTTGAGTAAATCCGGGTGGAGGTTCTTGTGAAGCTCTTGGTGGTGGAGTTGTGCTTGTGGAGGAGGAAGGGTTCAAGGCTCCATCCGGGTTAGAGTAAGAAAATCCGGGATGGTTGTGGTTAGGCCGGTAATTGTTGAATTGCCGGTTGTTGTTGAAACTCCTTGGGTCTTGGTAATTGTTGAAGTTGTCCCTTCCCATGTAATTCACATCCTCCTCCTTGGAAGATAAGTTGGCTTGTGGAAGCACTTGAGGAGTTGTTTGGTTCTTCAAAGTTGAGGCACACAACTCCCTCAAGGACTTCAATTCATTGTTGATGGCGTCAAGCTTGAAATTGCTCATGGTGACTTCACTTACCTCATAAGCTCCCGCCTTTCTCCCTTCACTCTTCCTATGGGAGTATTTCTCAATCACTAGAGCTTGCTTCTCCACAAACTCCCAAGCTTCATCTACATGCTTCTCCATAAAAGTCCCACCGGAAAGAGATTGAAGCTTGAATTGGCTATCTTCATCAAGTCCCTTGAAGTAGATCTCCAATAGCTCAATTTTCGGTATGCCATGGTGTGGACAATCAAGGAGAAGATCTTTGAACCTCTCCCAAGACTTGAACAAGCTTTCTCTATCCTTCATCACGAAGGCATTGATCTTCCCTCTTAACTCGGTAGTCTTGGAAGGTGGGAAGAACTTAGTCAAAAACTCGGTTGTCATCTCCTCCCAAGTACCAACTCGCCCTTGTGGAATAGATTGATACCAAGCCAAGGCTTTATCCTTAAGAGAAAAGGAAAAAGCCCTAAGCTTATGGTTGTTGCTCTCCAATCTTGGCGGTCTAAGAGTCTCCATCAAGATCTCATAATTCATCAAATGTTGATGAGGAGACTCTCCTTCCACCCCTCCAAATTGATTATGCCGGATCATTTGTAGAACTTGAGGGCGGAGCTCATAGTTGTGGGTTGCGGGATCTCCTAAGTTCACACCCGGACGGTGTGCTCTTTGTGCCGGATCCATACGCCTCCCTAGGGTTTGTGGCTCTTCAATAGCAATGGGGACAACCCTAACATTCGCCGCCGGCTGCGGTTGTGGTGGAGGAGGTGGAGGTTGTTGACGATTAAGCTCCCCTTGTACAAGGGCTTGCCTAATCTCATCAATCTCCCTCCTAGTTGCTTCTTGCCTCTCATTGGCAAGTCTCCTTTCTTCCTCCAAGAGCTCATCTCTTAGCCTTATTTTCTCTAAGGCTTCATCCAATTCAGCTTGGAGGTCTCTTCCGGCCATCTCCTTTCCCTTTTTAATACTCTTGGATCTAGATCTAAGGGTTTTCTCCGGTTCGGGATCGAATGGAGCTAAATCCTTGCCACGAGATCTTCGCATACACCTAAAGAGTAAGAGATGTCCTGAAAAGCAAAGACACAAACCAAAAAGAGATCAAAAGCAATAAGAAAGATCTACACTAATAAACAATCACAAAAGGACTCAATCTAGACCTAGTCCCCGGCAACGGCGCCAAAAACTTGTTACGCTCAGGATGTGTGCACAATAAGTCTTAAATTTATACTCGTTATATTTCTCCTAACTCCTAGCGCACCCGCAGTGTACGGGACGTTCGTAGTGTGGATAGTATTCCGAGGTCGAACACAAAGACTAAGGTGAGATTGATTCGGTTTATGATTAAGTTTAGTGAAGATCTAAGTTAAGAAATGAGAAAGAAATAAAGAAATGAAAATCTCAAATGTTTTTGGTTGGTTTTTGGTGATCAATCAAAGATCACAATTCATGTAAAAGTAAGCAATCAACTAAGCTAACAAATCAAAACAAAGAAACAAGCTAAACAAGATATAGATCAAAGAAAGAAAAGACGGATTCTAGGGGTTGGAAGTTCCGGTTATGGCATAGGACTCAAGCTATCTATTCATTCCTTGGATTAACTATGTTGGGGTTAAGTGTTTCTAAATTGGGATCAATCACCGGGTAGGTCTCATGATACACTAGTCCATTCCCTAGGTCTCTTTACCGGGTAAGTCTCTAAGAACCTAAGGGACGAAATTCTACTCAAACCGGATTGTTATCTAAAGATCCAACCTATCCTCACCGGGTAAGTCTCGGAAGGGTTAGTCTTAAGCTACCATCCAGCACACTTAATCCAATGGCGGCTTATTAGGCTCACCACTACCTAAGGTTTGTTATCTTTGGAATCTAAGAGTAGGATTACCGGGTAAGTCTCTCCTAACACTTAGTTGCTAACACTAGGTCACCCTATGATAGATTTTACTCAACAAACACTTAGGATTTCAACATCCTAACAATCTAAAACTAGATCCACCGAATCAGGGAAAATCACGGTTTGTTCTACCTAAACCACGGCCGTGATTTGACAAGAACCACCCGTGATTTCTAACAGAGGCTACGTTTATGCACACAAGTCATCCAAAGATAAATCTAAGTTCGTCCTATCATAGCCCTAGCCATAACCATCATTTCCTTACCCTAGAATCACATCTTATTTAGCCTAAAACATTCATAATAGAAATCGAAACAAGCAAACATAAAATCATGACATCCATTTGCAAGATGATGAAGGAAAAGAGATGAACAAGTGAACTAAAACAAAACCAAGCTGAAAATAGAATTAGAGTAACTCACAATCCTTCTTAAAGAAGGTTCAAATGGTTCATACAACTCTAGAAATCAAATCCGAAACTCTTCACTACAAAGTTATCAAAGTGTGACAATGGTGTGTTCTTCTCCTCCTCTTCAATGGAGCTCTTCTTCTTCCTTTTGGGCACTTTCCTTCCTAGAAAGACTTCTTGTTGAGAGAATATTTTTTGTTAGAAGATCATGGATAATGGAGAGCTGCTCCAAGATGCCTCTCACAGCCAATGAAGGACCACTTTTATAACAAACTTGCATGAGCTGGCCATGAGAGTCGTGGCACAGCTGTCACAAGAATCTGGCAAAATCCACGGGTGATTCCACGGCCGTGGAGTATCAGAGAACCGTGATTCTGTGCAGAAACTTCGCCTTGGATCATTAAGCTGTGATTTGGTGCATGGCTAGTGTTGGCAAGGTTCCATGAGTCCTTCTTAGCCCTTGATTTGCATCCTAATGCGTCCGAGGATGTGTCATCTTGACGAACGATCCTCAAACGTATCGTTTTAGCTCCTAAATCTCCCAAAATACCTACAAAGCAACGCACAAGTCCGTGTAGACGTCTATCTCGAGAAAGTACGTGAATTGAGTGCAAACGTTGTGAACTAGTGCTAAACTATGCATGAATGAGTGAGAATTCTATCTAAATGATTGCCTAAAACTAAGTCATAAATCGTGTTATCACAAGATATTGTCATAAAATATCCTAGTTATTGCAATGATCTTACAATCTCTTAGCAAGGTATCTCCATGAAAACTTTCTCAACCTCTTACGAACATCTGACAAAACAACCTCTTGAGCATAGTGCCACCAAGCCTTCTCCCAACCTTTTACTTTTCTAGAACCCATTGCGCCAAGGGGGCGATATATTCCATACCTACATGACAAATTTATAGTTCATAACAAGCTATGATCTCATTCCGCAAAGTTATTTGGAATTATTTAGAAAATCAGCATGCAACACTTCTGCAAAGTTTTTGGGTCACAGAACGGTTTAGTTGTTCTAAGGAAATTGCTTTAATCCTGAAAATGTGAACAATCATGACAAGTAACAAAGGGTGGACCTAGCGGTTAGCAATGAATTTGAATTCAATTACCAACATAATACAAAATAACAAAGGCAAAACTGAGCTCTATCTCAACTACAAACCCAAACCAAAACATCCATACTCTATAACAATAAATTTAAATGTACTAAAGATAAGGCTGAATTTGTGTACTTCTCTCGCAGCTGATAAATGTCAATGCTGTCAAAGAATGCCAAAATATGGCACAATTGGCTCGTATCTATTGGCATGACCTAGTAATATGCACAACATTATCCAAATCAAAATTCAGTTCCAAAAATAGCCTTTGGAAAAAACAATATTTGGGATCCAGAAAAAAAGGTTTGCCAACTCTGCAATAATAGAATGTTGAAGACCATAAACATACCAGTTTTGTCAACTCTGGTGCAACCAAGTGTGATCTTCCATTCCGTAAAATTTATCCAACATAAGTAAATCATAGAATAGTCATGGTACAGACATTTGATTAAAATAACAATGAAAAATTACCAAGTACTTCTTGGGCTGTAAGCCTCTTCTTTGGATCCGGATCGAGCATTCCCTTCACTAGATCCTTCGCTTATCTGAAACTTTTGGCCAAGGATCCCTCTCAAAATCAACGACAGACCGAATAATTGCCTGAGCAACCCCTTGTTCAGTTTCTGATGTAAAGAACAATGCACTAATAATAGAAAATCCGAGAAGGGCAATAAACTAATCATACCTATGTGGGCATTAAGAAAATTTAAAAGTGTGTGCCAAGAATCTACAAGGGTCTGTTTCAGCATGCCGAAACGGCACCTTCTCAACTAATATTATCGTATTAGCCTATAAATCAAATAGACCCAAGGCCACGCATAAAATAAAGCAAGCATACAAGCTGTAAATAAAGCAAGCATAGATCAAAGGGTGCAACAACTTGATTCAGCTCATTTGCTAGTAAAACTAATTTCATCTGAAACTCATTAAATCCAATAAGTATAAAACCATTACAAAGGAGCCAATTTTAGTAAGACGAAACCTTCCCAAAATGGAGGAACACCGCACAACAAGATGTACAAGATAACCCCAGCACTCCAAACATCTACCTCTAGTTCATAGCTTCTTCTTAGAACCTCAGGAGCCATATAGTAAGGACTCCCTACTATTTCAGTATAACTTTTCACCTGTGGAAAAAAGACACAATTAGCATGATCATGTGAAAGACAATATCATATAAAAAAACAAAAGAAACAATAAACTCCCAGTGTACAGTCAAACAAATGCAATCTAAAAGTATTCTGATTTAAACACTTTTTTCAAATTTTAAGAGATATCATAAACTTTGATTTTCTTAGAGGTTAATTCAGCTAAACTCATTTTCATATAATGCATCACAAGACCCAATTACTAATTATCATTAAGCCTGGTTTCTGATTAAGAGTTGCGCAGGTGGTTCATCCAAACTCAAATTCATGATTCTTAATTGCTGCAAAACTCTCATCTTCTACACTAGCTATTTCAATACTTCAATTCATATAATGCATCACGGGACCCAAGTACTAGTTATCATTGATTGTGTACTGAAAGTTGTTCAAGTGTAAAATGATGAAATTAAGATCAATATGAAAAGAGTGTTTTGATTCCACTTTTTTAAGATAGATGCGTCCAACTTGGTAGCATCAAACATTGAAAACATTTGTTCCCGTGCATTACTAATTTACTATGAACACAGGATATAATGAGGAAAGGAAATCCTAAGATATGAAGTTGCACAAACAACAGATCAGAAAAGAATGCCCACTTTCTCTATTTAAAATGTTTACCTTCCTACAAAATGAGATAACAAACAAATGCTACAATAATGAACCTTAAACAAAATCATGTTTTTTCTACGCAATTAAGCCTAATTAGGTAGTGTGCTGAATATTGGTAAAGTAGAGGTACTTATTCAGCAAATCACTTCTTCTAACTATCACAATTAAGCCTAATTAGGTCAATAATCATGTTTGTTCTTGAGTGATCACCCTGGAGCAAATTTGAGAGAGGACAAGCAGTTTCTGTACAAATTTCAAGTTCTTAGAAATATCATTAAGCCTAATTTCTAAGTAAGAGTTGCGCAGGTGGTTCATCCAAACTCAAATTCATGATTCTTAATTGCTGCAAAACTCTCATCTTCTACACTAGTTGTTTCAATACTTCAATTCATATAATAAAAACAATACAAGAAAAGAAGAAACAAGCGTCAGATTTAGACCAAGTGAAACAAGAATCGGAGTGCCACGATCACTAACTAGATACAGATAATTCATGGCAGGTGTAAGTTCAAATGTAGCAAAGATGAGAATGGAGGATCCATGGTCCGATCCATAACAAGGCCGTACTATAAGAATCAGTGAGTACAAGTGGAGACATTAAAACAAACTATAAGGATCAAAAGGTTAAACGTGTACCTTAATAGCAACCGGATGGGTAACCCTCAGAAATCCCAAGAAGGCAGACCTTAGAGAATACTGTAAATTGGAAGTATGAGGTCCTCTTACAAATTCATAATTCGCATTGAACTCAATGAGTGCATAAACTAGTGTAGTGTAGTGATATGTTCGCTTCCTAGCAATGGCTACTAGACTGCAATGAGAAAACCTATCTTTAGAAAACCTATCCTGGGAATAGAGAACCTACAAACACATTAACAACATAATGTTCACAAATAACAAAGACAGTAAGTACGACAAAAATCTCACCTAAAACTCAGATCTGGGAAACATTCACAAAAGAGGGCAAATCTGTGGTGGTTTGAATTGAGGAAGTCCGACAGTTGGTACTCGGAACCGCAATAACTGGCGGCACGCAAGCAAGGCGGCGGTTTTGGGGTGGGGAATGGACTCGCGACAACACCATGTACGCGATTCGCAGTGGCTCGCAGGAACTCGCCAAGACTTGCATTCGTTCGTTCGCCGAAGTAGCTGGTGCGGCGTCTCCCTGGTGGCTTGTCTTCACCGTCGGCGGCAACCCAAGACTAGCACACTGGCGACTCTTCTTGTTCCAGGAGGGGCGGCACAAAAGAAATCCAGGGGAGATCGAAAAAGGTGAGAAGGAAAAGGTACAAAGGGATTTGCTGAATAAGGGTAAGGATCGAGAAATGTATGAAGAAAAAGAAAGTTAGGGCAAAATTTGGGTTTACGGTTTATTCTTTTACGTATTCTAAAATACCGATCCATTGAAAATCCGAATTTTTACGACGCAAAAGAAAAAGAATAAAGAATAAATATCCAAATAAAAAAAGTTCATTTCTAAGCAAAACAAAATAAAATCAAACTAGATAAACAAAAATAAAAAAAATGCGAAAATCATACAAGTCGATAAGAACAAGATGCATGGATGTTCGAAGGAATCAACGGCTGAAAGAGGCATCGATGCTCGAAGGAATCAGATGACTTAAATAGGCATCGATACTCGATGGCAGGTCGATGTTATTGTTTGAAGGAATTCAGGGACGTCGGACGGGAGATTTGGGTTGAAGGAAACTCGCACTAGGTTACTCGATAGACAAAGATGACCCAAACTTCCCGCGCCGCTCTACTATTTGTAGGATCGATATATCAATAGTCGATTTGAGGAGACGATAGATAGAATATAGCGGAGGATGAAGAATAATATAGGTTTTAAGTGCAATTTTAAGTATTAACTTCCGAGAATAACAATTTACGATATTTGATTTAAGTTTTCACGAGATTTTTTTTATCTAGGTTTCATGTATAAACCCTGAGAGTATACTTAGAAAAAAAGAAAAAGTATGTTCTCAGTTTTTATATTAAAAACACCCAAAACAGTTTATAAGGGTTTTTATTAACCCCTAAGAAACAACCTAAATTGGGCAAAGGCTTTTGGAATATCTATGAGAGAGTCTATTTCTGCACTAGTGAACCTTGGAAGAAACGGAGTCCAAAGTCCCAACTCGGAAGAAGAAAAAGAAGTTCAAGTCGGGCCCGTGATACTGAGTCGCCTGTCGTCGTCGTGCTACTTTGCTTTTTGGGAGAACAGGAGAAGGTAGAAGGCAAATACGAATTTAGCCCTAAATTCTAAAACATTACTCTCTCAATCTCTCTTACTCTCTTTTTACTTTTTTTTTTTAATTTTAAAATTGTTCTAAACAATTTAATATGGTGTGAACCAGACCGGACCATATTATATTTAAAGGGTTATAACGATTTTATCATATTTTACCTAGTGGGAACTTTGAATTTTAAAAAGTTTTACAAAAATTTATTTATTTATATAATCTTTTTACCGAGATATTTTCATATGGTGCCAAATAATTTGGTTGTTGGCATCAGCGACATTAGCCGTCGTCAATGGTTTCTTCTATTAGCCACGGCAAAGATTAGCCGACGCCAAATACATGACTATTGGCGACGGTTCTATACCACCAACGCCAATAATTGGTATTTTTGCCACGTTGATGTTGCCTTCGCTTTGCCGTCGCCAAATAAAGACCAATGGCGACGGCAAAGCCTTGCCGTCGGCAACATGAGTGGCTAATTGAATTATTTTTTGTAGTGTATAAAACATGCCACAATTAGTCTATAATACATATATATATATATATATATATATATATATATATATATATATATATATATATATATATATATATATATACATATCTATACTGCTGAGATCCACGGAAGAGGTGACGACTTCCCGTAGATTCAATCCCAAAAGACTGTATACACAACTTTAAAACCAAAAATCCTTTTAAAACGTAAGACCCCTTTCGGGTTCCGTTTATTAATCTATCCAATCTTTATTGCAGGTTGCAAGTAATAAGTTGTCAACCTAAGGCTCTGATACCAACTCTATAACACCCCAAATCCGTAGGACTCGGGGCGCTACTAGGCTAGGATCTCACAGTGGATCCTGACCCTAGCTTGACAACAAGTTCACTGGACCTTACAACAAGGCACCAAAATATCTAAAAACATATTCATAAAACAATGTAACTGTATAACAAAAGAGTATACAAAACCATAGCCGAATATAGAACGACAACATAATATCCACATATACAAACATCCCCAAAAACCCATGCAACTCCTATGTACGGAAGTCCTCGGCTAGTCACCCTGCCGGATCACTCTACAGTCCTCCTATCCTGCAAAGCATCTAAAACATGGTATAAAACCATTAGCTAACCATTCATATATAAGATAATGCATAAGCACAAGCACAAGCACAAATCATGGAATCATAAACACATAATCATGCTGTCATACATTTACCTGTTTAATTATCTTTATATATATATATATATATATATATATATATATATATATATATATATATATATATATATATATATATATATATATATATATATATATATGAAACTATGTGACACAAGGAATGTATTATCCTCGCCTCTGGGTGCTATAGCCAGCTGGAGTAGTAACGGCGCACCACCCGTGCACCATAAGGGAGTGGTGAAGTGCCCATCCCGTATACCAGTCTGGCCTAACTTCAGAGAACCTCCCAGACTCCTTACAGGATGAAAGGGCAAGGTTATCACTGCCACTAAAAGGGGGCTATCAATAAAACATAGGTCGGTAATGATCGATATCGCATGCTATCAAGCATATAACACACTCACCACTCATTCATACATCCAATATAGGGATGATAACTAAGTAAGTCCTACGGACTTACCTCAACCTCTGATACTCTCAACCTCAATCCGGATAAAATCACTGCCTAATAACAAGGCATAAAGAGATGACAAATCTCCTATTAATCCGAGGGGTCACACCTAGACCCAAGGGATCCATAAGGATCATAATCAACTTATAAGCCTCACAACCTACTAAACCTCAAGGCCATAACCGGCATATATCGATATCATGATCATCCACATTCTATCCTCATACACATACCTTGCATGCTACTAGACCACTCATACTAGGAAGGAAAATGATCCATACCACCCTAGGTCCTGAACAAGACGCACCTGCGTGACAAGAAGGACGCAGGGGTAAAGCACTGGGAGGCGCAAGGGCGGAGGCTCCAAAAGGTGTATGATCTAAGGTAGGATATCGTACGATGAACCCGCAGTGTACGGATCAATGGAGAAGTCTTATAGTCTTCGATGGAGAAGTCTTCAAACCGTTGTGAAGATGACCGTTGTTGATTGTTCGCTCCAAAAGGTGTGTGCGTAAAAGCTTTAAATTTATATCCAAGAATAATGCCTAACGACAGTGAACCCGCTATGTACGAATCAATCGTAGTAAGGGCTGATATTCTGGAGTCGATCTCAAAAGGTTAGTGAGAACAAAGCAGTAAAGCAATCTAACTTGTAAAGCAAGCAAAGCAATGATCAAGGTAAAGAATTTAGATGTAAGAATAATTGAGAATGCAAATTCTAAAGATCCAAGTATCTGATTGTGGCGTTTGATTCAAGATGTCTAAAGATGTGTACGGACAGAGCTGGATAGCAAAGGTTTATGATCTAAGGTAGGATATCGTACGGTGAAGTTCCAACACCCTTTTTATCTCACCCAAAGGATTATACTTAACGGATGTTGAGTCTCGTCTAGAAGAGGTTCTAAGGATAGGATTGTACTCTCAATACCAACCCAAACCCAAGGAAGTCAAAAGAAAGACAAAGGTAAAGGCTTTGACACTCTCCACCTTAATAGAGGGTTTTGAATCCTCTATTAGCTAGAACTCGTAAATGCTTACAACCAAGCAAGGCCATGGGTTAGAAAGGTTCAACAAGGCTAGGGTTTAGGCAATCTTTAAGTTTGGGTAAAAGCAAAAGAGAAACGTGTAAAACAGAGGAAATCACAGCTGGATCTTGGAAAACCACGGGCGTGGTTCCTTAGAACAGGCCGTGGAAAACCTTCTACGAGGGTTTCGACTCACAACTCTTAGGGTTCGATCTGTTTAAGGTTCAATCTATCATCATCAATACCACAACCATCAACCCTTCATCCTAGAATCGTAGGGGGGTTTAGCCAACAATCATCATCATATTCAATTCAAGATTAAGGGAAGAAATCAAGAATAGCATGCAACCAAGAAAGACACAAAGAAGAACAATGATATCTCAACAATCAATCTCCAAATTTCAATAACTGAATCAAACAACAAGTAATCTCAAAATTTGTGTTCTCAAAAAACATTAACTAAATCCTAAGAAAATCTCACAAATATATCCAATCTCCAAGTCGTAATACAAAAGCTTTTTAATCTCCTTCCAATGATGAAGCAAGAGAATCTCGAACGTGGAGCAATCCGTCAATCCTAAGTATGGAAGTGAATCCAAGTGTGTAGTGTAAGCTGTCCTTCAAAATGCAGCGTCGATCTCCTTTTATTGAATAAAATTAGGTTTAAAGGCTTCCCCCGTTGCGTTGCTGACATGGCAATAATGGAACGACTTTTCCCGAAGAAAACCACAGGTGACGTCATCAAAACCACGGCCGTGGTTTGTCCCGTGATGACTCTCGAACGTGTGGAAATCAAAGAATTACCAAAACCTCGGCCGTAGAAATACCTTCCTTGGCCGTTGTTCTTCTTTTTCGATGCCTTTCTCCTTTGCTTCACTTCATACTTATTCCTATGATTAACCAATGCTTCCTAATGAACTCCACATCAACCAATACTTTGTGAATGCTCCTTTTCCACTCTAATTAAGCACCAATTCACCTAAAATCATAACAAAGCTTGCGTAGATCTCGATTCCAACATAATAGGTGAATATGCTCAATAAATGCTATCAAAACATGCCCATGTACTCAAAAGAAGGGGAAAAACTACCTATATGCACATCTAAACTACGTCATATTTCATGCTCTCATTGATGTTCCTTCTTCTCCATATAATACGGTGTTTGTTGAGATGAAGTAGCCATTGTATAATCTTCTTATCTTCTTAATCTTCTTGACACATGTTGATTCTTCTTCTCCGAGATCTTCTCTTGAAGAGAGCTGTTGAAGATCTTGTCGTTGAAGTTCTTGTTTTGAGCTCTAAGATCTTCAAGTTTGTTGAGAATCTTTGGTTGAAGATCTTAGAGATCTTTGTGAGATCCGTTGGAAGAGATCTCCAATCTTGCGTCGGTTTGTTGAGATCTTTGCAAGATCTTATTGTTGGGCCGAATCTTCTTGTTGGCCGAATATTCTTGTAATCTTCTTGGAAGATATTCTCTTGATCCTTGGTAGATTTGGTTGTTGAGATTAAATCTTGAATTTTGAATTCCTTCCAGTCGGTATGTCCTTTGTATCTTGTTTTAAGGCTTTAGCTTTGATCCCTTGAAAAGGTTTTCAAGGCCTCCGTGTTGAACCTTTGAAATGCTTTCCAATCTCTGCGCTTGTCCCTTGTATTGGTTTTCAAGGCCTCCTTTCATCTTTTGAAATGCTTTTCAAGGCCTGCACACATTGACAAACACCAAACCATGCAATCTAGAAATATAATCGATATTTGTTAGTATAAAAATCGTTCATTTGTGTTAAGTTTTCCATTATCACATATGCAAATATATAACCAAGGTGGAGTTATCAATCTCCCCCTTGATGGAAGACAACACAAATATCGTACCTACATTTAAGGTTAGCGATGCATATGTAACGAAATCTAAAAATGCAGAAATATCGAAATATCAGATCACATAATTTCTCCCCCTTTGTATTTCAACAAGGGAGAAAATTAGTTAAAGCACATGAGTTTTTTAACGATTACAGACCCATAAAAAGTATTTCCAAAAACCACAAAAAACAGTTAAAACACAAGTCCCACAAACATAAGCCAAAGCCTTGAAATCAAAACCAAGGGGTTTTGAAATCGATGTCAAGGCCTTGGCATCCATTATAAGGTTGTGAAGCGCTACTCCTGGTACCACTTAGGATTCAAATGGCCTTTTCCACGGAGTTCATCATAACACTTCTTCTTCCAGCGGGCATGAGCGTTATTCAGGTCAATGGTTTTGAAGTACTCATCCACACGTTATTGATCCTTTTGGTTCTTGTATTTCTTCACTATGCCAAACTCCTCATTCTGCAGAATATCTGGATCCTCAAGAGCAAGTTGACGAATAGGACGATACTTCACAATTTTGTAGCACTGATTCATGACCTCTTCATCCTGTTTCGTGGTCGCTTTGGCGTCGTCCTCAGTTAAGGGCTTAAGACTGCTCGCAGATGTCAATGAGAGGGCATTCACATGAAACATTTGATTGATTTTCTGGTTCATTATTGCCAGAAGATCTTGTGATTCGTCTAACTTGTATGTGATCTCTGATCTGAATTCCAACATATCACTTCTCAGTGAAGCCAGACCAAACTCTAATGCGTCAAGCCTTTGTGCTATAGAAAGCGCACTTGCGCGTTAGTCTTTCAGAATCCATTCTCTAGACAGTGTTTTTTCAATCCCTATGTTGTAAAAAAATCATCATCAAGTTCTCCAGCAACATAATGTTTTTCATCATCAGCAAAATCAATAGAGAAGTATCGAAAGATTTTTGGAAGCAAATTGGCATAAGGAAAAGGAGTATCACAAGGGGCGTTTATCATGTGCAGTATATGGTTAAGGATAATGCTAGGGAGATCAAATTCTAAACCATTTAGCACGTGATACAAAAAAGCAAAAAGTTGATTGGTCATCACATCCCTACATTTAACCCGTGGAACAACACATCTAACAAGAATGGCACAAACAATCTTGGCCTCTAGAGTGAGAGATGTCATGTTGTGTCGTGGAAGGGAGTTGGGAAGGAAAAATTGTTCTTTGGCCAAATTATCAGTCTTGAATTTATTGGGATGGTCGTAGAAAGTGTAGGTAGGAAGCCCTAAAATCTGAGCAGTTATTATGGAAGAAAGGGCGATAGTTTTACCTTTGATCACATACTCAAGGATTAGCTATCCCCATTCTCTTCTGGCGGTAAAATTGACGAAGAACAGCTTGGTCAACCTTGGATATGAAACTTCCCCTGAATTTAAGATCTTTCAAAAGGCGCATCCTCGTAGAATTGTGATGTAGGGGAGACTGAGAGAAAAAGAGAGCTCCAAGTCCACTAACTCAGACATCCAGAGATTGCGATCCTTGAACCCATCAAGCCATTTGCCAACGGCTTTGTGACTATTGAACCAGGTAGAGGAAAAACCAGTCTGAGCAAAAATCTCCACATCGTCTATAGGAGCAAAGGATTAAGAGTCGGAGGAGATGTTAACGACCTTGGGGCGTTTGGTGTCCGACAATGATGCTTCATCAGTTGATTGTCTCTTGGAAGACATGGAGGTTGTTTGTGAGAGAAGTTGAAAGGGTTTTAAAAAACGAAAGAGTAAAACATATGGGTTTGCAAGAGAGTTGAAGCGGAAAGAGTTAAAGAAGGGAGATAGGTGATATTTAAAGAAAGAGGTCACATCAATTTATGGTTTAATGAGATGTTGAAGAAATCAAGATCTTTGAAAACCGATTTTGATTAGAATTCTTCTCATTAATTTTGTAACCACTTTTCAAAACAATTCTTTGAATTTGAAAATAAGGACGTTTAAAATCATTTTAAAAATCCTTTTTTAAAATAATTTAGAGATCAGATATCTGAAAGATATTAACCTCTTAATAGATCCGTGGTTTTCAATGTGGCCCTTGAATTCCGTTTCAAGGCCCTTGAATTTCATTTCAAGGCCCTTGAAATTGAAAAGTGGGTTGGATTCTAAGGAGGAAATAAAACGATTTACTCCCCCTAAGTTAATGCTTCCTTGTTCAACATACCAAGCTCTAATCTAATCTAATAAAATTGATTTGATCATCAGGTAGAGGCTTAGTAAATATATCCGCAAGCTGCAAGTTAGTTGATATAAAAGATATCGAGACATCACCTTTCTCAACATGATCACGTATGAAGTGATGCCTCACATCGATGTGATTTTTTCTTGAATGCTGCACAAGATTTTTAGTAATCGAAATAGCACTACTATTGTCACATTTAATCGGGATACCTTTTAAATCAAAGCCAAGATCACGAAGTTGTTGAGCTATCCATAGAATTTGTGCACAACAGGCTCCCACAACTATGTATTCTACCTCAGTTGTGAATAGGGCGACCGAGTTTTGCTTCTTGGACTACCAACTGATTAGGGATGACCTAAGAATTGGGAACATAAAGAAGTACTCTTTCTATTGACCTTATAGCCTGCAAAGTCAATATCTGAATAGCCAACAAGGTGAAACGAGCTTTGACATGGGTACCATAACCCTAAATCCTTAGTGCTATTGAGATACCGAAATATCCTTTTCACAACTATCAAGTGTGACTCTTTAGGATCAGCTTGAAATCTTGCACACATGCACAAACTAAACATAATGTCAGGTCAACTAGCGGTTAGATATAACAGAGAACCAATCATACCTTGATACTCCTTTTGTACAACACTTTTACCGTCTTTTTCGTGATCAAGTGAAAGTGTGGAACTCATAAAAGTTTTTTCCTACCTTGGATTGATCCATTTTATACTTCTTAAGCAATTCCTTGGTATACTTGCTCTATTGAGAAATATTCCTTTCTTTGCTTGTGTAACTTGAAGTCCAAGAAAATAATTTAACTCTCCCATTAAGCTCATTTCAAATTCCCCACAGATAATATCTGTAAATTCCTTGCATAGAGAATCTTTAGTAGCACCGAATAATATATCATCAACATATATCGTTGCCTCTGGTTTTGATAAATAAAGTTTTGTCAATTAAATCTCTCTTGAAATCATTTTCAAGGAGATACTTGGACAATCTTTCATACCAAGCTCGAGGAGTTTGCTTAAGACCATAAAGAGCTTTGTCCAATTTAAAAACATGATCCGGAAGTTCATCATTTTCAAAACCAGGAGGTTGAGCAACGTAGACTTCTTCTTCTAAGAATCCATTTAGAAAAGCACATTTTACATCCATTTGAAATAACTTTATGTTCATGAAGGATGCAAAAGCAAGTAGCATACGTATGGCTTCTAACTTGACAACCGGAGCAAAAGTCTCCTCATAGTCAATACCTTCTTCTTGGTTATAGCCTTGAGCTACAAGTCGTGCTTTGTTTCAAATGACCTTTCCACTTTCATCCAACTTGGTTCAAAAAACCCATTTTGTGCCAATGACGGATTGGTGTTTCGGTCTAGACGTGAGGGTTCAAAATTTGTTTCTCTCAGACTCATTAAGTTCATTTTGTATGACCATGATCCAATTGGGTTCTTAAAGAGCTTGAACGTAATCTTGGGCTTAATAAGAGACACGAACACTGAGAATGCACATAGGTTGTTAACCCTAGATCGATTCTGAACTCCTGCATTTAAATTTGATATCACATTATCTGGTGGATGGTATGAAGAATGTTAAAACTTCCTCCTTTTGTAAGATGGAGATGATCTTGAAGATTGGAGCTCATTTGCTCGACTAGATTCAGGTACCGCTAGAGTATTGCCCTTGGATCCTATATTAAGGCCTTGAATTTGAGTTTCAAGGCCTTTAAATTGAGTTCTGACGTCGCAGTTTTCCGTTTCAAGATCTTGAAGATGTATTTCAAGGTCTTGAGATTGATCTCCGATAAATTGAATCTTTTCTTACATATTCTTTCCCGAGCTTTAGGATCTTCTTCTCCATCAAAACTATGATCTCCATGTTGATTCAGATTAACATCTATAAAACATTCACTCAAAGTACCATCATTGCTTTTATCAAATATAACATGAATACTTTCCTCAACGATTTTGGTACGTCTTTTATAGACACGATAAGCTTTGCTATTTGAAGCATATCCACGTACATCCAAAGGGTTTAAAATAGGAAATATTAGGTTTTCTTCCCTTAAAGAGTTCATAAGGAGTCTTTTTCAAAATAGGGCAGATTAAACATCTATTCAAGATCTAGTTAGCAGTATTAACTGCTTCAACCCAAAACCTTTTTGGCAAACTATTTTCTAAAAGCATGGTCCTAGACATGTCCTCTAGGGTGCGGTTCTTACGTTCCACAACCCCGTTTTGTTGAAGTGTTCTAGGAGCTGAAAAGTTGTGTGAAATACCATATTTTGCACAAAACAAATCAAACTGTAGTTGATAAAATTCTCTAACATGATCGCTTGTTATCGTAACAATAGGTAGGTTTTTCAAAGTTTGCAACTCCTTACACGATTTTGAAAACTCAAACAAGGCTTCAGATTTTTCCCGTAAGAATGAGATTCATGTAAAACAAGAAAAATCATCCACAATGACAAGGATGTACTGTTTACCTTTGGGAGATTTGACACGCATAGGACCACACAGATCCATATGTAAAAGTTCAATGGGTCGAGAAGAACTTACAACCTTCTTTGGTTTGAATGAACCTCTTGTTTGTTTACCTTGTGTACAAGCCTTACATAGTTCATCTACCTTGGAGTTTAGGCTTGGAAAACCACGTACCAAGTCCTTTGAAAGTAACTTCTTTTTGTTGTATGCATGTGATAAGTGGTGGAATCACTATCATTTAGGTTAGCTTTTATAGTCTTTTCATTGTATTAGAGTCGGTTTGTGCTACTAGCTTCTTAATCCAGAAGAAGCCTAAAATAAGCATAAAAGGAAGTTAGAAGCACTTAGGAGTTGAAGACCATTCACGAAGACAAGCTTCTGGTGCCACACCGCCCTCGTGGAGCAGTGTCACCGCCCTTGTGGGTGACACTACACTCCGGAACGCAGCCTGCGCCTTCGCCAGCGCCCGGAACAAAGACTGTCACCGCCCCTGCGCCACCCCTGGACGCTCTAGCGGTGACTTACCTTGAAGAAGCGAAGTCGGCGCCCCTACGCCTCTGCATGCGGACCAACCTGCGAGTTGTGAAGCCGAAGAGCCAATGTCACCGCCCCTGCGGTGACATTGGGCCGCCCCTGCGGTTCAACATCAAAAGCGACAGAAATATGAAGAGTCAAACGTTTGAAGCACATTAAAGATCCGCCCCTGCGGAATTGCCAGGCCGCCCCCTGCGGCCATGAAGAACACCAAGCGTTTTGGCCTAAACCGTCCCTGCGGCCCTGAAACCTGCCCCTGCGGTTTAGCGTCAAAGACTTTACTCCGGCTATTTGCACCACCTTTATGGCATTAAAGGTGACTGTTTAGGCCGGCCATTTACTCCCATTTAGTGCCAATTCTAGTATAAATAGGACCATGATTGATTGCTAGAATCATCGGCCAATTTCCCATTATTCTCTCTTTTTCCTTACTTCCCTTGTGTAATGTGTTTCTAATCTCCTTGCTACATTGGGTTGGTTTTGAAGTTGTATTACTGCTTTGGTTGTAAGTCTTTGTTATTATAAATATATGTCAGTCATATGTTTTATATTCATTGTGCTTTAACTATCAATTGCATGTTTCTTACCACTTAGCTTGATCACCTTAGTGTCTAATTGCATTCAAAGAACTAGGATTAATTGATTATGGGTTCGGGTCTTTAATCTAGTAGAAGCCTTTAGGTAAAAGGTGGTTGTGATTACTTAAAGGAAAAGGAATATAAATATAAAGAAAAGTCTAATGGTTTTATTCTTCTCTTTGTATCTCTTTGTCTTTGTTTGAAAGCTAACTTATAACTTGTTCTTGTAGGTTTACGGAACATTAACTTGTTAAGTTGTGTTGATGCCGGTTGGCTCATCACACACACACACACACACACACACACACACACACACACACACACACAC
>BSUD01000003.1:49706036-49785945 GCA_033239045.1 Fagopyrum esculentum
ATATATATATATATATATATATATATATATATATATATATATATATATATATATATATATATATATATATATATATATATATATATATATATATATATATATATATATGAATGATCAAGACGAGAACATTGCTGAAATATTTGTAAAAGGAACCAACCAAAGTAGCATTGCATTTTAAGAATCAACGTAGTGTAGTCATTTTCTCATCGATTCATTCACATCTTTACTTGTTTCTTATGCTTTTGTCTTGCTACATTTCAATCCAACCCCCCTCCCCCTATTTGGTTACAATATCAATACTTGAATTTAATCGAAACATCAACTTAACTCTCTTGGGTTCGACCCTTGCTTGCGCTATACATAAACTTGTTAGTGTAACGTTAGGACTTCTACTTTGACCTAAGCTAATATACAACAACCTAGGATTTTAGCGCTCGTCAGCATGCTTACATGACCAAGTCTTCTACGCCAAAGCCTTGGATCGTTAGTCAAGGCCTTGAAACCCTTTGACTTAGTTCTTAAAACTTGGTTAGTACTCATAGAATAAACATTGTTGCATCTAGGAGCTGTAAGCACAACATCATCCGGTATCTTATCTTGAACTTCACATTTTTCTGAATCAAAAATCACCTTGTTGCCTTTATCACAAATTTGAAAGATACTAAGCAAGTTGTACTTCAAACCGTCAACAAGATAGACATCATCAATGAAGTTAGATGAATTATAACTAGTTTTACCAATGCCAATAATGTTACACTTTCCTTTATCACCAAGCGTAATGGTTCCAGATGATTGCTTCTTCAGATCCGAGAATAGTGAGCTTTTTTCCAGTCATATGTCTTGATCAACCGCTATCTAATATCCATTTATGCTCCTTTACCTTGGTGAAATCCTACAAAACAGCAAACATCAACCTTTTTGGGTCGACCAAATGGCACATTCGGTCCATATTCAGGCTCAATCATGTTTGGTGGTCTAGTACCTTTAGGAACCCATATTTGCTTCTTGTTTCCTTAGACATAAAATATAAGTGTTTCTAATGATATAAGTATTATTTCTTCTATATAGACATGTTGATTTTAAATGACCCTTTTTACAACAATAGAAACATGTGGGCATATGAATACTTCCTTTAGCTTTGACGAAAGTGGTAGTCGTTTTTCTAGGAAAACTTACGTGATAGCCTATACCATTTTTGTTAAGAGAAGATTGTTGCTCACCCATCATCCTTTCAAGGTTGGCTTTCGAACGAATGAATTAAATAAGTGCATCCTTCTGGTGTTGACACGCCACAGTTAGATCCACCTTTTATTTCTCTAGATCGATATATTCTCGATGGAGAGAAGAGCGATTGCCCTTGAGAATCGCATTTTTTGATTCCAAGGCCTTGATATTGATATCAAGGTCTAACTTTTTAGTGTTAAGATTTTCAATCTCCAAAGACATATCACTTACTTGTTTCTCTTGTTTGAAAAGCTTTTCGCTCAAGGAACTTATCTTTACCCTATGTTCTTTATCACATATGATTATGTCTTTAAGGAATTGTGTAAGTTCAGATTCAGGTTAAGGCATAATAGTACTTACCACGTTGTCAACGTAGTGATCTGGATCTTCTTCATGATCGGCCATAATACAAAGGTTTGCTTGTTCTATTTCGTATACTGATTAATTGTTCGAATCTGAATCACTCCATGAAGCTATCATAGCTTTCTTTTTTCGATCATTCTTCCTAAAGTTGTTCCTCTTCTTCTGTGGACAATCCTTTACGAGATGATCTGTTTCACCACATTTAAAACAAGTCAGAACTTTAGTTTTCTTGTTAGGGTTAGAAAACTTACCTCGAGGTCTTGATGTTCGCGGATAATCTTTATTGTTTGCGAACTGCGTCTTCATTTGAATAATTTTAGCGAGACCTCTTGAGATCAAGGTGAATGGATTTTCCTCATCTTCATCATCACTATCTTCTTCCTCTGATGGTATCTCATCCTTCTTGGATCTTAGAGCCAGGTCCTTTGTGTTGGATGGGAGCTCTCTATCTTCTTCACTAAGAACCATTTCGTGGGTGATAAGCTTTCCAAGAATGTCGTCAAGAGGAAGTGTTGTGAGATTTTGAGCTTCTTCGACTACAGTGACCTTTGGTTCCCACTTGGCTTTAGGTAAGCTCCTTAGAACCTTCCTTACTTTTTCTTCGTTTTTGAAGACTTTTCCAAGTGAGTCTAGGTTGTTCACGATATCGGTGAATCGTGTGAACATTTCTTTGACTGATTCATTTGAGTTCATCTTGAATAGCTCATATTATCTGAGGAAGATGCTTATCTTTGTTTCCTTGACTTGACTTGTTCCTTCGTATGCGACAACAAGTTTATCCCATATTTCTTTTGCACTCTTGCATGATGAGAACACGGTTGAATTAATGTGCATCCAATCCACAACAGAGCAAGTTGATGGCCTTGTAGTTCTTTGAAATGCTATCCAAGTTGGTTTGTGTGAAGTCAGCTTCCTTCTTTGCGACTTGGACTCCTTCAACCATGGTGGTTGGAATTTTCGGGCCATTTTGAACGATGCTCAAAAGTTCCATGTCCTGATCAATAACAAACATTTGCATTAGTGCTATACAATGAGAAAAGTTGTTGCCACATAAGAGTGGTGGTCGAGATGTGGATCTTCCTTGAGTGAATCCTCCATCACCTACAAAGTTCATGATTAGTATCACTGATGGTTAAATCAATATACATGAGTCTATCTTTGATACCAATAGAAGAACCGTATAGGTGAATATAAATGATATAAATACTCTAGAAGGGGGGTCGAATAGAGTATGAGAACTTTTTGTAAAAACCTATCTCAAGGCTTTGAAACTGATTTCAAGGCCTTGATGTCGATCTGAGCTCTTTGTGAAACAACTGGTTTTCAAGGGCTTTGAAAATGATTTCAAGGCCTTGACTCCGTAAACTTGCAAAGCAACGTTAGTCACAATAAAGCAAGATATGGTGCGGAAATGAAAAGATCGACACGGTGATATGTTCAGGAAGTTCATCTCTAACAGCCTACATATCCTTCCTAGGGTTTCTTTACCCGTAGGATCTAACTATCTATTATCAGCTTCAATGAGTCCTAGATTTAACCTAGAAGAAATCCTCTTCTTCTCTCACAGTAGCCAACGCTACGATCTAGTTCCAACTCTTAAACTAGCTATAATAGCCTCGTTACTTCATAGAGTAACACACATTCGAGTATAACACTCTCTAGATATTCCAATGAAGCTCTCATGTTTTTCTCTCTCAAAGGAATAAAGCTTTTGTAATCAAGAGGAAAAACAATTCTTGGAACGAATGAAGATGCTTTGGATCGCCTTAAGACTTAAATGTTTCCGTGTAAGCTTGTTATTTTTCTCTTCAATCGTGATCTGTTCGCCACTTAGCGTGCGTGCAAATAAGTCTTAAATTTATAAAACTAGAAATGAAGCAAGCGAACCCGCAGTGTACGGATCGATATAGTTAAGCAAGAATTCCAGAATATCGAACACATGGATTTGGGGGGTTAAATCCAGTTATAGAATTGTCAAGCAAGTAAATGTATGAAGCTTTGTAAATATTGGGAAAACAACAATCCTAAAGATCCAGGAATCCAGCTGTGGCAATCGATTCAAGATATACTAAAGACATAAGGACAGAGTTAAGAGTTGCAAAGGTATACTAATGCAAAGCAATGTACGGTGAAGTTCCAAAGCTTTATGTGACTTAACTAGAAATACTCTCTATAAAGGTTGTTGAGGCTTCAGTATAGAAAGAATCTAAAGATAAGAATTAATATCAAATACCCAAACTTGCAATCCAAGGATCAAGACTAACTAAACCGATTAAGGTTGTGACACTCGGAATCGAGGTAGAGGTTGTTGAGGCTTCACTACCACCTAGAAAAGGCAAGCCAAGACTAAGTTAAAGCAAATCTTTAACTTTGGATTAAAGTAAAAGCAAGGTTCGTAAACTGAGGGAAATTACGGGTGGATCTTGAGATTCCACGGCCGTGGAACTCAAGAACACACCGTGATTTTGGTTCGTCGGCGATTCTCTCTAACTCTCAGGGTCCAATCTGTTTACGATCGATCTATCATCATCTAAGCCACAACTATCAACCCTTCACCTTAGAATTGCTAAAGGGTTTTAGCCAACAACAGTCATTATGATATCAAATTCAAGATTTAAAAGAATGAAAGATGAAAACCCTCGAAAACCTTTAATAAATCTCAAATCAATCTCAAATCCACAAACAAGAACAATGATGTAAGCAGATTCAGAATAACACAAACAATCACAATCCTTGATAAGAACGAAGAATGGGATGTCAATCCGTCTTCTAATCAAACCTAAGGACAAAAGACGTAATCTCCGTACGAACAATCTTCCAAATCTTCACTCTTTCTCTAAGCCTTTCCGTCAATTCGGAAGTCTCAATAGGGCTAAGCGCGGTCTAAGCAGAGGTGACGGAATCTCTCTCCTTCCGTCCTTTTATAGGGCAAGATAGAATAAGTGTCCAACCCATTGTTTAAAAGATCGTGGCTTTAATTTGTACGTTAAAAGATCGCCTAAATCACGGTTCCATAGGATTCCACGCCCGTGGTTTAGAGCGTGGAATTTGATTACGGTGCTTCACAACTTCCACGGCCGTGTAACTCACTGGAATGCTCCACGCTTGTGTTGCCAAAGTTCCACGGCCGTGGTTTAGAGCGTGGACTCCATTACGGCCGTATTTTAGAGCGTGGAACATAGATTGCTCGTAAATCTCCTTCGTTTTGTGTCATTCTTCATCCTAGCATCTTCCTTAGCTCCTTTGTGGTGTCCTCAATCCTTGGACATGCTCAATCCATCTCCATTCTCCCTTGATTCGTTCGGTTTTAGCTTTTATTTGCCTACAATCAACACAAAGCTTATGTAGACCTCTATATCGACAATATAGATAATCTAGCTCACAATTGCTTAAATGCTTTATCAATGAACACTAATATGGATGAAATACATCTAGAAAACGTGCCTAAAATATCACAATATTTCATGCTAACAAATAACCCCATACTTGCCACTTGCTTGTGCCCAAGCAAGGTCTTTCAAAAGCTTTAAAACTCAAGTTAGGATGAAATATGGATACACTCTCAAAAACAAAACTTCTTTTAGATGAATGTGCTTTCTAGTCAATAGATCATTCTCAAATCTTGCTTCATTCGTTTATAAGACTTTCATACACATAATCAAAGAGTAAAGAGTAAAGAAGACTCATGAATTGATCAAACTTCTATGTAAACATCATAACCTTCAACCATTATCAAAATCAATCATAAGAAACTTCAATTTAGATCACCAAGTCATATATCATTCTCTTGATCTTAAGGACTTTCAAACAAGGTCTAGAATGCGGAAAGGGAAGGAAAACTTTAAGGAATGTGGTGCATGAATCCGGGAAAGTGGATAACCAACTCTTTTCTTTTTCTTTTTGCGGTTTCCGCAACACTTTCAACTTAGAGCTTCACTCTCTTCTTTCAATTCATTTTTCGACTTTACTTTTGGAGTTATGGATAGAGGTGCACAAAAACCGAAGCCTAGGAGATTGGCGTTTCTCAATTTGCGAGATGCCTCAAACCCTTGATGCACATACCATAATCCGCTAGGAATATCGCTCAATCCGACTTTGGCAAGACACAAACACCCGGCTATGTGAATGGTGCCGAGTTACTCATCATCATGATTGACTTCCCCAAACCTATAATTTCTTTCTATTCTTTTGAATGCAAATAATTGCTTTCATGGCCCTCCCACATCAAACATGCCAAATATCAACTCCTCCAAGTTCCCGGATAGGTAAAGGAGGCCATTATTTCATTGAGGGGCTAAATGATCAAAGAAAGAAGAAAGAAAATCGAATTGCCTTAATCATTTCAACAAGAAGTATAAGAACTTATCATGTGATTTTAACTTTGATTTCCCAATATGATTTAAGTAACGTTCTTCACATTATGAAACTTGCAAAAGAGGAATAATCAACTCATTCAATTTCTTTTCAATTCACTATTTGTTTAAGCATGCGATTGTCATCAAAACTCAATTCACAAGTAGTGATTATCATAGAAGTCATCTCTATCCTTAGAAGCACAAAATTTTCAAAATTTTTCAATTTTTATGGGTTTTTCAAAAGCTTTTTCATGCAATGCAATAATGAAACGTGTAACAATAGAATGAAACATGCACAGTGTTCTCGATAGAAGCATACAAAGTGAGTAAGAGTTATTACAAACGATTAGTCACACCCCACCCCATACTTGGAACAAACATTGTCCCTAATGTTCAAAAAGAAAAAGAAGAAAAGAAAGAAAGAAAAAGGACTCACAAGACGGTGGTGGGGCGGCTAAAGCGGTAGATCGTCAAAGGTCATCACTGAGGTGGAGGCGGTGGTGGAAACGGGAAGAAGCCGGGATCATAATTCCGCCCAAACTGCTGGCGGTATATGTCTCTCATCATGCGATCATGATCGGCGGCTCGTGCATCCCTAGCATCTGCACGGATCTCCAAGGCTCCGACCCTATCGGAAAGATCGGTGGCCCACTCCGGTAACTGCTCATACCAACCAGGCGGCTGGCTGTACCATGCTGGTGCGTCTGAAGGTGCTGGTGCAGGTGGCGCTGTGCATGCCAAGGTGGTGGAGCTCCCATCCAGTCCGGTTGCGTACTATACCAAGTAGGAGGATCCGCCATCCAAGTCGGCCTCTCGCTCACACTAGCACGGCGAGAGGAAGAGCCAGAAGCTCTAGCGGGGCGGGGAGAGTGTCTAGGAAGGTCAGGAACTGCGTCCGGCTGATCCGTAAAAGTACCAAAGTCATGATCAGCTCCTCCTCCCTCAAACTCGTTATCCCCTCTCATCTCCTCCTCATCAACAACTGGTGGTGGTGGAGCGTAAGGAGGGGCTACTAGTCTGTTCGCATGCATGGCAGCGAACGTCTCCTTCCAGTTATGGCGTCCAACCATAATGGAATACTCAGGAAGCCACTCAATCCCTCTCCCTGTCCTACTCTCCCAAGGCATGGCAGCGAACGGTGGACCTCTATGTGTAGGGAAGATGATGCCTCTAGTCATGAGGCTCTGAAGTCCTAGGGGTCTAGCTGCAATGCGGGTACATGCGGAGAAGTCTACCCCTAACTGCCTAGCAAGGTGGGTGACCATCCCACCGTAACCAATGTTGCCGGCCCTCTTATTCTTTAGCTTGCTCATAGTGGCAGCTAAGAGGGTGGCACAGTCAGCTGGCCTACCGTACAACATACTGTAAAGCAAGAATAACTCGTCTATCTTGATCTTCTGAGGTGTCTCCGTCCTAGGGAAGAGACACCCAGAAAGCACTCTATGGGCAATCTTCAAGGCTAGGTGGTAGATCAACCTAGCCTTGGTATCAGCACGTTGCCAGCGGTCCTCGCTGGCGTATAGCATGGCTATCTCCTCCCAGAAATCCTTGGCGTACACGCCACTAGGGAATCGACCATTAAAGGTCTCATGGAGCCCAAAGAAGGCTCCAAACTCTCTAATAGAAAAATCATAGTTTTTCTCCATCAGCCGGATAGAAACAGTCCTATCAACGTGGCTATGCTCAAAGGAAACTACAAACTCCCTAGTAATCTCCTCATAAGCATCTTCCCGAATAGCGGAGAAGATGACTAAGTCGGCTCTATCCAATAGCCAAGTGAGATCCCCTATCACATGCAAGGGCTCTAGCTCCTCAAGTAGCAAATACCTAGGTCCTATGACAACTCGCTTATGGATCCTCTCTAAAGCATCGAGGTGATCCTCGTGGATAGTAGGGATCCTAGGGGGAGGTGGTGATGGTGATGATGGGGGTGATGGAGGCTCAGCTGGTGGTGCTCTAGAAGAGGAAGAGGTGTTGCCTTTCCTTTTCTTATTCTTATTTCTATCAGACATTCTCCTTACAAAATCCATTTTCTGTCAAAAACCACGGTCTGTTCTTCAGGTTCCACGGCCGTGGAATGCCCAAAGACCGTGGTTCGTCTCGCAAATTCGCAAAACTCAGTAGAATCACACCAAACTCAACAGCAAGCAGCCCTAGACTAATTTCAGTCCAATTCCAATCAGTTCTCCTAAAAATTCTAGCAAAAACGAAGCCGAACCGACAAAGAGAAAGAAGAGGTGAAAAACCTAGGTTTTCGGATTTTGGAATCCGAATTCTGTCTTCTCCGGTGAATTGCCGCTCGATTCGTTGCTTGGATCTTGTAGGTGACGGGAATTGCTTCAGTTTTGGCCAAAGAATCGTTAAAAACGATTAACAAACGAGAAATTGGGAGAGGAGGAAGGTAATCGGCGATTTGGGCGTGGAATTGGGATTGTTTTGTGTGTTTTGTGAAGAAACGTGGTTTTTATAGTGGCCGTAAAAATTTTTGAAAATCACGGTCTATCGGGGGGTTCCACGGCCGTGGAACTGTACGGAACCGTGGTTTTGGTGATTTTTCTCTGGCTTTTGAAAATAACGGTCACTGTAGCTGTCACGGCCGTGGTTTTGGCCGTGGAACTCTCTGTAATGTGTCAAAGTCCAAGTTTCGTCAATTTTCTTCAAACTTATCCTTCCCCTTTTCTTTTCCACTGATCCTACATCCAAAACACGAACATACCGGAAGGCATCGAAGGCAAAACAAAACAAAATGTCTATACTATTCTAAACTATGAATCAAAAATAAGAATGTGAATGCAATACCTTGGGTTGCCTCCCAAGAAGCGCTTTGTTTAAGGTCCGTAGCTAGACCATATTCGCACTTATTCGAGTGCGGTGGGCGCGAACTCTTCAGCTTGGAGTTCTGGTGTATACTTCTTGAGTCGTTGACCGTTCACCTTAAAGCTTCCGCCCTTTTCACCCCATACTTCAACCGCACCATGGGGAAAAACACGTTTGATTAGAAAAGGTCCAGTCCAAAGAGATTTAAGCTTACCTGGAAAGAGACGAAGCCTTGAATTGAAGAGGAGAACTTGATCTCCTTCTTTGAGGTCCTTTGGGATGATATGCTTATCATGCCAACGCTTCGCTCTTTCTTTATAGATCTTGGCGTTTTCGTAGGCATTCAAGCGAAGTTCTTCAAGCTCATTAAGGTCCAAGAGACGCTTCTCTCCCGCTTCCTTCATGCTGAAAATCAACCACTTTATCGCCCAATACGCCTTATGCTCCAACTCTACCGGTAAGTGACAAGACTTCCCATACACAAGGTTGTATGGTGTTGTTCCGATGGGAGTCTTATATGCAGTCCGGTACGCCCACAATGCATCATCTAGCTTCAAAGACCAATCCTTCCTAGTCCTTGAAACCGTCTTCTCTAGGATTCCTTTGATCTCCCGGTTTGAGATATCCACTTGTCCACTAGTTTGTGGATGATAAGGGGTGGTGATCTTGTGAGTCACCCCATACTTAGCTAAAAGAGCTTCGAAACGCCGGGCAATGAAGTGAGAACCTCCATCACTAATGATAGTCCGTGGTGTCCCAAATCGTGGGAAGATGGTCTTATTAAAGAACTTAACCACTACCATGGCATCATTGGTGGGAGAGGCAATTGCTTCAACCCATCTCGAAACATAATCCACCGCTAAAAGTATGTATTGGTTCCCACAAGATGATGGGAAAGGTCCCATGAAGTCTACTCCCCAAACGTTAAAGATCTCTACCTCTTGGATGTTTTTGAGAGGCATCTCATTCCTCCTAGATATATTTCCTGTTCTTTGACAAGCATCGCAGCAGGAAACAAAGGTTTGCACATCTTTAAATAGAGTAGGCCAAAAGAATCCAGATTCCAATACCTTAGCGCTAGTCTTGTTCGAACTAGCGTGTCCTCCATAAGGTAGTGAATTACAATGACGGATGACACTTTGCATCTCATCTTCTGGCACACATCGCCGAATAATGCCGTCCGGACCTCTCTTAAAGAGGAGAGGTTCATTCCAAAAGTATTCCCGAACATCCTTAAAGAACTTCTTTCTTTGTGCGTAGGATAATCCGGGCGGTAATTCCTGATAAACCAAATAGTTAACAAAATCAGCAAACCATGGTTCGTTACCTTTGGTGATCACGTCGATGCACTCCTCTATGATATGTAAATGCTCGTCCGAAAAGGAGTCATCTATAGGTAGATGGTCGTCCTCTAGATGTGTTAGACGACTCAAATGATCCGCAAAAGAATTTTCCGAACCTTTCTTGTCGCGTATCTCTAGATCGAATTCTTGTAGGAGAAGAATCCATCTAATTAGCCTTGGCTTCGCATCCTTCTTTGCAAGTAGATACCGGATCGTAGCATGATCCGTGTATACAATCACCTTTGCACCTACAAGATAAGAGCGAAATTTGTCAATAGCATATACAATTGCTAAGAATTCCTTTTCGGTAGTGGCGTAGTTGAGCCGCGCTTCATCTAGCGTCTTGCTAGCGTAGTAGATAGCATGGGTTCGCCGTTCCTTCTTTTTCCCAAGAACAGCTCCTATAGCTACGTCACTTGCATCACACATAACCTCAAAGGGAAGATTCCAATCCGGAGGTTGGATAATCGGGGCTGAGATTAGAGCTTCACGAATCATATTGAACGCATCTAAGCATTCCTGCGAAAAATCAAAAACTGCATCCTTCATCAATAGATTAGTAAGCGGTTTTGATATTTTAGAGAAATCCTTTATAAAACGCCTATAAAATCCAGCATGTCCTAGAAAACTTCTTATCCCTTTCACCGAAGTTGGGGGAGGAAGCTTTTCTATTGTCTCTATCTTAGCTTTATCCACCTCAATCCCTCTACTAGAGATTAGGTGTCCTAATACAATGCCTTCTTTCACCATAAATTGACACTTCTCCCAATTAAGAACTAGGTTAGTGTCTTCACACCTTTGTAATACAAGAGCAAGGTTAGAAAGACAATTGTCAAAAGAGGAACCATAAACGGAGAAGTCATCCATAAAAACCTCCATGATTTCCTCTATATATTCCGAGAAGATGGCCATCATGCACCTTTGAAAGGTGGCTGGGGCGTTGCAAAGCCCGAACGGCATCCTCCTATAGGCAAACGTACCCCACGGGCACGTGAACGTGGTCTTCTCTTGATCATCCGGGTGTATCAGAATCTGAAAGAAATCACTATAACCGTCAAGATAGCAAAAGTGTGAATGTTGTGCTAACCTTTCAAGCATTTGATCGATGAAGGGTAGTGGGAAGTGATCCTTCCTCGTCGCGTTGTTTAGCTTGCGGTAGTCTATACACATCCGCCATCCTGTTACGGTTCGTGTAGGAATGAGTTCATTGTTTTTGTTGGTGATGACCGTCATTCCTCCCTTCTTCGGAACCACTTGTACGGGACTCACCCACTTGCTATCGGAGATAGGGTAAATGATGCCTGCATCAAGTAGCTTAAAAATTTCCTTCTTGACAACCTCCTTCATGGTCGGATTCAACTGCCTTTGAGGTTGTCGCGAAGTTCTAAAGTCCTCTTCCATTAAGATCTTATGCATGCATAGGGAAGGTTTGATTCCTACTAAATCCTCTATAGTATATCCTAAGGCTTTCCTATGTTTCTTAAGGACAACCATAAGCTTACTATGTTCATCTATACTTAAATCTGAACTAACAATTACCGGAAAGGTAGAGTTAGATCCTAGAAATGCGTACCTTAGATGTGTAGGAAGTGGTTTCAATTCCATCACTATAGGAGTCTCCAATGGCTCTTGAGGAATATCCGATGGAACCTTAGAAGTGTCTAAGGAAGTAGAAGGTGTTGGAGAAGAATCAAGAGAAGTTGTGGAAGAAACACAATTTCCTTCGAATTCACCCAAAATTACGGCACCCCTGCCTTCTCCACGGCCATGATTTTGGGCGTGGAAAGTAATTACGGTGTCTCTGTTTCCTCCACGGCCGTGTAACTCTCTGGAGTGCTCCACGCTTGTGTTGGTGAATTCCACGGCCGTAGAATAGGCCGTCTGACCGTGGATCCGTACGTTTTCTGCCTCATCGTGGAGTTTCTCGAACTCCTCTTCACACACTTCATTTTGTGTCTCTAAGGCTTCAATTGTCTCATTGCACTCTTCTTCTTCCCCTATATCCATAATGCTCAAAGAAAGAACTTTTTGCAAGGGATCTTTGAAGAGAATAGAACTTACCTCCTCTCTAGATAGCTCTTCGTCATGGATATTGAATATATCCTCATCAAAGGCTGGTTCCTTCACTAAAGTGGAAAGAACGAACTCTACCTTCTCTTCTCCTATGTCAAAGGCGAGTCTAGCATTCTTGCAATCGACTATACAGCCGGATGTTGCAAGAAACGGTCTTCCGAGAATGATCGGGACCGGACTATCTGCAGGAATGTCAAGCACAACAAAATCTATAGGAATATAGGACTTACCAAGCTTGACCGGAACGTCTTCAACTATACTGACGGGACAAGTTATGGATCGATCCGCCATGTACAACGTCATCTTTACCGGTTTAGGATCGCCTAAACCGATCTTCCCGCATAAGGCAAGCGGAATGATGCTCACGCTTGCTCCCAAATCACATAACGCATCATATGTGACATCTCCCACTCCTATGGGAATACAAAATGACCACGAATCCTTTAGCTTTGGGGGCATCTTCTCTTTCATGGTTTTGATGAGATCCGATGAATCCGAACTCATCTTAACCTCTCCAAAATCCTCTAGCTTTCTTTTGTTAGAGAGGATCTCCTTTAGGAACTTTCCAAAAGCTGGCATACCTACAATTGCATCAATGAAAGGTATATTAATATGCAGTTTGCTCATGAGTTCAATAAACTTACCGAATTGTTTGTCTAGACGCGCTCTTGCTCTAGATTGCGGGAATGGTAGGGGAGGTTTGTAAGCTGGAGGAGGAACGTAGACATCTTCCTTCTCCTTCCCCTTTTCTTTGTCCTTCTCAACGGGGACTTCTACAAACTTAGGCTGCGGGTCGGTAGTCGTTACTCCGCTCCTAGTTGTGATTGCCATCACCCTTCCTTTTGGGTTGTCCTCCGTCTTTCCTGGAAGTTTTCCTTGATTCCTAGGAACTTCCTCCGCATGACTAAACATTTGGTTTTCTAAAACCTTTTGGGCTTTATCAACCTTAGTTATGTGATCATGAACCTTGATGATGCGAGTCTCCAACCCTTGAAGCTTGCCCAAAATTGTTTCCAACATGGGATCGGGCTTCTCTTTCCCCGAAGTACTTCCACCATTAGATGTTTGCCCTTGGCTTTTCAAAGGAGTGGAAGAAGAAGAAGGTGGAGTTAGTGAATTTCCTGAATTGGAATAAGAATTACCGGAATTTTATTGATTCGGGCGCCAATTGTTGTTGTTTGAACCCCTATTGTTGTTCCAATTGTTGTTCCGGTTGTTGTTGTTGTTGTTCCAATTGTTCCGGTTGTTGTTCCGGTTGTTGCGGTTTGTATTCTCATTCCCATTGTGGTTATTGTTGTTGCCCAAATAACCTACATCTTGTTCCTTTTGCTTTGGAAAGTTGGTTTTGATGGCTTCCTTCAACTCTTTAATCTCCGTATTGAGAGAAAAGATTTGAGTTTGAGCCACTTGTGATAGCTTTGCTCCTTGATCCACATGATTCGCCTCCACTTTCCGATGAGAATACTTCTCAATAACTCGCGCTTGCTTCTCAATGAAGTCCCAAGCGTCATCTTCCCTTATGTCCATGAATGTACCACATGAAAGGGATTGGAGCTTGAATTGTGTCTCCACATCCAGCCCCTTATAGTATATCTCCAATAGCGCCAATTTGGATATGCCATGATGTGGGCAATCCAATAGCAAATCCTGAAATCTTTCCCAAGATTGAAACAAACTTTTGTTAGATCTCATAGAAAATGCATTAATCTTACCTCTCAACTCCGCCGTCTTCGATGACGGAAAGAACTTAGTGAGGAATTCCGAAGAAAGGTCTTCCCATGTGTCTAGTTTCCCACTTGGAAGAGCTTGATACCAAGACAATGCTTTCCCTTTCAAGGAGAAAAAGAAAGGCTTGAGTTTATAGCAGTTGGTAGTTGCATTCTTTGGCTTCATTGTCTCCATCATGATCTCAAAATTTTGTAGATGTTGATGTGGAGATTCAGCGTTTGTTCCCCCAAATTGATTTTGGCGGACAATGGTAATAACTTGCGGGTTGAAGCTAAACCCTTGTGCATCATCGGCATCAAAGTTCACACCGAAACGGCGTGGTTGCTGCGTTGGATCCATCCTTTGGCCAAGAGTTCTTGGCTCCTCATCCACACGATCGACTCTTGCACCTCTAGCTGGGACACGGCGATTGGCAGCTGGCCGTGGAAAGAACGGGTTCACATTGATCATTGGATCAATTTCCTCTAGTGGTGGCATGGAAGAGTAGCTATCCTCATTAGATGAGTTGTTTCTAACCGATTTTGATGGCCTCCTTCTTCTCTTTGTCTTCTTGAGGTTGTTTATTTCCAGCCTCATTTGAAACATCATGTCCGATAGATCATCAACCTTCGTTTGATGACGATCCATTTCTTCCTTGCGAGTCTTCTCACTCCATTGGAGTTGAGCTTCTTTTTCTGCCAACTCCGTTTGGTAATCACATTCTCTTTCTTCAGCCATCTTTCTTTCCTTAAGCTTTCTCCTCAAAGTCCTCTCAAGCTCTTGATCAAGAGGTAAGAGGTCTTCGTTGTTCCTAGACCTGCGCATACACTCGAAAAGATATCAAATAACAAGGGAGAAGCTCCCAAGCTTGACAACCGATAACCGAATTCGGCCTAGACCAAATCCCCGGCAACGACGCCAAAAACTTGTTCGCCACTTAGCGTGCGTGCAAATAAGTCTTAAATTTATAAAACTAGAAATCAAGCAAGCGAACCCGCAGTGTACGGATCGATATAGTTAAGCAAGAATTCAAGAGTATCGAACACAGGGATTTGGAGGGTTAAATCCAGTTATAGAATTGTCAAGCAAGTAAATGTATGAAGCTTTGTAAATATTGGGAAAACAACAATCCTAAAGATCCAGGAATCCAGCTGTGGCAATCGATTCAAGATATACTAAAGATATAAGGACAGAGTTAAGAGTTGCAAAGGTATACTAATGCAAAGCAATGTACGGTGAAGTTCCAAAGCTTTATGTGACTTAACTAGAAATACTCTCTATAAAGGTTGTTGAGGCTTCAGTATAGAAAGGATCTAAAGATAAGAATTAATATCAAATAACCAAACTTGCAATCCAAGGATCAAGACTAACTAAACCGATTAAGGTTGTGACACTCGGAATCGAGGTAGAGGTTGTTGAGGCTTCACTAGCACCTAGAAAAGGCAAGCCAAGACTAAGTTAAAGCAAATCCTTAACTTTGGATTAATGTAAAAGCAAGGTTCATAAACTGAGGGAAATTACGGGTGGATCTTGAGATTCCACGGCCGTGGAACTCAAGAACACACCGTGATTTTGGTTCGTCGGCGATTCTCTCTAACTCTCAGGGTCCTATCTGTTTACGATCGATCTATCATCATCTAAGCCACAACTATCAACCCTTCACCTTAGAATTGCTAAAGGGTTTTAGCCAACAACAGTCATTATGATATCAAATTCAAGATTTAAAAGAATGAAAGATGAAAACCCTCGAAAACCTTTAATAAATCTCAAATCAATCTCAAATCCACAAACAAGAACAATGATGTAAGCAGATTCAGAATAACACAAACAATCACAATCCTTGATAAGAACGAAGAACGGGATGTCAATCCGTCTTCTAATCAAACCTAAGGACAAAAGACGTAATCTCCGTACGAACAATCTTCCAAATCTTCACTCTTTCTCTAAGCCTTTCCGTCAATTCGGAAGTCTCAATAGGGCTAAGTGCGGTCTAAGCAGAGGTGACGTAATCTCTCTCCTTCCGTCCTTTTATAGGAAAAGATAGAATAAGTGTCCAGCCCATTGTGTAAAAGATCGTGGCTTTAATTTGTACGTTAAAAGATCGCCTAAATCACGGTTCCATAGGATTCCACGCCCGTGGTTTAGAGCGTAGAATTTGATTACGGTGCTTCACAACTTCCACGGCCGTGTAACTCACTGGAATGCTCCACGCTTGTGTTGCCAAAGTTCAACGGCCGTGGTTTAGAGCGTGGACTCCATTACGGCCGTATTTTAGAGCGTGGAACATAGATTGCTCGTAAATCTCCTTCGTTTTGTGTCATTCTTCATCCTAGCATCTTCCTTAGCTCCTTTGTGGTGTCCTCAATCCTTGGACATGCTCAATCCATCTCCATTCTCCCTTGATTCGTTCGGTTTTAGCTTTTATTTGCCTACAATCAACACAAAGCTTATGTAGACCTCTATATCAACAATATAGATAAACTAGCTCACAATTGCTTAAATGCTTTATCAATGAACACTAATATGGTTGAAATACATCTAGAAAACGTGCCTAAAATATCACAATATTTCATGCTAACATGATCTTCATTTATAGTCTTCGATGGAGAAGGTTTCTAACCGTTGGGAACCCGGATCCTGTGACTCCACCACTGCCTACTTCTCCGCCAAACATCAACGATAATGGAAACGGTGGTAATCGAATCGACCAATGTTTGAATAGGATTGAAGCCCAACTAGTTGAGATATGGAGAAGGTTGACTCCCCTTCCCTTGAACCCTGATGACCAAATCTGAGGAGGTAACAACCATGCAAACCGGAATGAACAAAGCAACCATCATCCCAAACGAAATATGAATAGTCATTCCCATGGGAACCCGGATTGTAGTCAAGCATCTCGACATGAACGAGATGAAGATGGATGGATTTGAAGGATCGAAATACGGATATGATGAGCAAACTCCTTCCGAATCTCACTTCGGGAATCCCTCAAATCGAACGCCCCACCCTCGGAATCGCACTCCGGGTTTGACGAACCTTCGTTGTCTTCGCCTCTCACTAGGACAACTCCTTTAGCATCTCACCAAAGGTTATGAAAACTAAGCCTCTCACCTTGATTTCGGGGTGATTTTGAGAAAAACCAACAAAATATTTTTATAGAAACTCTCTCTTTCATTCAACTTATCAAATTACATGGTTGGAGATCCCTTATATAGGGCTGGAAAATCTACCAAATACAAGAAAATAAAAGAAAAGACAATAAATAAAAAAGCGGGAAATACAAGAGTTGAACGATACTTGATTTAATGCAACTTGAGCTCCTTTTATGGCGTGGAAGGGAAAGAGTCGGGGTTGTGTTGATGGTAGGCATGAGAAGAGTGTTATTTTGACTTTGAGGGCTGGAAATGATCTTGTTTTGACGTGAATTTCTTTTGCATATTCCTTTGCATGGCTCCATGCATGATCTTGGTCAAACACCCACTCAAATATAAACACTGCTTCACTGTCGGGTCATTTTCACCCTCTTACTCTTGGAACCTTGAGTTCTCGTAAACTACAAATTTGTAGATCTTGAAAATACCTTCGAAAGTAGTACTTATGGGTCTTCTAACTCCAACCGCAGCTCTAGATATATGCATTTTACAGAGAGTGCGTAAATTTGACAGCTTAGCCGGATCGAGCGGAATATGATTTAACTTTACCATGCTCGGAGTGAGCATTTTCGGCTTCATGATTGGGCTCTCGGGGATCACATCATACCCTTTCCCTTGAAAAGGATTCGTCCTCGAATCCGTCATGCCATCCTTGGGAAAGTGATTGTCGGATTTATTACCATGGTAACTATTTCTCTCAACTTCGCCGCCATCTTGTCGACATGCTTGGCTACGATCCGGGTTACCATAGGCACGACTATTCACATTTCGTTCTAGACGCTGGTTGCTTTGTTCATTCCGGTTTGCATGGTTGCTACCTCCTTGGATTTGGTCATGAGGGTTCAAGGGAAGGGGAGACAACCTCCTCAATATCTCAACTAGTTGGGCTTCAATTCTATCCAAATGTTGGTCGATTCGATTACCACCTTTTCCATTATCGTTGATGTTCGGTGGAGAAGTAGGCAGTGGTGGAGGCACAGGATCCGGTGGACGAGGAGGCTGGGCTAGTAGAGCAGCCTTCGGTGGTGGTATTGGCGGTGATATGTACCTTGTTTTGCCCGTTGCTTTCTCAACTTGACTCGTTGAAAAATAAGCCGCCTCTTTCATCCATTTTTGGACCGCTCTACATCGTCGATCTTCTTCTTCTTCTTTTCTAGCCTCCTTTTCTCGACGACGTTTGCGACGTCGGTCTTCTTCCTCTTGTTTACGAGATTCCTCTTCACGGCGACGAGCTTCTCTTCTCTTCTGTCATCTTTGTAGTTCTTCAGAGACGGCCTCGTAAAGATCGTCTTCCATTTCACTCAAACGAAGATAACCATCGTCATACTCTCGAATAGCCCATCGAACGTATTCTCCATTTATCGTTTTTTTTCGATCGCGTCTTGACATTTTCGAACAATTCACAACTTACAACAAGCTCGATTACAAAATCAATTGAGTATGCATACTTGCAATAATTACTAAACAAATCAACAAATGAGCATGCAAACTCCTAAAATCCGCAAACCGAACAAACAAACTCGTACTTTCCTTTCTTTTTTTGTTTGACTTGTTTTTCAAATAATAATGCAACTCTCCCCTTTTTTTTTGCTTTATATACTGCTACGTCACTTTTTTTCTTGAAAGAAAGAAGATGAACAATACCGACAAGAGATGTGTTGAACACGTACCGTAGGCTTTGATACCTAATGATGTGATCAAGATCGCCTCGAACACGAAGGACCAACGATACGATTCCACTTGACTCAAACGATATGAATGAGATGAAGATGGTTGGATTTGAAGGATCGAAATCCGAATATGATGAGCAAACTCCCTCCGAATCTCACTTCGGGAATCCCTCAAATCAAACGCCTCACCCTCGGAATCGCACTCCGGGTTTGACGAACCTTCGTTGTCTTTGTAGTTCTTCATAGACGGCCTCGTAAAGATCGTCTTCCATTTCACTCAAACAAAGATAACCATCGTCATACTCTCGAATAACCCATCGAATGTATCCTTCCGTAATTGTTCTTTTCTCTAAATGTCTCGACATTCCGGAGCGGTACAACAATTTACAACAAGCTCGATTATAAAATCAACTCGAGTATGCAAACTCACAATAATAACTAAACAAATCAACAAACGGGTATGCAAACTTCTAAAATCCACAAACCGAACAAAAACACTCGTACTTTCCTTTCTTTTTTTTTGACTTTTTTTTTCAAATAATAAAGCAGCTCTCCCCCTTTTTTTCCCCCTTTATTTGCTGCTACGTTAGGTTTTTTTTTGAAAGAAGGAAGATGAACAATACCGACAAGAGATGCGTTGAACACGTACCGTAGGCTCTGATACCAAATGATGTGATCGAGATCGCCTCGACCACGAAGGACCGGCCGTACGATTCCACTTGACTCAAACGATATGAATGAGATGAAGATGGTTGGATTTGAAGGATCGAAATCCGGATATGATGAGAAAACTCCCTCTGAATCTCACTTTGGGAATCCCTTAAATCGAACGCCTCACCCTCGGAATCGCACTCCGGGTTTGACGAACCTTCGTTGTCTTTGTAGTTCTTCATTGACGGCCTCGTAAAGATCGTCTTCCATTTCACTCAAACGAAGATAACCATCGTCCTACTCTCGAATAGACCATCGAATGTATCCTTCCATAATCTTTCTTTTCTTTAAATGTCTTGACATTCCGGATTGGTACAACAATTTACAACAAGCTCGATTACAAAATCAAATTCCAATATGCAAAATCGCAATAATAACTAAACAAATCAACAAATGAGTATGCAAAGTCCTAAAATCCGCAAACCGAACAAACACACTTGTACTTTCCTTTCTTTTTTTTATTTTTGACATTTTTTTTTCAAATAATAAAGCAACTCTCCCCCTTTTTTTCCCCTTTATATGCTGCTACATCAATTTTTTTTTTAAAAAAGAAGATGAACAATACCGACAAGAGATGTGTTGAACTTGTACCATAGGCTCTGATACCAAATGATGTGATCGAGATTGCCTAGAACACGAAGGACCGGCGGTACAATTCCACTTGACTCAAACGATATGAACGAGATGAAGATGGATGGATTTGAAGGATCGAAATCCGGATATGGTGAGCAAACTCCCACCGAATCTCACTTCAGGAATCCCTCAAATCGAACGCCTCACCCTCGGAATCGCACTCCGGGTTTGACGAACCTTCGTTGTCTTCGCCTCTCACTAGGACAACTCCTTTAACATCTCACCAAAGGTTGTGAAAACTAAGCCTCTCACCTAGATTTCGGGATGATTTTGAGAAAAACAAACAAAATGTTTTTTTTTATAGAAACTCTCTTTCATTCAACTTCAACTTATCAAATTACATGATTGGAGGTGCCTTATATCGGGTTGAAAAATCAACCAAATACAAGAAAATAAAAGAAAAGACAATAAATAAAAGAGCGGGAAATACGAAGAGTTGAACGAGACTTGATTTAATGCAACTTGGGCTTCTTTTATGGCGTGGAAGGGAAAGAGTCGGACTTGTCTTAATGGTGAGAATGAGAAGATTATTCTTTTGACTTTGAGGGCTGGAAATGATCTTGTTTGGACGTGCATTTCTTTTGCATATTCCTTTGCATGGCTCCATGCATGATCTTGGTCAAAAACCCACTCAAGTATAAACACTGTTTCACTATTGGGTCATTTTCACCCTCTTACTCTTGGAATCTCGACTTCTGATAAACCCACTCAAGTAGATCTTGAAAATACCTTCGAAAGTAGTACTTATGGGTCTTCTAACTCCAACCGCATCTCCAGATATATGCATTTTATAGAGAGTGCGTAAATTTGACAACTTAGCCGGATCGAGCGGAATATGACTTAACTTGATCACGCTCGGAGTGAGCATTTTCGGCTTCATGTTGGGGTTCTCGGGGATCACATCAAGATCACTTGAAGACTTAGATGTTTCCGTGTAAGCTTGTTGTTTTTCTCTTCAATCGTGATCTTCATTTATAGTCTTCGATGGAGAAGTCTTCTAGCCGTTGTGAAGATGACCGTTGTAGATGTTCCTTCTTCTTCATAGAAAATGGTGTATGTTGAGATAAAGTAGCCATTGTATAATCTTCTTATCTTCTTCATATCCTTGACGCACATTGATTCTTCTTCTCCGAGATCTTCTTCCGAAGAGAGATGCTGAAGATCTTGTCGTTGAAGTTCTTGTTTTGAGCTCTAAGATCTTCAAGTTTGTTGAGAATCTTTGGTTGAAGATCTTAGAGATCTTTGTGAGATCCGTTGGAAAAGATCTCCAATCTTGCGTCGGTTTGTTGAGATCTTTGCAAGATCTTATTGTTGGGCGGAATCTTCTTGTTGGCTGAATCTTCTTGTTATCTTCTTGGAAGATCTTCTCTTGATCCTTGGTAGATTTTGTTGTTGAGATGGAATCTTGAATTTTGAATTCCTTCCAGCCGGTATGTCCTTTGTATCTTGTTTTAAGGGTTCGGCTTTGATCCCTTGAAAAGGTTTCAAGGCCTCTATGTCGAACCTTTAAAATGCTTTCCAATCTCTACGCTTGTCCCTTTTATCGGTTTTCAAGGCCTCCTTTCATCCTTTAAAATGCTTTTCAAGGCCTGCACACATTTGACAAACACAAAACCAAACCATGCAATATAGAAATATAATCGATATTTGTTAGTATAAAAACCACTCATTTGTGTTAAGTCTTCCATTATCACATATGCAAATATATAACCAAGGTGGAGTTATCAATCTTCTTCTTTTGGCCGTTGAGATATGTGTGTCTTGTAGTGAAACCCTTAGCCAAATCCTTGCTTTGTAATGCTTTTTAAGGCTTCGAGTTCGTCCTTTGTAATGCTTTTCATGGCTTGCATACATTTGAACAAACAAACCAAGACATGCAATCTAGAAATATAATCGATATTTATTAGTTTATTAAACCGAATTTATATGTTAAGTCTTCCATCATTTTCATAAAACGATTCCTATTCAAGATAAAAGTTAACAATCTCCCCCTTGATGGAAGACAAAACAAATATCGTACCTGCATTCAATGTTATATATATACATGGAACAATTATATCAAAAATTCAGAATGTAGTAATGTCGGATCAACATCACATATAATTTCTCCCCCTTTGTCTTTCAACAAGGGAGAAAAATAATGAAGTACATGAGTTTGAAAATTTTTACAGACCCACAATTTAAAACGAAGTTTTAAATGATCCCACAACAGTTAAGGCCTTGAAATAAAACCAAGGAAATTTTAAGTCCATAAGGCCTTGACATCCATTTCAAGGCCTTGAAATCCTTTTCAAGACTTTGAAAGCTAGTCCTCGTAGAACTTTCTCTTCAACTTGGAATGAGTTGTACCCTTGCTTCTTTCCCTTGCCTCTACCTCCATACGCCGTTTCCTTTCTTCATTCCGGTACTCCTTTACCACAACATATTCCTCGGTTGTCAAAATAGTGGGCTCTACATGAATAGGATAAAGAATCGGTTTGTTTTGCACACTTTTTTGACAGTTGAGTAAGACATTTGCAGTCTTCTCCTTAGTATGTTGAGCTCCATCGTCGGTTAGTGGCATGATTTTCCCGATGGTAGTGAAGGTTAGAGAAATGAGGAGATACATCTGGTTGATCTTCGCATGCATCACAAATAACACATCATGGCTCGCATCCAGTCCGCTCAGCATATTCAGCTGAAATTCAGGCATTTTCCTATTAAGAGTATTCAATTCCAGCTCTTGTCCATCTAACCTAGTCTCAGATACGGAAGGAGCCTTTGAAGAAGTTGTCACAACAATTGCCGTCCCTTTTAGTTTTCAAACTCCGGCAAGAGTCTTCTCAACACCTAGCCTTTCCAGACATTGTTCATCAATTTTTCCAATCGACACCTGCTGGTCCTTAATAGAGGTGTTGATGGAAAAATGAGAAAAAATTTTTGGGGATCAGATTTTCATAAGGCAAGGGGATTGCTCGGGTGGAGTTAATGGTATGAACCATGTGGTTTAAAATCAGGTTGGGCAAGTCGACATCCAAACCAGACAGATACTAATAGATCAATTCCCGAGTTTGATCCATTAGTAGTTCCCTCGAATTGGCTTGGGGAATCACACATCTAACCAACATAGTAAAAATGATTTTGGCTTCTAGGGTTAGGGATGTGTGAGTGAGCTGGCGAGAGTTGGAGTTAGGAATCAAAAAATGTTCCTTGGCAAGCCTGATGCTTTTATATCTAGACGGGTGTTGGAAGGTGGTATTGGTGGAAAGCCCTAAATTTCGCTGAAGATTGTAGGTGTCGGAGCTATGGGCGTACCTTTAACCACTGTTTCAAGGGCGAGGGTCCCCTTATCCCGTTTGAATGAGAGGTTGGCATAGAACAATCTGTTGAGTCTCGTGAAAGCAACTTCTCCAGGGTTTAGAACCTTTCAGACCGAGCAGTTTTGGAGCAAAGAGATTCATGGTAGATGAAGAATCTACAAGAATTTCATATTGACTGAATCACACATGCATAGTGGGCGGTTGTGGAATCCATCCAACCAGGTACTTGTGGCTTTGAAAATTTTGAACTAGGTTGTCGGCAACCAGGTACTTGTGATTTATGATCAAGATTTAGGTAATCATTTAGGTAGATTTCTCACTCATTCATGCATGGTTTAGCATTAGTTCGAGACGTTTTGCACTCAATTCATGTATTTTGTCGAGATAGACGTCTACACGGACTTGTGCGTGTTTTATAGGTATTTCGGGAGATTTAGAGCTAAAACGATGCGTTGAGGATCGTTCATCTAGATGACACACCCTCGGACTCATTGGGACACAAATCAAGGGCTAAGGAGGACTCATGGAACCTTGCCAACACTAGCCATGCACCAAATCACAGCTTAATGATCAAAGACGAAGTTTCTGCACAGAATCACGGTTCTCTGACAAATCACGGCCGTGGAATCAACCGTGGATTTTGCCAGATTCTTGTGACAGCTGTGCCACGACTCTCATGGCCAGCTCATGCAAGTTTGTTATAAAAGTGGTCCTTCATGGGCTGTGAGAGGTAGTTGGGAGTAGTTTGGAGCAGCTCATCCATTATCCATTTCTCCCTAACAAATATATTCTCTCAACAAGAAGTTTTTCTAGGAAGGAAAGTGTCAAAGAGAAGAAGAAGAGATCCATTGAAGAGGAGGAGAAGAACCCCCACCATAGCTTTCTTGTATTTCGGATCCTATTTCTAGAATTGTATGAACCATTTGAACCTTCCTTTGGAAGGGTTGTGAGTCATTCTAATCCTATTTTCAGCTTGGTTTTGTTTTAAGTTAACTTGTTCATCTATTTTCCCTCATTATCTTGCAATGAATGTTATGATTTTATGTTTGTTTGTTTTGATTTCCATTATGAATATTGTAGGCTAAATTGATGTGGTTCTAGGGTAAGGAAAGGATGGTTATGGCTAGGGCTATGATAGGACGGACTTAGATTTACCTTTGGATGACTTTTGCTTATGAACGTAGCTGCTGTTAGAAATCACGGGTAGTTCTTGTAGAACCACGGCCGTGGTTTAGGTAGAACAAACCGTGATTTTCCCTGGTTCGAAGGATCTTGCCTTAGATCTATAAAATGTTGAAACCCTAAGTGTTTGTTGAGTTTAACCTACCCTAGGGTGACCTAGTGTAGTGACTAAGTGTTAGGAGAGACTTACCCGGTAATCCTTGCTCTTAGAATCTAAAGATAACAAACCTTAGGTAGTGGTGAGCCTAATAAGCCGCCATTGGATTAGATGTGCTAGGATAGTTGTTTAGGACTTCCCTTTCCAAGACTTACCCGGTAAGGATAGGTTAGACCCCGAATTAACAATCCGGTTTGTGTAGAAGTCCTATCCTTAGGTTCTTAGAGACTTACCCGGTAATGAGACCTTAGGAGTGGACTAGTTGGACCATGAGACCTACCCGGTAATTGATCCCAAATTAGATACATTTAATCCCAACATATCATAGTTAATTCAAAGAATGAATAGATAACTTGAGTCCTGTGCCATAACCGGAACTTCCAACCCCTAGAATCCGTTTTTTTCTTTCCTTGATCATTATCTTGTTTAGCTTGTTCATTTTTGTTGATTCTTAGTTTAGTTTGATTGTTTACTTTGCATGAATTGTGATCTTTGATTGATTACCAAAAACCAACTAAAAACATTTGAGATTTTCGCTTCTTTATTTCTTTCTTTTCCTTCGACCTAGATCTTTACTAACTCAATCACAATTTGAATCAATTTCACCTTAGTCTTTGTGTTCGACCTCGGAATACTAACCCTTCTACAAACGTCCCGTACACTGCGGGTTTCGCTAGGTAGTTAGGATTTAGTTCGAGTTATAAATTTAAAACCCATTTGCGCATCACGATCTTAGCGTAACAATCGTCCTGAGAGTGCGGCTCTGTTGATGCCGAGGAGATGTGAGCTATAAATTCTTTGTGAGAGGAAGCATGACGAATTGATTTCTTTGGATCCATGGATGAGAGTTTGTGAGAGAGAAAGTTTTTCAAATTTTAAAAGAGTAAAGCACAAGTGGGACTGTAAGCATTGAAAGAAGGAAAAAGAGATAAGTGGAAGGGATGATTGTATTCAAAGGGGACATGTCAAATCAATTTAAGGCTTATCAAGATCTCGAGAGAATCAAGGTCTTGAAAATCGAAAATGATTTGAATGCTTTCCTATTAAATCATAACCAATTTTCAAAATAAGATTTGAATTTTTAAAACAAAATCTTGGTGAAACTTTTTTGAAATCATTTATAAAAATTCTTCTTTGAAATGATTTAATGATCACTCATCTAAAAAGATGGAAACCATAAATCTGATGGTTATCACTATAGTCCTTGAAATCCGTTTCAAGAACTTGGATTGCATTTCAAGGCCTTCTAATGAAAAAGTGGATTGCATTATAAGGAGAAAATAAAACAATTTACTCTCCCTAAGATAATGCTTCCTTGGTCAACATACTAAGCTCCAATCTAATAAAAATGAATCGATCTTCAGGTAGAGGCTTAGTAAATATATCCGCAAGCTACAAGTTTGCCAAAATAAAAGATATCAATACATGACCTTTTTCAACATGATCACGTATGAAGTGATATCTTACATTGATATTCTTTGCTCTTTGAATGCTACACAGGCTTTTTAGTAATCGAAATAGCACTTGTATTATCACATTTAATAGGTATACACTTGGGTGGAGGCAATCGCCTCTCCCACAAATGATGCCAAGGTTGTAGTGCGTTTCTTCAACCGAGTGATCTTCCCTAGGTTTGGAACACCAAGGGTGATCATAAGTGATGGAGGGAAGCACTTCACTAATAGGAACTTTGGAGCACTTTTGGCTAAGTATGGGGTGACTCATAAGGTGGCAACACCTTACCATCCCCAAACTAGTGGCCAAGTGGAGATCTCCAACCGGGAGATAAAAGGGATACTTGAGAAGACGGTCTCTAGGACGAGAAAAGATTGGGCTATGAAGCTCGATGATGCTTTGTGGGCATATAGAACCGCTTTCAAGACACCGATTGGCACCACTCCTTACAAGCTAGTTTGTGGCAAGTCTTGCCACCTTTCAGTGGAGATGGAGCATAGAGCATATTGGGCCATAAGGTGGCTGAATTTTGACCTCAAGGAGGCCGGTGAGAAGAGGTTGCTAGACATGAACGCCCTTGAGGAGATCCGGTTGGATGCTTATGAAAATGCCCGGATTTACAAGGAGAGGACCAAGCGTTGGCATGACAAACGCCTCATCCCAAAGGAGTTGAATGAGGGTGACTTAGTGCTTCTCTTCAACTCGAGGCTGCGGCTTTTCCCCGGAAAGCTCAAGTCAAGATGGACGGGTCCCTATGTTGTGAAGAAGGTCTTTCCTCATGGAGCGGTGGAGATAGGAGGAGATCATTGTGGTAACTTTAAGGTGAATGGGCACCGTTTGAAGAAGTACATTCCGGAAGCCCCGATGGAAGTGATTGCCCCACTTCACCTTGAGTGAAACGCTCCTGAATTTGGTCAAGCTAATGACCTTAAAGAAGCGCTTAATGGGAGGCAACCCATTGGTACATATTTTTCCCTTTCGATTTTCTTATTTTTGTTTGATCTTACTCTTGGTGTGCTTTGTTTTTCTTTCGAGTTTTGGGTGCTAGATCTTGTTGATTGTCATGTGTGATGTGATGTTGGAGGTCATGTGAAAACCTCAATGAACTGTTGAAGGTACAAGATCCAAGCACATGGACGAGGAGAAAAGCACCCAGGAAAATCGGACTGTTCTTCATCCAAATCAGCCGATTTTCCTGGGTTATGGGCCGATTTTTCCTTCTGTAAAGGAAAGTGATGATCCCAAATCAAGCATGGGTGGAGCGGACGTGGAACTTGGACGGCTTGCGGTGCCAAGCGCGGGTTCCGACACCATAATGAACATCAAGAGCTCTCTACCATTCTTGATCGATCATCCACCATAATCATTCGATGTGAACCGAAATACCAAAACATCACAAATTTTACATTGTGAGGACTCTTTTTCACTTCTTTATTTAGTTTCCACATTGGGGACAATGTGTATCTAAGTATGGGGTGGGGTTTTCATGATCACTTGCATGATTAGCATCTAGGATAGTTTAATATTGTCACATGTTTCATTATGTCTTGCATTGTACATACATATTTCGAAAAAATCCAAAAAAATCAGAAAATTTTAAAAATATTTTAGTGCTTCTAAAGCTTGGGAATGACCCTTATGATGAAATTGTCTTGTGAATTGGCTATGGATGGCCTTATGTGTTGAATAGATGAATGCTTATGTGGACTTGAAGTACTTATCTTGAATCCCATGAATGATTTGTGATCATGAATGTTTGCCTTGATTGAATTGAGGATTGAAAGTCGAAATTACATGCTAGTTCTTGCACATCATTTAGGAGTAATTAAGGCAATTCATTTTTCTCTACTTCTCATCTTGATCATGTTGTTTGAGCACCTCAATTGATGAAAATTTTACCTCTTTTGACCCATCCGGGACTAGGAGCATGCTAGTGTGTTGATGTGTGTGAAAAGCAAGTGTGGGGTGAAGTTGTTGATGAATGAATGATGTGAATGAAGTGCTGAATTTGTTGTGAAAAGTGTAGAAAAACAATATAGGTTTGGGGACGTTGGTTTAAATGACGAGTAACTCGGCACCATTCACATAATCGGGTGTTTGTGCCTTGCCAAAGTCAAATAAACCGATAGTCCTAACGAGTTTTGGTATGTGTGCCCGGTGTGGATGCACCTCGAAAAATAAAAAAAACCCAAGGACGGCTAATCACCAAGGTTTCGGCTTTTGTACACCAATGCCATTGTCTCAAAAATAAGTGAAAAAGAAAAGAAAACAAAGAAAAGATGGAGAAAATTATACACTTGTTGGAAAGTTGAGCAAAAACGAAATTGTGGAGTTAGTTCCTTTCCCGGATTAGCATCACATGACCTAAAAATTCCCACCTAATCACAACGTTTCTTAGCATCTTCTTTCCTAAGTCCTTGTGACCTAAATGATCATCTTGACTTAGTGATCTAGATTGGACATACTTATGATCATCTTGACTTCTTCATTTTCACCTCTCATGCATGCTTTCTAGTTAAGTATAATTGTCTTTCCATGCCTTCATTCGTTTGATGCATGATTGCTTGTCCATTGCCATGAAACATGACTATGAAGGTGATCCAATGTTAGAAGCACAATCCAAAAAGATTTTCTTGTTTTTCTGCATGCATAAATCATGTCATCTCTTAGTCTATAGTTGGATCTTGCTCGGGGACGAGCAAATCTTAAGTATGGGGTATTTTGATAACGTGATTTATGACGTTAGTATAGGCATACATTTAGATAGTTTTTCCCATTATTCATGCACAGTTTGGCATTAGTTCACGACGTTTACACTCATTTCGTGCATATTTCTAGAAGAGACGTCTACACGAGCTTTTGTCGGTTTTGTAGGTATTTCGGGGATCTTTTGGACATTAATCGATGCATTCGAGGGTCAAGCCTCATGGTGGTACACATCCAAGGCTTTGAAGGAACATAATTGGAACAACAAAGGACACAAGGACCATAATTGGTGCAAGCAATGGAGCAACTCATGGCTAGACGATCATAACATGCCTCTGTTGAAGAAAATCGGACCATCACTCATGAAAATCGGCCGATTTTCCTGACTGGGTCGATTTTTGGCCTTCAACAGCTTAAGCCACGTGTCCCACGATCTCTTTGCCCGGCCTTGCTCTAGGTGGAGAATATAAGTGGGCCTGCAAGCTGTTGCAGAGCATCCCCTCTCCCACATTCTCTCACACACAGCTCATTGGATTGGAGGCTAGACTTGGAGGAGAAGAAAAACTCTCTCAATTTGGAGGAGGAAGAACACCAACTTGAAGTGATAGTGAGTTTTTGAGTGATTTTGTGTGATTTTTGGAGGCTTTGATTGAAGAACTATTGCAAGGAATGTTAGGAACGTTTTTGGAACTTCATTTGAAGGGTTGTAAGTCTTGCTAAAACTTAGATTCAGCTGAGATTTATTGTTTTTATTTTCTTATCTTTCATCATCCATCTATGGAAACCATGTATGCTTGTGTGATGATTTTGGATCTTGATATGCATACTATTGGCTAGTTTATTGTGATTCTGGAGTGATGGATTGATGGTTATGGATTGGGTGATGATGGAATGGACTTATATGTTAGTTTAGGATGATTTGTATGCACGAAACCTAACCCAGGAAGAAAAATCGAGCTGTTCTTTAGCCAGATCGGCCGATTTATCCATGATCCATCCGATTTTTCTCTCTATTGCTCTTTAATTGATGAATCTGTATGTTAGGATGTTAGGTTGTTGAAATCCTAGTGTTTATTAAGAATAATTTATCTTAGGATCACCTAATGCTATCAACCTAAGTGAGGAAAGAGATCTACCCGATGATTTCCGACCTTAGATACCTAAGATAATGAACTCTAGGTAGTAGTGAGCCTCACAAGCCGCTATTGGATCGAGTGTGCTAGGATTATTGTTTGAGACTTCCCTTTTCCGAGACTTACCCGGTAAGGAGAGGGTTGCCCCTTATGTGGAGTACGGTTTGTGTAGAATTCCCTACTTTAACCCCTTGAGACTTACCCGGTAATAGGAGTTAGATGCGGGATTAGTGAAGCGAGAGACTTACCCGGTAATTGCTTCCACTAGAGAAACACCCTTTCCCAACACCGCAACGTTATCTTTAGAATCTTTAGAAGCTTGAGTCCAATGCCATAACCAGAAATCTTGATCTCTAGAATCCATTTTTCTCTCTTTGATCACATATTTTGAGTTTGTGCTACTTGTTTGTTTTGCTAGCTTGAGTTGTTAGTTTGATTTATTATTTTGCATGAATTGTGATCTTTGATTGATCACCCCAAAACCAAACCAAAAATATTGAGATTTTCATTTCTTTATTCCTTTCTCCTTTCTTAGACTAGATTTACACTACCTATGACCATTCGATTGACTTGATCTCACCTTAGTCTTGGTGTTCGACCTCGGAATACTATCCCTACTACAAAACGTCCCGTACACTGTGGCTTCGCTAGGAGTTAGGAGAAATATATCGAGTATAAATTTAAGGCTTATTGCGCATCTTTTCCTAGACGTGACATCCATGAAGGATTCAAATGCAAGCAGCATACGCATGACTTCTAACCTTGCAACCAGAGCAAAATTCTCCTCATAATCAATGCCTTCTTCTTGGTTATAGCCTTGAGCTACAAGTCATGCTTTGTTACGAATGACTTTTCCGTTTTCATCCAACTTGTTTCGAAACACCCATTTAGTTCCTATAACACACTGTTGCTTAGGTCTAGACGTAAGAATCTAGACTTTGTTTCTCTCAAATTTATTTGGCTCATTTTGCATGGTAATGATCCAATCGGGTTCTTGAAATGCTTGAACGTAGTTCTTAGGCTCTACAAGAGACACATACGTTGAAAAAACACACAAAATGTTTACCCTAGATTGGGTTTGCATACCTACTTTTGGATCTGAGATCATGTTCTCTTGTGGATGATATGAAGAATGTTGGAACTTTCTTCTGTTGAAGGTTGGAACAAATCTTGATGATTGAGGCTCGTTACTTGACTCGTTTCAGGTACCGTTGGAGTTGTGCCTTTGGATCCTATATCAAGGGCTTGAAGTTTGGTCTCAAGGCCTTGATATTGACTTCTAGTAGTGTTGTTGCTTGTCGTTTCAAGGTCTTGAAGATGTGTTTCAAGGTCTTGAGATTGTTCTCCGGTATCCTGAATTTGTTCTTGCATGTTCCTATCTTAAGCCTTAGGATCTTCTTCTCCATCAGAATTATGATCTCCGTGTTGATTTAGATTCAAATCTTCCAAGATTTCACTCAAAGTACCATCATTGCTTTCATCAAAAATAACATGTATATTTTCCTCAACAATTTTGGTACGTGTATTGTAAACTCGATAAGCTTTACTATTTGAACCATATCCAATGAAAATAGCTTCATCACTACGTGCATCAAAGTTTCTAAGGTTGTGTTTCCCATTATTATGGACAAAGCACGTACATCCAAAGGGTTTAAAATAGGAAATATTATGTTTTGTCCCTTAAAGAGTTCGTAAGGAGTCTTTTTCAAAATATATGGCAAATTAAGCATCTATTTAAGATGTAATTAGCCGTGTTAACAACTTCAACCCAAAAACGTTTTGGCAAACTATTTTCTAAAAGCATAGTCCTAGACATGTCCTCCAAGGTGTTGTTCTTACTTTCCACAACCCCGTTTTGTTGAGGTGTTCTAGGAGCTGAAAAGTTGTGTGAAATACCATATGTTGCAGAAAAGAAATCAAATTTAAGTTGGTCAAATTCTCTACCATGATCACTTCGAATGGAAACGATAGGTAGGTTTTTCAAAGTTTACAACTCCTTACAAAGTTTTGAAAATTCAAAGAAAGCATCAGATTTTTCCCGTAAAAATGAGATCCATGTAAAACGAGAAAAATCATCCACAATGACAAGGATGTATAGGTTTCCCTTGGGATATCTGACACGTATAGGACCACATAAATCCATATGTAAGAGTTCAATGGGTCGAGAACTTACAACCTTCTTTGGTTTGATCGAGGCTCTTGTTTCTTTACCTTGTATACAAGCCTTACATAATTCATCAACCTTGAAGTTTAGATTTGATAAACCACGTACCAAATCCTTTGAAAGAAGTTTCTTCATTGTATGCATGCTTATGTGACCAAGCCATTTATGCCAAGGTTTTGGGTCGTCTATGCCAAAGCCTTGGATCGTCTGTCAAGGCCTTGAGACACGTTAATCTTGTTCCTGAAAATTGGTTAGTTCTCATTGAATAAACATTGTTACATCTAGGTGTTGTAAGCACGACATCACCTGATAACTTATCTTGAACTTCACATTTATCTGAATCAAAAGTCACTTTGTTACCTTTGTAACATATCTAAGAGATGCTAAGAAAATTATACTTTAAACCGTCAACAAGCTAAACATCATCAATGAAGTTAGATAAATTATAACCGATTTTACCAATGTCAATGATGTTACACTTCCCTTTATCACCAAGCGTAATGGTTCTAGATGATTGCTTCTTTTGTAATATCCGGATTTTTAATTCCGTTTATTTCCGAGTCAAACCGGAACTTGACTAGTTAACCTTTCCATGATACCTAACGTTATGTTCATCACAAATTTTGTCCTTTCATATGAGCCTTCCACTCACCTAAAATGAGGAATAAATCACTAAACCCTAATTCTTACAACTTCTAGTGCATGTATTTTGACAAGACCATGACAAAGCTGAGACAAGGCCATGACAAAGCCGATACAAGGATGTGACAAAGCCGAGACGAGACCATGACAAGTTTTGACAAAGTCATGGCATGACCTTGGCAAGGCCATGCAACTCCAGCTCACAATTTTTTTCACTTTGCTTCATCCCACCTCTCCTTGCAATAGTTGTTGCTTGTGCTTGGCCCAACAGTCTCCCTGCTGATGTGCTGGTCCACCTACGTGATGAAGCCCATGAAGAAGTTACAGAAGACGGCTGGCCTTCTCTCTCTCCTATCCCCACGTAACTACTAGAGGATCTTCTTGTAACCACCCGGATATCATGCAGCAGATCGCCTCCTTCCTTTCATAGCAACACTGGATTTGCGAATATCCTCCCCAACCTTCACTCCTACCTCCTGTACGTTTGGATTCATCCCTCTATCCTACCTTCGTTGACAACAACCCTACAACAACCGCCACCCTCGAGTTGCCACCAAGATTGTGCTACTGGTAGCGCCCTGCACGTCGTACAAGCCTCGCCAAGAGCCGGAGTACTGCACGCCACATCGACCCTCACATGTGAGTACCGCTTGCCTTTCTTCCCTCGTGTTTCTTCTTTGGATTTGTACTCGTTCTGAACGACTGCCTCTATCTGGATCTAACATCTTGCTGTACGGGACGTTCTCATCTGTAGGCCTGGATCCAGGGGTGGATCTAAGGGGGGTAACGCGGGGTACGGTGCCCCGGCTTGCGATCTCGTTTTGCCTAAGGAAGTCTAAGGAAGGGGGAAAAAAGAAGGAAAAAACCCTCCTTAAAACAGAATATGATACACACTGTTCTAATAGCTCATTTGGTAGAGGAAGGGAAGGAGTACTTGGAGTTACAGGTTCAAGTCTGGGAGTAGCAAAAAGCTCTTTTTATTTTTATTTTAAGCAAATTACAATATATTTAGATGGAGAAATTAAGTATTGTTTATTATTTCATTAACTCTTAACTAATACAATTTTTAATACAATAATTCATCAACCACTATCAAATTTATTTAACAATATATTTATAAAAAAAACTAAATATATAAAATATTTTTAAATTTCATCTAAGTAAAATAAATAAATTAAGAGCTCTAATTTATAGTACAAAATTTAAGTAAACTTTTATTTATTTATCTATTTAATTTATAGATTTTATTGTTTAATTTAAAACTTAATATGCAACATATTTTATTTTAAGCAAATTGTGCCCCTCCAAGGGAAATTTTCTGGCTCCGCCACTGCTTGGATCTGACCAGCCGACTTCCCTCCAGCGTTGATAGAAGGTTGAGACCCTCAACAACCCTGTGAGTCCCTCCTTCCCCGTTCTTTCCTCACTTCTCTTAAGTTGGACGAGGACACTAACGTGGGGAATCTTGTAGATACGAGCGTCTGTGCATCCAACCTTCGAGCGATCTCCCTTCCTTCCACGCTTGTCTAGAGAGTTCCCTTGTCGAGGCTGTAGACCCAGGGTAAGCCAACCTATCCAGTTTTGAGTTCAACTTACCTACGGGATTGAGAGGATCCTAACCTCACCTTGTCAACCACAGATCTCGAAGCCAAGACCTTGTGCATAGCAGTGGGAAAGCTGCAAAATATAAGCTGTTGTGGGTGAGACTCGAAGCTTGAACCTATAGCTTGTTTTTGTGTATTTCATTTCCAGAAAAACTGTGTGTAACAATCATGTTTGAGGCTTCTTTTCGATATCTTAAACAAAAAAATTAACCGTTCAATTTTTAGTAAGTATATAGTGATATATATAGGTTGATATATCAAAAGTTGGGATTGATCCAACGGTTGGATTTAGGGTTATGAAGGTCTAAAGTTGACTGGTTGTGTAGTTAGGAAACATACTCAGTTTTTGGCTAAGTTTGAGATTACTGGTTTGAGGAACCAACTTTGAGAAATTGTGTAGAAGTGGTTGTTAGGTAGTTTTTGGAAATTCTTACTTCTATGGATAGAGTGCATAACATAGAAAACTCAGATATTTTTATTAGAATTTTTATATCTTTATCCGGGTCTCGTATCATAGGCTATGTTGGATCCTAATGAACTTTTTGAAAGTTAGAAAAATGTGGGTTTTCTACTTTCTACCTAAACTCACTCTTAAGAGTTAGAATATGATATTTAGTCCCACGGAAGAGTTTAGGCATATATTATGGAATTTTTGGAAGTTTCGGGCCCAAGGGTAAAATAGTCATTTTACCTTAGGAGGGTATTTTAGTAATTTATCTTCTGATAGGATCGTACATCTTAGAGGTCATAGACTTCTAAGTATATGGGAAATGTTTTGATCCAGTTGCCTCTTGTGACAGGCAATTGGGTATGTGGTTGTTGACCGAATTGAGATTTAGAGAGTCGAGATTGATTCAGGTAAGTCATTTGGGCTTACTTAGCTAATTTCTAGATATGAGTGTGCATAATGATAGTGGTATTTGAATGAAATGTGAATAAGTATACTTATTATTATTATTATTATTATTATTATTATTATTATTATTATTATTATTATTATTATTATTATTATTATTATTATTATTATTATTATTATTATTATTATTATTATTATTATTATTATTATTTACCTACTACCGACCTACTTTTGGCTAAGAGTAACGGACGGTGGCATTCTGCTCAGTAAGCCCGAGAGCGACTGGGGGTTTCTTTAGGGACTAGTCCATACTTGGTTTGTGGGGACGCTACCGGTGGAGGTGTTCCAAACTATCACCCGTTGGATAAGGAACGGAGGCGAAAAATCTTAGATTTCTCGTGCCACGACTTTAAAATGGAATGAAGTGAATCACCTAAGTATCAGATAATAACCGGTCTGTGTGCCAATAGGATGATTGTTTGATGTTTTCTTGGATGTGTTTGTGCTATTCTTATTCTGCTTATATTTGGTCAGTTAACTAATAGTTGTCTTATTGTTGTTTCGAAGTACCGCATGTTAGAGCAGATGCCGAGTGATCGGGAAGGTAGTGGTCATCCGGGTTGCCCTACTTCATAGGACGGGTTGTAGTCATTTCTTTGTGTTTGTCTTTCAGTGATGACATTCTTTTTGTTCTTGGTCCTTATGATATTATTGTTGATGGCTGCTAAGTATTTCTGGTCACATTCATGACATTATAAAATAGTATTTTATGATTTCCGATTTTCCTTATCTGTGCCTTGTTGTAAGATCTAGTTAAGTTGATGTCAAACTAAGATCGGGACCCATTATGAGGTCCTAACCAGTAACTCCCCGAGTTTTGAAAACTTGAGGTGTTACATCTTTAAATCTGAAAACAATGAGCTTTTTCCACTCACATGTCTTGAACAACCACTATCTAATATCCATTTATGCTCCTTAACCTTGGTAATATCTTGCAAAACAACAAACTTCAACCTTTCTGGGTAGACCAAATGACATATTTTGGTCCATATTCAGGTTCAATCATGTTTGGTGGTCTAGTACCTTTAGAAACCCAGATTTGCTTAACTTGTTTCCTTAGACATAGAGGATAAGTGTTTCTAATGATGTAGAGATCATTTCTTCTGTATAGAAAAGTTTATTTTACATGTCCCTTTTTACAACAATAGGAACATGTGGGCATATGTGAACTTCCTTTAGCTTTAACAAAAGATGTAGTTACGTTGTTTTTCTAGGAAAATTCATGTGATAACCGATACCACTCTTGTTAAGAGAGGATTGTTGTTCACCATCATCCTTTCGAAATTGGCTTTTGAAGGAGTGAATTGAATAAGTGTAGCCTTCTGGTCTCTACACGTCACAGTTAGATCAACCTTCTATTTCTCTAAATTAATATAATCTTGATGTAGAGAAGAGAGGTTGTCTTTAAGAATTGCATTTTCTGATTCCAAGGCCTTGATATTGGCATCAAGACCTAACTTTTCCATGTTGAGATTTTCAACTACCAAAGACAATTCACTTACTCGTTTCTCTTGTTTGAGAAGCTTTTCTCTTAAGCACTTATCCTAATCCTATGTTCTTTATCACATGATAATATCTTTAAGAAATTGTGTGAGTTCTAGGTTGGATTGTGACATAAATATTACTTACCACACCATCAACATAGAGGTTTGGATCCTCTTCTTGATCTTCCATTAAGAACAAGTTTGCTTGATCACTTTCGTCTTCTGACTCATTTGTCGAATCTGAGTCACTCCACGATGCTACCATAACCTTCTACTTTTGATCATTCTTCCTAAAGTTGTTCCTCTTCTTTTGTGGGCAATCCATTACGATATGATCTGCTTCACCACATTCAAAACAAGTCAATACTTTAGTTTTCTTATTAGGGTTAGAAAACTTACCTTTAGGTCTTGATGATCGTGGATATTCTTTGTTGTTTGCGAATTGCTTCTTCAATTGAAGAATTCTTGAAAGACCTCTTGAAATCAAGGCGAATGGATCTTCCTCATCATCACTCTCTTCAATCCGATGGAATGTTGTCCTTCTTGGATCTTAGGGCAAAATTGTTTGTGTTTGATGGTAGCTCTCCATCTTCTTCACCAAGGACCATTTCGTGGGTGATTAGCTTTCTAAGAAGGTCGTCGAGAAGTAATGTTGTAAGATTTTGAGCTTTTTCGACGGCGGTCACTTTTTGTCCCTACTTAGCTTTGGACAAGCTTCTTAGTACTTTGCTTACTTTTTCTTCATTTGTGAAGACCTTTCCAAGTGAATCAAGATTGTTCACAATCTCAGTGAATCATGTGAACATTTCTATGACCGTCTCGTTGACTTGACTTGTTCATTCGTACATAATGTTCTCCTCAGAAGTGTGCGTCACTAAGTCTTAAATTTATAAAAACTAAAATCAAGCAAAGCGAACCCGCAGTGTACGGATCGGTATAGTAAAGCAAGAATTCCAGAGTATCGAACTCAGGGATTTGGGGGATCAAATTCATTTTATAAAATCGTCAGGCAAGTAAAAAGCTTTTGTAAAGATAATTGGGAAAACAAAGATTCTAAAGATTTACGTATCCAACTGTAGCAATCGATTCAAGATGTTCTAAAAGGTATAAGGACAGAGTTGGGATTGCAAAGGTATAGATCTATGGTAGGGAATTGTACAGTGAAGTTCCGAAACCCATATGTCTCACCCAAAGGCTCTCTCGATAAAGGATGTTGAGTCTCATTATAAAGAGAATCAAAGGACACGATTAAACTCTCAAATACCCATGCCCAAACCCAAGGGAATTAAAGAAAAGCCAAAAAGGTTAAGGTTGTGACACTCGAAACCAAAGTAGAGGATGTTGAGTCTCACTACTACCTAGAAAAGGTAAGCCAAGGCTAGGTTTGGGCCAATCTTTAACTTTGGATCAAAGCAAAAACAAAGAACGTACGACAGAGGAAAATCATGGTCGGATCTTGAAGAACCACGGCCGTGGAACTCAAGAACAGGCCGTGGAAAGCCTCGACGACGAGGTTTCTCGCAACTCTCAGGGTTCAATCTGTTTTGGTTCAATCTATCATCATCTATGCCACGACTATCAACCCTTCACCTTAGAATCGCTTAAGGGTTTTTTCCAACAATCATCATAATGAAATCCAAAATCAAATATAGAAGAGAGAAAAGACAAAACCTTAAAATCTCAATAACAAACACAAAACCAATGTTAATCAAACACAGATTGGGACGTCAATCTGCCTTCAAAGTGAAACCCTAAGATCTTTTCCGAGTACGCAATCTTCAAGTGCGTACTTCTCCAAATCTTCCCTTCACACAATAAAATCTTCTCGAAATCTCTCTAGCAAGGCTGCGAAATGTCGCACGGGATAGCCGATCCTCCGATTTCTCTCTTTCTCCAGCCTTCTTATAGGAGGGAAAAAGGGTTACAAAAGCCCATAACCGCTACTGACGTGGCAAATATGACACGTGGCAGCCGTTAGAAGAACCACGGTCAAGAGCAAACTTCCACGCCTATGGAACCACCGTGGAATGACTTCTTTGCTCTCGACATGGTTTTCCACGGCCATAATTAAATTAATTCCCAAAACCACGGCCATGGTTCCTTTGTGTTTGGCCATGGAATGTCCAAATTCTTCGTAAAAGCCTTTGCATCATGAAGCTTTCTAATCATGCTCCTTCCTTAGCTACTCCAATGCATTCTCTTGATGTCTAGCATGATCAATTACTCCTACATACTCTATTTATGCTCCAAAACAAGGGAATCACGTCAAGCAAAGAACCATCATACATTGAAAAAGCTAGAACATAAGGTAGGATGAAATATCGTCATATTTCATGCTATCAAAATACCCCATACTTGTCACTTGCTTGTCCCCAAGCAAGGTTTTCAAAAGTAAGAACATAAGGTAGGATGAAATATGAATGCAAAATAAGGGAAAACAAATCTTTTTGGTATTATGCTTTTATTCAATAGATCACTCTCAAATCCTGCTTCATGTTTCCTTGAAAACTTCTATGTACACAAAACGAATCACGTCAAGCAAAGAACCATCATACATTGAAAAAGCTTCAAGACAAACATCATAACCCAAAGTAATGTCAAAATCAATCATGTGGAATTCCAATTTAGATCACTAAGCCAAATAATAATCCAAAGATCTTAATGACTTTCAAGCAAAGACCAATAAACGTGAATGGGTGGGATTTTTCTTAAGGTAATGTGGAGTAAAAATCCAGGAAAAAGGAACAACACAAACTCTTTTCTTTTTGCAAACTTGAATCAACCACCATTGAGAGCTTTGCTCTCCCTTTCTAGCACAAAATTGTTTTTCGACTTTACTTTTTGGAAATATGGACAACGGTGCACAATAACCGAAGCCTAGGAGATCGGCGATTCTCAATTTCGAGACGCCTCAAACCCTTGATGCACATACCATAATCCGTTATGAATACCGCTCAATCCGACTTTGGCAAGACACAAACACCCGGCTATGTGAATGATGCCGAGTTACTCATCATCATGATTGACTTCCCCAAACCTTTTTCTATACTGTGAATGCACAATTTTTTTTTCATGACCCTCCCACATCAAACATGCCAAAATGACACTCTTCCTAATTCTCAGATAGGTAAAGGAGGCAAAAATTTCATTGAGGGGATAAGGGGATAAATGAACAAAGATGAAGCACGAAAAAACGAGGTGCCTTAATCATTTCAAAAAGAAGCGCAAGAACTTCTAATGCGATTTCAACCTTCATTCCTTAACATGATTTAGACAAAATCTTTCACATTATGAAACTTGCAAGAAGATCAAACAACATATTCAATTTCTCCACAATTCACAATTCAAATCAAGCACATAAACGTCATCAAAAATTCAATCCACAAGTAAGTTCATCATTGAGGTCATTTCCAATCCTAGAAGCACAATAATTTTCAAAATTTTTAAAATTTTTATGGGTTTTTCAAAGCTTAAAAATGCAATGCAAAAAGGAAATGTGTGACAATGAAAATAAAGATGCAAGTGTTCATGGATAAAGCAAAGCAAATATGTCGAATATTACATCAATGAGAGTCATACCCCACCCCATACTTAGCATACACATTGTCCCTAATGTGTTGAAAAAAGAATAAGAAAAAGAAACAAAGAAACTCACAAAGGCTGTGGAGTAGCTCGAACCAAGCAATCACCTCATCCCATGGAAGGTGGTGCGCTGCTCATCCATCCATGCCGGTCGTTGCGCCATCCACTCCGGCGGTGCTCCCATCAAAGCTGGAGGAGCACCCATCCACGCTGGAGGTGCCTCCATCCACGTAGGTCTCTCGCTCACACTAGCACGTCGGAAGAGGAAGAAGCGGAAGGCCGCTGCTGGTAGGTGGATCCCCTAGCTGGCTTTTGGAAATCTGCCAGCTGATCTAGAAAATCTCCAAAAGCTCCCTCTGCACCTCCAATGTCATGGATCTCATCACCGCCCATCTCCTCATCAGCATCATCATCATCACGCTCAACCTCAGTAGTTGGCACATCCTCGGGGTAATAAGGTGGAGCTCCTAAGATGTTGGCATGCATCGGAACAAATGTAGCTTTCCAATTCTGCTTGTTTCTAATGGAGTAGTCAACCTTCCATAGAATACCTCTACCTCCTTTGTCTTCCCAAGGCATAGATACAAACGGTGGACCTCAGTGGCGGAGAATCAAGAGCCCCCTAGTCATGAATCCTTGAAGCCCCAAAGGCCTCACAACGACCATCTCACAAGTAGAATAATCAACTCCAAACTGTTTTGCAATGTAGGTCACTATCCCACCATAACCGATATTCCCCTTAGCTTTGTTCTTGATTTTGCTAAGGGTCGAAGCAAGCATCTGGAGTTGTACCGGATGCCATGCAATAAAGGATTAAAAGCTCATCAGCCTTGAGCTTTTGGGGAGTCTCAGTCCTAGGGAAAAGGCATTCGGAGAGGATCCTATGGGCAATTTTGAAGGAAAGATTGTAGATAAGCTTGGCTTTTGAGTCAGCTTGTTGCGAACGATCCTCATGACCCACAATCATAGCAATTTCCTCCCAAAATTCTTTAGCTCGAGAACCCCTGGAAAATGTCCCATTGAATGTATCAACAAACCCAAACAATTCTCCAAACTGAGCTATGAACAAGTGGTGAGTGTGGTCCATCAACCGGAAATATACCGTTCGGTTAACAACACTATGGTCAAAGGAGGTAATGAATTCCCTAGTAATCTCCCATTAAGCATCCTCTCTAATGCTAGCACATGTAGTCATCCCAACCCTATCCACCATCCATCTAAGATCATTCACAACATTCAAGTCCTCAATCTCTTCAAGCACAATGTACCTAGAGCAATCACTTTGCGTTTGTGGATCCTTTCAAAAGCTCCAAGGTGGTTTTCATGGATGGTAAGGATCCTAGGGATAGGTGGAGAAATGAGAGGGGGTTGGGAAGAGGAGCCTGCACCTTTTTGTTTCTTGTTTCGGTTTGATTTACGTGTTCCAAACTTTTCAGAGAGAACCACGGCCTGTTCTTGAGTTTCCACGCTCGTGTAAATGTACGGCAGCCCGGGGAAATGCTCGATTTCCCTAAAAAATCCAGAAACTCAACAACAATCTCAACAACAACAGTCCTAAACTATTTCTAGGTTTAATTCCATTCAGTTCTCCTAAAAATCTTCAAAGAAAACGAAGGAAATCAACCAAGGAAGGAGTTGAGAGAAAACAAAGGTTTTGGATTTGAAAGAAATCAAAATTCTCGTCCGATCGCTGAATGTTTGTGCTGTTTGTCGCCACAATACGTAATAAAATCAGATTTGCTTCAATTTGGAGCGGAGATTGTTGCAAAACGATCGCCGAATGAAGCAATGCGGGATGAGGGGATTTGGGCGTGGTTTTGGGCGTGGAGGAGGGTGTGGAATTGTGAAGAAGAAGAACTTATATAGCCTCGTAAAATCTTCAAAAACCACGGCCTGTCGGGCAGTTCCACGGCCGTGGAAGTAACAGTGGGGCCGTGGTTTTGTGTCCTTTTATTTGGCTGCTCTCGACATGGTTTTCCACGGCCAAAATTAAATAAACCACGGCCGTGGTTTTTCCTTTTAACCCGTGGAAAGCTATATTCTTGCCAAAAATCCAAATTTCGTTGTTCCTTTGGCTTCCTTCACTTCTTTGGATCGTTCTCAACCCTGACATCCAAAGACACAAGACATACAGGAAGATATCGACGAAAAAAAACAAAAACACAACTACGCTAATCTAATCTAAGAAAAACGAAAAGAAAAACAAGAATGCATTACCTTGGGTTGCCTCCCAAGTAGCGCTTTGTTTTAGGTCTGTAGCTAGACCAATCCTTTATGTTTAAGTCAAGATAATCGGTGCAACTTCCTCAGTTTGGAGTTCCGGAGAATACTTCTTGAGTCGTTGGCCATTTACTTTGAAACTTCCGCACTTCTCACCCCATACTTCAACTGCACCATGTGGAAAAACGTGTTTAATAACATAAGGTACTCTACAACGAGATTTAAGCTTACCGGGAAAGAGACGAAGTCTCGAATTGAAGAGAAGAACAAAGTCTCTTTCTATGAGGTCCTTCGGAATGATATGCTTATCATGCCAACGCTTCTCTCTCTCCTTGTAGATCTTGGGGTTCTCATAGGCGTTTAAGCAGAGTTCCTCTAGCTCATTAAGGTCCAAGAGACGTTTCTCTCCCGCTTCTTTAATGCCAAACTTCAACAACTTAACAGCCCAATACGCCTTGTTTTCCAGCTCCACCGGATGATGACAAGACTTCCCATACACAAGATTGTATGGTGTTGTGCCAATGGGAGTCTTGTATGCCGTTCTATATGCCCATAATGCGTCATCCAACTTCAATGACCAATCCTTCCTTGTCCTTGATACCGTCTTCTCCATAATTCCTTTGATCTCCCTATTAGAAATCTCAACTTGTCCACTTGTTTGCGGATGGTAAGGTGTGGCGATCTTGTGAGTCACCCCATACTTAGCTAGTAGAGCTTCAAATCGACGGGCAATGAAGTGTGATTCTCCGTCACTAATGATGGTTCGGGGTGTCCTAAACCTTGGGGAAATAGTTCGATTAAAGAACTTAACAACCACCATCGCATCATTAGTTGGAGAAGCAATAGCTTCAACCCATCTTGAAACATAATCTATAGCTAGAAGTATGTATTGGTTACCACAAGATGATGAGAATGGTCCCATGAAGTCAACTCCCCAAACATCAAAGATCTCCACCTCTTGGATGTTGTTGAGAGGCATTTCATTCCTCCTATAAATATTCCCTGTTCTTTGACAAGCATCGCAACAAGCAAAAAAGGTTTGCAAATCCTTAAATAATGTAAGCCAAAAGAATCCGGATTGTAATACTTTAGCGCTAGTCTTGTGAGAGCTAGCGTGTCCTCCACAAGGAAGTGAATGACAATGACGAATGACACTTTGCGTTTCGTCTTCAGGCACACATCTTCTAATGTTGCTATCTAGACCTCTGTTGAAGAGTAGAGGTTCATTTTAATAGTATTGGCGGACATCCCTACAAAACTTCTTTCTTTGTGCGTAGGATAGTCCGGAGGTATTTCCTGACAAACTAAACAATTTACAAAATCAGCAAACCAAGGTTCGTTATCTCTAGAAATATGATCTATGCACTCTTCCATTAGATGCAATTGTTCGTATGGGAAAGAGTCATCAATAGGCAAGTCGTCATTGGTAACATGTGGTAGGCGACTCAAATGATCCGCAACCGAATTTTCGGATCCTTTCTTGTCACGAATCTCATGATCGAACTCTTGAAGGAGGAGAATCCATCTAATCAGTCTTGGTTTTGTATCTTTCTTGGCAAGCAAATACCGAATTGCTGAATGACCCGTGTATACAATCACCTTCGCTCCTACAAGATAAGAACGAAACTTTTCAAATGCATATACAACAACAAGAATTTCTTTTCCGTTGTAGCGTAGTTGAGCTGAGCTTCATCTAGTGTCTTGCTAGCGTAATAGATGGCATGAGTGCGCCCATCTTTCTTTTGTCCAAGCACCGCTGCTACAGCTACGTCACTTGCATCGCGCATGACCTCAAATGGGAGATTCCAATCCGGAGGCTGAATAATTGGTGTTGAGATTAGAGATTCTCGAATCCTGTAAAAAGCATCCAAACATTCTTTCGAAAATTCGAAAATAACATCCTTCATCAATAGATTAGTTAGCGTTTTAGAGATTTTCGAAAAGTCCTTAATGAATCTCCTATAGAATCCAGCATGTCCCAGAAAACTTCTAATCCCCTTCACCGAAGATGGAGGAGGAAGCTTCTCTATTGTCTCAATCTTAGCCTTGTGAACCTCAATCTCTCTATTAGAGATCAAGTGACCTAAAACAGTGCCTTCCTTAACCATAAAATGACAAACTTCTCCCAATTTAGAACTAGGTTCGTGCCTTCACACCTTTGTAGAACAAGAGATATGTTAGCAAGACAATTATCAAATGAAGAACCATAAACAGAAAAATCATCCATAAAAACCTCCATGATTTCCTCAATGTACTCCGAGAAGATGGCCATCATACACCTTTGGAAGGTGGTTGGAGTGTTGCACATTCCGAATGGAATCTTTCTATAAGAAAATGTACCCCATGGCCACGTGAATGTGGTCTTTTCTTGGTCGTCCGGATGAATCAGAATCTGAAAGAAACCATTATAACCGTCAAGGTAGCAAAAGTAAGAATGTTGCGCTAACCTCTCAAGCATTTGATCAATGACAGCGGGAAGTGATCCTTTCTCATCGTATTGTTCAGTTTGCGGTAGTCTATACACATCCTCCATCCTGTCACCGTTCTTATTGGAATGAGTTCTTTGTTCTTGTTAGCCACAACGGTCATTCCTCCCTTCTTCGGGACAACTAGAATATGGCTCACCCACTTGCTAACGGAAATCGGGAATATGATACCTGCATCAAGCAATTTAATGATCTCCTTCTTCACGACCTCTTTCATGATCGGATTTAACCATCGTTGTGGTTGACGTGAAGGGTTATAATCCTCTTCAATTAGTATCTTGTGCATACATAAAGATGGTTTAATTCTTACAAGATCCTCTATGGTGTAGCCTAAAGCTTTCCTATGTTTCCTCAAAACAATCATAAGCCTATCATGCTCATCTTTACTTTATCTAGAGCTAACTACGACGGGAAACATAGAGTTAGATCCAAGAAACGCAAACCTTAGATGTGAGGGAAGTGGCTTCAATTCCAAGGTTGTAGATGCCTTTGGAGTGTTGTGAGGGTCTTCCTAAGTCTCCTTTGAAGTATCCAAGGGTGTGGAAGTGGTGGAAGAAGAAGCAAGAATGTTTGTAGAAAAAAAGGAATTTTCCTCAGCATTTTCCAATTCCACGGTATCACTATTACTTCCACGGCTGTGGATGGTGTCTTTTGGGCCGTGGTTTTGCATGTCATTTAAATATTTGCTCTCGACTTACTTTTCCACGGGTGCAATAGGTGAAACCACACCCGTGGAAAAGCACGACTGATCGTGGTTTCTAGTGTTTTCCGAGCCATCGTACAATTTTTTGAATTCTTCAACTTGCACTTCTTCTAACTCTTCCAAAGCATCAATCTCAACACTACAATCCTCTTCCACTCCTTTTTCCATGATGCTCATAGTTATGACCTTTTGCAACGGATCTTTAAACAAGATCGAACTCACTTCTTCTCTAGATACCTCTTCATCATAAATGTTGAACATATCCTCTCCAAGTGCCGGTTCTTTTGTCAAAGTTGAGAGAATAAATTCAACATTCTCTTCTCCAATATCAAAGGCTAATCTAGCGTTCTTGCAATCAACCATACAGTTGGAAGTTGCAAGAAAAGGTCTCCCTAGTATGATCGGGACTGGACAATCTACAGGAATGTCAAGCACAACAAAATCCATAGGAATATAGAATTTACCGAGCTTAACCGGGACGTCTTCAATGATTCCAATGGGTCGAGTAATGGATCGATCCGCCATATACAACGTCATCTTCACCGGTTTAGGTTCACATAAACCGACCTTTCTACACAAAGCAAGTGGAATAATGCTCACACTTGCTCCCAAGTCACAAATTGCATCATAAGGACTTCTCCCACTCATATTGGTATGCAAAATGACCCGGATCTCGCAGCTTTGGGGGCATCTTTTCCGTCATCGTTTTAATGAGTTCCGAAGACTCCGAATTTGTAACACCCCGAATCCGCGGGATATCGGAATGCTACGAGCGGAACCTCACAATGGGTCTTGACCCTTAGCTTGACAACAATTTCACCGGACCTTTCCAACAAGGCACAAATAAAGGCCAAAACCGAAAATTTTAGTGCAATGATATGATTCCCGAATACATCAAGAAAGGAAAGACATCAACCGTCAATACAACAAAGCCAACAATACACAATATAAAACACAATACACGGACTCAAACCCCCAAACTCGACCTATGATGTACGGAACCCCGGCTGCCCATTCCTCCGGATCACTCGGACACGCCTAACCTGCACATCAACTATAACAATCGGTATAAAACCGTTAGCTCACATTCTAGGCATTATAAAGATAGCAAGGGCACAAACACACACAGAAGCACACATAACACACATCATGCTCATATTCATATACATCCGGTTCTTATTCTCTTTTTTGGTTATTCCATTCGATTAAAATGTGTCACGAGAGTCTTATAACTCTCGCCTTTGTCCCCGTGTAACCAATAGGAATGATGCGGCGCTCAACTCGTATACCCCAAGGGAGTGATGAAGAAGCCCGCTCGTATACCATGTATGGACTAGTTGTAGATATTCTCCCAGTCTCCCTCGGGAGCTGGGCTGTGATGTCACCGCCCTATAACAATAATAACAATGGGCCAAACAATATGTATAGTCAAGTAATTCTAATCCGGTTTCATGCTCAAAAGCGATAAATACACACCACCACAATGTATCCAAATAATGCTTAAAAGCGGCTAAGTAAGTCCGTAGACTTACCTCGTCACAAAGCTAACCAAAACTGATCTCAACTTCCCGTAGGAATACAACCAAGGCCTGATCAAAATGAGGCATACATCAACAACACTCTCAAAGGCTAGAAGTCCTTAGACTTCGCAATCTAGCAAACGAACACAAGGTCCTACAACGCATAAGCTAGGGAACGTTCCTAGGCTCCAAAGGACCATAACTCATCAAGCATAGATAAAAGCACTACAACAACCCACTCTCCAACAAGGATAAATCATCACCATGCTAGAACGCAACTAGTCTAAGAGGTATAACATGATCATCACACTCGAGTCATCCTAATTAACAACCGGGGCTCTAAGGTCTCCTAAGGTCCACAACCACTAGATGGTATTCACAACTATCCTAGATCTACCCTAGGCATGCTACTAACATAGAACAACCTCACAACTAAGGAAGGAACAAAGAAGAAGGGAGAAGAAGAGCCTACTGATAGCATGAATTATAGTCTATATTTTAGGGTTTGTTTGGACGTTTTATCTTCAATAATCTGCATGTTGTATGTATAATATGTGATTATATTACCATTTCATCTACCTTTGCGAGAATCGAGGTCTACACCTAGTTTTGTTGTAATCGTAGGTAAAATGGCGCGTTTTGCATCAAAAAGGAGAAAAAGGAGTCATGAGTCATTTGGAGCTACATCCAGGGAGCATAGCCATGGATTAAAGATTCACTTTGGACCAGTTTTGAGAGATTTCACATTCAGTTGTGACTCACCTCGGTTGACCAGAGATTCATCTCGACCGAGGTGACCCAGAGACGCCGACTCGACCGAGGCGAACACCTAGGACGCGGCGAGAATATTTTATTCTTGGCTGAGATCTTTTAAAATTGGAAAGTGATCTTATATTTTTGGGCTTGGCTCCTGGAAGGAAGAAGATCATATATTTTACCTATTTTTATGGGAAAAGAACTTTCTAGGATATCTTATCTTTGGAGGGTTATTTTCCTATAAAAAGGGTCGAATTTCCCAAAAATCCGGCATCCCGCTACATCCGCTATCAATCACGCTATACCGTCGATTAGGGTTTATAGCACGCAGCAGCAGCAGCATACTCCAATTGGGAGTTTCGAAGAACCTTTTTGAAGGTTAAGGAAGATTGAAGTCTATAGCTTTTATAGCTTTATTGGAGGGTTTTGTAAGATTGTCTTTAATTCCCTCACTTGTTGTCTTGTCTTGTTGGATTGCTATCCAAGGAACGCTTTTGTTGTGATATTTGATTTAGTTATTGAAGTCTTTTTCATAAAATTCTTCTTGTTCGAATATTCACCTTCTTCCCATATATTTAATACTTTCATGATGATGATGAGTGGCTAATTTCCTTGTGTGATTCTAGGGTGATTGGCTGAAGGTTGTGGGAAAAACAATGATAGAATAATCTTAGATTCCAGTAGGATCCTGAAAGTTCGAGTCTTTAACCTTAACCCTAAGCATCTCGTTCAGTCGATGAACATCTCGGCCGGGGTGGAATTTGGCTGACCGAGATGACTTATCTGATCCTAAACTGAGAGTTAAGTGTTAGAGTTTTCCAAATCCTATTCTTATTACACCTTTCCTGGTTCAAAGCAAGCTTAGGATGAGACTTACCCGGTAATTCCTTAGTTTGTGTACCAACGATCATAAGTGTAGGTAATAAAGGTTTATCCTTTATTGGGGTTTGAGTGTGCTTCCATCCCATCTTTGTGAGTTAGCCTGAGACTTACCCGGTAAAGGTTGATTCTATTCCCTTAGATGGTGTGTTAGTTTGAGGTTATAGTTCTTTATCTTGATTCCTTGAGACTTACCCGGTAATAGGAGTTACGGTTTAGGATTAGTGTGTAGTGAGACTTACCCGGTGATCTACTCCACTTTAGTAACACCTTCCCCACGCAAAAAAATCTCAGCTTTGTCCGCTTATCTATAGATCTTGAGTTGGAACCACAACTAGATGCTTTAATCCCTAGAATTGCATGTTTGCTTTATTGACTTCTTATTCATCTTTGATTGTATTAATTGCTCTTGTGGTTAGTATTCACGAAGCTTACCGTTATTAACTTTGTTTCACCGAGTCCCTGTGATCGACCCCTGGAATTTCTTGCTTTTTACTACGATTGACCCGTACACTGCGGGTTCGCATCCTTGTTTTAAGCTTAAGTCTAGGGTTATAAATTTAAAGCTTGCACACACCGTTTGGAGCGAACACCTACTGTTGAAGAAACGCATCCGCGGAAACAAAAGGCGTGACCGTGTGCTGAAGGTCACGGCCCCCGCGGCGCCAGATGTCGCCCCGCGGTAGAACTCCAGAAAACAGCAATTTCTTCGATCTTTGATTGTGCACTTGAGATTCTATGGCTTCCTTCTCTGGTTGGGCCTTGTCCAAACACTAACCATTGATCTTAGACACCTCTCCACGACCTAATCGAGCTAAGAACAAGCACATGCAGAGGATTCAACAAGGTCTCTCTTCACAAGCTTCCTCCATAGCCATGGAGGAGAAGAGAAGAAGGGGAAAGGAAATCAGCAAGAAAGGAGAAGAGGGGAGGAATGACGCTTAACAAAACTGAACCAAAGCTCTCCAATGTTGTAGATCACTAGCCAAGAGCTTCCAAGGAGAAAGAAGAGGAATGAGCACAAGAGGGAGGGTGAAGGAGTGAACTAACGTGAAAGAGGAGACTGAAGAGAGAGGGAGTGAAAAGGGAGCTGCAAAAAGGGGGTGGGGAGACCCAAGGGTCAGTTGTCCCATATGTCTACTCACTCAAGAGACCGAGGGGTCGGCAAGGGAAAAGTGGAAACCAAAGGGTCGGAATGGGATTTCCAGGATAAAACCCGTCACTCAACACCTCATGCCTGCGAAAGGACTGAGCCACGCCTGCGGGAAGGTAGGTACCTCGCTAACCATCCGGAATAAAAATTCCGGATGTTACAACTAATCCCGTTAAAAACAAGTTTTGTCCCGAAACTTGCTAACACAAAACTCTTGGCATAACTAACTCGGTAACCACTCAAAAGTGTAACGTGCCAACAATCTACTCGATAACCAACACATACTCATATAACCACGTCAAGACCTCGCAAGACCGACATACATACTCACACGAACCACATAATGCATACCAAGTCACAACCTAACCGAACACACAACACATTTCCACTCGGGGCACAAAATACATAAACTCGCGCATGCACATAAAGTTTATCCCATCGGCCATATCAAATGTAACTAGCTCATCGTAAACTCAACCAAAGATATTATCCCATGTCCTCCCGGTAGCCTCATCGGCTCCACGTCTACCACTAGATCAACACGTCTAATATCATAACTCGAGTTGACCATATACTCCCTTGACTATCACAAGAAACCTCGGCTGAATACCCTCCACCCATGGTGGCAACACCAATCTGTAAACCACATACTACTTGTTCTCATCTCTGAAAAGGGTCCGTAATATGGAAACTCAACTTCTTTCAAAGCCAAACCTTGACACCATGCGCCGTAAAATTCTCGACTCGACCGGACCTACTCCATAACCGAACTCTAAAGGTCTACGCCTCTCATCAATATATACGTCTTCCGGCGACTCAACTCGGCTAGCATCCGCCTTTTTGACCACCGCTACTTGGGCGGGGTCATCCCGTAACCGTTCAGTCTATCCTTACATAAACTATCCAATTACGACATCACATGGCACTATACTCTCGTCCATAAAATGCCTCCCAAAGGGCCATCACAAATAAGTCATCCCAACTATAATAATACGAAAGTTCGATGAAAGGGAAGTGTTCGGATTACACTTGTTCTCACTTTGGCACAGAGGCTCCCAGCACATCCTTTAAGGCTTGAAAAGCCCTCTCTAGACGACCATATGTATGAGAACAAAACTATCATGAAGACACTGGGCCCCTAAGCGGCACTATCCCGCTGCCCAACAACCTCGAGAGGAATAGTTCATCTCAATCCGAACGATGGTACTTGGTATCCCAAGTAATCTCACTATGGCTTAGCATATCCCACAACTAGCCGACTCGTTGGCCTTGTCTCCCAATAGGGTGTAAAACGCGTTATGTTTGTCGGTCGGTCCATAATGACCCAAACACGTCACAACTGTCACGTGGTCTCAAACCGGTAATAACCTCTATGGGGTATACTCCCACTCCTACTGCGTAACTTGCGGTGGGTGAAGTCCTCTTTTCCGTCTTATGGTGGTCAAACTTGACCTGACGATGGGTCTCATAATGGCTATGCACTTAGCCACCTAGGCCTTAAGGCCGTCTCACCAATATGAATATTACCACTCCGGATACCTCATACGAGCACCAGGGTGAACTCTGAAGGGTAGTGTGAGCTTCTTGGTGGCTCTATCTTAGCTCTCCATCATAAGCTCATATAGACGCTCCTGGCGTCTCAACAAAACCGTCGTCCCATAAAGGTAACTATGGGGTCTCTCCTCGGAACCTTCTATCCCAAATCCTTCTCAAATCCATTTTGCAAATCCCATGATTTCACCGGATCTCTTCACCGATCATCTACGATAATAACTGAGGTTGAATTGTCAGTTAAGTTGTTGCTTCGTCTCAAAGCGTCCACTTACTAAGGGTTTTGGTGATCGCATACACCTACCCCAAATGATAACAAAATCATAAGACCGCAGTCCTGAACCAACTCTATTCATCACCTCTGGTGGGTATTCAACCCTTGTAGAGCGAATATATACACATATCATACTCTTACCGTCCATACACAACTAACATGTCGCGGATCGCGCAAATATCATTATCATCTTAAGTGAGCACATTAAAGTGCCTAACTTTTGACCCTTCCTCGGTCATTCTCCTTATATGCCCACAATCGCCTGACACACATGCAAAACTTCTCTCGTTATTTCACACGTATCCCAAGCTCCGCTTGGACGTTTCCAAAAAACCATACAGTCCCCATGACTTGATGTTTGTGTCAGAAAAACGGAATGGAGGTCACTCACCTGCTTCTAATAAAGCTCCATGAACACGTCTCGGTCCCACAATCTAATCGACTTCCTTAGAAAGAAGGAAGTGTCAAAACCATCCCGCAACTCGGCGGTTCTGGTCCACCAACTTATAGGTTGCATAACTCCTCTACATACCTTGGAGGTATGACTAAACTATCACCTCGCCCTCATTGGATTAACTTGATACTATCAAAATCGTTGCGTTCCTTAGGAAGTCACCTCAGACGTCCTATCTTGATTAGACAACTATACTTATCCTCTTACCTTGCATAACCCGTACCATTGTCTTCTCGATAATCGAAGTACATCTTTTATGCCCTTTACCTTTCCTCAAAACCCGTACCAGAAACCTGTGTGGGAAAACCCCGAAGAAATTCCTCATTCAAGCCTCCACAACTTCTAAATCATAAATTCTCGAGTACTGCCATCTTAAGCTTACAACTTGCAATATTACTATAATCTCGGTCCTCAATTCTACACCATAGCCACATGGCTCCTTCGGGTGAGTCAAGAAGCTTTGACTCATCTCTTGTTCGCGGCAACTTATCAACCGTTTCATAAGAAGAGAAAACACCATGCACCCTCTTACATACTTTCCCATTTGCGCAAAGCAACTAGGGAAGCCACTCCTCTAATTTGCTCCACTAGATCTCGTTATCATGTTCCCACCTTAAAGGTTCAAATCCGCACCGTTCTCTCACATGTCAATCACATGACCGCAAGAGATCACGTAAGGTCGATACAATCCCTCCATGGGAGGTCTAATCATAGTTACTTTCTTTAACCACTTCACATTATATGACCAAGACACAAGCGCCTCAGTTGATACACCTTTTTACCATTGGCATTGAACCATCGGCATACACCAAGCACTCGTCACCGATCTGTTACATTCCCACAATCCCATTTACTCTTTCTATCCGTACTCCTCATTTAGGCAATCCGGCACATGTGCGTTATTGATTGCCACCGGTCAGATTATAGCTGGCCTCCTCGAGGTCATCAACTTAACTTTCTTCCATACTCTTCATGTCACCTTTAGCCCGAAGGCTACCCTATTTGGGGTACTCTTACTTTAACTCCGTTAATTCAGTCTATTCTCTTAGACTCTTCTCTTTCATAGATAACTATATCCTTCTCGACCTTGTTGGGTTATATGACTCACCTTACTAAGCTTAACCACTTTCCAATGAAGTCCTTGAAAAGCACCCTTTTGCAAACATCTCAAACGTTTGGATAGCATCCATCCACGTTTCTCTTGGGTTGGTAACTTAAGTCCTTTCGTAATAGAAACCTTCTTGTTGTGTTTCTCATCCTTTCGGGATCATCATCCACTCACTCTTTTTTCTTCTTGGAGTTTCGTGACATTATCACACTTTCGGAAAATGGTCAACTCTACTAAGGAAATTCCACCATGTGAATCCTCACCTCTCCATTCTTCTCATAATTCTCGTAAGTCCGAAGAAGTCAACCCGCCGGTATTCTAGGAAATTTTACACTTCATCTTTTGGTACCTCCATAAGCTTAACGTAAGGGCCTCCTAATCCTTTCGCCATTTCTTGATCATACATCTCATCTCGACTCCCGTGCTCAGGATTGTCTAGGGAAAACTTGCCTTAAATGGGATCGCCACTTGCAATCCTATACACTTAATCCACTTCTTCCTTTTATCGTCATGTAACTTGAACTTCTCCATAAGTTGGTTGTCTCTAGTCGCTCTCATTCCCGCTCAATCATTGTTTCTTCAAAACCGCTCCACATCTCCATGTTACTTTCTTGCTGGTATTGATCTCGATATATCTTAGGTTATTTCGAGTTTTCCTTCTACTTGTTCGTCCTTGCGACGATACCTTCAATATCCTTCTCATGGTTGCTTTGGCATCCTCAAAAGGAATCCGATGACACGTCAAGGCGTTCACCAACATGTGATGCTCCACTCGATACATGAGTCAACTCGTCCTCGCATGCATACTATTCTAAGTCCAACGGTGTTGTCCAAGGTGATGATGTCAAACTATCATCTTAACTATACGGTCCCATATCTACTTACACCACAATATAAAATAAGCATATGAATATAAGACTATATAACCCTTTTGTCCATAACACTACCAACATATCACGCCACATGTATAAACTCATATAACTATAAAGGCCATGCCACCACTATAACATACCAAGTCCATCATGCATAACTACAATCCACATATACAACAAGTCCAAAACAACTTACAATCCAACATAAATCCATAGTCCAAAACATCCAAAGAACACAAGTACATATATATATATATATACATATATATATATATATATATATATATATATATATATATATATATATATATATATATATATATATATATATATATATACATAATATATTAATCAAAAACTACGTCGCCGAGGTCCGCAAAGGAAGTGGTGGTCCCGTACATTCTACCCCAATTGACTCATGCACATGAATTTTGAAAACGAAAAGTCGATAACCCGTGGGGTTTTGTTTATTCCTCATTCGGCTTTTAGAAGGTTGCGAGTGCCATTTTTGTCAACCTAGGGCTCTGATACCACTTTGTAACACCCCGAATCCGCGGGATATAGGAATGCTACGGGCAGAACCTCACAATGGGTCCCGACCCTTAGTCTGACAACAATTTTATCGGACCTTTCCAACAAGGCACAAATAAAGGCCAAAACCGAATATAACTTTAATGCAATGATATGATTACCGAATACATCAAGAAAGGAAAGACATCAACCATCAATACAACAAAGCCAACAATACACAATATACAACACAATACATGGACTCAAGGGCACAAACACACAGAAGCACACATAACACACATCATGCTCATATACATACATATCCGGTTCTTATTCTCTGTTTAGGTTATTCCATTTCTAATTCCATTCGTTTAAAGTTTGACACGAGAGTCATATAACTCTTGCCTATGTTACCGTGTAACCAACAAGAATGATGCGGCGCCCCTTATACCCTGAGGGAGTGATGAAGAAGCCCGCTCGTATACGATGTATGGCCTGGTCGCAGAGATCCTCCCAGTCTCCCTCGGGAGCTGGGCAGTGATGTCACCGCCCGATAATAATAATAACAATGGGCCAAACAATATGTCTAGTCAAGTAATCCTAATACGGTTTCAAGCTCAAAAGCGATAAACACACACCACCACAATGTATCCAAATAATGCGTAAAAGCGGCTAAGTAAGTCCGTAGACTTACCTCGTCTCAAAGCTAACCAAAACCGATCTCAACTTCATGTAGGAATACAACCAAGGCCTGATCAAAACGAGGCACACATCAACAACACTCTCAAAGGCTAGAAGTCCTTAGACTTAACAATATAGAAAACGAACACAAGGTCCTACAACTCATAAGCTAGGGAACGTTCCTGGGCTCCAAAGGACCATAACTCATCAAGCATATATAAAGGCACTATAACAGCCCACTATCCTACAAGGATAACTCATCACCAAGCTAGAACGCAACTAGTCTAAGAGGAATAACATGATCATCACACTCGAGTCATCCTAAGCAACAACCGAGACTCTAAGGTCTCCTAAGGTCCACAACCACTTGATGACATTCACAAATATCCTAGGTCTACCCTAGGCATGCTACTAACATGGAACAACCTCGCAACTAAGGAAGGAACAAAGAAGAAGGGAGAAGAAGAGCCTATTGTTGAAGAAATGCAGCCGCAGAAACAAAAGGCACGACCGCTTGCTGAAGGTCATGGCCCCCGCGGCGCTTGTAGCCGCCCCCGCGGCGTCTGGAAGTCCTGATGCCGCTCCGCGACGCTAATCACTGCCCTTGCGGCTGGCTACATTCCGTCCCCGCGGCGCCAGATGCTGCCTCCGCGGTAGAACTCTAGAAACAAGGTTCGATTTTCGATTGTGCACTTGAGCTTCTATGGCTTCCTTCTCTGGTTGGGCCTTCTCCAAACACTAACCACTGATCTTAGACACCTCTCCACGACCTAAGACTATCCACATCCCACTCTATTTATAATCCTATTTATGCACTCTATTTGTATACTAAATCATGTATACCCTCCGTCTATATATCTTTTTCTTACATCCCATATTCCGTCTATAATATAATTGACTCATTTTTTTAATTACAATTAAGTAAATCTTAACATTTTTATTATAATCCACTTGTAAGATGATAATTTTATTACAAATTTATACTTTATTTTTTCACATGTTTTGATTTAAAAATAAATAGTAAATATAATACAGTAGTGATACTACACACAAAAATAAATCTAACTTAATGTTGTTTCTAATTTTTAGTGATATTTTACATTGAAATATAATTAGTGGACCATTTTGAGGGAGAGTTACTCTAGTACGGTGAAATTAAATGTTGGAAATCAGTATAATAGAAACTTTTACTAGTTTGGTGGAGTCAAAGTATGGAAAATCTTAATCAAATTTTCAAAGCAAATAAATGTTCACATTTGTTCTATATAAATTTGCTTCTTTCTCTCGTCAAAATATTACAAAACAGTACACACATCTATCCAATATATTTCTATCTCCACATTTCGTCCGTCTCTTTTCAATACAAAAAATAGCATGGGTTCATCTCGAAGTCCAGAAGAGGAGATCGATGCTCATTTTAAACATATGAGGACTATCATGGTTGGTGCCATGGGAATGATGATGGAGCACGATTTAAGTATGGATGATGATTCAAGTTCCGCACAAGGTGGTGGTTCGCGTTCTCGGCGAAATTACATAAACCGTGAGAGAGAAGAAGGACATCGTAGGATGATGAGGGATTATTTCGATCCCAACCCAAACTATGATGCTCGTATGTTTCGAAGACGTTACCGTATGCAACCCGCCATATTAAATCGCATCATGAATGATGTGGTATCTCACGATTATTACTTTCAACAATCGAGAGATGCACTCAACCAATTATTGCTTTCTCCTCAACAAAAGATCACGAGTGCCTTGCGATTGTTGGCGAACGGTTGTTCGGCAGACTCCGTTGATGAGTGTTGTAGAATGGGAGAGAGTACATCACTAAAGTGCTTGAGGAAATTTTGCACATCCATCATCAACATCTACGGTGATGTGTACTTGCGGTCATCAAACCCAAGTGATCTTTACCGCTTGCTTAATAAGGCTTCTCGTAGAGGCTTTCCGGGAATGATCGGGTCCATCAACTACATGCATTGGGAATGGAGAAAATGTCCAACTGCTTGGGCTGGGCAATACACTGGTTACAAACGGAAACCAACAATTGTCCTTGAAGATGTTGCATCCTATGACACTTGGATTTGGCATGCTTTTTTTGGCACTGCTGGATCTAACAACGACCTCAACACACTTGGAAGATTCCCCTTATTCGATGAAGTTGTTACAGGAAAAGCTCCTGTCGTCTGATTCCAAGTGAAAAATAAATATTATGACCAATGTTATTATTTAGCTAATGGAATTTACCCTTCGTGGGCTACGTTTGTCAAGACTATTAGCCACCCAGACACCCCACAAAAAAATTGTTTGCAAACATGCAAGAGGCATACCTTAAACATGTCGAAAGAGCCTTCGGCATACTACAAGCAATATGGGCTATTGTTCGTGGTCCAACTCGAATGTGGGATACACAAACTCTAGGTGAAGTAATGCTCACATGTATTATTCTCCACAACACAATCGTAGAAGATGAATATGTTGACGATGAAAACCATGACGTAGTACATTCAATTGAGTACGAAATAGATCCAAATGTTTCTTTTAATGTTGATCGTGATAGGCCTACCATCACAGAGTATACGAAAAACTATAATAGGATCCGTGATACTCCAACACATCATTCCATTAGAAATGATCTCGTCAATCATCTATGGATTCTCTATGGAAATAGCATGTAATTTCATTTATTAAGCTAGCCTATATAAGTGGCTTACTGGATTTTATATAAATATATATTTCATTGTCAATCATCTATGGATTATAAAGATATTTCCAAACATCTATAAACTCAATGCTAGCAAGTTAAAGAAATGTAACACCCCATTTATTGGGTGCATTTCGATATTTATTTTCCTACTTCTATCAATATTTTATTAGCTTAAATATTTTATTAAAAGTATTTTTATGGCGTAAGATATTTATTCCGAGTATTTATATATTAAATACGTTCACGTATATCCGTGTTATTATTTTCGGAAAGTCGGGGAAGTTTTCGGATACGAAAATTTCATTTCGATTAATTTTGATCGAGTATATTCTTCCCCATGTTTTTTATTTATTTTTACCTCTCTTCTTTTTCCCTTGTTTTCTTTTCTTTCCTTGTGTTCTTTTTCCTGGCACCTAGAGCATTGCCCGCCCAGGACCTTTGTTTGGCTTCACCTTCCCGCCCAGCCTGCTGTGCAACCCTACCCTAGCTCCTGCAACTGCAGACTTCGACCCCTCGTTGCACTCAACCTCTCAATTTTGGTGACAGCCTCCTCTACCCGTGCTAACGCCTCCACTCTCTCTTCCCCTCTTGACATTCTGTGTTCACCAACACTTGACCCTCCTCACTCGTTCTCCTTCTATCACAACCTTCACTCCGAGCTGCCCGGGGCACCAATCTCCACCCTCTTTGAGCCCGTGTGGAGCCACCAAGGAAGAGCTGGGGAAGCCCAGTCCCGCTGTCACCCAGGAGACCTTCACAAACTCTGCCGGACCTTCATCTGCTCGCTTGGAAACAACCCACCGGGGGCCACGTTCGGCCTGCACAACCCTTCCGGGGCCTCCCTGGAATTGACCTCGCCACCGCCAAGAAACGGATCTGCGCAGCCCCGCCACCTCCCCTGCACCTCTAGTCCGAATAGAGAAGCCGGAGTCGGCCTTCTTTTCCTTCTCCTCTACTCTCCTCTGTCGCCGGGAGGAGGTCACTGTCGCCGGAGTTGCGGGCGGCCTCTGCAGCCCTCCTTGCTGCCTTCGCCTCGCCATCGGAGCCGCTGTGCAGCCCAACCGCCGCCTGTGGATCTCCCCTCCCTAGCACCTCCTTCATCCATCGATTACAGAAGAGATGAAACCCTTTAATTTAATTACCAGCGTGACCCCCATTTGTGGTATAATTACTCAGTGTACCCATATTTTTGTAATTGCAGATTTGACCCACATTTCTGGATTGTTGCATTTATCCCCTATGTTAGATTATTTACTGATTTTGGCCCAAGGTTTTATTTATGGAATATATCCCAAGTTTATGGAACTTCATGAGTTGACTGGAAAATGTTTTTACGGACTTTCAACCAAAGCTTTATAAAGGATTTTATTCCTATAGTTTATATTTGTTATATATTATGACCCATGTGTATATAATTGTATAATTCGTCCCGGAAAATATTTAAGCAATTTTTAACTTTGGTTTGAAAACGAGTTTTAGCTTAGATTTTATATAAGTTATATATTCCGTTCAGATTTAGCGTATAAGCTAAATTTGTTTAGCTTTGGTGTTAGGACCGGAAGCGCACCAATAAAGGCCAACGATTCCAAACTCGACATCCGTAGATCGGCTTCCGTCTTTTGACGTCGTGTGAGTATTCTTTTCCTCGACCTAGTTAAGTTTAATAGTAGTATCATGCTAGGATGAATCTAGCATAACTTAGAGTTAATACCAAGTAGTGGTTTGGACCTTAGGTGAGTTTTGAGGATTGTCGACTGTTGTAAGACGTTGAGTGTTTGGATGATCTTGTGAATATTTGAGGCTTGAGGTTCTGGTTATATGGTTGTTGAGATTATGAGCTAGGATATGCTTATCCTAGCATGGTGTTGTTCACGTTGAGTTGTTTGGAATAGGCATGTTATCCTAGTGGTGTTGTGAGTATGATCTTGCAAGATCCGAGGGTTTATAAGTCTTAGGACTTCTAACTTCTGTTGAGTGTGATGTGAGCATGGGGGATTCTAGGATGCGGTCCTAGAATTGAGAGTCAAATGGTCATGCGTAGATCATTTGCATAGAAGTCTAAGACTTCTATTGTGAGTGGGTTGTTGTTGATATAGCTTTCTTCTTGTGAGCAGGTTATGAGTTTCCTCCTTAAGGAAGCGAGAGTGTTGTGAGTTGAGTGTGGTGACGAGGTAAGTCTTCGGACTTACTTAGCTCGTATTCTTTGTATTAGCATTATTGTGTGTTGGGTGGTGTGTGTTTATTATTTTACTGTTTATAACAACTAAACCGGAAATATGATTACCGACCTTTATATTATTTGGCCCAAGTGTATGATAACGGGCGGTGACATCACTGCCTGGCTCCCCGTGAGAGCTAGGGGGATCTCGGCGACTGGCCCGTGCTGGTTAGACGGTCGGAGGCATCCAACCGTTCCATTGCCGGAAGAAGGGACCGAGGCGAGTTTCGGAGGATTCTCGTGTCACAAAAGAAGTTGAACTAGAACGGGATATGACTTAATAAATAAAGATAATAAACCGGATTTGTGTGCTTTGAGTATGTTGTGTGACTATGTTGAATTAATTGTGTTTGTGCCTTTCCCTTTAATTTCTAATGCTTTGAATGTGAGCTAACGGTTTTATACCGAATGTTGTAGTTTGCCTTGCAGTTTAGGCATGCTCCGAGAGATCCGGAAGGGTGGGCAGCCGGGGTCCGTACATTTTAGGAAGGGTTTTGAGCTGGGGTTGTCTTGTGTTTTGGTCTTTCGGTTATTACGTTTCGTGTGCCGCTTGTTTGGCGTTTGGTTTAAGTTGTACCTCGGCTGAAGTTGTTGTTGCATTCTTTTGGGTTTCTTATCATTTGCATTAAAATTGATATACGATTTTTCCTCTATTTGTGCCATGTTGGAAAGGTCCGGTGAAATTGTTGTCAAGCTAAGGGTCGGGACCCATTGTGAGGTCTCGCCCGTAGCATCCCGATATCCTGCGGATTTGGGGTGTTACAAAAGTGGTATCAGAGCCCTAGGTTGACAAGAATGGCACTCGCAATCTTCTAAAGGCCGAATGAAGAATAAACAGAACCCACATGGGTTCTGACTTTTCGTTTTCAAAATCACATGCATGAGTCGGGGTAGAATGTACGGACCACCACTTCCTCCGCTGATCTTGGCAGCTTAGTTTATTGGATTTACATATATATATGTAGATATGTAGGTGTGCATAGTATATGTGGATTGTAGTTGCATGATGACTTGATTTATATATATAGTGAATATATGTGGATTATAGTACATGTTTGGACCTTGTATTGTTGTATTGGATTTCCGGATGTGGTAGTAATGTGAACATAGGACTTATATATATAGTTATGTATACGTATTCTTATTATATATAGTAGGATATGAAGTTATGGAACCTTTTAGCTAATATGACCGTATGATATCATCATCCTTGGACGACGTCGTTTGACTTAGGATAGTATATATACGATGAATATGCTCAAGTACCGAGTTGAGAGCAACGTTCGAGCGAACACCTTGGAGTTCTTGTACTCCTTTAAGAGGATGTCGAAGAGGAGGATTAGAGATGACGTAAATGAAGGGCAACCAAGTAAAAGAAAACTCGAGACAACTTAAGAGAATTTGAGATGGGGAACATACAAGTAAAAAGAGTAACACAAAATCACGATTAGAAAGACAACGAGACCAATAGGGATAACAAATATAAGTTCTTCAAGAAGACGTGTGGACAACTAAAGATGCGAATCGAGGAGGAGAGGGATACATTCTAACAAGGTTAAAGGTGACATTCCATAAAGATGTGAAGTTTTCCTTAGACGTTTCTAAGCATTGGAGTTAAGATGAAAGAAGTGAACGAAACATGTGGGAAGGATTCAAAATACCGTAAGTTAAACTTGCAAGGTACCAAGAAGTGTAGAGTCAAAAATACGAGGGTTATGAGGAGGACTACATGGAGAAAGTTCACATAGCAGAATTACCTTATGGAGTCAATCGTTTCCCGTCATTGAAATGAGACTGAGCAACGTTAAGAAGGAGGAAGTGTGTGAGGATGATGATCTTCGGAAGATGAAAGATGAAACCAAGAGCTTAGATCGAAAGACTTAAAGTTACCGACCTAGAAGAATGTGAGTGGATGCTAATTAATGTCAGAATATTTGAGAAGTACTTTTGCAAAACATTATGAAGAACGGTGACACCCATGAAGGTGGGTCATAGGACACGAAAGAGTCGGGAAGTTATAGTTATCTTGCGGAAGCGGAAGGAAAAGAGGAGCGTTGAAAAAAAAAAGAAGAAGAAGAAGAGTAAAATGAGCTAGTGAAGTTTAAGATAGAGTACCCCGAGAGGGTATCCTTCAGGAGTACGGTAACATGGAAGTGTGGTAGGAGGGTAAGTCGTTGATCTTTGAAGGTTCATCAATGAGTTAATCGGTGACCATGGAGGGTGCACATGTGCGGGTTGTATACTGGTGACTGTAGGAGGGAAGAGTAACCCAGGATATGAGATCATGAAGAAGGGTAACGAGAACTTCGAACATTCGTGACGGTTGTATGTCAGTAATAAGAAGGTGCATTAACGGAAGCATAAACGTCTTAATCAAGTAGCATTTTATCGATTCCAGCAAGTGATGGTAACTTACCTCGTGGGAAGGATTGTAATGATATAGTGTGACCTTCTTAGGTCATGGGATTGTCATATGGGGGAACAACATGGATCAGCATAAAGAGAACTAGAAAGACAAAGATGAAGGTGAGTCTTCTATGGTTGATGTACGTAAAGAGGAATGTATAAAGAGGATGTATAGTATGTTCGTTCTAATGAAATGAATGGTAGGTTTTCGCGAACAAAAGTTGAGTCAGATGTTTCAAATTCATAAGGAAGAGTCATGATGGCTATGACGTGAAAGAGAGGACCTAGATTAGGGCAATACTGCGAGCTTGAAGGGTATAATTTTAGTGTTTGGTGAAGTAATGAGTGGATCTTTAAATGATTGTGGTTGAGAAATTTCGTCTAAGGGCATACTAGTACGGTTGTGAACGTTGTTCATGGAATACCAATAGATGCATAAGGTGACCAACAAGAGAAAGAGAAGACCGAAGTTTGGAAGTTTGATGTTGACCTGAGATGTACGAGTGGAAGTTTTAAATTGAGAACCTACTTGAAGAAAGGATATTTATGGTGAAAGTTTATGTACACAACGAAGAGCCCCTCCCATATGTTGGATGTCAGAGAAAGCGAAGAAGATAAGATCGATTTGCTATAAGGCATGATTAAGTCTTGTAGTTAGGACCTTCGTGACTGAACATATGTGCGAGATCAAGAAATATTATTATCGCTATTCCTCAAAGTGAAAAGGGGGATTAAGTTGATATATTGCTTAACCAAGGCTTCGAGAGTCAGAAGACTCGAGCAAGTCCCTCGAATTCAGGAGATGGAGAATCTTTGAAAGAGGACGGTCGACATTGTAACTACAGATGGAACAATACACGTGTCTAAAGGACGTCACCCCAACAGATCGGGGTAGATCATTAGTATCATGACCACCTGTCAAGTATTTAGGCAAGGTTGTGTCGGTCGTATATTATGAGACGAAAGAAGGAAAAACAAAAACATGGATATCCCGTATTCCAAAACATCGGAATGTAGATTTTTGCCACTAAGGTCAAGCTTGACTCAATTCCGATATCTAAGGCGCCGTAGGGAATGACACTTGTGAAAAGACATGAGTTGTGGAAGCAAGTGAAGGAGCAATTGCAAGAACTTATTGAAAAGAGTTCATTAGAATTAGTGAAAGGATATGGAGAACTCCGAATGTTGTCTTGAACTCTTGATTTGAAGTTCATATTGGAATATATCTTAAAACTCTTGATTTGAAGTTCTTATGGAGAACACCAGTTTGCGAAAAGAGAGACGGTTATCTCCGTTTGTACATCGATTACCATAAGTTGAACAAGAGGACAATGGAGGACAAGTATTCCTTACAGCAAATAGAAGATCTACTCGATCAGTTGCAAGGGTCGGTAGTCTCTTCTAAGATTGAGTTAAGATTTGATTGTCAACCGTTGAGAATTCGAGATTGAATATTGTAAATACAACATTCCGGACAGACCATGACCACTACAAGTTGTAGTGAGTCCACATGGGATTACTAATGCCCCGGATAAGATACTTTGGTCTACTCTCGGAGAAGAGAGAAGTTGTATGACAAGTTATCTCGGGATGGCAACCCCGAAGAATGTGAAAGAAGTTGCAGGCTTTCTTGGATGTGCCGGTCATTCCCGGATTTGTGGAGGGATCCTCCAAAGTAATAGCATCAATGACTAACCTACTTTGGAAGACAAAGGTGTTTTGAAAATGGACAAGCATCATAAGAGTTGTTAAGAGTTAATAAAAGAGTCGTTGGCCAATTGTTTTGACATTGCCTCGAGGTATGATGGATTTGGTGTTTTACAAGTGATTCTTCAACACATGGTCTGGGTTAAGTACTGATGTAAAAGTGAGAAGTAACAGCATACATGTCTTGTTAGTAGAAGTAGTGGAAAGTTAAGTACCCCCTTCCTTACTTGGAACGTGCAACAATTATTGAGGAAACGTAACATCAAGTTGGTTTGACAAGAACCAAAGCCCAATGCGTAAATAGGAAGATTCGATCTTCCTTGTTTGAGACGATCAAGGAGAAACAATGGAAATGTCGCATTGAGAAAGACCCGAGAGGGAATTTGAGTTTCCGATATATCGGACCTTTTTGAGACCTTAGCGCAAGTGGGAAAGGTGTTTACCGGTTGTCGTGACCACCAAGAGTAGAGGGTGCTCACCCAGAGTTTCATGTGTATCAATCAAGAGAATATGTACATGACTCGAGACATACTATAAGTCATGAGGATCTAGTGACAGACGAGGAACCGATGAGGTTAACTAAAAGATGGAGGATAGTATCTTTGGTTGAGTTTTACGTTGAGCTAGTAACATTGATAGAATCGGAGGGTTAGACCTAGTTATTTCCTTGGTTGAGTTATGTGCATGTGTGATGTTATGTGTAGTTTGTGCTCTGTGCGGGAATATGCTATATGACGTGATATATCCTGCGATGGTAGTTAGAGTAGATTGTGTGTATAGATTAGAAAGTTTAAGCCTTCTTAGTTGAGAGTTCATACCTCAACCTTAGGGAACGAGAAGTTCGGCGTGTGGCAAGTTTCGGGACGAAACTTGTTTTTAGGAGTATCTGATGTAACACCCCGTTTATTGGGTGCATTTCGATATTTATTTTCCTACTTCTATCGATATTTTATTAGCTTAAATATTTTATTAAAAGAATTTTTATGGCGTAAGATATTTATTCCGAGTATTTATATATTAAATACGTTCACGTATATCCGTGCTATTATTTTCGGAAAGTCGGGGAAGTTTTCGGATCCGGAAATTTTATTTCGATTAATTTTGATCGAGTATATTCTTCCCCATGTTTTTTATTTATTTTTACCTCTCTTCTTTTTCCCTTGTTTTCTTTTCTTTCCTTGTGTTCTTTTTCCTGGCACCTAGAGCATTGCCCGCCCAGGACCTTTGTTTGGCTTCACCTTCCCGCCCAGCCTGCTGTGCAACCCAACCTAAGCTCCTGCAACTGCAGACATCGAACCCCTTGTTGCACTCAAACTCTCAAGTTTATGGAACTTCATGAGTTGCCTGGAAAATGTTTTTACGGACTTTCAACCAAAGCTTTATAACGGATTTTATTCCTATAGTTTATATTTGTTATATATTATGACCCATGTGTATATAATTGTATAATTCGTCCCGGAAAATATTTAAGCAATTTTTAACTTTGGTTTGAAAACGAGTTTTACCTTAGATTTTATATAAGTTATATATTCCGGTCAGATTTAGCGTATAAGCTAAATTTGTTTAGCTTTGGTGTTAGGATCGGAAGCACACCGATAAAGGCCAACGATTCCAAACTCGACATCCGTAGATCGGCTTCCGTCTTTTGACGTCGTGTGAGTATTCTTTTCCTCGACCTAGTTAAGTTTAATAGTAGTATCATGCTAGGATGAATCTAGCATAACTTAGAGTTAATACCAAGTAGTGGTTTGGACCTTAGGTGAGTTTTGAGGATTGTCGACTGTTGTAAGACGTTGAGTGTTTGGATGATCTTGTGAATATTTGAGGCTTGAGGTTCTGGTTATATGGTTGTTGAGATTATGAGCTAGGATATGCTTATCCTAGCATGGTGTTGTTCACGTTGAGTTGTTTGGAATAGGCATGTTATCCTAGTGGTGTTGTGAGTATGATCTTGCAAGATCCGAGGGTTTATAAGTCTTAGGACTTCTAACTTCTGTTGAGTGTGATGTGAGCATGGGGGATTCTAGGATGCGGTCCTAGAATTGAGAGTCAAATGGTCATGCGTAGATCATTTGCATAGAAGTCTAAGACTTCTATTGTGAGTGGGTTGTTGTTGATATAGCTTTCTTCTTGTGAGCAGGTTATGAGTTTCCTCCTTAAGGAAGCGAGAGTGTTGTGAGTTGAGTGTGGTGACGAGGTAAGTCTTCGGACTTACTTAGCTCGTATTCTTTGTATTAGCATTATTGTGTGTTGGGTGGTGTGTGTTTATTATTTTACTGTTTATAACAACTAAACCGGAAATATGATTACCGACCTTTATATTATTTGGCCCAAGTGTATGATAACGGGCGGTGACATCACTGCCTGGCTCCCCGTGAGAGCTAGGGGGATCTCGGCGACTGGCCCGTGCTGGTTAGACGGTCGGAGGCATCCAACCGTTCCATTGCCGGAAGAAGGGACCGAGGCGAGTTTCGGAGGATTCTCGTGTCACAAAAGAAGTTGAACTAGAACGGGATATGACTTAATAAATAAAGATAATAAACCGGATTTGTGTGCTTTGAGTATGTTGTGTGACTATGTTGAATTAATTGTGTTTGTGCCTTTCCCTTTAATTTCTAATGCTTTGAATGTGAGCTAACGGTTTTATACCGAATGTTGTAGTTTGCCTTGCAGTTTAGGCATGCTCCGAGAGATCCGGAAGGGTGGGCAGCCGGGGTCCGTACATTTTAGGAAGGGTTTTGAGCTGGGGTTGTCTTGTGTTTTGGTCTTTCGGTTATTACGTTTCGTGTGCCGCTTGTTTGGCGTTTGGTTTAAGTTGTACCTCGGCTGAAGTTGTTGTTGCATTCTTTTGGGTTTCTTATCATTTGCATTAAAATTGATATACGATTTTTCCTCTATTTGTGCCATGTTGGAAAGGTCCGGTGAAATTGTTGTCAAGCTAAGGGTCGGGACCCATTGTGAGGTCTCGCCCGTAGCATCCCGATATCCTGCGGATTTGGGGTGTTACAAAAGTGGTATCAGAGCCCTAGGTTGACAAGAATGGCACTCGCAATCTTCTAAAGGCCGAATGAAGAATAAACAGAACCCACATGGGTTCTGACTTTTCGTTTTCAAAATCACATGCATGAGTCGGGGTAGAATGTACGGACCACCACTTCCTCCGCTGATCTTGGCAGCTTAGTTTATTGGATTTACATATATATATGTAGATATGTAGGTGTGCATAGTATATGTGGATTGTAGTTGCATGATGACTTGATTTATATATATAGTGAATATATGTGGATTATAGTACATGTTTGGACCTTGTATTGTTGTATTGGATTTCCGGATGTGGTAGTAATGTGAACATAGGACTTATATATATAGTTATGTATACGTATTCTTATTATATATAGTAGGATATGAAGTTATGGAACCTTTTAGCTAATATGACCGTATGATATCATCATCCTTGGACGACGTCGTTTGACTTAGGATAGTATATATACGATGAATATGCTCAAGTACCGAGTTGAGAGCAACGTTCGAGCGAACACCTTGGAGTTCTTGTACTCCTTTAAGAGGATGTCGAAGAGGAGGATTAGAGATGACGTAAATGAAGGGCAACCAAGTAAAAGAAAACTCGAGACAACTTAAGAGAATTTGAGATGGGGAACATACAAGTAAAAAGAGTAACACAAAATCACGATTAGAAAGACAACGAGACCAATAGGGATAACAAATATAAGTTCTTCAAGAAGACGTGTGGACAACTAAAGATGCGAATCGAGGAGGAGAGGGATACATTCTAACAAGGTTAAAGGTGACATTCCATAAAGATGTGAAGTTTTCCTTAGACGTTTCTAAGCATTGGAGTTAAGATGAAAGAAGTGAACGAAACATGTGGGAAGGATTCAAAATACCGTAAGTTAAACTTGCAAGGTACCAAGAAGTGTAGAGTCAAAAATACGAGGGTTATGAGGAGGACTACATGGAGAAAGTTCACATAGCAGAATTACCTTATGGAGTCAATCGTTTCCCGTCATTGAAATGAGACTGAGCAACGTTAAGAAGGAGGAAGTGTGTGAGGATGATGATCTTCGGAAGATGAAAGATGAAACCAAGAGCTTAGATCGAAAGACTTAAAGTTACCGACCTAGAAGAATGTGAGTGGATGCTAATTAATGTCAGAATATTTGAGAAGTACTTTTGCAAAACATTATGAAGAACGGTGACACCCATGAAGGTGGGTCATAGGACACGAAAGAGTCGGGAAGTTATAGTTATCTTGCGGAAGCGGAAGGAAAAGAGGAGCGTTGAAAAAAAAAAGAAGAAGAAGAAGAGTAAAATGAGCTAGTGAAGTTTAAGATAGAGTACCCCGAGAGGGTATCCTTCAGGAGTACGGTAACATGGAAGTGTGGTAGGAGGGTAAGTCGTTGATCTTTGAAGGTTCATCAATGAGTTAATCGGTGACCATGGAGGGTGCACATGTGCGGGTTGTATACTGGTGACTGTAGGAGGGAAGAGTAACCCAGGATATGAGATCATGAAGAAGGGTAACGAGAACTTCGAACATTCGTGACGGTTGTATGTCAGTAATAAGAAGGTGCATTAACGGAAGCATAAACGTCTTAATCAAGTAGCATTTTATCGATTCCAGCAAGTGATGGTAACTTACCTCGTGGGAAGGATTGTAATGATATAGTGTGACCTTCTTAGGTCATGGGATTGTCATATGGGGGAACAACATGGATCAGCATAAAGAGAACTAGAAAGACAAAGATGAAGGTGAGTCTTCTATGGTTGATGTACGTAAAGAGGAATGTATAAAGAGGATGTATAGTATGTTCGTTCTAATGAAATGAATGGTAGGTTTTCGCGAACAAAAGTTGAGTCAGATGTTTCAAATTCATAAGGAAGAGTCATGATGGCTATGACGTGAAAGAGAGGACCTAGATTAGGGCAATACTGCGAGCTTGAAGGGTATAATTTTAGTGTTTGGTGAAGTAATGAGTGGATCTTTAAATGATTGTGGTTGAGAAATTTCGTCTAAGGGCATACTAGTACGGTTGTGAACGTTGTTCATGGAATACCAATAGATGCATAAGGTGACCAACAAGAGAAAGAGAAGACCGAAGTTTGGAAGTTTGATGTTGACCTGAGATGTACGAGTGGAAGTTTTAAATTGAGAACCTACTTGAAGAAAGGATATTTATGGTGAAAGTTTATGTACACAACGAAGAGCCCCTCCCATATGTTGGATGTCAGAGAAAGCGAAGAAGATAAGATCGATTTGCTATAAGGCATGATTAAGTCTTGTAGTTAGGACCTTCGTGACTGAACATATGTGCGAGATCAAGAAATATTATTATCGCTATTCCTCAAAGTGAAAAGGGGGATTAAGTTGATATATTGCTTAACCAAGGCTTCGAGAGTCAGAAGACTCGAGCAAGTCCCTCGAATTCAGGAGATGGAGAATCTTTGAAAGAGGACGGTCGACATTGTAACTACAGATGGAACAATACACGTGTCTAAAGGACGTCACCCCAACAGATCGGGGTAGATCATTAGTATCATGACCACCTGTCAAGTATTTAGGCAAGGTTGTGTCGGTCGTATATTATGAGACGAAAGAAGGAAAAACAAAAACATGGATATCCCGTATTCCAAAACATCGGAATGTAGATTTTTGCCACTAAGGTCAAGCTTGACTCAATTCCGATATCTAAGGCGCCGTAGGGAATGACACTTGTGAAAAGACATGAGTTGTGGAAGCAAGTGAAGGAGCAATTGCAAGAACTTATTGAAAAGAGTTCATTAGAATTAGTGAAAGGATATGGAGAACTCCGAATGTTGTCTTGAACTCTTGATTTGAAGTTCATATTGGAATATATCTTAAAACTCTTGATTTGAAGTTCTTATGGAGAACACCAGTTTGCGAAAAGAGAGACGGTTATCTCCGTTTGTACATCGATTACCATAAGTTGAACAAGAGGACAATGGAGGACAAGTATTCCTTACAGCAAATAGAAGATCTACTCGATCAGTTGCAAGGGTCGGTAGTCTCTTCTAAGATTGAGTTAAGATTTGATTGTCAACCGTTGAGAATTCGAGATTGAATATTGTAAATACAACATTCCGGACAGACCATGACCACTACAAGTTGTAGTGAGTCCACATGGGATTACTAATGCCCCGGATAAGATACTTTGGTCTACTCTCGGAGAAGAGAGAAGTTGTATGACAAGTTATCTCGGGATGGCAACCCCGAAGAATGTGAAAGAAGTTGCAGGCTTTCTTGGATGTGCCGGTCATTCCCGGATTTGTGGAGGGATCCTCCAAAGTAATAGCATCAATGACTAACCTACTTTGGAAGACAAAGGTGTTTTGAAAATGGACAAGCATCATAAGAGTTGTTAAGAGTTAATAAAAGAGTCGTTGGCCAATTGTTTTGACATTGCCTCGAGGTATGATGGATTTGGTGTTTTACAAGTGATTCTTCAACACATGGTCTGGGTTAAGTACTGATGTAAAAGTGAGAAGTAACAGCATACATGTCTTGTTAGTAGAAGTAGTGGAAAGTTAAGTACCCCCTTCCTTACTTGGAACGTGCAACAATTATTGAGGAAACGTAACATCAAGTTGGTTTGACAAGAACCAAAGCCCAATGCGTAAATAGGAAGATTCGATCTTCCTTGTTTGAGACGATCAAGGAGAAACAATGGAAATGTCGCATTGAGAAAGACCCGAGAGGGAATTTGAGTTTCCGATATATCGGACCTTTTTGAGACCTTAGCGCAAGTGGGAAAGGTGTTTACCGGTTGTCGTGACCACCAAGAGTAGAGGGTGCTCACCCAGAGTTTCATGTGTATCAATCAAGAGAATATGTACATGACTCGAGACATACTATAAGTCATGAGGATCTAGTGACAGACGAGGAACCGATGAGGTTAACTAAAAGATGGAGGATAGTATCTTTGGTTGAGTTTTACGTTGAGCTAGTAACATTGATAGAATCGGAGGGTTAGACCTAGTTATTTCCTTGGTTGAGTTATGTGCATGTGTGATGTTATGTGTAGTTTGTGCTCTGTGCGGGAATATGCTATATGACGTGATATATCCTGCGATGGTAGTTAGAGTAGATTGTGTGTATAGATTAGAAAGTTTAAGCCTTCTTAGTTGAGAGTTCATACCTCAACCTTAGGGAACGAGAAGTTCGGCGTGTGGCAAGTTTCGGGACGAAACTTGTTTTTAGGAGTATCTGATGTAACACCCCGTTTATTGGGTGCATTTCGATATTTATTTTCCTACTTCTATCGATATTTTATTAGCTTAAATATTTTATTAAAAGAATTTTTATGGCGTAAGATATTTATTCCGAGTATTTATATATTAAATACGTTCACGTATATCCGTGCTATTATTTTCGGAAAGTCGGGGAAGTTTTCGGATCCGGAAATTTTATTTCGATTAATTTTGATCGAGTATATTCTTCCCCATGTTTTTTATTTATTTTTACCTCTCTTCTTTTTCCCTTGTTTTCTTTTCTTTCCTTGTGTTCTTTTTCCTGGCACCTAGAGCATTGCCCGCCCAGGACCTTTGTTTGGCTTCACCTTCCCGCCCAGCCTGCTGTGCAACCCAACCTAAGCTCCTGCAACTGCAGACATCGAACCCCTTGTTGCACTCAAACTCTCAAGTTTATGGAACTTCATGAGTTGCCTGGAAAATGTTTTTACGGACTTTCAACCAAAGCTTTATAACGGATTTTATTCCTATAGTTTATATTTGTTATATATTATGACCCATGTGTATATAATTGTATAATTCGTCTTGGAAAATATTTAAGCAATTTTTAACCTTGGTTTGAAAACGAGTTTTACCTTAGATTTTATATAAGTTATATATTCCGGTCAGATTTAGCGTATAAGCTAAATTTGTTTAGCTTAGGTGTTAGGATCGGAAGCACACCGATAAAGGCCAACGATTCCAAACTCGACATCCGTAGATCAGCTTCCGTCTTTTGACGTCGTGTGAGTATTCTTTTCCTCGACCTAGTTAAGTTTAATAGTACTATCATGCTAGGATGAATCTAGCATAACTTAGAATTAATACCAAGTAGTGGTTTGGACCTTAAGTGAGTTTTGAGGATTGTCGACTGTTGTTAGACGTTGAGTGTTTGGATGATCTTGTGAGTATTTGAGGCTTGAGGTTCTGGTTATATGGTTGTTGAGATTATGAGCTAGGATATGCTTATCCTAGCATGGTGTTGTTCACGTTGAGTTGTTTGGAATAGGCATGTTATCCTAGTGGTGTTGTGAGTATGATCTTGCAAGATCCGAGGGTTTATAAGTCTTAGGACTTCTAACTTCTGTTGAGTGTGATGTGAGCATGGGGGATTCTAGGATGCGGTCCTAGAATTGAGAGTCAAATGGTCATGCGTAGATCATTTGCATAGAAGTCTAAGACTTCTATTGTGAGTGGGTTGTTGTTGATATAGCTTTCTTCTTGTGAGCAGGTTATGAGTTTCCTCCTTAAGGAAGCGAGAGTGTTGTGAGTTGAGTGTGGTGACGAGGTAAGTCTTCGGACTTACTTAGCTCGTATTCTTTGTATTAGCATTATTGTGTGTTGGGTGGTGTGTGTTTATTATTTTACTGTTTATAACAACTAAACCGGAAATATGATTACCGACCTTTATATTATTTGGCCCAAGTGTATGATAACGGGCGGTGACATCACTGCCTGGCTCCCCGTGAGAGCTAGGGGGATCTCGGCGACTGGCCCGTGCTGGTTAGACGGTCGGAGGCATCCAACCGTTCCATTGCCGGAAGAAGGGACCGAGGCGAGTTTCGGAGGATTCTCGTGTCACAAAAGAAGTTGAACTAGAACGGGATATGACTTAATAAATAAAGATAATAAACCGGATTTGTGTGCTTTGAGTATGTTGTGTGACTATGTTGAATTAATTGTGTTTGTGCCTTTCCCTTTAATTTCTAATGCTTTGAATGTGAGCTAACGGTTTTATACCGAATGTTGTAGTTTGCCTTGCAGTTTAGGCATGCTCCGAGAGATCCGGAAGGGTGGGCAGCCGGGGTCCGTACATTTTAGGAAGGGTTTTGAGCTGGGGTTGTCTTGTGTTTTGGTCTTTCGGTTATTACGTTTCGTGTGCCGCTTGTTTGGCGTTTGGTTTAAGTTGTACCTCGGCTGAAGTTGTTGTTGCATTCTTTTGGGTTTCTTATCATTTGCATTAAAATTGATATACGATTTTTCCTCTATTTGTGCCATGTTGGAAAGGTCCGGTGAAATTGTTGTCAAGCTAAGGGTCGGGACCCATTGTGAGGTCTCGCCCGTAGCATCCCGATATCCTGCGGATTTGGGGTGTTACAAAAGTGGTATCAGAGCCCTAGGTTGACAAGAATGGCACTCGCAATCTTCTAAAGGCCGAATGAAGAATAAACAGAACCCACATGGGTTCTGACTTTTCGTTTTCAAAATCACATGCATGAGTCGGGGTAGAATGTACGGACCACCACTTCCTCCGCTGATCTTGGCAGCTTAGTTTATTGGATTTACATATATATATGTAGATATGTAGGTGTGCATAGTATATGTGGATTGTAGTTGCATGATGACTTGATTTATATATATAGTGAATATATGTGGATTATAGTACATGTTTGGACCTTGTATTGTTGTATTGGATTTCCGGATGTGGTAGTAATGTGAACATAGGACTTATATATATAGTTATGTATACGTATTCTTATTATATATAGTAGGATATGAAGTTATGGAACCTTTTAGCTAATATGACCGTATGATATCATCATCCTTGGACGACGTCGTTTGACTTAGGATAGTATATATACGATGAATATGCTCAAGTACCGAGTTGAGAGCAACGTTCGAGCGAACACCTTGGAGTTCTTGTACTCCTTTAAGAGGATGTCGAAGAGGAGGATTAGAGATGACGTAAATGAAGGGCAACCAAGTAAAAGAAAACTCGAGACAACTTAAGAGAATTTGAGATGGGGAACATACAAGTAAAAAGAGTAACACAAAATCACGATTAGAAAGACAACGAGACCAATAGGGATAACAAATATAAGTTCTTCAAGAAGACGTGTGGACAACTAAAGATGCGAATCGAGGAGGAGAGGGATACATTCTAACAAGGTTAAAGGTGACATTCCATAAAGATGTGAAGTTTTCCTTAGACGTTTCTAAGCATTGGAGTTAAGATGAAAGAAGTGAACGAAACATGTGGGAAGGATTCAAAATACCGTAAGTTAAACTTGCAAGGTACCAAGAAGTGTAGAGTCAAAAATACGAGGGTTATGAGGAGGACTACATGGAGAAAGTTCACATAGCAGAATTACCTTATGGAGTCAATCGTTTCCCGTCATTGAAATGAGACTGAGCAACGTTAAGAAGGAGGAAGTGTGTGAGGATGATGATCTTCGGAAGATGAAAGATGAAACCAAGAGCTTAGATCGAAAGACTTAAAGTTACCGACCTAGAAGAATGTGAGTGGATGCTAATTAATGTCAGAATATTTGAGAAGTACTTTTGCAAAACATTATGAAGAACGGTGACACCCATGAAGGTGGGTCATAGGACACGAAAGAGTCGGGAAGTTATAGTTATCTTGCGGAAGCGGAAGGAAAAGAGGAGCGTTGAAAAAAAAAAGAAGAAGAAGAAGAGTAAAATGAGCTAGTGAAGTTTAAGATAGAGTACCCCGAGAGGGTATCCTTCAGGAGTACGGTAACATGGAAGTGTGGTAGGAGGGTAAGTCGTTGATCTTTGAAGGTTCATCAATGAGTTAATCGGTGACCATGGAGGGTGCACATGTGCGGGTTGTATACTGGTGACTGTAGGAGGGAAGAGTAACCCAGGATATGAGATCATGAAGAAGGGTAACGAGAACTTCGAACATTCGTGACGGTTGTATGTCAGTAATAAGAAGGTGCATTAACGGAAGCATAAACGTCTTAATCAAGTAGCATTTTATCGATTCCAGCAAGTGATGGTAACTTACCTCGTGGGAAGGATTGTAATGATATAGTGTGACCTTCTTAGGTCATGGGATTGTCATATGGGGGAACAACATGGATCAGCATAAAGAGAACTAGAAAGACAAAGATGAAGGTGAGTCTTCTATGGTTGATGTACGTAAAGAGGAATGTATAAAGAGGATGTATAGTATGTTCGTTCTAATGAAATGAATGGTAGGTTTTCGCGAACAAAAGTTGAGTCAGATGTTTCAAATTCATAAGGAAGAGTCATGATGGCTATGACGTGAAAGAGAGGACCTAGATTAGGGCAATACTGCAAGCTTGAAGGGTATAATGTTAGTGTTTGGTGAAGTAATGAGTGGATCTTTAAATGATTGTGGTTGAGAAATTTCGTCTAAGGGCATACTAGTACGGTTGTGAACGTTGTTCATGGAATACCAATAGATGCATAAGGTGACCAACAAGAGAAAGAGAAGACCGAAGTTTGGAAGTTTGATGTTGACCTGAGATGTACGAGTGGAAGTTTTAAATTGAGAACCTACTTGAAGAAAGGATATTTATGGTGAAAGTTTATGTACACAACGAAGAGCCCCTCCCATATGTTGGATGTCAGAGAAAGCGAAGAAGATAAGATCGATTTGCTATAAGGCATGATTAAGTCTTGTAGTTAGGACCTTCGTGACTGAACATATGTGCGAGATCAAGAAATATTATTATCGCTATTCCTCAAAGTGAAAAGGGGGATTAAGTTGATATATTGCTTAACCAAGGCTTCGAGAGTCAGAAGACTCGAGCAAGTCCCTCGAATTCAGGAGATGGAGAATCTTTGAAAGAGGACGGTCGACATTGTAACTACAGATGGAACAATACACGTGTCTAAAGGACGTCACCCCAACAGATCGGGGTAGATCATTAGTATCATGACCACCTGTCAAGTATTTAGGCAAGGTTGTGTCGGTCGTATATTATGAGACGAAAGAAGGAAAAACAAAAACATGGATATCCCGTATTCCAAAACATCGGAATGTAGATTTTTGCCACTAAGGTCAAGCTTGACTCAATTCCGATATCTAAGGCGCCGTAGGGAATGACACTTGTGAAAAGACATGAGTTGTGGAAGCAAGTGAAGGAGCAATTGCAAGAACTTATTGAAAAGAGTTCATTAGAATTAGTGAAAGGATATGGAGAACTCCGAATGTTGTCTTGAACTCTTGATTTGAAGTTCATATTGGAATATATCTTAAAACTCTTGATTTGAAGTTCTTATGGAGAACACCAGTTTGCGAAAAGAGAGACGGTTATCTCCGTTTGTACATCGATTACCATAAGTTGAACAAGAGGACAATGGAGGACAAGTATTCCTTACAGCAAATAGAAGATCTACTCGATCAGTTGCAAGGGTCGGTAGTCTCTTCTAAGATTGAGTTAAGATTTGATTGTCAACCGTTGAGAATTCGAGATTGAATATTGTAAATACAACATTCCGGACAGACCATGACCACTACAAGTTGTAGTGAGTCCACATGGGATTACTAATGCCCCGGATAAGATACTTTGGTCTACTCTCGGAGAAGAGAGAAGTTGTATGACAAGTTATCTCGGGATGGCAACCCCGAAGAATGTGAAAGAAGTTGCAGGCTTTCTTGGATGTGCCGGTCATTCCCGGATTTGTGGAGGGATCCTCCAAAGTAATAGCATCAATGACTAACCTACTTTGGAAGACAAAGGTGTTTTGAAAATGGACAAGCATCATAAGAGTTGTTAAGAGTTAATAAAAGAGTCGTTGGCCAATTGTTTTGACATTGCCTCGAGGTATGATGGATTTGGTGTTTTACAAGTGATTCTTCAACACATGGTCTGGGTTAAGTACTGATGTAAAAGTGAGAAGTAACAGCATACATGTCTTGTTAGTAGAAGTAGTGGAAAGTTAAGTACCCCCTTCCTTACTTGGAACGTGCAACAATTATTGAGGAAACGTAACATCAAGTTGGTTTGACAAGAACCAAAGCCCAATGCGTAAATAGGAAGATTCGATCTTCCTTGTTTGAGACGATCAAGGAGAAACAATGGAAATGTCGCATTGAGAAAGACCCGAGAGGGAATTTGAGTTTCCGATATATCGGACCTTTTTGAGACCTTAGCGCAAGTGGGAAAGGTGTTTACCGGTTGTCGTGACCACCAAGAGTAGAGGGTGCTCACCCAGAGTTTCATGTGTATCAATCAAGAGAATATGTACATGACTCGAGACATACTATAAGTCATGAGGATCTAGTGACAGACGAGGAACCGATGAGGTTAACTAAAAGATGGAGGATAGTATCTTTGGTTGAGTTTTACGTTGAGCTAGTAACATTGATAGAATCGGAGGGTTAGACCTAGTTATTTCCTTGGTTGAGTTATGTGCATGTGTGATGTTATGTGTAGTTTGTGCTCTGTGCGGGAATATGCTATATGACGTGATATATCCTGCGATGGTAGTTAGAGTAGATTGTGTGTATAGATTAGAAAGTTTAAGCCTTCTTAGTTGAGAGTTCATACCTCAACCTTAGGGAACGAGAAGTTCGGCGTGTGGCAAGTTTCGGGACGAAACTTGTTTTTAGGAGTATCTGATGTAACACCCCGTTTATTGGGTGCATTTCGATATTTATTTTCCTACTTCTATCGATATTTTATTAGCTTAAATATTTTATTAAAAGAATTTTTATGGCGTAAGATATTTATTCCGAGTATTTATATATTAAATACGTTCACGTATATCCGTGCTATTATTTTCGGAAAGTCGGGGAAGTTTTCGGATCCGGAAATTTTATTTCGATTAATTTTGATCGAGTATATTCTTCCCCATGTTTTTTATTTATTTTTACCTCTCTTCTTTTTCCCTTGTTTTCTTTTCTTTCCTTGTGTTCTTTTTCCTGGCACCTAGAGCATTGCCCGCCCAGGACCTTTGTTTGGCTTCACCTTCCCGCCCAGCCTGCTGTGCAACCCAACCTAAGCTCCTGCAACTGCAGACATCGAACCCCTTGTTGCACTCAAACTCTCAAGTTTATGGAACTTCATGAGTTGCCTGGAAAATGTTTTTACGGACTTTCAACCAAAGCTTTATAACGGATTTTATTCCTATAGTTTATATTTGTTATATATTATGACCCATGTGTATATAATTGTATAATTCGTCCCGGAAAATATTTAAGCAATTTTTAACTTTGGTTTGAAAACGAGTTTTACCTTAGATTTTATATAAGTTATATATTCCGGTCAGATTTAGCGTATAAGCTAAATTTGTTTAGCTTTGGTGTTAGGATCGGAAGCACACCGATAAAGGCCAACGATTCCAAACTCGACATCCGTAGATCGGCTTCCGTCTTTTGACGTCGTGTGAGTATTCTTTTCCTCGACCTAGTTAAGTTTAATAGTAGTATCATGCTAGGATGAATCTAGCATAACTTAGAGTTAATACCAAGTAGTGGTTTGGACCTTAGGTGAGTTTTGAGGATTGTCGACTGTTGTAAGACGTTGAGTGTTTGGATGATCTTGTGAATATTTGAGGCTTGAGGTTCTGGTTATATGGTTGTTGAGATTATGAGCTAGGATATGCTTATCCTAGCATGGTGTTGTTCACGTTGAGTTGTTTGGAATAGGCATGTTATCCTAGTGGTGTTGTGAGTATGATCTTGCAAGATCCGAGGGTTTATAAGTCTTAGGACTTCTAACTTCTGTTGAGTGTGATGTGAGCATGGGGGATTCTAGGATGCGGTCCTAGAATTGAGAGTCAAATGGTCATGCGTAGATCATTTGCATAGAAGTCTAAGACTTCTATTGTGAGTGGGTTGTTGTTGATATAGCTTTCTTCTTGTGAGCAGGTTATGAGTTTCCTCCTTAAGGAAGCGAGAGTGTTGTGAGTTGAGTGTGGTGACGAGGTAAGTCTTCGGACTTACTTAGCTCGTATTCTTTGTATTAGCATTATTGTGTGTTGGGTGGTGTGTGTTTATTATTTTACTGTTTATAACAACTAAACCGGAAATATGATTACCGACCTTTATATTATTTGGCCCAAGTGTATGATAACGGGCGGTGACATCACTGCCTGGCTCCCCGTGAGAGCTAGGGGGATCTCGGCGACTGGCCCGTGCTGGTTAGACGGTCGGAGGCATCCAACCGTTCCATTGCCGGAAGAAGGGACCGAGGCGAGTTTCGGAGGATTCTCGTGTCACAAAAGAAGTTGAACTAGAACGGGATATGACTTAATAAATAAAGATAATAAACCGGATTTGTGTGCTTTGAGTATGTTGTGTGACTATGTTGAATTAATTGTGTTTGTGCCTTTCCCTTTAATTT
>BSUD01000003.1:49785955-49818884 GCA_033239045.1 Fagopyrum esculentum
GCAAGGTTGTGTCGGTCGTATATTATGAGACGAAAGAAGGAAAAACAAAAACATGGATATCCCGTATTCCAAAACATCGGAATGTAGATTTTTGCCACTAAGGTCAAGCTTGACTCAATTCCGATATCTAAGGCGCCGTAGGGAATGACACTTGTGAAAAGACATGAGTTGTGGAAGCAAGTGAAGGAGCAATTGCAAGAACTTATTGAAAAGAGTTCATTAGAATTAGTGAAAGGATATGGAGAACTCCGAATGTTGTCTTGAACTCTTGATTTGAAGTTCATATTGGAATATATCTTAAAACTCTTGATTTGAAGTTCTTATGGAGAACACCAGTTTGCGAAAAGAGAGACGGTTATCTCCGTTTGTACATCGATTACCATAAGTTGAACAAGAGGACAATGGAGGACAAGTATTCCTTACAGCAAATAGAAGATCTACTCGATCAGTTGCAAGGGTCGGTAGTCTCTTCTAAGATTGAGTTAAGATTTGATTGTCAACCGTTGAGAATTCGAGATTGAATATTGTAAATACAACATTCCGGACAGACCATGACCACTACAAGTTGTAGTGAGTCCACATGGGATTACTAATGCCCCGGATAAGATACTTTGGTCTACTCTCGGAGAAGAGAGAAGTTGTATGACAAGTTATCTCGGGATGGCAACCCCGAAGAATGTGAAAGAAGTTGCAGGCTTTCTTGGATGTGCCGGTCATTCCCGGATTTGTGGAGGGATCCTCCAAAGTAATAGCATCAATGACTAACCTACTTTGGAAGACAAAGGTGTTTTGAAAATGGACAAGCATCATAAGAGTTGTTAAGAGTTAATAAAAGAGTCGTTGGCCAATTGTTTTGACATTGCCTCGAGGTATGATGGATTTGGTGTTTTACAAGTGATTCTTCAACACATGGTCTGGGTTAAGTACTGATGTAAAAGTGAGAAGTAACAGCATACATGTCTTGTTAGTAGAAGTAGTGGAAAGTTAAGTACCCCCTTCCTTACTTGGAACGTGCAACAATTATTGAGGAAACGTAACATCAAGTTGGTTTGACAAGAACCAAAGCCCAATGCGTAAATAGGAAGATTCGATCTTCCTTGTTTGAGACGATCAAGGAGAAACAATGGAAATGTCGCATTGAGAAAGACCCGAGAGGGAATTTGAGTTTCCGATATATCGGACCTTTTTGAGACCTTAGCGCAAGTGGGAAAGGTGTTTACCGGTTGTCGTGACCACCAAGAGTAGAGGGTGCTCACCCAGAGTTTCATGTGTATCAATCAAGAGAATATGTACATGACTCGAGACATACTATAAGTCATGAGGATCTAGTGACAGACGAGGAACCGATGAGGTTAACAAAAGATGGAGGATAGTATCTTTGGTTGAGTTTTACGTTGAGCTAGTAACATTGATAGAATCGGAGGGTTAGACCTAGTTATTTCCTTGGTTGAGTTATGTGCATGTGTGATGTTATGTGTAGTTTGTGCTCTGTGCGGGAATATGCTATATGACGTGATATATCCTGCGATGGTAGTTAGAGTAGATTGTGTGTATAGATTAGAAAGTTTAAGCCTTCTTAGTTGAGAGTTCATACCTCAACCTTAGGGAACGAGAAGTTCGGCGTGTGGCAAGTTTCGGGACGAAACTTGTTTTTAGGAGTATCTGATGTAACACCCCGTTTATTGGGTGCATTTCGATATTTATTTTCCTACTTCTATCGATATTTTATTAGCTTAAATATTTTATTAAAAGAATTTTTATGGCGTAAGATATTTATTCCGAGTATTTATATATTAAATACGTTCACGTATATCCGTGCTATTATTTTCGGAAAGTCGGGGAAGTTTTCGGATCCGGAAATTTTATTTCGATTAATTTTGATCGAGTATATTCTTCCCCATGTTTTTTATTTATTTTTACCTCTCTTCTTTTTCCCTTGTTTTCTTTTCTTTCCTTGTGTTCTTTTTCCTGGCACCTAGAGCATTGCCCGCCCAGGACCTTTGTTTGGCTTCACCTTCCCGCCCAGCCTGCTGTGCAACCCAACCTAAGCTCCTGCAACTGCAGACATCGAACCCCTTGTTGCACTCAAACTCTCAAGTTTATGGAACTTCATGAGTTGCCTGGAAAATGTTTTTACGGACTTTCAACCAAAGCTTTATAACGGATTTTATTCCTATAGTTTATATTTGTTATATATTATGACCCATGTGTATATAATTGTATAATTCGTCTTGGAAAATATTTAAGCAATTTTTAACCTTGGTTTGAAAACGAGTTTTACCTTAGATTTTATATAAGTTATATATTCCGGTCAGATTTAGCGTATAAGCTAAATTTGTTTAGCTTAGGTGTTAGGATCGGAAGCACACCGATAAAGGCCAACGATTCCAAACTCGACATCCGTAGATCAGCTTCCGTCTTTTGACGTTGTGTGAGTATTCTTTTCCTCGACCTAGTTAAGTTTAATAGTACTATCATGCTAGGATGAATCTAGCATAACTTAGAATTAATACCAAGTAGTGGTTTGGACCTTAAGTGAGTTTTGAGGATTGTCGACTGTTGTTAGACGTTGAGTGTTTGGATGATCTTGTGAGTATTTGAGGCTTGAGGTTCTGGTTATATGGTTGTTGAGATTATGAGCTAGGATATGCTTATCCTAGCATGGTGTTGTTCACGTTGAGTTGTTTGGAATAGGCATGTTATCCTAGTGGTGTTGTGAGTATGATCTTGCAAGATCCGAGGGTTTATAAGTCTTAGGACTTCTAACTTCTGTTGAGTGTGATGTGAGCATGGGGGATTCTAGGATGCGGTCCTAGAATTGAGAGTCAAATGGTCATGCGTAGATCATTTGCATAGAAGTCTAAGACTTCTATTGTGAGTGGGTTGTTGTTGATATAGCTTTCTTCTTGTGAGCAGGTTATGAGTTTCCTCCTTAAGGAAGCGAGAGTGTTGTGAGTTGAGTGTGGTGACGAGGTAAGTCTTCGGACTTACTTAGCTCGTATTCTTTGTATTAGCATTATTGTGTGTTGGGTGGTGTGTGTTTATTATTTTACTGTTTATAACAACTAAACCGGAAATATGATTACCGACCTTTATATTATTTGGCCCAAGTGTATGATAACGGGCGGTGACATCACTGCCTGGCTCCCCGTGAGAGCTAGGGGGATCTCGGCGACTGGCCCGTGCTGGTTAGACGGTCGGAGGCATCCAACCGTTCCATTGCCGGAAGAAGGGACCGAGGCGAGTTTCGGAGGATTCTCGTGTCACAAAAGAAGTTGAACTAGAACGGGATATGACTTAATAAATAAAGATAATAAACCGGATTTGTGTGCTTTGAGTATGTTGTGTGACTATGTTGAATTAATTGTGTTTGTGCCTTTCCCTTTAATTTCTAATGCTTTGAATGTGAGCTAACGGTTTTATACCGAATGTTGTAGTTTGCCTTGCAGTTTAGGCATGCTCCGAGAGATCCGGAAGGGTGGGCAGCCGGGGTCCGTACATTTTAGGAAGGGTTTTGAGCTGGGGTTGTCTTGTGTTTTGGTCTTTCGGTTATTACGTTTCGTGTGCCGCTTGTTTGGCGTTTGGTTTAAGTTGTACCTCGGCTGAAGTTGTTGTTGCATTCTTTTGGGTTTCTTATCATTTGCATTAAAATTGATATACGATTTTTCCTCTATTTGTGCCATGTTGGAAAGGTCCGGTGAAATTGTTGTCAAGCTAAGGGTCGGGACCCATTGTGAGGTCTCGCCCGTAGCATCCCGATATCCTGCGGATTTGGGGTGTTACAAAAGTGGTATCAGAGCCCTAGGTTGACAACAATGGCACTCGCAATCTTCTAAAGGCCGAATGAAGAATAAACAGAACCCACATGGGTTCTGACTTTTCGTTTTTAAAATCACATGCATGAGTCGGGGTAGAATGTACGGACCACCACTTCCTCCGCTGATCTTGGCAGCTTAGTTTATTGGATTTACATATATATATGTAGATATGTAGGTGTGCATAGTATATGTGGATTGTAGTTGCATGATGACTTGATTTATATATATAGTGAATATATGTGGATTATAGTACATGTTTGGACCTTGTATTGTTGTATTGGATTTCCGGATGTGGTAGTAATGTGAACATAGGACTTATATATATAGTTATGTATACGTATTCTTATTATATATAGTAGGATATGAAGTTATGGAACCTTTTAGCTAATATGACCGTATGATATCATCATCCTTGGACGACGTCGTTTGACTTAGGATAGTATATATACGATGAATATGCTCAAGTACCGAGTTGAGAGCAACGTTCGAGCGAACACCTTGGAGTTCTTGTACTCCTTTAAGAGGATGTCGAAGAGGAGGATTAGAGATGACGTAAATGAAGGGCAACCAAGTAAAAGAAAACTCGAGACAACTTAAGAGAATTTGAGATGGGGAACATACAAGTAAAAAGAGTAACACAAAATCACGATTAGAAAGACAACGAGACCAATAGGGATAACAAATATAAGTTCTTCAAGAAGACGTGTGGACAACTAAAGATGCGAATCGAGGAGGAGAGGGATACATTCTAACAAGGTTAAAGGTGACATTCCATAAAGATGTGAAGTTTTCCTTAGACGTTTCTAAGCATTGGAGTTAAGATGAAAGAAGTGAACGAAACATGTGGGAAGGATTCAAAATACCGTAAGTTAAACTTGCAAGGTACCAAGAAGTGTAGAGTCAAAAATACGAGGGTTATGAGGAGGACTACATGGAGAAAGTTCACATAGCAGAATTACCTTATGGAGTCAATCGTTTCCCGTCATTGAAATGAGACTGAGCAACGTTAAGAAGGAGGAAGTGTGTGAGGATGATGATCTTCGGAAGATGAAAGATGAAACCAAGAGCTTAGATCGAAAGACTTAAAGTTACCGACCTAGAAGAATGTGAGTGGATGCTAATTAATGTCAGAATATTTGAGAAGTACTTTTGCAAAACATTATGAAGAACGGTGACACCCATGAAGGTGGGTCATAGGACACGAAAGAGTCGGGAAGTTATAGTTATCTTGCGGAAGCGGAAGGAAAAGAGGAGCGTTGAAAAAAAAAAGAAGAAGAAGAAGAGTAAAATGAGCTAGTGAAGTTTAAGATAGAGTACCCCGAGAGGGTATCCTTCAGGAGTACGGTAACATGGAAGTGTGGTAGGAGGGTAAGTCGTTGATCTTTGAAGGTTCATCAATGAGTTAATCGGTGACCATGGAGGGTGCACATGTGCGGGTTGTATACTGGTGACTGTAGGAGGGAAGAGTAACCCAGGATATGAGATCATGAAGAAGGGTAACGAGAACTTCGAACATTCGTGACGGTTGTATGTCAGTAATAAGAAGGTGCATTAACGGAAGCATAAACGTCTTAATCAAGTAGCATTTTATCGATTCCAGCAAGTGATGGTAACTTACCTCGTGGGAAGGATTGTAATGATATAGTGTGACCTTCTTAGGTCATGGGATTGTCATATGGGGGAACAACATGGATCAGCATAAAGAGAACTAGAAAGACAAAGATGAAGGTGAGTCTTCTATGGTTGATGTACGTAAAGAGGAATGTATAAAGAGGATGTATAGTATGTTCGTTCTAATGAAATGAATGGTAGGTTTTCGCGAACAAAAGTTGAGTCAGATGTTTCAAATTCATAAGGAAGAGTCATGATGGCTATGACGTGAAAGAGAGGACCTAGATTAGGGCAATACTGCGAGCTTGAAGGGTATAATTTTAGTGTTTGGTGAAGTAATGAGTGGATCTTTAAATGATTGTGGTTGAGAAATTTCGTCTAAGGGCATACTAGTACGGTTGTGAACGTTGTTCATGGAATACCAATAGATGCATAAGGTGACCAACAAGAGAAAGAGAAGACCGAAGTTTGGAAGTTTGATGTTGACCTGAGATGTACGAGTGGAAGTTTTAAATTGAGAACCTACTTGAAGAAAGGATATTTATGGTGAAAGTTTATGTACACAACGAAGAGCCCCTCCCATATGTTGGATGTCAGAGAAAGCGAAGAAGATAAGATCGATTTGCTATAAGGCATGATTAAGTCTTGTAGTTAGGACCTTCGTGACTGAACATATGTGCGAGATCAAGAAATATTATTATCGCTATTCCTCAAAGTGAAAAGGGGGATTAAGTTGATATATTGCTTAACCAAGGCTTCGAGAGTCAGAAGACTCGAGCAAGTCCCTCGAATTCAGGAGATGGAGAATCTTTGAAAGAGGACGGTCGACATTGTAACTACAGATGGAACAATACACGTGTCTAAAGGACGTCACCCCAACAGATCGGGGTAGATCATTAGTATCATGACCACCTGTCAAGTATTTAGGCAAGGTTGTGTCGGTCGTATATTATGAGACGAAAGAAGGAAAAACAAAAACATGGATATCCCGTATTCCAAAACATCGGAATGTAGATTTTTGCCACTAAGGTCAAGCTTGACTCAATTCCGATATCTAAGGCGCCGTAGGGAATGACACTTGTGAAAAGACATGAGTTGTGGAAGCAAGTGAAGGAGCAATTGCAAGAACTTATTGAAAAGAGTTCATTAGAATTAGTGAAAGGATATGGAGAACTCCGAATGTTGTCTTGAACTCTTGATTTGAAGTTCATATTGGAATATATCTTAAAACTCTTGATTTGAAGTTCTTATGGAGAACACCAGTTTGCGAAAAGAGAGACGGTTATCTCCGTTTGTACATCGATTACCATAAGTTGAACAAGAGGACAATGGAGGACAAGTATTCCTTACAGCAAATAGAAGATCTACTCGATCAGTTGCAAGGGTCGGTAGTCTCTTCTAAGATTGAGTTAAGATTTGATTGTCAACCGTTGAGAATTCGAGATTGAATATTGTAAATACAACATTCCGGACAGACCATGACCACTACAAGTTGTAGTGAGTCCACATGGGATTACTAATGCCCCGGATAAGATACTTTGGTCTACTCTCGGAGAAGAGAGAAGTTGTATGACAAGTTATCTCGGGATGGCAACCCCGAAGAATGTGAAAGAAGTTGCAGGCTTTCTTGGATGTGCCGGTCATTCCCGGATTTGTGGAGGGATCCTCCAAAGTAATAGCATCAATGACTAACCTACTTTGGAAGACAAAGGTGTTTTGAAAATGGACAAGCATCATAAGAGTTGTTAAGAGTTAATAAAAGAGTCGTTGGCCAATTGTTTTGACATTGCCTCGAGGTATGATGGATTTGGTGTTTTACAAGTGATTCTTCAACACATGGTCTGGGTTAAGTACTGATGTAAAAGTGAGAAGTAACAGCATACATGTCTTGTTAGTAGAAGTAGTGGAAAGTTAAGTACCCCCTTCCTTACTTGGAACGTGCAACAATTATTGAGGAAACGTAACATCAAGTTGGTTTGACAAGAACCAAAGCCCAATGCGTAAATAGGAAGATTCGATCTTCCTTGTTTGAGACGATCAAGGAGAAACAATGGAAATGTCGCATTGAGAAAGACCCGAGAGGGAATTTGAGTTTCCGATATATCGGACCTTTTTGAGACCTTAGCGCAAGTGGGAAAGGTGTTTACCGGTTGTCGTGACCACCAAGAGTAGAGGGTGCTCACCCAGAGTTTCATGTGTATCAATCAAGAGAATATGTACATGACTCGAGACATACTATAAGTCATGAGGATCTAGTGACAGACGAGGAACCGATGAGGTTAACTAAAAGATGGAGGATAGTATCTTTGGTTGAGTTTTACGTTGAGCTAGTAACATTGATAGAATCGGAGGGTTAGACCTAGTTATTTCCTTGGTTGAGTTATGTGCATGTGTGATGTTATGTGTAGTTTGTGCTCTGTGCGGGAATATGCTATATGACGTGATATATCCTGCGATGGTAGTTAGAGTAGATTGTGTGTATAGATTAGAAAGTTTAAGCCTTCTTAGTTGAGAGTTCATACCTCAACCTTAGGGAACGAGAAGTTCGGCGTGTGGCAAGTTTCGGGACGAAACTTGTTTTTAGGAGTATCTGATGTAACACCCCGTTTATTGGGTGCATTTCGATATTTATTTTCCTACTTCTATCGATATTTTATTAGCTTAAATATTTTATTAAAAGAATTTTTATGGCGTAAGATATTTATTCCGAGTATTTATATATTAAATACGTTCACGTATATCCGTGCTATTATTTTCGGAAAGTCGGGGAAGTTTTCGGATCCGGAAATTTTATTTCGATTAATTTTGATCGAGTATATTCTTCCCCATGTTTTTTATTTATTTTTACCTCTCTTCTTTTTCCCTTGTTTTCTTTTCTTTCCTTGTGTTCTTTTTCCTGGCACCTAGAGCATTGCCCGCCCAGGACCTTTGTTTGGCTTCACCTTCCCGCCCAGCCTGCTGTGCAACCCAACCTAAGCTCCTGCAACTGCAGACATCGAACCCCTTGTTGCACTCAAACTCTCAAGTTTATGGAACTTCATGAGTTGCCTGGAAAATGTTTTTACGGACTTTCAACCAAAGCTTTATAACGGATTTTATTCCTATAGTTTATATTTGTTATATATTATGACCCATGTGTATATAATTGTATAATTCGTCCCGGAAAATATTTAAGCAATTTTTAACTTTGGTTTGAAAACGAGTTTTACCTTAGATTTTATATAAGTTATATATTCCGGTCAGATTTAGCGTATAAGCTAAATTTGTTTAGCTTTGGTGTTAGGATCGGAAGCACACCGATAAAGGCCAACGATTCCAAACTCGACATCCGTAGATCGGCTTCCGTCTTTTGACGTCGTGTGAGTATTCTTTTCCTCGACCTAGTTAAGTTTAATAGTAGTATCATGCTAGGATGAATCTAGCATAACTTAGAGTTAATACCAAGTAGTGGTTTGGACCTTAGGTGAGTTTTGAGGATTGTCGACTGTTGTAAGACGTTGAGTGTTTGGATGATCTTGTGAATATTTGAGGCTTGAGGTTCTGGTTATATGGTTGTTGAGATTATGAGCTAGGATATGCTTATCCTAGCATGGTGTTGTTCACGTTGAGTTGTTTGGAATAGGCATGTTATCCTAGTGGTGTTGTGAGTATGATCTTGCAAGATCCGAGGGTTTATAAGTCTTAGGACTTCTAACTTCTGTTGAGTGTGATGTGAGCATGGGGGATTCTAGGATGCGGTCCTAGAATTGAGAGTCAAATGGTCATGCGTAGATCATTTGCATAGAAGTCTAAGACTTCTATTGTGAGTGGGTTGTTGTTGATATAGCTTTCTTCTTGTGAGCAGGTTATGAGTTTCCTCCTTAAGGAAGCGAGAGTGTTGTGAGTTGAGTGTGGTGACGAGGTAAGTCTTCGGACTTACTTAGCTCGTATTCTTTGTATTAGCATTATTGTGTGTTGGGTGGTGTGTGTTTATTATTTTACTGTTTATAACAACTAAACCGGAAATATGATTACCGACCTTTATATTATTTGGCCCAAGTGTATGATAACGGGCGGTGACATCACTGCCTGGCTCCCCGTGAGAGCTAGGGGGATCTCGGCGACTGGCCCGTGCTGGTTAGACGGTCGGAGGCATCCAACCGTTCCATTGCCGGAAGAAGGGACCGAGGCGAGTTTCGGAGGATTCTCGTGTCACAAAAGAAGTTGAACTAGAACGGGATATGACTTAATAAATAAAGATAATAAACCGGATTTGTGTGCTTTGAGTATGTTGTGTGACTATGTTGAATTAATTGTGTTTGTGCCTTTCCCTTTAATTTCTAATGCTTTGAATGTGAGCTAACGGTTTTATACCGAATGTTGTAGTTTGCCTTGCAGTTTAGGCATGCTCCGAGAGATCCGGAAGGGTGGGCAGCCGGGGTCCGTACATTTTAGGAAGGGTTTTGAGCTGGGGTTGTCTTGTGTTTTGGTCTTTCGGTTATTACGTTTCGTGTGCCGCTTGTTTGGCGTTTGGTTTAAGTTGTACCTCGGCTGAAGTTGTTGTTGCATTCTTTTGGGTTTCTTATCATTTGCATTAAAATTGATATACGATTTTTCCTCTATTTGTGCCATGTTGGAAAGGTCCGGTGAAATTGTTGTCAAGCTAAGGGTCGGGACCCATTGTGAGGTCTCGCCCGTAGCATCCCGATATCCTGCGGATTTGGGGTGTTACAAAAGTGGTATCAGAGCCCTAGGTTGACAACAATGGCACTCGCAATCTTCTAAAGGCCGAATGAAGAATAAACAGAACCCACATGGGTTCTGACTTTTCGTTTTTAAAATCACATGCATGAGTCGGGGTAGAATGTACGGACCACCACTTCCTCCGCTGATCTTGGCAGCTTAGTTTATTGGATTTACATATATATATGTAGATATGTAGGTGTGCATAGTATATGTGGATTGTAGTTGCATGATGACTTGATTTATATATATAGTGAATATATGTGGATTATAGTACATGTTTGGACCTTGTATTGTTGTATTGGATTTCCGGATGTGGTAGTAATGTGAACATAGGACTTATATATATAGTTATGTATACGTATTCTTATTATATATAGTAGGATATGAAGTTATGGAACCTTTTAGCTAATATGACCGTATGATATCATCATCCTTGGACGACGTCGTTTGACTTAGGATAGTATATATACGATGAATATGCTCAAGTACCGAGTTGAGAGCAACGTTCGAGCGAACACCTTGGAGTTCTTGTACTCCTTTAAGAGGATGTCGAAGAGGAGGATTAGAGATGACGTAAATGAAGGGCAACCAAGTAAAAGAAAACTCGAGACAACTTAAGAGAATTTGAGATGGGGAACATACAAGTAAAAAGAGTAACACAAAATCACGATTAGAAAGACAACGAGACCAATAGGGATAACAAATATAAGTTCTTCAAGAAGACGTGTGGACAACTAAAGATGCGAATCGAGGAGGAGAGGGATACATTCTAACAAGGTTAAAGGTGACATTCCATAAAGATGTGAAGTTTTCCTTAGACGTTTCTAAGCATTGGAGTTAAGATGAAAGAAGTGAACGAAACATGTGGGAAGGATTCAAAATACCGTAAGTTAAACTTGCAAGGTACCAAGAAGTGTAGAGTCAAAAATACGAGGGTTATGAGGAGGACTACATGGAGAAAGTTCACATAGCAGAATTACCTTATGGAGTCAATCGTTTCCCGTCATTGAAATGAGACTGAGCAACGTTAAGAAGGAGGAAGTGTGTGAGGATGATGATCTTCGGAAGATGAAAGATGAAACCAAGAGCTTAGATCGAAAGACTTAAAGTTACCGACCTAGAAGAATGTGAGTGGATGCTAATTAATGTCAGAATATTTGAGAAGTACTTTTGCAAAACATTATGAAGAACGGTGACACCCATGAAGGTGGGTCATAGGACACGAAAGAGTCGGGAAGTTATAGTTATCTTGCGGAAGCGGAAGGAAAAGAGGAGCGTTGAAAAAAAAAAGAAGAAGAAGAAGAGTAAAATGAGCTAGTGAAGTTTAAGATAGAGTACCCCGAGAGGGTATCCTTCAGGAGTACGGTAACATGGAAGTGTGGTAGGAGGGTAAGTCGTTGATCTTTGAAGGTTCATCAATGAGTTAATCGGTGACCATGGAGGGTGCACATGTGCGGGTTGTATACTGGTGACTGTAGGAGGGAAGAGTAACCCAGGATATGAGATCATGAAGAAGGGTAACGAGAACTTCGAACATTCGTGACGGTTGTATGTCAGTAATAAGAAGGTGCATTAACGGAAGCATAAACGTCTTAATCAAGTAGCATTTTATCGATTCCAGCAAGTGATGGTAACTTACCTCGTGGGAAGGATTGTAATGATATAGTGTGACCTTCTTAGGTCATGGGATTGTCATATGGGGGAACAACATGGATCAGCATAAAGAGAACTAGAAAGACAAAGATGAAGGTGAGTCTTCTATGGTTGATGTACGTAAAGAGGAATGTATAAAGAGGATGTATAGTATGTTCGTTCTAATGAAATGAATGGTAGGTTTTCGCGAACAAAAGTTGAGTCAGATGTTTCAAATTCATAAGGAAGAGTCATGATGGCTATGACGTGAAAGAGAGGACCTAGATTAGGGCAATACTGCAAGCTTGAAGGGTATAATGTTAGTGTTTGGTGAAGTAATGAGTGGATCTTTAAATGATTGTGGTTGAGAAATTTCGTCTAAGGGCATACTAGTACGGTTGTGAACGTTGTTCATGGAATACCAATAGATGCATAAGGTGACCAACAAGAGAAAGAGAAGACCGAAGTTTGGAAGTTTGATGTTGACCTGAGATGTACGAGTGGAAGTTTTAAATTGAGAACCTACTTGAAGAAAGGATATTTATGGTGAAAGTTTATGTACACAACGAAGAGCCCCTCCCATATGTTGGATGTCAGAGAAAGCGAAGAAGATAAGATCGATTTGCTATAAGGCATGATTAAGTCTTGTAGTTAGGACCTTCGTGACTGAACATATGTGCGAGATCAAGAAATATTATTATCGCTATTCCTCAAAGTGAAAAGGGGGATTAAGTTGATATATTGCTTAACCAAGGCTTCGAGAGTCAGAAGACTCGAGCAAGTCCCTCGAATTCAGGAGATGGAGAATCTTTGAAAGAGGACGGTCGACATTGTAACTACAGATGGAACAATACACGTGTCTAAAGGACGTCACCCCAACAGATCGGGGTAGATCATTAGTATCATGACCACCTGTCAAGTTTTTAAGCAAGGTTGTGTCGGTCGTATATTATGAGACGAAAGAAGGAAAAACAAAAACATGGATATCCCGTATTCCAAAACATCGGAATGTAGATTTTTGCCACTAAGGTCAAGCTTGACTCAATTCCGATATCTAAGGCGCCGTAGGGAATGACACTTGTGAAAAGACATGAGTTGTGGAAGCAAGTGAAGGAGCAATTGCAAGAACTTATTGAAAAGAGTTCATTAGAATTAGTGAAAGGATATGGAGAACTCCGAATGTTGTCTTGAACTCTTGATTTGAAGTTCATATTGGAATATATCTTAAAACTCTTGATTTGAAGTTCTTATGGAGAACACCAGTTTGCGAAAAGAGAGACGGTTATCTCCGTTTGTACATCGATTACCATAAGTTGAACAAGAGGACAATGGAGGACAAGTATTCCTTACAGCAAATAGAAGATCTACTCGATCAGTTGCAAGGGTCGGTAGTCTCTTCTAAGATTGAGTTAAGATTTGATTGTCAACCGTTGAGAATTCGAGATTGAATATTGTAAATACAACATTCCGGACAGACCATGACCACTACAAGTTGTAGTGAGTCCACATGGGATTACTAATGCCCCGGATAAGATACTTTGGTCTACTCTCGGAGAAGAGAGAAGTTGTATGACAAGTTATCTCGGGATGGCAACCCCGAAGAATGTGAAAGAAGTTGCAGGCTTTCTTGGATGTGCCGGTCATTCCCGGATTTGTGGAGGGATCCTCCAAAGTAATAGCATCAATGACTAACCTACTTTGGAAGACAAAGGTGTTTTGAAAATGGACAAGCATCATAAGAGTTGTTAAGAGTTAATAAAAGAGTCGTTGGCCAATTGTTTTGACATTGCCTCGAGGTATGATGGATTTGGTGTTTTACAAGTGATTCTTCAACACATGGTCTGGGTTAAGTACTGATGTAAAAGTGAGAAGTAACAGCATACATGTCTTGTTAGTAGAAGTAGTGGAAAGTTAAGTACCCCCTTCCTTACTTGGAACGTGCAACAATTATTGAGGAAACGTAACATCAAGTTGGTTTGACAAGAACCAAAGCCCAATGCGTAAATAGGAAGATTCGATCTTCCTTGTTTGAGACGATCAAGGAGAAACAATGGAAATGTCGCATTGAGAAAGACCCGAGAGGGAATTTGAGTTTCCGATATATCGGACCTTTTTGAGACCTTAGCGCAAGTGGGAAAGGTGTTTACCGGTTGTCGTGACCACCAAGAGTAGAGGGTGCTCACCCAGAGTTTCATGTGTATCAATCAAGAGAATATGTACATGACTCGAGACATACTATAAGTCATGAGGATCTAGTGACAGACGAGGAACCGATGAGGTTAACTAAAAGATGGAGGATAGTATCTTTGGTTGAGTTTTACGTTGAGCTAGTAACATTGATAGAATCGGAGGGTTAGACCTAGTTATTTCCTTGGTTGAGTTATGTGCATGTGTGATGTTATGTGTAGTTTGTGCTCTGTGCGGGAATATGCTATATGACGTGATATATCCTGCGATGGTAGTTAGAGTAGATTGTGTGTATAGATTAGAAAGTTTAAGCCTTCTTAGTTGAGAGTTCATACCTCAACCTTAGGGAACGAGAAGTTCGGCGTGTGGCAAGTTTCGGGACGAAACTTGTTTTTAGGAGTATCTGATGTAACACCCCGTTTATTGGGTGCATTTCGATATTTATTTTCCTACTTCTATCGATATTTTATTAGCTTAAATATTTTATTAAAAGAATTTTTATGGCGTAAGATATTTATTCCGAGTATTTATATATTAAATACGTTCACGTATATCCGTGCTATTATTTTCGGAAAGTCGGGGAAGTTTTCGGATCCGGAAATTTTATTTCGATTAATTTTGATCGAGTATATTCTTCCCCATGTTTTTTATTTATTTTTACCTCTCTTCTTTTTCCCTTGTTTTCTTTTCTTTCCTTGTGTTCTTTTTCCTGGCACCTAGAGCATTGCCCGCCCAGGACCTTTGTTTGGCTTCACCTTCCCGCCCAGCCTGCTGTGCAACCCAACCTAAGCTCCTGCAACTGCAGACATCGAACCCCTTGTTGCACTCAAACTCTCAATTTTGGTGACAGCCTCCTCTACCTGTGCTAACGCCTCCACTCTCTCTTCCCTTCTTGACATTCTGTCTTTACCAACACTTGACCCTCCTCACTCGTGCTCCTTCTATCACACCCTTCACACCGAGCTGCCCGGGGCACCAATCTCCACCCTCTTTGAGCCGCAGTGGAGCCACCAAGGAAGAGCCGGGGAAGCCCAGTCCCTCTGTCACCCAGGAGACCTTCACGAACCCTGCCGGACCTTCATATGCTCGCTTGGAAACAGCCCACCGGGGGCCACGTCCGGCCTGCACAACCCTTCCGGAGCCTCCCTGGGATTGACCTCGCCACCGCCAAGAAACGGATCTGCGCAACCCCGCCACCTCCCCTGCACCTCTAGTCCGAATAGAGAAGCCGGATCCGGCCTTCTTTTTCTTCTCATCTGCTCTCCTCTGTCGCCGGGAGGAGGGCACTGTCGCCGGAGTTGCGGGCGGCCTCTGCAGCCCTCCTTGCTGCCTTCGCCTCGCCATCGGAGCCGTTGTGCAGCCCAGCCGCTGCTTGTGGATCTCCCCTCCCCAGCACCTCCTTCATCCATCGATTACAGAAGAGATGAAACCCTTTAATTTAAATACCAGCGTGACCCCCATTTGTGGTATAATTACTCAGTGTACCCAAATTTTTGTAATTGCAGATTTGACCCACATTTCTGGATTGTTGCATTTATCCCCTATGTTAGATTATTTACAGATTTTGGCCCAAGGTTTTATTTACGGAATATATCCCAAGTTTATGGAACTTCATGAGTTGCCTGGAAAATGTTTTTACGGACTTTCAACCAAAGCTTTATAACGGATTTTATTCCTATAGTTTATATTTGTTATATATTATGACCCATGTGTATATAATTGTATAATTCGTCTTGGAAAATATTTAAGCAATTTTTAACCTTGGTTTGAAAACGAGTTTTACCTTAGATTTTATATAAGTTATATATTCCGGTCAGATTTAGCGTATAAGCTAAATTTGTTTAGCTTAGGTGTTAGGATCGGAAGCACACCGATAAAGGCCAACGATTCCAAACTCGACATCCGTAGATCAGCTTCCGTCTTTTGACGTTGTGTGAGTATTCTTTTCCTCGACCTAGTTAAGTTTAATAGTACTATCATGCTAGGATGAATCTAGCATAACTTAGAATTAATACCAAGTAGTGGTTTGGACCTTAAGTGAGTTTTGAGGATTGTCGACTGTTGTTAGACGTTGAGTGTTTGGATGATCTTGTGAGTATTTGAGGCTTGAGGTTCTGGTTATATGGTTGTTGAGATTATGAGCTAGGATATGCTTATCCTAGCATGGTGTTGTTCACGTTGAGTTGTTTGGAATAGGCATGTTATCCTAGTGGTGTTGTGAGTATGATCTTGCAAGATCCGAGGGTTTATAAGTCTTAGGACTTCTAACTTCTGTTGAGTGTGATGTGAGCATGGGGGATTCTAGGATGCGGTCCTAGAATTGAGAGTCAAATGGTCCTGCGTAGATCATTTGCATAGAAGTCTAAGACTTCTATTGTGAGTGGGTTGTTGTTGATATAGCTTTCTTCTTGTGAGCAAGTTATGAGTTTCCTCCTTAAGGAAGCGAGTGTGTTGTGAGTTGAGTGTGGTGACGAGGTAAGTCTTCGGACTTACTTAGCTCGTATTCTTTGTATTAGCATTATTGTGTGTTGGGTGGTGTGTGTTTATAATTTTACTGTTTATAACAACTAAACCGGAAATATGATTACCGACCTTTATATTATTTGGCCCAAGTATATGATAACGGGCGGTGACATCACTGCCTGGCTCCCCGTGAGAGCTAGGGGGATCTCGGCGACTGGCCCGTGCTGGTTAGACGGTCGGAGGCATCCGACCGTCTAACCAGCACGGGCGAATTTCGGAGGATTCTCGTGTCACAAAAGAAGTTGAACTAGAACGGGATATGACTTAATAAATAAAGATAATAAACCGGATTTGTGTGCTTTGAGTATGTTGTGTGACTATGTTGAACTAATTGTGTTTGTGCCTTTACCTTTAATTTCTAATGCTTTGAATGTGAGCTAACGATTTTATACCGAATGTTGTAGTTTGCCTTGCAGGTTAGGCATGCTCCGAGAGATCCGGAAGGGTGGGCAGCCGGGGTCCGTACATTTTACGAAGGGTTTTGAGTTGGGGTTGTCTTGTGTTTTGGTCTTTCGGTAATTACGTTTCGTGTGCCGCTTGTTTGGCGTTTGGTTTAAGTTGTACCTCGGCTGAAGTTGTTGTTGCATTCTTTCGGGTTTCTTATCATTTGCATTAAAATTGATTTACGAATTTTCCTTTATTTGTGCCATGTTGGAAAGGTCCGGTGAAATTGTTGTCAAGCTAAGGGTCGGGACCCATTGTGAGGTCTCGCCCGTAGCATCCCGATATCCCGCGGATTTGGGGTGTTACAAGAAAATCAAGCCCAAATATAAACATCAACATCAGCACTAATTTAACGACCTCAATCACATTATCAAATTAGCACAATTCTAGGACCTAAATCATGTCTGTAGCAACCAAATCATTAAACAATAGTTCCATTTACTGCAAATTTTTATTTGAAGACCCTAAATTAAGCAATCAAAATAAAACAACCCAAAAACTGACAAATTAAAGCCAAATCATGCAACAATGTAACATACAAGATGTAGCACAAGTCTAGCATTGAAACTTAAACTATTCTATATAAAGTCACCATCACCACCAAGATCGGGATAATAGTAATCTTTGTTGTTTGTATTGATTGAAGATGGTGTGACGGTATTTGGACTCTCATGTCCCAATAAAATATTTTGTTGTTGTCTTAACAAAATTTTCTTCCTTGGAGAAAAGCTTGAGATGTCCATGGTGATTAGATCAACATTTCTTTGCATAATATCCGACTCTACCTTCTTCTTCTCCACCTCGACCTTATCTTTTTCCACTTGGATCCTCATTCCCTCAAGATCATTTTTCTCATGCGTCTCTACATTATACTATCAGAGGTGCTCACCATCTTAGCCATAAAACTTTCAAAACTCTCTGGATCAATCCTAACACATTTGGACTTTTTATTAGCCTTTTGTTTATCACGACCTTCCGGCCTATTAGCACGGTTGTTGTCGACTTGTGAGCTAGGACTACCGGTTCCGCTAGGGGATTCATCCTCACGTAATCCTTAATTGATGCGAGAAGGCATAGAAATAGGTGGGGTGAAATGATTGTTCCACTTTGCGCATCCTTCTAGTATAGACCAAACATGATCAAACTTGAACCTTTTTCCCTTTTTATCGTTGGTGAATATCGTACGTGCCAAATTAGACTGCATATATGTTTGCAAGAATGAGTATGAAATGACTTCAAATTTATCAGTAGAAAATTGTTAGGGGATCTATAAATGAATAAATAATTTATAAAGTAGTGCAAAAAAATACTAACCACATCGAGTTGGTTAACGCCGCTTGGTGGATTGGCCTTTGCCTTCCTCAAGCTTGCCCTCCAAAGAGAACATTAATGATTAATAACCTTGTAATTAGATTCAATCGAATCCCTAGTACGAGCCACCTCAATGACCGAATTTTCAGTAAATAAAGTCAAAACTCTACTCCAAAACGACTCTGATGATTGATAATATCCAACGGCACCATCTTTGGAAATGGATACCCATATCTTGCATAAAGTTGTATTCTCACTAGTACTCAATTTAATTCCTCTCCTTGATGAACTCATGATAATAATTTTCTTAATAGAAGAGATGGAGAGAATAAAAAAATAATGAAGCAAAAGCTATATTTATAGAAGCACAGATGGATATTTACTGTTGCTGTTGCATGAAATATGGAGAGGTATTGTTGGTGGAAGACAAATTGTACCGTTGAAAACAATATGAAATAGAGATAGAGAAGAAGAATTGTGGTGGAAGTGAAAGACAATTGAAATTGTACATTGGGTATATTTTTGTAACTCCACTATATTTTCAATTTTTTAAAAGAAAAATTAAGAAAAGAGAAAGAGAAAATATTTGATTGGTTAATTTGTAAATGAGGTGGGGCTTGATTCCTTTTGCACTCTGTCACAATTAGATCCAAATTTAAACAAAGTGAATTTTCTTTTAACTCTTTTCACAGGAAGAATACAAGGGATGTAGAGATTATTAATGATGAAAGTGTAAAATTTAACAATTTAGCTTGGGGATGTAGATAGTTTAATCGATCTAAGAACAAGCACATGTAAAGGATTCAACAAGGTCTCTCTTCACAAGCTTCCTCCATAGTCATGGAGGAGAAGAGAAGAAGGGGAAAGGAAATCAACAAGAAAGGAGAAGAGGGGAGGAAGGAAGCTTACCAGAAATGAACCAAAGCTCTCCAATACTGTAGATCACTAGCCAAGAGCTTCCAAGGAGAAAGAAGAGGAAAGAGCACAAGAGGGAGGGTGAAGGAGAGAACTAACGTGAAAGAGGAAAGTGAAGAGAGAGGGAGTGAAAAGTGAGCTGCAAAAAGGGGTGGGGAGACCCAAGGGTCAGTTGTCCCATATGTCTCCTCAATCAAGAGATTGAGGGTCGGCAAAGGAAAAGCAGAAACCAAAGGGTCGGAACGGGATTTCCGGGATAAAACGTGTCACTCAACACCTCGTGCGTGCGAAAGGACTGAGCCACGCCTGCGGGAAGGTCGGTAACTCGCTAACCATCCAGAATAAAAATTCCGGATGTTACAGAACTCATCTTAACTTCACCAAAGTCTTCCACCTTCCTCTTGTTAGAGAGGATCTCTTTTAAGAACGTCCTATAAGCGGGCATACCTAAAATCGCATCAAGAAAATGTATGTTAATGTGCAGTTTACTCATGAGATCAATAAACTTACCGAAATGCTTGTCTAGACGCGCTCTCGCTCTAGATTGCGGGAATGGGAAAGGAGGTTTTTAAGATGGAGGAGGAACTTAGATATCTTCCTTCTCCTTTTCCTTCTCTTTCTCCTTTTCAACGAGAAATTCAACGAACTTGGGCTGCGGTTCGGTGGTTGTTACACCACTTCTAGTCGTAATTGCCATCACCCTTCCTTTTGGATAGTTCTTCGTTTTTCCTGGAAGCTTCCCTTGATCTCTAGGAACTTCTCCGGCCTTGCTGAATACTTGATTCTTCAAAGCTTTTTGTGTTTTATCAATCGAAGTAATGTGACTCTCCATGTAACACCTTAAATTCTGAGAATTCGGGGAGCTACTGGTTAGGACCTCACAATGGGTCCCGACATTAGTTTGACAATAATTTTACTAGGATCTTACAACAAGGCACAAAAGTAATTAAAAACATTTGAAAACTTTACACAATATATACATGAAGAATATGTATCAGCCTTACAACGCAAAGGTACTAAAACGACGCATATGAAGAATAGAAGACATCCTCATCCCCAACTAAATGAGTATGTGGACCCGGCTGACCATTCCCTCCGGATCTCTCTACAACTGTCTTAACCTGCAAGGCATCTACAAGCGGTATAAAACCGTTAGCTAACATTCTATGCATAAGTATAAAGGTAAAAGCACAAATACACACATACACAATCAACATGCAACACTCAATCCTTTTATTTTCTTTAATTAGGTGATAGGTTATTACTGATTATACTTATTTTGTGAGACGAGGAATTCCCAAACCTCGCCCCTATCCCCGTTTACCAACGAGGAATGGTACTAATGCATTTTACCGTCTACAAGACTGGGTTGGTCGCAGGGAACCTCCTAGAGTCTCGCAAGAGCTAGGCAGATGATGTCACGACCCGTTATCATGCACTTGGGTCAATTACGTAAACAATAAAGTCGGCCTAATCCGGTTTCGTTGTTTATCATAATTAACACACACCACTCATACACATTACACTCCTACAAGAAGCCAACTAAGTAAGTCCGTGGACTTACCAGTCTCCAAGAGCAACCGATCAACACACTCTCAAGTTCTCCTCGGGAAAACGCACAACGCTTGTTGAAGACAAGGCACACGAATCAAACAACGATCAAGTCAACTAGAAGTCCTTAGACTTCTAGGCTCAACATCCTCACAAAAAGTGATATTACATAAAATGATATACACTAGGGTTTGGATTAGGGTTTGCTACTAATAAAACCTTATCATTTTATTTGAAGTGATATTACATAAAATGATAAAATTTTGAGATATAGTGAGCAACTACGTAGACAGCTAAGAATCAAAAGATCGAAATCCGGTTTGCTACGGAATTAAACGGAATAAAAATTCCGGATATTACATCAGTACCCCCTTAAAATAAGTTTCGTCCCGAAACTTAGAACAAGGTATTTAATCAGACGACTTCCAAAATTAAACTTGTATATCCTAATCTCACTAAATTTTAATTTCGTTTTCTAAACTCCTGTAACCCTATCAAAGCGTAACGAAAAATCCGGTCGTTACATCAGATCCCCCTCAAAATAAGTGTCGTCCCAAAACTTAGGGTAAGACAATCCTGATTGGCTTTTAAGGCACCAAATGGGTGTGTTTGATCACTACACAAAAGTCTCATCGTTTCCACGTCTAAGTATCCCACACATCAAGGTTACCAAAAGAACACATCACTGACTAAACACTCAATCATGAAATAAACAAGCAGTCAAACAATATCACACATACAAGGTCAAGCCCTAACTCGTCACTCTCGAGGTTACAACTATCGCTACATAGGTCTTTGAAAGGTTACGTCTCTTACTATCCCCCATATCTTAGGTAGCCTTATCATCTTTTCATAAAACCACTGAATCTTAAATCTTTTCAGGTACTTAGATCACAAGCGTATGCTACCACGTTCTAGAGTGGTTACCGGATATCTCACCGGTATCATCCGGCTTAACTGTCTGATCCTCTAATCTGATGACCTAACTCGTGACTGGTAGGTATCTCTCCAACTAAATTTCTCAACTCAGTTCATAAACTTAGTCTCCGTGGAAAACTGAAGCTGCACTCTCCAATAGGGTGAGGAATATTAGTCCATCAGTCACTTTTAAACCGCTTTAAAACTTCTAATGGTGCCTTACACAACTCACTTCTAGATCCTTTGAAGACCCTACGGAAAATGATCTATTCAATTTTCTTCCCTTCGTTATGATCACTTGCTTCCGGCCTTCTGAAAAGGTTTTGACTACACAATCAGGTCCAAGTCTTGGACATCCACCAACACTTACCAAGTGCTCAATGCTCTTCGTATCACGACCCATTTGGTCTTGTCTTTTAATATTACTCAGTCATCTTATTTCTCAGGTAAGGAATCGTCACCTTTACCCTTTTCAGGTCTAACACTCGAGACAACTAAAATCAAATCTAGTGGTCATCCTCTTTGTTCACTTGGCATTATTATATTATTTATAGATCTCTAATATATCGTTAGCTCTAACCTAGGCTTCCCACACATTTCCCAAGATCTTAAGTGACATAGAATATGTCCGGAATGACGGTATTAGACACAAAGTGATCTTATATCACATTTATTTGATCATAAATACTCGATAAATGCTAACACACCGTCAACATTGAACTCTTGTATCCTCCCCTTTTATTGGACTAGTAATATCCCTCTAACTCAAAACGCAACTAGACTCTGTTCCGACATAACATTACACATAAAATCTACTTCGAGATTATGCTTTCTTTAAGCATGGTTACTAGGTTGCAAGTATGATCCTGCCGCTTCTCTTTCTTATGTACCTTCGACTCAGGACGGTAGTTACTCACTTTGAGCTTTCTAGTGCAGGCCATGCACAATACTTTTGTTACATCATTAATTCTCTCCTAATCCATCAGGAAAACTCACTCTAGAGTATTCCATTAGTATAGAATTCCAAAACTACTTGTCTGGAAACATGTAACAAAGCCATCACTCTTCACTCGGATCCATAATAGGGTACCAGTCTTCTTCTATTACCTCTACATGCCCATAAGTTTCCGTACAATATTTCCAGTCACTCACATAGCCTATCTCACGTTTCTTCCAACTAGAATGCATTTCACCAAATATCACCATCTTAAACTCGACACGACATCCATCAGTACCCTTGAGCTTCTTGCTTTGTGGTTTAGGACCCACCACGCTTCCGCTGCGCTACTCTTCTTATCCTGTTGTCACTCATTAATCCTAAGGACCTATTCTGTAAGTATAAAATGATTGACCCCAAAACTCTTTCTTCCAATTACCCCATGAGTCTTATACGGATGAAGTACCAAGTACTTTCTTTACTTGCCTTAAGAAAATAAAACAACGATTGAAAAACAACTTCTTCCGCTTACTTTCTTCTACCACGGATCCAAACTCCCTGAATTAACCGGAGTTTGATCTTAACAAGCCAAGAAGTAACCCTTAAAACGTTTTTCTTTATACCTTTAATTCATCCAAGAAGGTAGTCGTTGCCTACTTAAGGAAATCCTCTAAGGCGTCGGTAAAGCTACTCCATAGATCCAACATCACAAATATCACTTCTTAACGACACATAACTCGTCAATACCACACAATACTTGCACGTCCTTGGTTGACATTGATCAGTCTATAATTGACTTATCTCAATTTCATACCTCTACTGGTATTAAAATTTTGGTGCACATCACCTACTAGATTAATCCTTTTATCCTTCTTTAGTTCGTCTTATCTTTCAGTCTTCTGCTTCCTTTCGGACAACTCTCTTTCTCAAGTCTCACTATGCCATTCGCCTGACGTCAAAAGTCGTTCCTAACACTCCACGATAGATGGTAAGCGTCTTATAAATCCGATGACTTTTAATAACCTCCCAATTGTAGTCCCTTTACAGGGACCGTCTGTGTTGATGACCTATGTTCTGTTATAAATGGGGGTTACCCTGGACTCTTGACTGCACCACACGATTCTCACAAGCACAGGTTCCTTAATCGGCGTTGTTTGTAATATTTCCTTCCAAATCTCTGTTGACTTTGTTACAGAGCTTCGATCCTTTTGATACTGGCGTGGTGATTCCTCTTAGAATTCTTACCTTTAAAGAAGACAAAACGTCTCCATGCTTGTGAAGTCTACCTTTTCGCTCTTACATTAAGTTGTAAGTCTCCATTCCATGTTAATTGTGATTTGTCAAAATTTCCTTAGCTAGTAGGTGAATAGTTGCTCACAACAATCCTTTTATACTTCTTTAGTTCGTTCTACCTTCCACCCTTCCGCTTCTTATGGGCTAACTCCATTTCTCTAGTCCGATTGTGTCATTCATCTGGCATAAATAGTCGTTTCAAGTTTCCACAATAGCTTGCCAGTGTCTCTGAAATTCTTATGGCCGTAATGATCATCCACTTGCAGTTCCTTTTGCATGGACCATATGTGTTGATGGCTTAGGTCCCGTAATAATTCGGGTTACCCTGGACTCTCGAGTCTAGCAAGGCCGTTCTCCCATACAGATATCTTTTCTGGTGTTGGTGGTAATATCGCCTTCCTGAAACTCCGTTGACCCTGCTACAAGCTTCCATTCTTTGGATATTGGGATCACGGTTTCTTTTAAACTTCTTATATCTCCGAGGAGGTCAAAACCTCCCCACACTTGTGAGGTCTGCCTTTTCGCTTTTATACTCAATTGTATGTCTTCATTCCGTGCACCTTATATTCTCACACCCGGATTGACACTTTGTCTCTTCTGGTTTCTCATGCCCCTAATGGTCTGTGGGGCATCCACCTCGATTATAATGTCCTTGATTCCGAAATCTTGGTTGTACTCAATTCTACTTGTCCCGTTCCAATATTGTTATATCTACTCCGCACTCTTGTAGTCTCTTGCATTGTTCTTCTAATTCCGTCTCTCGGCCTCGTATGCCCGAGTTCCTTGTACGACCTTTTATTCCTTCTAACTGAACTGGCTTAGGGATTTCTTCCTCATTTGATTGTGCGTGTGGTAAAAAATATCTTCACTACTTTACTTCCTTGCTCACTTGTTCTTTGGATAATTTATAAGGATCACCTAGCAATCTACCCGAGTATAATACTCAATTCAAGGTACGATTTCAATGCCTCGTGTTGGAGATTCTTCAAGTCCGCAATTGACTTATCATGAGGCGATAATCGCTTTGTGATATCACGACTAAAGGATATAAAATATCTTTTAGGATACTAACAAGCTAAGCATACACATGTATATAACGTATTATAATAAACATCATAAAAAGTCTATAAGCTAACTCCTATTGATCCAAGTTGGAGAGATCCACGGAGAGCAATGGTGGTCCGACGTTCTACTAATCCAACAACCCGACTATGCGTGCGTGTAAAAACATAAATCCGTTTTGAAAACTTAGACCCCTTTCGAGTTCTAGTTATTTTATACATTCGGTCTTTAAGAAGATTTCAAGTGCCATTGTTGCCAACCTGACTCTGATACCATATTGTAACACCCCAAATTCTGAGAACTCGGGGAGCTACTGGTTAATACCTCACAATGGGTCCCGACCTTAGTTTGACAACAATTTTACTAGCATCTTACAACAAGGCACAAAAGTATTTAAAAACATTTGAAAACTTTAAACAATATATACATGAAGAATATGTATCAGCCTTACAATGCAAAGGTACTAAAACGACGCATATGAAGAATAGAAGACATCCCCGTCCCCAACTAAATGAGTATGTGGACCCGGCTGACCATTCCCTCCGGATCTTTCTATAACTGTCTTAACCTGCAAGGCATCTCCAAGTGGTATAAAACCGTTAGTTAATTCTATGCATAAGTATAAAGGTAAAAGCACAAACACACACATACACAATCAACATGCAACACTCAATCCTTTTATTATCTTTAATTAGATGATAGGTTATTACTAATGATACTTATTTTGTGACACGAGGGATTCCCAAACCTCGCCCCTGTCCCCGTTTACCAACGAGGAATGGTACTAATGCATCTGACCGTCTACCTGACTGGGCTGGTTGTAGGGAACCTCCTAGACTCTCGCAAGAGCTAGGCAGATGATGTCCCGACCCGTTATCATACACTTGGGTCAATTACGTAAATAATAAAGTCGGCCTAATCCGGTTTCGTTGTTTATCATAATTAACACACATCACTCATACAAGAAGCCAACTAAGTAAGTCCGTTGGCTTACCAGTCTCCAAGAGCAACCGATCAGCACACTCTCAAGTTCCCCTCGGGAAAACGCACAATGCTTGTTCAAGACAAGGCACACAAATCAAACAATGTTCTAGTCAACTAGAAGTCCTTAGACTTCTAGGCTCAACATCCTCACAAGAACATAAATGCATGAGATGGATCGACACTTAAAACCTAACACAACTCTTCTAAACTAAACTATACTTATACCCAACTTCGGAAGACCCTAAATCTGGATTAACCCAACAGATCGTTCTCAACTTTTACCACATGCTCCTATATATATCCATCAACAACATATTCATAAATTACGTCCAACAGAGGTCAATTACCCCTCCAAATCTATTTTACAAAACTGCATCACAAGCAGTTTTTTTCATACTTGAATATATCAGCATAACCTAAAAACTGCATGAGGAACCAACTTTGGAGAATCATATCTCCTTAACTATATCTCGGAATATTTTCAAATTTTAGTACGTTATACTATATAATACCAACTACAACATATACAAAACTCGGCACTAAAGGAGGAGTCTAACTTACCCAAAGCTGGATCACAAAACTATACCGACATGCAGTTTTCCACACTTGGGAAATTCAGCAAACACTTAACAAACAACACACTGTCTTAACTTTGAAAAATCATAACTCCTAAACTACTTGCTGGATTTATCCCAAATTTTGATATGTTCTACTATAAAATATTAACTATGACATATCCAAAATTCAAGTCTAACCGAGAAGTATAACCCAATCAAATCTATATCACAAAACTGGATCACAAGCAGTTTTAGACAAAATTCAGCACAACCTATAAACTGCTCAAGGTCTCTACTTTGGGATGCCATAACTCTTAAACTATAACTCGGATTCCTCTCAAATTATAATATGTTCTACCACGATATTCTAACTATATCATATCCAAAATTCAGCAAAAAAGATGGAGTTTAGCATACCTAAATCTGACCCCGAAGTTGGATACTCGACACAGTTTTGAAAATTCAGAAAAAGGCTGAATCTTCAATAATTGACAGATAATAACTCGAAGTCAGGTTAAGGGAGGTTTAAATCTCGATTAGGACCTGAGGAAGATGGGAAGAAGAGGCTCACCAATTCTACAGGATGTCCAGTATTGTCGACACTGCGGGGAAGTGTATACGTTGGCTCGAGGCTAAGGGGGTGTGTTCATTGTTGCTGGTGAGGACTGAATCTGGCTGTCTATGAAGTCTGGAACTCACGACCACTGCAGAAGGGAGAGAATCTGTCGAGACTTGAATACAGACGTTTGGGGAGAGAGACGTGCTAGCGTTACGTCTTGGGCTGGCTGTCTTCATGGGCTGACGAAGATCAAGATGCAATGTAGGAGATCCATGGGCTGCTTTCTTCTAGGGTTGAAGGGCAATGCAAGGCTAGGCTGGGTTGGACGGACACAAAGCCACTGTTGGGCTGGACGGACACAAAGCCACTGTTGGGCCAACACACTAGTAGGGACAAATTCTGGGCTGGAGCAAAGGCAAGGTTGGGCTGAAACAAGGTAACAATAAGAGTGGGCTGAGTTGTCACAACTTGTCAAAACTCGTCATGGCTTTGTCATAACTCGTCATGGTCTCGTCTTGACTTTGTCTTGGGCTCGTCTTGATCTCGTCACTAGGGCGTCATGACTTTGTCCAAGACAAGTCATGATATACACTAGGGTTTGGATTAGGGTTTGCTACTAATAAAACTTTATCATTTTATTTGAAGTGATATTACATAAAATGATAAAATTTTGAGATATAGTGTCCAACTACGTAGACAGCTAAGGATCAAAAGATCGAAATCCGGTTTGCTACGGAATTAAACGGAATAAAAGTTTCGGATATTACATCAGTACCCCCTTAAAATAAGTTTCGTCCCAAAACTTAGAACAAGGTATTTAATCAATGACTTCCAAAAATTAAACTTGTATATCCTAAACTCACTAAATTTTAATTTCGTTTTCTAAACTCTTGTAACCCTATCAAAGCGTAACGAAAAATCCGGTCGTTACACTCCATTCCTTTTATCTTTCCCAAGATTGTTTCCATCATGACATCAAACTTATCCTTCTCCGGCTGGTTTGAACTATTTGATGTTCGCCCCTGACTTTTCAAAGGAGTAGAAGGAGCAGGAGGTGTTAGTGAAACTCCAGCATGGGAATAAGGATTACCGAGATTTTGTTGGTTGGATCTCCAATTGTTGTTGAAGTTCCTGTTATTGTTCCAATTATTATTCCGGTTTTTATTCCTATTTCCTTGATTGTTCTCCCTTCCTAGATAGGCAACATCCTGCCCCTTTTTCGATTAAATGCTAGACTTTATAACTTTCTTCAGCTCCTTAATTTCATTGTTGAGGGAGAAAATTTGAGTTGGGCTGCTGGATTTAATTTCACACCCGGCTCTCCGGAATCTCAATTCCCACTATCATCTTTCCTATGGGAATACTTCTCAATCACTTTAGCTTGCTTCTCAATGAAATCCCAAGCATCATCTTCTTTCATATCCATAAAATTTCCACAAGAAAGGGATTGAAGATTGAATTGTGTTCCCACATCTAATTCCTTGTAGTAAATCTCTAGTAATTCCAGCTATGAAATGCCATGGTGCGGGTAATCCAATAGAATATCTTGAAACCTTTCCCAAGATTTAAACAAACTTTCATTAGGTTTCATAGAAAAACATTTATTTTATCTCTCAATTCCGTTGTTTCGGATGGCGGAAAGAACTTGGTGAGGAATTCCGAAGTCAAATCCTCCCATGTATTAAGTCTTCCAGTTGGAAGAGCTTGATACCAAGTCAAGGCTTTGTCCTTCAAAGAGAAGAAGAACGGTCTCAACTTGTAGTTATTGTTGACAACTCTTGGAGGCTTCTAACTATCCATAAGAATCTCATAATTTTATAAATGTTGATGAGGAGATTCAACTTCTGTTCCACCAAACTGACTTTGGTTGATCATAGTGATGACTTGAGGGCAAAATCCAAAGTCATGCTCATCGGGATCTCCACGATTCATACCTAAACGGCGCAATTGCTGAATTGGATCCATACGTTGCCCAAGGGTTCGTGGTTCATCCATGACATTAGAAGATCTTGCATCTCTAGCATGAACGCGAGGATCGACATAGACACGAGGATTAAATGGTGTTATTTCCTCCAGCTCGGGCATATCATCATCATCGGACGACCCATCTTTCTTTATCTTGGCGCCTTTATCTAGTTTTATTTGTAATAACATCGCCTTAAGCTCATCCATTTGAACTTGTGTTCGCTCTCTATCAGCACGAGCTATAGCTTGTTCATCAATAAGTCTTCTCTCACTTGTATTAAGAAGACCTCGAGTCTCTTCTAACTCTTCTTGGAGACTCTTTTCATTGTGTTCCGACATCTTTTCTCCCTTAACCTTTTCTTCAAAGTTTTCTCCGGTTCATAATCAAAAGGAACGAGGTCTTGCGCAGTTCGAGACCTTCGCATATACCTATAGAGAAATATACAAAATCAGTAACGTAGATAGATCAAATAACAAGAGCAAAAGCTCCCAAGCCCGAAAACTGAAAACCGAATTTGACCTAGACCAAATCCCTGGCACGGCGCCAAAAACTTATTCGCTCGAAAGTGTGCGTCACTAAGTCTTAAATTTATAAAAAAATGAAATCAAGAAAAGCGAACCCGCAGTGTCCGGATCGGTATAGTAAAGCAAGAATTCCAGAGTATCGAACTCAGGGATTTGGGGGATCAAATTTAGTTTATAAAATCGTCAGGCAAGTAAAAAGTTTTTGTAAAGATAATTGGAAAAACAACGATTCTAAAGATTCAGGTATCCAACTGTAGCAATCGATTCAAGATGTTCTAAAGGTATAAGGACAGAGTTGGGATTGCAAAGATATAGATCTAAGGTAGAGAATTGTACGGTGAAGTTCCAAAACCCATATGTCTCACCCAAAGGGTCTCTCGATAAAGGATGTTGAGTCTCGTTATAAAGAGAATCAAAGGACAAGATTAAATTCTCAAATATCCATGCCCAAACCCAAGGGAATCAAAGAAAAGCCAAAAAGATTAAGGTTGTGACACTCGAAACCAAAGTAGAGGATGTTGAGTCTCACTACTACCTAGAAATGGTAAGCCAAGGCTAGGTTAGGGCCAATCTTTAACTTTGGATCAAAGCAAAAGCAAAGAACGTACGACAGAGGAAAACCACAGTCGGATCTTGAAGAACCACGGCCTTGGACCTCAAGAACAGGCCGTGGAAAGCCTCGACGACAAGGTTTCTCGCAACTCTCAAGGTCCAATCTGTTTTGGTTCAATCTATCATCATCTATGCTATGACTATCAACCCTTCACCTTATAATCGCTTAAGGGTTTTAACCAACAATCATAATAATAAAATCCAAAATCAAATATAAAAGAGAGAAAAGGCAAAAGCTTAAAATCTCAATAACAAACACAAACCAATGTTAATCAAACACAAAATCCGCAACTTGTGTTCAATGAATGTAGAATAGAGTAAGAATCTCTCAAAAATCTCAAGGAACCAAAGAAGAACGGGATGTCAATCCGCCTTCAAAGTGAAACTCTAAGATCTTTTCCGAGTACGCAATCTTCAAGTGCGTACTTCTCCAAATCTTCCCTTCACACAATAAAATCTTCTCAAAATCTCTCTTACAAGGCTACGAAATGTCGCGCGGGATAGCCGATCCTCCAATTTCTCTCTTTCTTCAGCCTTCTTATAGGAGGAAAATAGGGTTACAAAAGCCCATAACCGCTGCTGACGTGACAAATATGACACGTGGCAGCCGTTAGAAGAACCACGGTCAATAGCAAACTTCCACGCCCGTGGAACCACCGTGGAATGACTTCTTTGCTCTTGACATGCTTTTCCACGGCCATAATTAAATTAATTCCCAAAACCACGGCCGTGGTTCCTTTGTGTTTGGCCATGGAATGTCCAAATTCTCCGTAAAAGCCTTTGTTTCGTAAAACGTTCTACTCATGCTCCTTCCATAGCTAATCCATTGCATCCTCTTGATGCCTAGCATGATCAATTACTCCTACATACTTCATTTATGCTCCAATCCAAGCCTTTATTCACCTAAAAACACAACAAAGCTTGTGTAGATCCCTATACCAACATAATAGGTGAATGTGCTCATAAATGTTTTAAACTCATATCCATATACACAAAAGAAAGGGAAAAACAACCAAAACATGTGCCTAAAATATCGTCATATTTCATGCTATCACATAACTATTAACTTGTCCCATATTTCCTTTGCACTCTTGCATGATGAGACACGGTTGAATTCATTTTCATCCAATCCACAATAGAGCAAGTTCATGGCCATGTAGTTCTTTGATATGCTATCCATGTCCGATTTAGTGAAGTCAACTTCCTTCTTTTCGACTTGGACTCCTTCAACCGTGGTGGTAGGGATTTTAGGGCCAGTTTGAACGATGCTCCATAACTCCATATCTTGATCAATAATAAACATTTGCATTAGTGATCTCCAATGGGCAATGTTGTTACTGCAGAAGAGTGGTGGTCGAGATGCGGATCTTCCTTGAGCGATTCCTCCATCACCTACAGAGTTCATGATTAGTCTTACTGATGGTTAAATCAATATATATGAGTCTATCTCTAATACCAATTGAAGAACCGAATAGGTGAATAATAATAAGGATATAAGTTCTCTAGAAGGGGGGTTGAATAGATTATGAGAACTTTTCGTAATATCGTATATCAAGACTTTGAAACTAATCTCAAGACCTTGAAGTCGATCTGTGCGCTTAGTGACAAAACTAGTTCTCAAGGCTTTAAAGTGGATTTCAAGGCCTTGACTTCAAAACCTTCAAATAAGGTTAGTCACAATTTAAGTGATAAAAAGTGCGGAATAGAAAATATCGCCACGACGATATGTTTACGAATTTCGGCCATAACATCCTACTCTCCGCCTAGGGTTTCCGACCCTAGGATTCTAACTATCTATTCTTTGCTTTTTTGTGTGTCCTAAATACAACTTAGAAGAACTTCCCTTCTTCTCTCAATGTAGCCTCAATGCTATGATCTAGGCAACTCTATTCTAGCAATAATAGCCTAGTTACTTCACAGAGTAACACATTCGAGTATAACTCTCTCTAGATATGCCGATGGAGCTCTTGTGTTTATCTTCACTCTAAGGAAGTATACGAATGTAAACTTAAAGAGGAAGAAAAACTTTTAGAGCAATGAAGATGTTTGATTGCTTGAAGACTTGGTTTCTTATCAGTGTAAGCTCGTTATTTATCTTCTTCAATTGCTATTTTCAATTATAGTCTTCTATGAAGATCTTCTTAGCCGTTGTAAGATAGCGGTTGTAAGATTTCTCTTTCTCCATAGAATACGCTGCTTGGTTGAGGTGAAGTAGCCGTTGTAAGATCTTCTTTTTCCTAGATCTTCTTTCTTCTACTTCTTCTCTTTGACGCCAGTTGAAGATCTTCGTCACCGTGATCTTCTCTTTTGGAAATGTCGTTGAATATATTTACTGTTGTTGAAGATATTTACTTAAGATCCGAGATATTCTCACTTGGAAGCCGTTGGAGATCTTCACTTTAGATACCCGAGATCTTCTCCTTGAGAAACCATTGAAGATCTGCTTATCTTCTTGATGTGCCGAGATCTTCTCTTAATCAAATCTTCTCAAATCTTCTTACTCCTTCGGTTGAGATGTTCTAAGATCTTCTTATTTTGGTCGTCTAGATATGCGTGTCTTGTAGTGAAACCCTTAGCCGAATCCTTCCTTTGCATTGCTTTTCAAGGCTTCGAGTTCGTCCTTTGTAATGCTTTTCAAGGCCTGCATACATTTGAACAAACAAACTAAGACATGCAATTTAGAAATATAATCGATATTTATTAGTTTATAAAACCACATTTATATCTTAAGTCTTCCATCATTTTCATAAAACGATTCCTAATCAAGGCGGAGTTATCAATATATATATATATATATATA
>BSUD01000003.1:49818978-49895868 GCA_033239045.1 Fagopyrum esculentum
ATATATATATATATATATATATATATATATATATATATATATATATACTATAGTTTTTGGTAAAGAAGCTCTTAGAGAAATTTATTTATTACTAGTTCATTTTACATCATCAATTATGAACAAAAAATAAGCTTTTTTTTTTTTTTTACAACAAGCGCCTTTTTGTAAAGTAAAAAATGAATGGTTAGTGTATAAAACTTGAACCAGCATATAATAAAATGTACGTCTAATCTCCACAAAAAATATGACTATATATATATTTTCAAAAGAGAAGTTGATCTTAAGATGAGAAATGAAAAACAACGTGAGCCACTTATTTTTTACAAAGAAGAGTGAAGCAAGATTTTTGTGCACACACTAAGGCACCTAGAAGTACACAACAAAAGAACTCCCATAATTTTTTTTAATATGGATCTTAAAAACTTATTTCAAAAGTACACAAATAAGGGATAAATGTGCACAATAAAAAAATTATGGGACAAATATATAAATAAATTCCTCAAGTAAGAATTAAAGTGCATAGACAATTTAGTATCAAAAGTGTACAAATATAGGTCAAAAGTGTACAAATAATATATAAAAAGCCCATAAAATTTTCAACGACAAAGGATAAAATGCATACAAAAGGAACAAAAGTGCACATATAAGAACAAAATGTTCACATATATGTCCCAAAACTGCACATATAACTCCCCATCCCCTAGATAATGGAGAAAGTGTAAATATAAGAGCTAATGTGTACAAATAAGGACTTCAATACTCTATTAAGAGTTAAAGTGAACATACAAGGCCAAAAAGAGCACAAATTTTACCCTTAATGTGTGCACTCACGTAGGGTTGTTCAAAAAAAATGATTTGCTGATAAGATCCGATAATCGGTTAATCTAACTCATAAAAATTTAACTTTTAATTGATTCGTTAAGTTTGTTAAACTCCACTCCGATAAGAGAGAAGTTTTTGTTACGAGCTGGTTAGTTTTTTATTAAATATATACTCCACAACGTATTGTTCTATGTTATGAGTGAATTTCGGTTACCAAGTTGCCTTCTCAGTGAAATATACATTCAATGCTCGCTCGATTCTGGTGGGTGACAAAAGCCAACAACGGAAGATCCATTGGCGTTGTTGAAGAAAATTATGTTTGCGTGAGATCCAACGAGGTATGGACTTTTGAAATCTAAAAAATGTTGTTTTTAATGAAGGTCCCCATTCCAAACAATATTGGTGTCTCACTGGTAATTACTACAACAAAACTGACTTTTCATAGAAATAATTGATAGAGACTGTATTACAAGTTCTATAAACTATATATGCTTATTTTTAATAGCATTTTACAATTACATTAAATGCTATTAAAAATTAAAAAGTCGCTATTTTGTTTCCGCTTTTCAATCCCTAAGCGCATTAATGAAAATTCTAGGTCCCTCTCCCGTTTGAATTTACGTTATATGTGCTAAACATCTCTCTAGTTTTTTGTTAGCTCTACTGAAATGGAGAGTAGCGCGCGCGACCTTGACAAGTTCAATGTTGAGTTGAATCGTTAGTTGACTCAGTCCTCCCTTCGTGAGAGAGCTACCAAGACCCACCACCCTCACGAGGTGTTTCTTAGTTCTTTTTTTATCCACATTTTTTTTTGTGAAACAAAACTCTAGATGTGATGGAAACTTCTCCACATTCGACATATAAAGTTTTGGAACTTCACCGTACATTACCTTGCTTTAGTATACCTTTGCAATTCTCAACTCTGTCCTTATATATATATATATATATATATATATATATATATATATATATATATATATATATATATATATATATATAGTATATCTTGAACCGATTGCCACAATTTGATACTTGGATCTTTAGGGTTGCTATTTTCCCCAATATTTGCAAAGGTTCTACATTTTTAATTGCTCGACTACTTGAAACTGATTTTGTTTCACTAATTCCTTGAGTTCGATACTCTGGAATACTTGCTAATCTACGCCGATCCGTACACTGCGGGTTCGCTTGCTCTTATTCTAGTTTTATAAAGTAAAACTTATTTGCACGCACGTTTTGAGGCGAACACTCGACGCTGGTCAGCAAAGCGCTCGGACATGTCGACTATCAGGGCTGCGTAAGCGTCGATCATCTGGTCGGTGAGATCATCAATCCTCTGGTGGGCCTCGAGATCTCTGAAGCGGCGGCGGGAACTGCACTAAGGTGGTGGTGTTAGTACTGCTGTCTCCTCCTCCGTTGCCTCATCATCAAAATCGACAACGGGAACACTAGGGCCGCCGGTATCAATACCGGTCTCCATGGCAACTCCTCCATCATAACCCTCATCATCATCATCAGGAGCAGCGTCTCTGATATCCTGCATGTAAGGAAACCAGGCAGCAGACCAATACTGACGGTCAAAGATAGAGAACTGAGATGACCACAAAATGCCCTGTGGTGCAGTCGTCTCCCAAGGCATGGCAACGTAAGGCGTGCCAAGGCCACGAGGGACAAGAATACGTCACGTGATCATCTCCTGCAGTCCTAGCGGCTTCGCAGCCGCAACCAGTGTACATGCTGAAAGATCTAGACCCATAGCCATAGCAATGTGGGTCACCAATCCACCACAACAGAAATCTCCCTTCGACTTGCCCTAGATCCTGTGCAAGTCCTCAGCTAGCATTGAAAACACGATTTATGACGTTAGTTTAGGCATTCATTTAGATAGTTTTTCCCGTTATTCATGCATGATTTGGCATTAGTTCATGACGTTTACGTTTAATTCATGCATATTGTCGAGATAGACGTTTACACGAACTATTGTCAGTTTTGTAGGTATTTTGGTTACTTTTGGAGCTTAATCGATACATTCGAGGATCATTCCTCATGATGACACACTTCTGGACTCATTAAGAAGCAAGTTAGGAGCTAAGGAGAACACATAGGACCTTATTGGTGCATGGCTTGCACCAACTCGTGGCTTAACGATCCAAAGGAAGCTGAACCACCAAAACCACGGCCCAGAGGCCATTTCCACGCCCGTGGTTTTGGCCGTTGTTCTCTCTGGACAACTGTGACAGGTGTCGCACGATCTCCATAACCGACCCTTGCCCTTGATGGAGGATATACGTGGTCCTGCAGGCTGATGCTAGAGGATTCTCTCCCACTCTCTCTCACAACACATATCCCATTGGAGGCTACTCTTAGAAAGGAAGAAAACACTCTCATTTTGGGGGAAGAAGAAGAGCAACACTAATCTTAGAGTTTCATAGCTTTTGAGAGATTTTTGAGTGAACTTGTTGAAGATTTTTGCAAGGATTTGTAAGGAATGATTTGGACCTTCTTTTGAAGGGTTGTAAGTCTTTCTTAAACATATATTCAGCTTGGTTTTCTTGTATTTACTTGTTTCTCTTCTCTTTCATTCCATTTTCTTGCTATGGAAGCCCTGAATGTTTGCTTGTTGAGTTTGAATCTTAAAATGCATGTTGTTGGCTAAATAGTTGCGATTCTAGGGTAATGGAATGATGATTATGGATTGGACTATGATAGAATAGACTTAAATGTACCTTTGGATGATTGGCTTGCTCGAACCTAACCTCTGTTACAAACCACGGTCTGTTCTTGCCTAACCACGGCCGTGGTTCTTGATTATCAGCCCATGGTTTTCTCTGTTGTGCTTGTATTGATAAATCTGAATGTTAGGATGTTAGATTGTTGAAATCCTAGTGTTTGTTAAGCATAATCTGGCCTAGGGTGACCTAATGCTAGTAAACTAAGTAAGAGAAGAGACCTACCCGGTAATTCTTGATCTTAGGTACCAAAGATGATGAACTCTAGGTAGTAGTGAGCCTCACAAGCCGCTATTCGACTGATTGTGCTAGGATTGATGTTTAGGACTTGCCTTCCCGAGACTTACCCGGTGAGGAGAGGTTAGACCCCTAGATAGCAATCCAGTTTGTGTAGAATTCCCAACCTTAGGCTCCTAGAAACTTACCCGGTAATAGGACCTTAGGTGCGGGATTAGTGGACCATGAGACCTACCCGGTGATTGATCCCATTTGGGAAACACCATTTCCCAACATACTATAGCTAGTCCAAGGTTGATTAGAAGCTTGAGTCCAATGCCATAACCGGAAGTCCTAACGCCTAGAATCCGCTTTTCTCTCTTTGATTACATATCTCGTGTTTGTGTTGCTTGTTTGTGTTGCTAGCTGGATTTGTTAGTTTGTTTTTATAATATTACATCAATTGTGATATTGTTTGATCACCACAAAACCAACCCAAAAATATTATGATTTTCATTTCTTTATTCCTTTCTCTTTTCTTAGACTAGATTTGCACTATCCATAATCACCTATTTGATTCGATTTCACCTTAGTTTTTGTGTTCGACCTCGGAATACTATCCTTGCTACAAAATGACCCATACACTGTGGGTTCGCTAGGAGTTAGGATATTATATCGAGTTATAAATTTAAGACTTTTGTGCTACACAATCTTAGCGTAACAAGTATACTAGCAAAATCAGGATCGGCGTAGATTAGCAAGTATTCCAGAGTGTTGCTAGCTAGATTACATATCTCGTTTTGTGTTGCTTGTTTGTGTTGCTAGCTAGATTTATTAGTGTTCGCCCTAAAACGTGCGTGCAATCAAGTCTTAAATTCATAAAACTAGAATAAAAGCAAGCGAACCCGCAGTGTACGGATCGGCGTAGATTAGCAAGTATTCCAAAGTGTCGATCACAGGGATTTGGTGAAACAAAACCCAATCTCAAGTTATCGAGCAAATAAAAGGTAAAGCTTTGCAAATATTGGGAAAACAACAACCCTAAAGATCCAGGTATTTAATTGTGGCAATCGATTCAAGATATACTAAAGACCTAAGGACAGAGTTAGGAGTTGCAAAGGTATGCTAAAGTAAAGCAACGTACGGTGAAGTTCCAAGACTTTATATGACTTATCTAAAGACACCCTCTATAAAGGTTGTTGAGGCTTCAGCATAGAAAGGATCTATGGACAAGAATTAATCTCAAATACCCAAACTTGTAACCCAAGGATCAAGACGAACTAAAATGATTAAGGTTGTGACACTCGAAATCGAAATAGAGGGTGATGAGTCTCACTAATACCTAGAAGAGGGTAAACCAAGACTAGATTAAAGCTAATCTTTAACCTTGGATCAAAGTAAAAGCAAGGTTCGTAAACTAGGGTAAATCATGGTCAGATCTTGAGAACCACGGCCGTTGAACTCCATGAACAGGCCGTGATTTGGGTTCGTCGACGAGATCTCTCTAACTCTCAGGGTCCAATCAATTTACGATCGATCTATCATCATCTAAGCCACAACTATCAACCCTTCACCTTAGAATTGCTAAAGGGTTTTAGCCAATAACCATTGTCATAATATCAATATTCAAATTAAAGAGAATGAAAGATGAAAACCCTTGAATACTCAATAAAACTTCAAAACCAATTCTCAAATCCGTAACACAAGAAGCAATGTTTAATGGATTCAGAATGTATAACACAAAACCTCACAAGAATCTAAGGCAAGTATGAAGAACAAATTGTCAATCCGCCTTCAATATCAAAACCTAAGAAAGAGGCTAAACCTTCGGCGATCTTCAATCCACCCTAGGTAAGAATGCTCCAAGCAAGGTGAGCGGCCGTCAGCGTCCGCTCCGGATTAGACGCAAATGTTGCGAGATTTAGCGGGCTTAAGCGCGGATTCCCAAAACTCTCTTTTCTGACCTTTTTATAAGACCGGAAAAAAATAACCGTCTCGGTCCATTACGTAAATAACGTGGCAAATAAAGACTCGTCAAAAGATCGCCTAAATCACGGTCTCAAGAGTTTCCACGACCGTGGTTTAGGGCGTGGAATTGGATTACGGTCTCTTGTGACTTCCACGACCGTACTTTAGGCCGTGTAACTTACTGGAGTGCTCCACGCTCATGATGCCAAGATCCACGGCCGTGGTTTAGAGCGTGGACTCTTCTACGACCGTAATTCAGGGCGTGAAAGTGTAGAATACTTGTAGTTGCCTTTGTGTCGTGAAATTCTTCATCCTAGCTCCTTCCTTAGCTTCCTTGATGTGTTCCTAATCCTCGAACATGATCGAATCCTCTCTTTTCTCTCTCAATAGCTCCCATTTAGCTCCTTTTCGCCTACAATCAACACAAGGCTAGTGTAGACATCCATATCGACAATAATAGAGGAACAAGCTAACAATTGCTTCTGAACTTCATCCATGTACACAATAATGAGGGAAAAATAATCAAAATAAGTGCCTAGAATATCGCAATATTTCATGTTAACAAAATATCCCATACTTGTCGCTTGCTTGTCCCAAAGCAAGGTTTTCGAAAGCACTAAAATACAAGTTAGATTGAAATGTGCATGCAATCTCAAAACAAAAACATCCTTTAGGTAAATGTGCTTCTAGTCAGTAGATCATCCTCAAACCTTGCTTCATTCATCCTTGAAAACACTTGTATACATAAACCAAAGAATGTAAAGCAAAGAAATATCACAAATCGCTTAAACTTTGAGACAAACATCATAACTTTCAAGTATTGTCAAAATCAAGCATAAGAAATTTCAATTTAGATCACCAAGTCAAATAACATTCTTTCGATCTTAAGGGCTTTCAAGTAAGGTCTAGAATGCGGAAGGGAGGGAAACTTATAAGGGATGTGGTGCATGAATCCGGGAAAGTGGATAATCCAACTCTTTTTCTTTTTATTTTGAATTGCAACACCATCAACTTTGAGCTTTGCTCTCTTCTTTTTCACATTATTTTTCGACTTTACTTTTTTGAAAGATGGATAGAGGTGCACAAAAACCGAAGCCTTGGAGATTGGCGTTTCTCAATTTCGAGATGCCTCAAACCCTTGATGCACATACCATAATTCGTTAGGAATATCGCTCAATCCGACTTTGGCAAGACACAAACACCCGGCTATGTGAATGGTGCCGAGTTACTCATCGTCATGATTGACTTCCCAAAACCTATTGATTCTATTCTTTGAATACAAAAATTTGCTTTCATGGCCCTCCCACATCAAACATGCCAAATATGAACTCCTCCAAATTCTCGGATAGGTAAGGGAGGCAATTACTTTCATTGTGGGGCTAAGTGATCAAAGAAAGAAGAAAGAAAATCGAATTGCCTTAATCATTTCATAAGAAGTATAAGAACTCATCATGTGATTTCAACCTCAATTTCTCAAGATAATTTAGATTGAACTTTCACATTATGAAACTTGCAAGAAAGGATAAACAACACATTCAATTTATTTTCAATTCATTATTCCATTTAAGCATAGAATTGTCATCAAAACTCATTCCACAAGTAAGAACTATCATAAAAGTCATCTCTAATCTTAGAAGCACAAGAACTCTTTCAAAATTTTCAAAAATTTTGCAAATTTTTATGGGGTTTTCAAACTTTTTTGTGCAGTGCAATAATGAAACGTGTGACTATGAAAATGAAACATGCAAAATGTTATGGATAGAAGCAAGCAAATGTAGTAGAGTTATTACAACACATAGTCACACCCCACCCCATACTTAGAACATACATTGTCCTCAATGTTCGAAAAAGAAATAAAGAAAAGAAGAAAAGGAAAATGAACTCACTAAAAACGGTGGTGGGGCGGCTGAAATGTCAATCCTCGATGCTCGTCACTGTGGTGGTGGTGGTGGTGGTGGAAATGGGTGAAGCTCGGAGCTGAAATGCCGCCCAAACTGCTGGCGGTAAATGTCTCTCATCATCCGATCATGCTCATCAGCCAGTACATAGCGAGTGTCCTGGCGGATCTCCAAGTCACCGACTCGCCTAGAAAGGTCGGTAGCCCACTCCGGTAGCTGCTCATACCAGGCCGGTGGCTAGCCGTACCATGCCGGTGCGTCCTGTGGAGTCGGTGCCGCCGGTGCTGTTGGTGCCTGCTTGTACCATGGTGGTGGAGCTCCCATCCACTCCGGATGTGCTCCGTACCAAGTGGGCGGAGTATCTATCCATGTCGGCCTCTGACTCACGCTAGCACGGCGAGAGGAAGAGGCTCCTGAAGGTCCAGCTAGTCGTGGTGAACGCCTGGGAGGGTCAGGGAAGTGTGCCGGCTGATCCGGGAAAGTACCCAAGTCCTGCTCCTCACCTCCTCCCTCAAAACCATCACCTCCTCCTATCTCCTCCTCAACGTCTGCAGCCGGTACCTCATCGGGGACGTAGGGAGGTGCTACTAGCCTATTCGCATGCATAGCATCGAATGTCTGCTTCCAATTATGGCGTCCAGCCATAATGGAATACTCAGGGAGCCACGGGATGCCTCTAACTCTTCTCTCCTCCCAAGGCATACCGGAGGTAGGTGGACCGCGGTGCCTAGGGAAGATGATACCCCTCGTCATCAAACTATTGAGACCCAAAGGTCTCTCTGCAATCCTAGTACAAGAAGAAAAATCTATCCCCAGCTGCCTAGCAATGTGGGTAACCATACCACCATATCCAATGTTGCCGGCTCTCTTATTCTTGAGCTTACTCATGGTGGAGGCTAAGAGGGTAGCACAGTCAGCAGGTCTACCGTGCAACATAGAGTAAAGAAGGAACAACTCATCTGTCTTAATCTTCTGAGGGGTCTCGGTCCTAGGGAAAAGACACTCAGAAAGGACTCTATGGGCTATCTTCAAGGCTAAGTGATAGATGAGCTTAGCCTTGGTGTCAGTTGGCTGCCAGCGGTCCTCGCTGGCATAAATCATGGCTATGTCCTCCCAGAAGTCCTTAGCGTATACACCGCTAGGAAAACGACCATTGAAGGTCTCTTAATCATTAAGTTACTAGATGCGGGAATTATCTACCCTATCTCGGATAGTAAGTGGGTTAGTCCCGTTCATGTAGTTCCTAACAAGGGTGGGATGACGGTAGTAACCAATGAGAACAATGAATTAATACCGACTAGGACGGTTACGGGGTGGAGGATGTGCATTGATTATAGAAAATTGAACATGGCCTCTAGGAAAGATCACTTCCCCCTCCCCTTCATTGACCAAATGCTAGAAAGGTTAGCTCAACACTCTCATTTTTGCTATCTAGATGGCTATAGTGGATTCTTCCAAATCCCTATCCACCCCGATGACCAAGAGAAAACAACTTTTACATGTCCATGGGGTACTTTTGCATATAGAAGAACGCCTTGATCTCCGCACCTATCATGCAACCTCCGGATTGGAGTCTACCATTTGAGATCATGTGTGATGCGAGCGATGTAGCCGTTGGGGCTGTTTTGGGGCAAAGGAAAGAAGGGCGCACTCATGCTATTTACTATGCTAACAAGACGCTAGATGATGCCCAATTAAATTATGCTACCACCGAGAAGGAGTTGCTAGCGGTAGTGTATGCATTTGAGAAGTTCCGCTCGTATCATGTTGGAGCGAAGGTCATAGTTTATACGGATCATGCTGCGATCCGTTATCTACTTACCAAGAAGGATGCCAAGCCTAGGTTGATTTGGTGGATCCTCCTTCTTCAAGAGTTTGATTTGGAAATACGGGACAAGAAGGGATCCGGAAACTCCGTGGCGGATCACCTTAGTAGACTCCCACCATTGGAGCTTGAAAAAGACAACATACCGATAGATGACTCATTCCGGGATGAACAATTGCAAATGGCGGAGGAATGCTTGTTCCAAGTGGCTAGAGGAAGTGAGCCATGGTACGCCGACATCGTGAACTACTTAGTTTGTGAGGAGGTGCCTCCCGGATTAACATATGCACAAAGGAAGAAGTTCTTCAATGATGTGAAGCATTACTATTGGAGTGAGCCACTTCTATTCAAGAGAGGCCCGGATGGGATGCTTAGAAGATGCATACCGGAAGATGAAGTGGAGAGTGTGATCCGACATTGTCACTCCTTACCATGTGGAGGCCATGCTAGCTCACACAAAACGTGTGCAAAGGTATTGCAATCCGGTTTTTATTGGCCTAACTTGTTTAGAGATGTGCAAGGTTTTGTAGCGGCATGTGATGCTTGCCAAAGGACGGGCAAAATCTCAAGGAGGAATGAAATGCCCTTGAACAACATCCATGAAGTTGAAATATTTGATGTGTGGGGTGTGGACTTCATGGGACCATTCCCTTCTTCATGTGGCAATCTCTACATCCTATTGGCGGTTGACTATGTTTCAAGATGGGTGGAGGCAATCGCCTCTCCTACAAATGATGCCAAGGTGGTGGTGCGGTTCTTCAACCGAGTGATTTTCCCTAGGTTTGGAACACCAAGGGTGATCATTAGTGATGGAGGGAAGCATTTCACAAATAGGAATTTTGGGGCACTTTTGGCTAAGTATGGGGTGACTCATAAGGTGGCAACACCCTACCATCCCCAAACTAGTGGCCAAGTGGAGATCTCCAACCGAGAGATAAAGGCCATCCTTGAGAAGACGGTGTCTAGAACTAGAAAGGATTGGGCTATGAAGCTCAATGACGCATTGTGGGCATATAGAACCGCCTTCAAGACACCAATTGGAACCACTCCTTACAAGTTAGTCTATGGCAAGTCTTGCCATCTTCCGGTGGAAATGGAGCATAGAGCCTATTGGGCCATTAAGTGGCTAAACTTTGACCTCAAGGAGGCGGGAGAGAAGAGGTTGCTCGATATAAACGCCCTTGAGGAGCTACGGTTGGAAGCCTATGAGAATGCCCGGATCTACAAGGAGAAAACCAAAAGATGGCATGACAAGAGGATCATCCCCAAGGAGTTGAGTGAAGGAGATCTTGTCCTTCTCTTCAACTCAAGGCTAAGGCTCTTTCCCGGAAAGCTCAAATCAAGATGGACCGGGCCATATGTGGTGAAGAAGATCTTTCCCCATGGAGCTATTGAGATTGGAGGGGAGCATTGTGGGAATTTCAAAGTGAATGGGCATCGCTTGAAGAAGTATATTCCAGGAGCCCCGGTAGACATGATTGCCCCGCTTCACCTTGAATAGACGCTCCCGAGTTTGGTCAAGCTAATGACCTTAAAGAAGCGCTTGGTGGGAGGCAACCCATTGGTAACATTTTTCCTTTTTCATTTTTCATTTTTGCTTAGATTTTTCTGTTTTTGTGTGCTTTGCGTGTTTTGTGTTTCGTGTGTGCTAGAGCATTAGTGGCATTGGAAGCCTTTCTTGACATATGAATGATGATGATGAACCCCTCACCAATTATGGGTGGAGCGGACCCGGAACTTGGACGGCTAGCGGTGCCTAGCGCGGGTTTCGAAGCTTTGATGATGCTTAGAGCTCTCTACCATGGTTGATAGGATCATCCAACATCAATTCACTTGAGAAATCCCAAATACCATAGCAAACCACTTTTACATTGTGAGAACCTTCTTTCACTCTCTTTACTTGTATACCACATTGGGGACAATGTGTTTCTAAGTATGGGGTGGGGTTTGCATGATCTTTTGCATGATGAGCATCTAGGATAGTTAAATATTTGCACATGTCTTGCATTGTACATACTTAAATCGAAAATCCCATAAAAATCAGAAAATTTAAAAAATTTTGTGCTTTCTAGGCTTGGATATGATCCTAATGATGAAATCTTGTCTTGTGAATTGGCTATGGATGGCCTTATATGTTGAATTGATAATGCATATGTGGACTTGAACTACTTCTCTTAAATTCTATGAATGATTTGTGATCATGATTATTGCCTAGAATGGATTGAGTATTGAAAGTCGAAATTACATGATAGTTCTTGCATACCATCTAGGAATGAATGAGGCATTTCATCTTTCTCTACTTCTCATCTTGATCATGATTGCTTAAGCACCTCAATTGATATAAAATTGACCTCTTTTAACCCATCCGGGAATAGGAGCATGCTAGTGTGTTGAAGTGTGTGAAAAGCAAGTGTGGGGTAAAGTTATTGATGAAAGGAATGTCATGAATGAAAATGCTGAAATTATTGTGGAAGTGTAGCCAACAATATAGGTTTGGGGGCGTTGTTTCAAATGACAAGTAACTCGGTACACTTCACATAATCGGGTGTTGGTGCCTTGCCAAAGTCAAATGAATCAATAGCCCTAACGAGCTTTGGTATGTGTGCCCGGTGTGGATGCACCTCGAAAAAATAGAAAAAGCCCGAGGATGGCTAATCACCGAGGTTTCGGCTATTGTACACCAATGCCATTGTCTCAAAAACAAGTCAAGAAAAAGAAAAGAAAGCAAGATAAGGAAAAATATACACTTGGGGGAAGTTGATCGAGGACAAGGAAGTGAAGTTAGTTCCATTCCCGGATTAGCATCACATAACCTAGAAAATCCCCCACCCAATCACAACGTTTCTTGGCCTTTGATGTCACAAGACCTTATGACCTACTTGCATGTTTGTAAGACTTAGTAATCTAGATTGGATGTACTCTTGATCTTCTTGACCTCTTCATCTTTACATCTCATGCATGTCTTTGAGTTAAGTACAATTGTCTTTCCATGCCTTCATTTGTTTGATACATAATTGCTTGTCCAATTGCCATGATACATGACTATGAAGGTGATCCAATAGTAGAAGCACAAACCCAAAAAGATTTTGCCGTTTTTCTGCATACATAAATCATGCTATCTCGTATTCTATAGTTGAGCATTTGCTCGAGGACGAGCAAACCTTAAGTATGGGGTATTTTGATAACACGATTTATGATCTAGATTTAGGTAATCATTTAGGTAGATTTCTCACTCATTCATGCATGGTTTAGCATTAGTTCAAGACGTTTTGCACTCAATTCATGTATTTTGTCGAGATAGACGTCTACACGGACTCTTGCGTGTTTTATAGGTATTTCGGGAAATTTAGGAGCTAAAACGATGCGTTGAGAATCGATCATCTAGATGACACACCCTCGGACTCATTGGGACACAAATCAAGGGCTAAGGAGGACTCATGGAACCTTGCCAACACTAGCCATGCACCAAATCACAGCTTAATGATCAAAGGCGAAGTTTCTGCATAGAATCACGGTTCTCTGACAGATCACGGCCGTGGAATCAACCGTGGATTTTGCCAGATTCTTGTGACAGTTGTGCCACGACTCTCATGGCCAGCTCATGCAAGTTTGTTATAAAAGTGGTCCTTCATGGGCTGTGAGAGGCAGCTGGGGTAGTTTGGGAGCAGCTCATCCATTATCCATTTCTCTCTAACAAATATATTCTCTCAACAAGAAGTTTTTCTAGGAAGGAAAGTGTCAAAGAGAAGAAGAAGAGCTCCATTGAAGAGGAGGAGAAGAACACACACCATAGCTTTCTTGTATTTCGGATTCCGTTTTCTAGAATTTGTATGAACCTTTGAACCTTCTTTTGGAAGGGTTGTAAGTTGCTCTAATTCTAATCTTCAGCTTAGTTTTGAATTAAGTTCACTTGTTCATCTCTTTTCTTTCATTATCTTGCAATGGATGTTATGATTTTATGTTTGTTTGTTTCGATTTCCATTATGAATGTTGTAGGCTAAATTGATGTGGTTCTAGGGTAAGGAAAGGATGGTTATGGCTAGGGCTATGATAGGACGGACTTAGATTTACCTTTGGATGACTTTTGCTTATGAACGTAGATGCTGTTAGAAATCACGGGTAGTTCTTGTAGAATCACGGCCGTGGTTTAGGTAGAACAAACCGTGATTTTCCCTGGTTCGAAGGATCTTGCATTAGATCTATAAAATGTTGAAACCCTAAGTGTTTGCTGAGTTTAACCTTCCCTAGGGTGACCTAGTGTAGTGACTAAGTGTTAGGAGAGACTTACCCGGTAATCCTTGCTCTTAGAATCTAAAGATAACAAACCTTAGGTAGTGGTGAGCCTAATAAGCCGCCATTGGATTAGATGTGCTAGGATAGTTGTTTAGGACTTCCCTTTCCAAGACTTACCCGGTAAGGATAGGTTAGATCTCTAATTAATAATCCGGTTTGTGTAGAATTCCTATCCTTAGGTTCTTAGAGACTTACCCGGTAATGAGACCTTAGGAGTGGACTAGTTGGACCATGAGACCTACCCGGTAATTGATCCCAAATTAGATACACTTAATCCCAACATATCATAGTTAATTCAAAGAATGAATAGATAACTTGAGTCTTATGCCATAACCGGAACTTCCAACCCCTAGAATCCGTCTTCTCTTTCTTTGATCATTGTCTTGTTTAGCTTGTTCATTTGTGTTGATTCTTAGTTTAGTTTGATTGTTTACTTTGCATGAATCGTGATCTTTGATTGATCACCAAAAAACCAACTAAAAACATTTGAGATTTTCACTTCCTTATTTCTTTCTTTTCCTTCGACCTAGATCTTTACTAAACTCAATCACAATTTGAATCAATTTCACCTTAGTCTTTGTGTTCGACCTCGGAATACTAACCCTTCTACAAACGTCCCGTACACTGCGGGTTTCGCTAGGTAGTTAGGATTTAGTTCGAGTTATAAATTTAAAACCCATTTGCGCATCATGATCTTAGCGTAACAAGTTTTTGGCGCCGTTGCCGGGGACTAGGTCTAGATTGAGTCTATTTTGTGATTGTTTCTAGTGTAGATCTTTCTTGTTGCTTTTGATCTCTTTTTGGTTTGTGTCTTTGCTTTTCAGGACATCTGTTACTCTTTAGGTGCATGCGAAGATCTCGTGGAAAGGATTTAGCTCCATTCGATCCCGAACCGGAGAAAACCCTTCGATCTAGATCCAAGAACATCCGAAAAGAGAGAGATGGCCGGAAGAAACCTCCAAGCTGAGTTGGATGAAGCCTTAGAGCAAATAAGGCTAAGAGATGAGCTCTTGGAAGAAGAAAGGAGACTTGCCAATGAGAGGCAAGAGGAAACTAGGAGGGAGATTGAGGAGATTAGGCAAGCCCTTGTTCAAGGAGAGCTTAATCGCCGACAACCTCCACCTCCTCCACCACAACCGCAGCCGGCGGCTAATGTTAGGGTCGTTCCCATTGCTATTGAGGAGCCACAAACCCTAGGGAGACGTATGGATCTGGCACAAAGAGCACACCGACCGGGTGTGAATCTAGGAGATCCCGCAACCCACAACGTCTATCTCGACAAAATACATGAATTGAGTGCAAAACGTCTTGAACTAATGCTAAACCATGCATGAATGAGTGAGAAATCTACCTAAATGATTACCTAAATCTAGATTATAAATCGTGTTATCAATAGCACTATGCTCAAAAGAAATCACAAACTCCTTAGTAATCTCCTCATATGCGTCTTCCCTAATAGCGGAGAAGACGATCAAACCGGCTCTATGTAGAAGCCACGTTAGGTCATTCACTACATTCAGCGCCTCTAACTCCTCAAGAACTAAGTAGCGTGGTCCTATGACCGGCCTCTTCTCGATCCTTTCTAAGGCATCGAGGTAATCCTCATGGATTATTGGAATTCTAGGAGGTGGGGGTGATGGTGGCTCACTAGTGGGTACTTGGGAGGAGGAGGTAGTGTCTCCTTTCCTCTTCTTGTTCCTATTCGACTTCCTCCTAAACAAATCCATTGCAGAGGGAAAATCACGGTCTGTTCTACAGAAACTACGGCCGTGGAAACTACAGGGACCGTGGTTTGGCTCTGTTTTGCTCAAACTTCAACAAATCAATCACCAAACTCAGCAAAGCCTGTCCTAGACTAATTTCAACCTCAATCCTATGCGATGCCTCTAAGTTCTTGCGAGAAATAGACCCGAATTGACAAAGTAGAGAAATTAGAGGAAAACCTAGGTTTTTAAATCTTTGAATCCAAATTCGGTCTTCTGCAGGGATTGTCCACTTGATTCGTTGATTGGATATTGTAGATGATCGGAAATGCTTCACTTTAGCACCAAGAATCGTTCGAAACGGTTTCCGAACGAAGAATTTCGAGATGGGGAGGATTTTTGGACTTTAGGTCGTGGAAGAGGGGCGTGGAATTGGGGAATGGGGTGGATTTTGTGAAGAAGGTGGTTTATATAGTGACCGTAAAATTTTTGGAAAATCACAGTTACTCGGGGTGTTCCACGGCCGTGGTTTTGTACGGAACCGTGGTTTTGGTGATTTTTCTCAGATTTTTGCAAATTACGGTCACTGTAGCTTCCACGACCGTGGTTTAGGGCGTGGAACTCTTTGTAATGTGCCAAAATCCAAGTTTCGTCAATTCTTTCTAACTTTTTCCTTTCCATTGCCTATCCCATTGTTCCTACATCCAAAAACACGACATACCGGGAGGTATCGAGGGCAAAAACAAAGCAAAAACGACTAAACTAATCTAATCTAAGAATGATAAACAAAAGTATAAGTACAATACCTCGGGTTGCCTCCCAAGAAGCGCTTGTTTAATGTCCGTAGCTAGACCGTACTTACATCTATTCGAGTGCGGTAGGCGCGAACTCCTCAGCTTGGAGTTTCGGTGAATACTTCTTGAGTCGTTGACCGTTCACCTTAAAGCTTCCGCCCTTTTCACCCCATACTTCAACTGCGCCATGGGGAAAAACATGTTTGATTAGATAAGGTCCAGTCCAACAAGATTTAAGCTTACATGGAAAGAGACGAAGTCTTGAATTGAAGAGGAGAACTTGATCTCCTTCTTTGAGGTCCTTTGGAATGATATGCTTATCATGCCAACACTTCGCTCTCTCCTTATAGATCTTGGCGTGCTCATAAGCGTTTAAGCGAAGTTATTCAAGCTCATTAAGGTCCAAAAGGCGCTTCTCGCCCGCTTCCTTCATGCTAAAGTTCAACCACTTAACTGCCCAATACGCTTTATGTTCCAGCTCCACCGGTAAGTGACAAGACTTCCCATACACAAGGTTGTATGGTGTTGTTCCTATGGGAGTCTTGTATGCAGTCCTATACGCCCATAATGCATCGTCTAGTTTCAAAGACCAATCCTTCCTTGTCTTCGAAACTGTTTTCTCTAGGATTCTTTTTATCTCCCTATTCGAAATCTCCACTTGTCCACTCGTTTGTGGATGATAAGGAGTGGCTATCTTGTGAGTCCCCCCATACTTAGCTAGTAGAGCTTTGAATCGTCGGGCAATAAAGTGAGAGCCTCCATCACTAGTGATAGTCCGTGGTGTCCCAAACCTTGGGAAGATAGTTCTATTGAAGAACTTAACTACAACCATAGCATCATTAGTTGGAGAGGCAATTGCATCAACCCATCTCAAAACATAATCTATAGCTAGAAGTGTGTATTAGTTTCCACAAGATGATGGGAAAGGTCCCATGAAGTCTACTCCCCAAACGTCAAAGATCTCTACCTCCTGAATGTTGTTAAGAGGCATTTCGTTTCTCCTAAATATGTTCCTTGTTCTTTGACAAGCATCACAACAGGAAACAAAGGTTTGCACATGTTTAAATAAAGTAGGCAAAAAAAAACCAGATTGCAATACCTTAGCGCTAGTCTTATTTGAGCTAGCGTGTCCTCCACAAGGTAGTGAATGACAATGACGGATGACACTTTGCATCTCGTCTTCCGGCACACATCTTCGAATGATGCCGTCAGGACCTCTCTTGAAGAGTAGAGGTTCATTCCAAAAGTATTCCCGGACATCCTTAAAGAACTTCTTCCTTTGTGCATAGGATAGTCCGGGCGGTATTTCCTGACAAACTAAATAGTTAACAAAATCAGCAAACCATGGTTCGTTACCTTTAGTTATTTTGTCGATGCACTCCTCTATGATGTGTAAATGCTCGTCTGGAAAGAAGTCATCTATAGGTAGATTGTCGTCCTCTAGATGTGGTAGACGACTCAAATGATCTGCAACAGAATTTTCCGAACCCTTCTTGTCACGGATCTCTAGATCGAATTATTGTAGGAGAAGAATCCATCTAATCAGCCTTGGTTTCGCATCCTTCTTTGCAAGTAGATACCGGATCGCAGCATGATCCATGTATACAATCACCTTTGCACCTACAAGATAAGAACGAAACTTTTCAAATGCATAAACAATAGCTAGAAATTCCTTTTCAGTAGTGGTGTAGTTAAGTTGCCCTTCATCTAGCGTCTTGCTAGCGTAGTAGATAGCACGGGTTCGGCCTTCCTTCTTTTGTCCAAGCACAACTCCTATAGCTACGTCACTTGCATCACACATAACCTCGAATGGAAGATTCCAATCCGGAGGTTGAATGATCGGGGCTGAGATTAGAGCTTCCCGAATCTTATGAAACACATCTAAGCACTCCTGCGAGAAATCAAAAACTGCATCCTTCATCAATAGATTAGTAAGCGGTTTTGATATCTTAGAGAAATCCTTTATAAATGTCTATAAAATCCAGCATGTCGTAGAAAGCTTCTTATCCCCTTCACCGAAGATGGAGGAGGGAGCTTTTCTATGGTTTCTATCTTAGCCTTATCTACCTCAATCCCTCTACTAGAGATCAAGTGTCCAAGTACAATGCCTTCCTTCACCATAAATTGACACTTCTCCCAATTAAGAACTAGGTTAGTGTCTTCACACCTTTGTAGCACAAGAGAAAGGTTAGAGAGACAATTATTAAAAGAGGAACCATAAACAGAAAAGTCATCCATGAAAACCTCCATGATTTCCTCTATGTACTCCGAGAAGATAGCCATCATGCACCTTTGGAAGGTGGCTGGGGCGTTGCAAAGCCCGAATGGCATTCTCCTATAAGCGAACGTACCCCATGGGCACGTGAATGTGGTCTTCTCTTGATCGTCAAGATGAATCAGAATCTGAAAGAAGCCACTATAGCCATCAAGATAGCAAAAATGAGAGTGTTGTGCTAACCTTTCAAACATTTGGTCAATGAAGGGTAATGGGAAGTGATCCTTTCTATTTGCATTGTTTAGCTTCCGGTAATCAATGCACATCCTCCATCCAGTCGCGGTTCTTGTAGGAATGAGCTCATTGTTCTTATTGGTGATAACCGTCATTCCTCCCTTCTTTGGAACAACCTGTACGAGACTCACCCACTTGCTATCGGAGATAGGGTAGATGATACCTGCATCAAGTAGTTTAAGAATTTCCTTCTTGACAACCTCTTTCATGGTCGGATTTAACCGCCTTTGAGGTTGTCGTGAAGTTCTAAAGTCTTCTTCCATTAGGATCTTATGCATGCATAATGAAGGTTTAATTCCTACTAGATCCTCTATAGTGTAACCTAAGGCTTTCCTATGTTTCCTTAGAATAACCATAAGCTGACTATGTTCATCTTCACTTATATCGGAACTAACAATTACCGAAAAAGTAGAATTAGTTCCTAGAAATGCGTACCTTAGATGTGTAGGAAGTGGTTTCAATTCAATCACTATTGGAGTCTCTAGTGGTTCTTGAGGAGTGTCCAATGCTTCCTTAGAAGTCTCTAAGGGTATAAAAGTTGTTGAAGTAGACTCAAGAGCATTGGTAGAAAGAACGTAATTGTTCTCAGAATTTCCCAAAATTACGGCACCTCTGTTTCCTCCACGGCCGTGGTTTAGGGCATGGAAGTCAATTACGGCACCTCTGATAGTTCCATGGCCGTGGTTTTGGCCTTGTAACTTACTAGAGTCCTCTGAATAGCTAATTACGGTCATGCTGGTGGAAACCACGGCCGTGGAATAGCACGACTGGCCGTGATTCCTCACGTTTTCTGACCCATCGTAGAGTTTTTCAAACTTTTCTTCATGCACTTCCTTTAGCTCCTCTAAGGCTTCAATTTCCTTATTGCATTCCTCTTCTTCTCCTTTCTCCATAATGCTCATAGTGATCGCCTTTTGCAATGGATCTTTGAATAGAATCGAGCTTACTTCCTCTCTAGATGCCTCTTCATCATGGATGTTGAACATATTTTCTCCAAGAGTTGGCTCTTTCATCAAAGTGTAAAGAACAAACTCTACTTTTTCCTCTCCTATGTCGAAGGCGAGTCTAGCATTCTTGCAATCCACCATACAACCGGATGTTGCAAAAAATGGTCTTCCGAGTATGATCGGGACCGGACTATCTGCAGGAATGTCAAGCACAACAAAGTCTATTGGAACATAGAACTTACCAAGCTTGATCGGGACGTCTTCAATGATACCGACGGGACGAGTTATGGATCGATCCGCCATGTATAATGTCATCTTCACCGGTTTAGGTTCGCCTAAGCCGATCTTCCTGCATAAGGCAAGCGGAATGATGCTAACGCTTGCTCCTAAATCACATAATGCATCATATGTGACATCTCGTACTCCGATTGGAACACAAAATGACCCCGGATCCTTCAATTTTGGGGGCATCTTTTCCTTCATCGTTTTGATGAGATGCGACGATTCCGAACTCATCTTGACTTTCCAAAGTCTTCCAGTTTTCTCTTATTAGAGAGGATCTCCTTTAAGAACTTTCCATAAGATGGCATACCTACAATTGCATCAATGAAAGGTATATTAATATGCAGTTTGCTCATTTGTTCAATGAACTTACCGAATTGTTTGTCTAGACGCGCTCTTGCTCTAGATTATGGAAATGGTAGGGGAGGTTTGTAAGCTGGAGGAAAAATGTAGATGTCTTCCTTCTCCTTCCCCTTTTCCTTCTCCTTTTCGATGGGGACTTCAACAAACTTAGGCTGCGGGTCGGTAGTTGTTGCTCCGCTCCTAGTTGTGATAGCCATCACCCTTCCTTTCGGGTTATCTTCCGTCTTTCGTGGAAGTTTTCCTTGATTTCTAGGAACTTGCTCAGCATTGCTGAATATTTGGTTTTCTATAACTTTTTGAGCTTTATCAACCTTAGTGATGTGATTCTCCAACCCTTGAAGCTTTCCCAAAATTGTTTCCAGCATGGGATCGGGCTTCTCTTTCCTCGAAGTGCTTCCACTATTAGATGTTTGCCCCTGGCTTTTCAAAGGAATTGAAGAAGAAGATGGTGGAGTTAGTGAATTTCCTGAATTGGGATAAGAATTACCGGAATTTTGTTGTTGGTTGGAACGCCAATTGTTGTTGCTTGAACTCCTATTGTTGTTCCAATTATTGTCCGGTTGTTGTTCCGGCTGTTGCGATTGGTATTCTCATTCCCATTATGGTTATTGTTGTTTCCTAAATAACCAACATCTTGCTCCTTAGGCTTTTGAAAGCTAGCTTTGATGAATTCCTTTAATTCTTTAATCTCGGTGTTGAGCGAAAAGATTTGAGTTTGGGCAGCTTGTGTTAGCTTCGCTCCTTGCTCTACTTGGTTAGCTTCCGCCTTCCGATGAGAGTATTTCTCAATGACTCGGGCTTGCTTCTCAATGAAGTCCCAAGCGTCATCTTCCCTCATGTCCATGAATGAGCCACATGAAAGAAATTGGAGCTTGAATTGTGTTTCCACACCTAACCCCTTGTAGTATATCTCCAACAACCCCTATTTGGAAATGCCATGGTGTGGGCAATCCAATAATAAATCCTGAAATCTTTCCCAAGAGTGAAACAAACTTTCATTATATCTCATGGAAAAAGCATTGATTTTACCTCTCAACTCCGCCGTCTTGGATGGCGGAAAAAACTTGGTTAGGAACTCCGAAGATAGATCCTCCCATGTGTTGAGTCTTCCATTTGGAAGAGCTTGATACCAAGATAAAACATTCCCCTTCAAAGAGAAGAAGAACAGCTTGATCTTGTAATTGTTGGTGGTTGCTTTCTTTAGCTTCATTGTCTCCATCATAATCTCAAAATTCTGTAAATGTTGATGTGGAGATTCAACACTCGTTCCTCCAAACTGGCTTTGGAGAACAATGGTAATAACTTGTGGGTTAAAGCTAAACCCCTGAATATCGTCAGCATCAAAATTCACACCTAGACAGCGTGGTTGCTGGATCGGATCCATCCTTTGGCCAAGAGTTCTTGGCTCTTCTTCTACACGAGCGGCTCTCGCACCCCCAGCTGGGACACGAGGAGTTGCGGCTAGTATTGTATTAATCCAGACTGGATTGATCGTTGGATCAATCTCCTCTAGTGGTGACATATCCGGATCGAATTCCTCATCATCGGATGATTCCACCCTAATGGACTTAGTTGGCTTCTTGACCTTCTTCTTCTTTTTAGTATCATTCAGCTCCAACTTCATGTCCAACATCATAGCCCTGAGTTCATCAATTTGGAATTGATGACTCGTTTCCACATCTATACGAGCTTTCTCACTCAACCTAAGTTGACGTTGAGATTCGTCTAATTCCGCTTGGACATCTCTCTCTTTATTTTCATCCATCTTTCTTTCCTTGGCTTTCTTCCTAAGAGTTTTCTCAAGTTCCGGATCAAAAGGTATGAGGTCTTTGTTGGATCTAGACCTGCTCATATACCTAAAAGAACCTGCAAATACCACTCACAAGAGATATCAAATAACAAGAGCAAAGCTCCCAAGCTCGACAACCGAAAACCGAAGTTTGGTTTAGACCAAATCCCTGGCAACGGCGCCAAAAACTTGTTCGCCCTAAAACGTGCGTGCAATCAAGTCTTAAATTTATAAAACTAGAATAAAAGCAAGCGAACCCGCAATGTACGGATCGGCGTAGATTAGCAAGTATTCCAAAGTGTCGATCACAGGGATTTGGTGAAACAAAACCCAATCTCAAGTTATCGAGCAAATAAAAGGTAAAGCTTTGCAAATATTGGGAAAATAACAACCCTAAAGATCCAAGTATTTAATTGTGGCAATCGATTCAAGATATACTAAAGACCTAAGGATAGAGTTAGGAGTTGCAAAGGTATGCTAAAGTAAAGCAACGTACGGTGAAGTTCCAAGACTTTATATGACTTATCTAAAGACACCCTCTATAAAGGTTGTTGAGGCTTCAGCATAGAAAGGATCTATGGACAAGAATTAATCTCAAATACCCAAACTTGTAACCCAAGGATCAAGACGAACTAAAACGATTAAGGTTGTGACACTCGAAATCGAAATAGAGGGTGATGAGTCTCACTAATACCTAGAAGAGGGTAAACCAAGACTAGATTAAAGCTAATCTTTAACCTTGGATCAAAGTAAAAGCAAGGTTCGTATACTAGGGTAAATCATGGTCAGATCTTGAGAACCACGGCCGTGGAACTCCAAGAACAGGCCGTGATTTGGGTTCGTCGACGAGATCTCTCTAACTCTCAGGGTCCAATCAATTTACGATCGATCTATCATCATCTAAGCCACAACTATCAACCCTTCACCTTAGAATTGCTAAAGGGTTTTAGCCAATAACCATTGTCATAATATCAATATTCAAATTAAAGAGAATGAAAGATGAAAACCCTTGAATACTCAATAAAACTTCAAAACCAATTCTCAAATCCGTAACACAAGAAGCAATGTTTATTGGATTCAAAATGTATAACACAAAACCTCACAAGAATCTAAGGCAAGTATGAAGAACAAATTGTCAATTCGCCTTCAATATCAAAACCTAAGAAAGAGGCTAAACCTTCGGCGATCTTCAATCCACCCTAGGTAAGAATGCTCCAAGCAAGGTGAGCGGCCGTCAGCGTCCGCTCCGGATTAGACGCAAATGTTGCGAGATTTAGCGGGCTTAAGCGCGGATTCCCAAAACTCTCTTTTCTGACCTTTTTATAAGACCGGAAAAAAATAACCGTCTCGGTCCATTACGTAAATAACGTGGCAAATAAAGACTCGTCAAAAGATCGCCTAAATCACGGTCTCAAGAGTTTCCACGACCGTGGTTTAGGGCGTGGAATTGGATTACGGTCTCTTGTGACTTCCACGACCGTACTTTAGGCCGTGTAACTTACTGGAGTGCTCCACGCTCATGATGCCAAGATCCACGGCCGTGGTTTAGAGCGTGGACTCTTCTACGACCGTAATTCAGGGCGTGAAAGTGTAGAATACTTGTAGTTGCCTTTGTGTCGTGACATTCTTCATCCTAGCTCCTTCCTTAGCTTCCTTGATGTGTTCCTAATCCTCGAACATGATCGAATCCTCTCTTTTCTCTCTCAATAGCTCCCATTTAGCTCCTTTTCGCCTACAATCAACACAAGGCTAGTGTAGACATCCATATCGACAATAATAGAGGAACAAGCTAACAATTGCTTCTGAACTTCATCCATGTACACAATAATGAGGGAAAAATAATCAAAATAAGTGCCTAGAATATCGCAATATTTCATGTTAACAGTTAGTTTGGTTTATAATCTTGCATCAATTGTGATCTTGTTTGATCACCACAAAACCAACCCAAAAACATTATGATTTGCATTTCTTTATTCCTTTCTCTTTTCTTAGACTAGATTTCCACTATCCATAATCACCTATTTGATTTGATTTCACCTTAGTCTCTATGTTTGACCTCGGAATATTATCCTTGTTACAAAACGACCCATACACTGTGGGTTCGCTAGGAGTTAGGAGATTATATCGAATTATAAATTTAAGACTTTTGTGCTACACAATCTAAGCATAACAAGTTTTTGGCGCCGTTGCCGGGGACTAGGTCTTGATTGAATCATTGTTTGTGATTGTTTATAGTGTAGGTCTTTCTTGTTTCTTTTGATCTTGTTTGGTTTGTATCTTTGAGTTTTCAGGACATCTCTCATTCTTTATGTGCATGCAAAGATCTCGTGGCAAGGATTTAGCTCCATTCGATCCCAAACCGGAGAAAACCATTAAAGCTAGATCTATGAGCATTAAGAAGAAGAAGGAGATGCCCACAAGAGATCTTCAAGCTGAGTTAGATGATGCCTTAGAGCAAATTTGGCTAAGGGATGAACTCTTGGAGAATGAGAGGAGACTTGCCAATGAGAGGCAAGAAGCAACTAGGAGGAAAATTGAAGAGATTAGGCAAGCTCTTGTGCAAAGGGAGCTTAATCGTCAACAACCTCCACCACCACCACCACCGTAGCCGGCGGTCAATGTTCGGTTTGAGCCGATCATCATTGAGGAGCCACAGACGTTAGGGCAATGTATGGATCCAGACCAAAGAGTGCACCGTCCGGGTGTAAATTTAGGAGATCCTGCAGCCCATGATTATAAGCTCTGCCCTCAAGTGCTATAAATGATCCGGCACAATCAATTTGGAGGGATGGAAGGAGAGTCTCCTCATCAACAGTTGATGAATTATGAGATCTTGATGCAGACTCTAAGACCGCCTAGATTGGAGAACAACAACCACAAGCTTAGGGCTTTTTCCTTCTCACTTAAGGATAAGGGCTTGGCTTGGTACCAATCCATTCCACTAGGACGTGTGAGTACTTGCGAGGAGATGACAACCGAGTTCTTGACAAAGTTCTTCCAACCTTCCAAGACATTAGAGCTAAGAGGGAAGATCAATGCATTCGTGATGAAGGATAGAGAGAGCCTATTCAAATCTTGGGAGAGGTTCAAGGACCTCCTCCTAGATTGTCCACACCATGGTATACCGAAGATAGAGCTATTGGAGATATATTTCAAGGGGCTTGATGAGGATACCCAATTCAAGCTCCAATCACTTTCCAGAGGAACTTTCATGGAGAAGAATGTGGATGAGGCTTGGGAGTTTGTAGAGAAGCAAGCCTTGGTGATAGAATGTACTCCCATAGGAAGAGTGATGAGAGGAAACTGGGAGTTTATGAAGTTAGTGAAGTCACCATGAGCAACTACAAACTTGATGCAATCAACAATAAGCTTAAGTCTTTGAGGGAGTTGTGTGCCACAACCTTGAAGAATCAAGCAAGTCCTCAAGTGCAAGTGCAAGATAACTTGGATTCTAAGGAGGAGGACAATAACTACATGGGAAGGGGAAACTTCAACAATTATCAAGGCCCTAGGAACTTCAACAACAACAGCCGTCAATACAACAATAACTGGCCTAATCACAACCATCCCGGGTTCTCCTATTCTAACCCGGATGGTGCCTTGAACCCTCCCGCTTCCACAAGCGCAGCCGCACCACCTAAGGCTTCACAAGAGCCTCTACCCGGTTTTGCTCAACCTCCAAAGGATAGGACCGAGATGATGTTTGAACAATTGCTTGGAAGGTTGAGTGGACTTGAGAGCACGGTGACATCCATTTCTAAAGCTCAAAAGGTGCTCGAAGCACAAGTGTTCCAAAAGGCGGGTGAAGCACAAAGGGATCTGGGAAAGCTTCCCGGAAGGACCGAGGACAACCCAAGAGGCCAAGTGTTGGCCATTACCACAAGGAGTGGGCTGAGCATGAAAGATCCCTTACCTAAGGGGAATGACAAGGGAAAGCAAGTAGTAGTGGAGGAAGAACCATTGCAAGAAGAAGGAGGCAAGAGCAAGGATGATGAGCCAACATATGTGGTACCACCTCCATACAAGCCACCGCCACTACCATTCCCACAATCACGAGCAAGTGCTCGTTTGGACAAAAATTTCGGTAAATTCTTTGAACTTATTTCTAAATTGCAAATTAACATTCCGTTCATGGATGCTATTCTAGGTATGCCGGCCTATGGAAAGTTTTTGAAGGAGATACTCTCTAACAAGAGGAAGTTGGAGGAGTATGGAGAAGTGAGAATGACAAAGAGATCTTCCGAATTGATTCAAACCATGAGGGAGGAGATGCCTCCTAAGCTAATAGATTGTTGAATGAGTTGAAATGAGTTGAATGATGATGAGCTTAATAGATTGTTGAATGAGTTGAAATTGCATAGGAGAGCCATAGGTTACACTATTGATGGTTTAGTTGGCACTAAACCTTCCTTGTGCATGCATAAAATCTTGATGGAAGACAACCATAAACCTTCAAGTGAACCTCAAAGAAGATTGAACCCTATTATGAAAGAGGTAGTCAAAAATGAAATCCTTAAATTGCTAGATGCGGGAATCATTTTCCCGATTTCGGATAGTAAGTGGGTTTGTCCCGTACATGTTGTTCCTAAGAAGGGTGGTATGACCGTAGTAACTAATGAGAACAATGAACTAATCCCTACTAGGACGGTTACGGGGTGAAGAATGTGCATTGACTATAGGAAGCTAAATGTTGCCTCTAGGAAAGATCACTTCCCTCTTCCCTTTATTGTCCAAATGCTAGAGAGATTAGCTCAACATTCACACTTTTGTTACTTAGATGGCTATAGTGGGTTTTTCCAAATCCCTATTCACCCGGATGACCAAGAGAAAACAACATTTACATGTCCTTGGGGAACATTTGCATATAGGAGAATGCCATTTGGGTTGTGTAATGCAACAGCCACCTTTCAAAGGTGTATGATAGCTATTTTTCTGAATATATTGAAAATATCATGGAAGTGTTTATGGATGATTTCTCGGTGTATGGATCTTCATTTTATGATTGCTTAGCTAACTTGTCTTTGGTGTTGAAGAGATGTAAGGAAACTAACCTTGTTTTGAATTGGGAGAAATGCCATTTCATGGTAAGTGAAGGCATAGTGTTGGGACATTTGGTTTCCCAATGGGGCATTGAGGTTGATAGAGCAAGGATAGAAACAATAGAGAAGTTGCCACAACTGATAACGTGATTTATGACGTTAGTATAGGCATACAATTAGATAGTTTTTCCCATTATTCATGCACGGTTTTGGCATTAGTTCACGGCATTTACACTCATTTCATGCATAATTCTAGAATAGACGTCTACACGAACCTTTGTCGGTGTTGTAGGTATTTCGGGGGTCTTTTGGACATTAACCGATGCATTCGAGGGCCAAGCCTCATGGTGGTACACATCCAAAGCTTTGAAGGAGCATAATTGGAGCAACAAAGGACACAAAGACCACTATTGGTGCAAGCAATGGAGCAAATCATGGCTAGACGATCATAGCATGCTTCTGTTGAAGAAAATTAGACCAACTGCCAGGAAAATCGGCCGATTTAGTTCACTGGGTCGATTTTCCTGCCTTCAACAACTTAAGCCACGTGTCCCACGATCTCTTGATCCGGCCTTGCTCTTGGTGGAGAATATAAGTGGGCCTGCAAGCTGTTGCTGATCTCTCCTCTCCCACATTCTCTCATTCACAGCTCATCATTGGGGATAGACTTGGAGGAAAAGAAAAACTCTCAAGGATTAAAGGAAGAAGAAGAACACCAAACATAGAGTAATAGTGAGGTTTTGAGTGATTTTGAGTGATTTTTGGAGTCTTGGATTGAAGAACTATTGCAAGGATTGTTAGGAACGTTTTGGAACTTCGTTTTAAGGGTTGTAAGTCTTGCTAAACTTAGATTCGGCTGAGATTTATTGATTTTACTTGCTCATCTTTCATCATCCATCTATGAAAACCATGTATGCTTGTGTGATGATTTTGGATCTTAATATGCATACTATTGGCTAGTTTATTGTGATTCTAGAGTGATGGATTGATGGTTATGGCTAGGGTGATGATAGAATGGATTTATATGTTAGTTTAGGATGATTTGTATGCACGAAACCCAAACCAGGAGGAAAAATCGCCCTGATCATCAGCCAGATCGGCCGATTTAGCCAAGATCCATCCGATTTATTCTCCTGTTGCTCTTTAAATGATGAATCTGTATGTTAGGGTGTTTGGTTGTTTAAATCCTAGTGTTTGTTAAGCCTAATTTAGCTTAGGATCACCTAATGCTATCAATCTAAGTGAGGGAAGAGATCTACTCAATGATTTCCGACCTTAGATACCTAAGATGATGAATACTAGGTAGTAGTGAGCCTCATAAGCCGCTATTGGATCGAGTGTGCTAGGATTATTGCTTGAGACTTCCCTATTCCAAGACTTACCCGGTAAGGAGAGGGTTACCCATTAAGTAGTATCCGGTTTGTGTAGAATTCCCTACTTTAACCCCTTGAGACCTACCCGGTAATAGGAGTTTGATGCGGGACTAGTGAAGTGAGAGACCTACCCGGTAATTGCTTCCATTAGTTAAACACTCTTCCCCAACACCGCAGCTCGTCCTTAGAATCCTTAGAACCTTGAGTCCAATGCCATAACCGGAAATCTTGACCTCTAGAATCCATTTTTCTCTCTTTGATCACATATCTTGTGTTTGTGTTGCTTGTTTATTTTGCTAGCTTGAGTTGTTAGTTTGATTCATTATCTTAATTGATTTGTGATCCTTGCTTGATCACCTAAAAACCCACCAAAAACATTTAGATTTTCATTTCCTTATTCCTTTCTCTTTTCTTAACTAGATCTTCACTAAACTTAATCACAAATCGAATTAATCTCATCTTAGTCTTTGTGTTCGGCCTCGGAATACTATCCCTACTACAAACGTCGCGTACACTGCGGGTTCTCTAGGAGTTAGGATAAATACAACGAGTATAAATTTAAAGCTTATTGCGTACACACATTACACATCCTGAGCGTAACAAGTTTTTGGCGCCGTTGCCGGGGACTAGGTCTAGATTGAGTCTATTTTGTGATTGTTTATAGTGTAGATCTTTCTTGTTGCTTTTGATCTCTCTTTGGTTTGTGTGTTTGCTTTTCAGGACATCTCTTACTCTTTAGGTGTATGCGAAGATCTCGTGGCAAGGATTTAGCTCCATTCGATCCCGAACTGGAGAAAACCCTTAGATCTAGATCCAAGAGCATTAAAAAGGGAAAAGAGATGGCCGGAAGAGATCTCCAAGCTGAATTGGATGAGGCTTTAGAGCAAATAAGGCTAAGAGATGAGCTCTTGGAGGAAGAAAGGAGACTTGCCAATGAGAGGCAAGAAGCAACTAAGAGGGAGATTGATGAGATTAGGCAAGCCCTTGTACAAGGAGAGCTTAATCGTCAACAACCTCCACCTCCTCCACCACCACAACCGCAGCCGGCGGCGAATGTTAGGGTTGAACCCATTGCTATTGAAGAGCCACAAACTTTGGGGAGACGTATGGATCCGGCACAACGAGCACACCGTCCGGGTGTGAACTTAGGAGATCCCGCAGCCCACAACTACGAGCTCCGCCCTCAAGTTCTACAAATGATCCGGCATAATCAATTTGGAGGGATGGAAGGAGAGTCTCCTCATCAACACTTGATGAACTACGAGATTTTGATGGAGACTCTTAGACCACCAAGATTGGAGAGCAACAACCATAAGCTTAGAGCTTTTTCCTTCTCTCTTAAGGACAAAGCCTTAGCTTGGTATCAATCTATTCCACAAGGGCGAGTTGGTACTTGGGAGGAGATGACAACCGAGTTTTTGACTAAGTTCTTCCCACCTTCCAAGACTACCGAATTAAGAGGGAAGATCAATGCCTTCGTGATGAAGGATAGAGAGAGTTTGTTCAAGTCTTGGGAGAGATTCAAAGACCTTCTCCTAGATTGTCCACACCATGGCATACCGAAAATTGAGCTATTGGAGATCTACTTCAAGGGACTTGATGAAGATAGCCAATTCAAGCTTCAATCTCTTTCCGGTGGGACTTTCATGGAGAAGCATGTGGATGATGCTTGGGAGTTTGTAGAGAAACAAGCTCTAGTGATTGAGAAATACTCCCATAGGAAGAGTGAAGGGAGAAAGGCGGGAGCATATGAGGTGAGTGAGGTCACCATGAGCAATTTCAAGCTTGGCGCCATCAACAACGAGCTAAAGTCCTTGAGGGAGTTGTGTGCTACAACTTTGAAGAACCAAGCGACTCCTCAAGTGCTTCCACAAGCTAACTTATCTTCCAAGGAGGAAGATGTGAATTACATGGGAAGGGGCAACTACAATAACTACCAAGGCCCAAGGAACTTCAACAACAACCGGCAATTCAACAATTACCGGCCCAACCACAACCATCCCGGGTTTTCCTATTCTAACCCGGATGGAGCCTTGAACCCTCCCGCTTCCACAAGCACAACTCCACCACCAAAAGCTTCACAAGAACCTCCACCCGGATTTACTCAACCTCCAAAAGATAGAACCGAAATGATGTTTGAGCAATTGCTTGGAAGGTTGAGCGGTCTTGAGAGTACGGTGACTTCAATTTCTAAAGCTCAAAAAGTATTGGAAGCACAAGTGTTCCAAAAAGAGGGTGAAGTACATAGAGATCCGGGGAAGCTTCCCGGAAGGACCGAAGAAAGGTCCTCAACTCCTCCAACTTCCTTTTGTTGGAGAGTATTTCCTTCAAGAACTTGCCATATGCCGGCATTCCTAAGATGGCATCCATGAACGGAATGTTAATATGCTTACACTTGCCCCAAGGAATTTACCAAAGTGATTTTCCTGAGTCTTTTCAGCATCAACCACTTGAATGTGAGCAACCATCAAGGGACTTCAAGGAGGCTTCCATGGCTTTGCAATCATCTCAACCTACATTGCATGGATTGTATCCAACCGAAAAAGGTCCTCAACTTGATCTTAAACCTCTTCCTTCTCATTTAAAGTATGCCTTCCTTGGTTTGAATTCTACTTATCCGGTGATTGTGAATGCATCTTTGAATGATGATGAACTTAATAGATTGTTGAATGAATTGAAACTGCATAGAAAGGCAATAGGATACACCATTAATGACCTTGTTGGCATTAAACCCTCTTTGTGCATGCATAAGATAATGATGGAAGATAACCATAAACCCTCTATTGAACATCAAAGACGATTGAATCCTATAATGAAAGAGGTAGTTAAGAAGGAGATCATAAAGTTGCTAGATGCGGGAATAATCTACCCTATTTCGGATAGTAAGTGGGTTAGTCCCGTACATGTGGTTCCTAAGAAGGGTGGGATGACCGTAGTAACTAATGAGAACAATGAACTAATCCCAACTAGGACGGTTACGGGATGGAGGATGTGTATTGATTATAGGAAGCTTAACATGGCCTCTAGGAAAGATCACTTCCCCCTTCCCTTTATTGACCAAATGCTAGAGAGATTAGCTCAACATTCTCATTTTTGCTACCTAGATGGCTATAGTGGATTCTTCCAAATCCCTATCCACCCCGATGACCAAGAGAAAACCACCTTTACATGTCCGTGGGGAACTTTTGCATATAGGAGAATGCCATTTGGGTTGTGTAATGCACCCGCCACCTTCCAAAGGTGTATGATGGCTATCTTTTCGGAATACATTGAAAATATCATGGAAGTGTTCATGGATGATTTCTCTGTTTATGGTTCTTCCTTTGATAATTGCTTGGCTAACTTGTCATTAGTATTGCAAAGATGTGAGGAGACAAATCTTGTCTTGAATTGGGAAAAATGCCACTTCATGGTAAGTGAAGGTATTGTGTTAGGACACTTGGTGTCTAACCGTGACATTGAGGTTGATAGGGCCAAGATTGAAACAATAGAGAAGTTGCCACCACCTACCTCGGTGAAAGGGCTAAGGAGTTTCCTAGGGCATGCCGGTTTTTACTGGAGGTTTATTCAAGACTTCTCTAAAATTTCTAAGCCTCTTACTAACCTACTAATGAAAGATGTTGAATTTGTTTTCTCCAAAGATTGCCTTGAGGCTTTTTGTAGGTTGAAGAACGCCTTAATGTCCGCACCTATCATGCCACCTCCGGATTGGAGCCTACCATTTGAGATCATGTGTGATGCAAGCGATGTAGCCGTTGGGGCTGTTTTGGGGCAAAGGAAAGATGGGCGCACTCATGCCATATATTATGCTAGCAAGACGCTAGATGATGCCAAACTCAATTATGCTACAACCGAGAAGGAGTTGCTAGCGGTGGTGTATGCTTTTGAGAAGTTCCGCTCATATCTTGTTGGAGCGAAGGTCATAGTATATACGGATCATGCTGCGATCCGTTATCTCCTTACCAAGAAGGATGCAAAACCAAGGTTGATTCGGTGGATTCTTCTTCTTCAAGAGTTTGATTTGGAAATCCGGGACAAGAAGGGATCCGAGAACTCCGTGGCGGATGACCTTAGTAGACTCCCACCATTGGAGCTTGAAAGAGATGACATCCCGATTGATGATTCATTCCGGGATGAGCAATTGCAAATGGTAGAGGAATGTTTGTTCCAAGTGTCTAGAGGAAGTGAGCCATGGTATACCGACATTGTGAACTATCTTGTGTGTGAGGAAGTTCCTCCCGGATTGACATATGCCCAAAGGAAGAAGTTCTTCAAGGATATGAGGCACTACTATTGGAGTGAACCACTTTTGTTCAAGAGAGGGCCGGATGGAATGTTTAGGAGATGCATATCGGAGGATGAGGTAGAGAGTGTGATCCGCCATTGTCATTCCTTGCCATGTGGAGGGCATGCTAGCTCACACAAGACATGTAAGAAAGTGTTGCAATCGGGCTTCTTTTGGCCGAGTTTGTTCAAGGATGTGCAAAGCTTTGTGGTAGCTTGTGATGCTTGCCAAAGGACGGGCAACATCTCAAGGAGGAATGAGATGCCCTTGAACAACATACAAGAGGTGGAGGTATTTGATGTGTGGGGTGTGGACTTCATGGGACCATTCCCTTCGTCATGTGGCAACCTCTACATCCTATTGGCGGTGGATTATGTTTCGAGATGGGTGGAAGCAATCGCCTCTCCTACAAATGATGCCAAGGTTGTGGTGCGGTTCTTCAACCGAGTGATCTTCCCTAGGTTTGGAACACCAAGGGTAATCATAAGTGATGGAGGGAAGCACTTCACCAATAGGAACTTTGGGGCACTTTTGGCTAAGTATAAGGTGACTCATAAGGTGGCAACACCTTACCATCCCCAAACTAGTGTCCAAGTGGAGATCTCCAACCGGGAGATAAAGGGAATTCTTGAGAAGACGGTCTCTAGGACAAGAAAGGATTGGGCTATGAAGCTCGATGATGCTTTGTGGGCTTATAGGACCGCTTTCAAGACACCAATTGGCACCACTCCTTACAAGTTAGTCTATGGCAAGTCTTGCCACCTTCTGGTAGAGATGGAGCATAGAGCATATTGGGCTATAAGGTGGTTGAATTTCGACCTCAAGGAGGCCGGTGAGAAGCGGTTGCTAGACATGAACGCCCTTGAAGAGATCCGGTTGGATGCTTATGAGAATGCCCGGATTTACAAGGAGAGGACCAAGCGTTGGCATGACAAGTGCCTCCTCCCAAAAGAGTTGAATGAAGGCGACTTGGTGCTTCTCTTCAACTCGAGGCTGCGACTTTTCCCCGGAAAGCTCAAATCAAGATGGACGGGTCCTATGTTGTGAAGAAAGTTTTTCCTCATGGAGCGGTAGAGATAGGAGGAGATCATTGTGGTAACTTTAAGGTGAATGGGCACCGTTTGAAGAAGTACATCCCGGAAGCCCCGGTGGAAGTGATTGCCCCGCTTCACCTTGATTGAAACGCTCCTGAATTTGGTCAAGCTAATGACCTTAAAGAAGCGCTTAATGGGAGGCAACCCATTGGTACATATTTTTCCCTTTCTTTTTCTTGCTTTTGTTTGATCTTACTCTTGGTGTGCTTTGTTTTTCTTTTGTGTTTTTGAGTGCTAGGTCTTGTTGATTGTCGTGTGTGATGAGATATTGGAGTTCATGTGAAAACCTCATGGAACTGTTGAAGGTACAAGATCCAAGCACATGGATGAGGAGGGAATCACCCAGAAAAATCGGCCTGTTCTTCAGCCAGATCGGCCGATTTTCCTGGGCAACAGGGGCGATTTTTCCTTCTGTAATGGAGAGTAATGATCTCCAATCAAGCATGGGTGGAGCGGACGTGGAACTTGGACGGCTTGCGGTGCCAAGCGCGGGTTCCAACCTCTTAATGAACATCAAGAGCTCTCTACCATCCTTGATCGATCATCCACCATCATCATTCAATGTGAACCGAAATACCAAAGCATCACCAATTTTACATTGTGAGGACTCTCTTTCACTTCTTTATTTAGTTTACACATTAGGGACAATGTGTTTCTATGTATGAGGTGGGGTTTTCATGATCACTTGCATGATTAGCATCTAGGATAGTTTAATATTGTCACATGTTTCATTATGTCTTGCATTGTACATACATATTTCGAAAAAAAAAAATTCAAAAAAAAAATCAGAAAATTTTAAAAATTTTTAGTGCTTCTAAAGCTTGGGAATGACCCTTATGATGAAATTGTCTTGTGAATTGGCAATGGATGGCCTTATGTGTTGAATAGATGAATGCATATGTGGACTTGAAGTACTTATCTCGAATCCCATGAATGATTTGTGATCATGAATGTTTGCCTTGATTGAATTGAGTATTGAAAGTCGAAATTGCATGCTAGTTCTTGCACATCATTTAGGAATGAATGAGGCAATTCATTTTTCCCTACTTCTCATCTTGATCATGTTGTTTAAGCACCTCAATTGATGAAAAATTTAACCTCTTTTGACCCATCCGGGAATAGGAGCATGCTAGTGTGGTGATATGTGTGAAAAGCAAGTGTGGGGTGAAGTGATTGATGAAAGAATGATATGAATGAAGTGCTGAATTTGTTGTGAAAGTGTAGACAAAAATATAGGTTTGGGGACGTTGGTTTAAATGACAAGTAACTCGGCACACTTCACATAATCGGGTGTTGGTGCCTTGTCAAAGTCAAATAAACCAATAGTCCTAACGAGCTTTGGTATGTGTGCCCGGTGTGGATGCACCTCGAAAAATAGAAAAATCCCGAGGATGGCTAATGACCAAGGTTTCGGCTTTTGTACACCAATGCCATTGTCTCAAAAATAAGTGAAGGAAAAAGAAAAGAAAGAAAGGATGGAGAAAATATACACTTGAGGGAAGTTGATCGAGGACAAAATTGTGGAGTTAGTTCCTTTCCCGGATTAGCATCACATGACCTAGAAATTCCCACCTAACCACAACGTTTCTTAGCCTTTTCTGTTCTAAGTCCTTACGACCTAATTGCACGTGTGTAAGACTTAGTGATCTAGATTAGATATGCTCATGATCATCTTGACATCTTCATTTTCACTTCTCATGCATGCTTTCTAGTTAAGTATAATTCTCTTTCCATGCTTTCATTCATTTGATGCATGATTGATTGTCCTTTGCCATGAAACATGACTATGAAGGTGATCCAATGTTAGAAGCACAATTCCAAAACGATTTCGTTGTTTTTCTGCATGCATAAATCATGTCATCTCTTAGTCTATAGTTGGATCTTGCTCGGGGACGAGCAAATCTTAAGTATGGGGTATTTTAATAACGTGATTTATGATGTTAGTATAGGCATACAATTAGATAGTTTTTCCCATTATTCATGCACGGTTTTGGCATTAGTTCACGGCGTTTACACTCATTTCATGCATAATTCTAGAATAGACGTCTACACGAACCTTTGTCGGTGTTATAGGTATTTCGGGGGTCTTTTGGACATTAACCAATGCATTCGAGGGCCAAGCCTCATGGTGGTACACATCCAAAGCTTTGAAAGAGCATAATTGGAGCAACAAAGGACACAAAGACCACTATTGGTGCAAGCAATGGAGCAACTCATGGCTAGACGATCATAGCATGCTTCTGCTGAAGAAAATCGGACCAACTGCCAGGAAAATCGGCCGATTTAGTTCACTGGGTCGATTTTCCTGCCTTCAACAGCTTAAGCCACGTGTCCCACGATCTCTTGATCCGGCCTTGCTCTTGGTGGAGAATATAAGTGGGCCTGCAAGCTGTTGCTGATCTCTCCTCTCCCACATTCTCTCATTCATAGCTCATCATTGGGGATAGACTTATAGGAAAAGAAAAACTCTCAAGGATTGAAGGAAGAAGAAGAACACCAAACATAGAGTAATAGTGAGGTTTTGAGTGATTTTGAGTGATTTTTGGAGTCTTGGATTGAAGAACTATTGCAAGGATTGTTAGGAACGTTTTAGAACTTCGTTTTAAGGGTTGTAAGTCTTGCTAAACTTAGATTCGGCTGAGATTTATTGATTTTACTTGCTCATCTTTCATCATCCATCTATGAAAACCATGTATGCTTGTGTGATGATTTTGGATCTTAATATGCATACTATTGGCTAGTTTATTGTGATTCTGGAGTGATGGATTGATGGTTATGGCTAGGGTGATGATAGAATGGACTTGTATGTTAGTTTTGGATGATTTGTATGCACGAAACCCAAACCAAGAGGAAAAATCGCCTTGATCATCAGCCAGATCGGCCGATTTAGCCAAGATCCATCCGATTTATTCTCCTGTTGCTCTTTAAATGATGAATCTGTATGTTAGGGTGTTTGGTTGTTTAAATCCTAGTGTTTATTAAGCCTAATTTAGCTTAGGATCACCTAATGCTATCAATCTAAGTGAGGGAAGAGATCTACCCGATGATTTCCGAGATTAGATACCTAAGATGATGAATACTAGGTAGTAGTGAGCCTCATAAGCCGCTATTGGATCGAGTGTGCTAGGATTATTGCTTGAGACTTCCCTATTCCGAGACTTACCCGGTAAGGAGAGGGTTACCCCTTAAGTAGTATCCGGTTTGTGTAGAATTCCCTACTTTAACCCCTTGAGACCTACCCGGTAATAGGAGTTTGATGCGGGACTAGTGAAGTGAAAGACCTACCCGGTAATTTCTTCCATTAGTTAAACACTCTTCCACAACACCGCAGCTCGTCCTTAGAATCCTTAGAACCTTGAGTCCAATGCCATAACCGGAAATCTTGACCTCTAGAATCCATTTTTCTCTCTTTGATCACATATCTTGTGTTTGTGTTGCTTGTTTATTTTGCTAGCTTGAGTTGTTAGTTTGATTCATTATCTTAATTGATTTGTGATCCTTGCTTGATCACCTAAAAACCCACCAAAAACATTTAGATTTTCATTCCCTTATTCCTTTCTCTTTTCTTAACTAGATCTTCTCTAAACTTAATCACAAATCGAATTAATCTCACCTTAGTCTTTGTGTTCGACCTCGGCATACTATCCCTACTACAAACGCCCCGTACACTGCGGGTTCGCCAGAAGTTAGGATAAATATAACGAGTATAAATTTAAAGCTTATTGCGTACACACATTACACATCCTGAGCGTAACAACAACCTACCTCGGTGAAAGGGGTAAGGAGTTTCTTGGGACATGCCGGTTTTTACCGAAGGTTTATAAAACATTTCTCTAAAATTTCTAAGCCTCTCACTAACCTACTAATGAATAATGTTGAATTTGTTTTCTCTAAGGATTGTCTTGAACCATTTTGTAGGTTTAAGAATGCCTTGATCTCCGCCCCTATCATGCAACCTCCGGATTGGAGCTTACCGTTTGAGATAATATGTGATGCGAGTGATGCTAGCAAGACGCTAGATGATGCCCAACTCAACTATGCCACAACTGAGAAGGATTTGCTTGCGGCAGTGTATGCCTTTGAGAAGTTCCGGTCAATCTTGTTGGAGCAAAGGTCATTGTGTACACGGATCATGCTGCGATCCGGTATCTTCTCACAAAGAAGGATGCCAAGCCTCGCCTCATTCGGTGAATCCTTCTCCTCCAAGAGTTTGACTTGGAAATTCAGGACAAGAAAGGTTCCAAAAATTCAGTGGCGGACCATCTTAGTAGGCTACCACCATGGGAGGTTGAGAGGGATGACATCCCGATTGATGACTCATTCCGGGATGAGCAATTGAAAATGATGGGGAGTGCTTACTTCAAGTGTCTAGAGGGAGTGAGTCATGGTATGCGGATATAGTGAACTACCTTGTGTGTGAGGAGGTACCACCCGGTTTGTCATATGCCCAAAGGAAAAAGTTCTTCAAGGATGTGAGGCTTTCTATTGGAGCGAGCCTCTCTTGTTCAAGAGAGGACCGGATGGAGTCTTTAGGAGGTTCATTCCGGAGGATGAGGTGAAGAGTGTGATCCGCCATTGTCACTCCTTACCATGTGGAGGCCATGCTAGCTCACACAAGACGTGTACAAAGGTATTGCAATCCGGCTTTTATTGGCCTAACTTGTTTAGGGATGTGCAAAATTTTGTAGTCGCATGTGATGCTTGCCAAAGGACGGGCAACATCTCAAGGAGGAATGAGATGCCCTTGAACAACATACAAGAGGTTGAGATATTCGATGTTTCGGGTGTGGACTTCATGGGGCCATTCCCCTCTTCATGTGGCAACCTATACATTCTCTTGGCGGTGGACTATGTGTCGAGATGGGTGGAGGCAATCACCTCTCCCACAAATGATGCCAAGTTTGTGGTGCGGTTCTTCAAGCGAGTCATCTTACCTAGGTTTGGAACACCGAGAGTGATCATAAGTGATGGAGGGAAGCATTTCACCAATAGGAACTTTGGGACACTTTTGGCTAAGTATGGGGTGACTCATAAGGTGGCGACACCTTACCATCCCCAAACTAGTGGCCAAGTGGAGATCTCCAACCGGGAGATAAAGGGGATACTTGAGAAGATGGTTTCTAGGACAAGAAAGGATTGGGCTATGAAGCTTGATGATGCTTTGTGGGCTTATAGAACCGCCTTCAAGACACCGATTGGCACCAGTCCCTACAAACTAGTTTATGGCAAGTCTTGCCAACTTCCGGTGGAGATGGAGCATAGGGCGTATTGGGCCATAAGGTGGCTTAATTTTGACCTCAACGAAGCCGGTGAGAAGAGGTTTCTAGACATTAATGCTCTTGAGGAGATCCGGTTGGATGCCTATGAAAGCACCCGGATTTACAAGGAAAGGACAAAGCGTTGGCATGACAAACGTCTCATCCCCAAGGAGTTGAGTGAAGGTGACTTAGTCCTTCTCTTCAACTCAAGGCTACGGCTCTTCCCAGGAAAACTAAGGCAAGTATGAAGAACAGGTTGTCAATCCGTCTACAATATCAAAACCTACGAAAGAGGCTAAACCTTCGGCGATCTTCAATCCACCCTAGGTAAGAATGCTCCAAGCAAGGTGAGCGGCCGTCAGCGTCCGCTCTGGATTAGACGCAAATGTTGCGAGATTTAGCGGGCGTAAGGGCGGATTCACAAAACTCTCTTTTCTGACCTTTTTATAAGACCGGAAAGAAATAACCGTCTCGGCCCATTACATAAATAACGTGGCAAATAAAGACTCGTCAAAAGATCGCTTAAATCACGGTCTCAAGAGTTTCCACGACCGTGGTTTAGGGCGTGGAATTGGATTACGGTCTCTTGTGACTTCCATGACCGTACTTTAGGCCGTGTAACTTACTGGAGTGCTCCACGCTCATGATGCCAAGATCCACGGCCGTGGTTTAGAGCGTGGACTCTTCTACGGCCGTAATTCTGGGCGTGTAAGTGTAGAATACTTGTAGTTTCCTTTGCGTCGTGACATTCTTCATCCTAGCTCCTTAGCTTCCTTGATGTGTTCCTAATCCTCGAACATGATCGAATCCTCTCTTTTCTCTCTCAATAGCTCCCATTTAGCTCCTTTTCGCCTACAATCAACACAAAGCTAGTGTAGACATCCATATCGACAATAATAGAGGAACAAGCTAACAATTTCTTCTGAACTTCATCCATGTACACAATAATGAGGGAAAAACAATCAAAATAAGTGCCTAGAATATCGCAATATTTCATGTTAACAGTTAGTTTGGTTTATAATCTTGCATCAATTGTGATCTTATTTGATCACCACAAAACCAACCCAAAAACATTATGATTTGCATTTCTTTATTCCTTTCTCTTTTCTTAGACTAGATTTCCACTATCCATAATCATCTATTTGATTCGATTTCACCTTAGTCTCTGTGTTTGACCTCGGAATATTATCCTTGTTACAAAACGACCCATACAATGTGGGTTCGCTAGGAGTTAAGAGATTATATCGAGTTATAAATTTAAGACTTTTGTGCTACACAATCTTAGCATAACAAGTTTTTGGCGCCGTTGCCAGGGACTAGGTCTAGATTGAATCATTGTTTGTGATTGTTTATAGTGTAGGTCTTACTTGTTGCTTTTGATCTTGTTTGGTTTGTATCTTTGAGTTTTTAGGAAATCTCTCATTCTTTAGGTGCATACAAAGATCTCGTGGCAAGGATTTAGCTCCATTTGATCCCGAACCGGAGAAAACCATTAAAGCTAGATCTAAGAGCATTAAGAAGAAGAAGGAGATGCCCGCAAGAGATCTTCAAGCTGAGTTAGATGATGCCTTAGAGCAAATTTGGATAAGGGATGAACTCTTGGAGAATGAGAGGAGACTTGCCAATGAGAGGCAAGAAGCAACTAGGAGGGAAATTGAAGAGATTTGGCAAGCTCTTGTGCAAAGGGAGCTTAATCGTCAACAACCTCCACCACCACCACCACCGTAGCCAGCGGTCAATGTTTGGTTTGAGACGATCATCGTTGAGGAGCCACAAACGTTAGGGCAATGTATGGATCTAGACCAAAGAGTGCACCGTCCGGGTGTAAATTTAGGAGATCCCGCAGCCCATGATTATAAGCTCTGCCGTCAAGTGCTACAAATTATCCGGCACAATCAATTTGGAGGGAAGGAAGGAGAGTCTCCTCATCAACAGTTGATGAATTATGAGATCTTGATGGAGACTCTAAGACCGCCTAGATTGGAGAACAACAACCACAAGCTTAGGGATTTTTCCTTCTCACTTAAGGATAAGGGCTTGGCTTGGTACCAATCCATTCCACTAGGACGTGTGAGTACTTGCGAGGAGATGACAACCGAGTTCTTGACAAAGTTCTTCCCACCTTCCAAGACATTAGAGCTAAGAGGGAAGATCAATGCCTTCGTGATGAAGGATAGAGAGAACCTATTCAAATCTTGGGAGAGGTTCAAGGACCTCCTCCTAGATTGTCCACACCATGGTATACCGAAGATAGAGCTATTGGTGATATATTTCAAGGGGCTTGATGAGGATAGCCAATTCAAGCTCCAATCACTTTCCAGAGGAGCTTTCATGGAGGAGAATGTGGATGAGGCTTGGGAGTTTGTAGAGAAGCAAGCCTTGGTGATAGAGAAGTACTCCCATAGGAAGAGTGATGAGAGGAAACCGGGAGTGTATGAAGTTAGTGAAGCCACCATGAGCAACTACAAACTTGATGCAATCAACAATAAGCTTAAGTCTTTGAGGGAGTTGTGTGCCACAACTTTGAAGAATCAAGCAAGTCCTCAAGTGCAAGTGCAAGATAACTTGGCTTCTAAGGAGGAGGACAATAACTACATAGGAAGGGGAAACTTCAACAATTATCAAGGCCCCAGGAACTTCAACAACAACAGCCGCCAATACAACAATTACCGGCCTAATCACAACATCCCGGGTTCTCCTATTCTAACCCGGATGGTGCCTTGAACCCTCCCGCTTCCACAAGCGCAGTCGCACCACCTAAGGCTTCACAAGAGCCTCTACCCGGTTTTTCTCAACCTCCAAAGGATAGGACCGAGATGATGTTTGAACAATTGCTTGGAAGGTTGAGTGGACTTGAGAGCACGGTGACATCCATTTCTAAAGCTCAAAAGGTGCTCGAAGCACAAGTGTTCCAAAAGGCGGGTGAAGCACAAAGGGATCCGGGAAAGCTTCCCGGAAGGACCGAGGACAACCCAAGAGGCCAAGTGTTGGCCATTACCACAAGGAGTGGGCTGAGTATGAAAGATCCCTTACCTAAGGGGAATGACAAGGGAAAGCAAGTAATAGTGGAGGAAGAACCATTGCAAGAAGAAGGAGTCAAGAGCAAGGATGATGAGCCAACATATGTGGCACCACCTCCGTACAAGCCACCACTACCATTCCCACAATCACGAGCAAGAGCTCGTTTGGACAAACATTTCGGTAAATTCCTTGAACTTATGTCTAAATTGCATATTAACATTCCGTTCATGGATGCTATTCTAGGTATGCCGGCCTATGGAAAGTTTTTGAAGGATATACTCTCCAACAAGAGGAATTTGGATGAGTATGGAGAAGTGAGAATGACAAAGAGATCTTCCGAATGATTCAAACCATGAGGGAGGAGATGCTTCCTAAGCTAAGAGATCCGGGATCTTTTTGTGTGCCGATTGGGGTTGGAGAAGTGCAATATGAAGCCGTATGTGATCTTGGAGCAAGTGTAAGCATTGTCCCGCTTGCACTTTGCAACAAGGTTGGGCTAGGAGAGCCGAAGCCGGTCAAGATGACCCTCTACATTGCGGACTGTTCCATCACTCATCCCGTAGGGATCCTAGAGGACATACAGGTTCAGCTTGGGAAGTTCTATGTGCCAATCGATTTTGTTGTCTTGGACATCTCGGCGGACTACCCGGTTCCTATCATTTTGGGAAGGCCATTCTTAGCCACATCCGGATGCTTAGTGGATTGCAAAAATGGAATCCTCTCCTTCAACATAGGAGAAGAGAATATCAAGTTCAAGCTGTCCACAATGATGAAGGGGCCAGCCCTCGGTGAAGATGTTTTCAACATTGTCGAGCAAGAGGAGTCTAGAGAAGTTGTGAGCTCGATCTTGATCAAGGACCCACTTGAGAAGGTTCTTAGCTTGAGTTTGATGGAGGAAGAAGTTGAGGATGATTACAATGAAGAAATCCAAGCTTTGGATGCATTAGAAAAGGAGACAAGTGCTGAATTTGAAGTGCAGGAAGATGTGCTGAATCACTGTAGGAACCACGGCCTGGCACCAGAAACCATGGCCATAATTTTACCCGTGGAACTCTCTATAATGTCCAGAAGTGCCAGTTTCTCAGATTCCACGACCGTGGTTGTGCCAGAGGTCGTGGTTTTGCCCGTGGTTTCCCCGAAAAGTGCCTTAGTTGTTGATCAAGCTTCAAGGAGTCTTGCAAAGTCTTCCATGGTTTTGGAATCATCTCAACCTACATTGTATGGATCGTGTCCACCCGATAAAGGTCCTCCTAAACTTGAACTTAAGCCTCTCCTTTCTCATTTAAAGTATGCTTTCCTTGGTTCAAATTCCACTTGTCCGGTGATTGTGAATGCATATTTGAATGATGATGAGCTTAATAGATTGTTGAATGAGTTGAAATTGCATAGGAGAGCCATAGGTTACACTATTGATGGTTTAGTTGGCATTAAACCTTCCTTGTGCATGCAAAAAATCTTGATGGAAGACAACCATAAACCTTCAATTGAACCTCAAAGAAGATTGAACCCTATTATGAAAGAGGTAGTCAAAAAGGAAATCCTTAAATTGCTTGATGCGGGAATCATTTTCACAATTTCGGATAATAAGTGGGTTAGTCCCGTACATGTTGTTCCTAAGAAGGGTGGTATGACCGTAGTAACTAATGAGAACAATGAACTAATCCCTACTAGGACGGTTACGGGGTGGAGAATGTGCATTGACTATAGGAAGCTAAATGTTGCCTCTAGGAAAGATCACTTCCCTCTTCCCTTTATTGACCAAATGCTAGAGAGATTAGCTCAACATTCACACTTTTGTTACTTAGATCGCTATAGTGGGTTTTTCCAAATCCCTATTCACCCGGATGACCAAGAGAAAACAACATTTACATGTCCTTGGGGAACATTTGCATATAGGAGAATGCCATTTGGGTTGTGTAATGCACCAGCCACCTTTCAAAGGTGTATGATAGCTATTTTTCTGAATATATGGAAAACATCATGGAAGTGTTTATGTATGATTTCTCGGTGTATGGATCTTCATTTGATGATTGCTTAGCTAACTTGTCTTTGGTGTTGAAGAGATGTGAGAAAACTAACCTTGTTTTGAATTGGGAGAAATGCCATTTCATGGTAAGTGAAGGCATAGTGTTGGGACATTTGGTTTCCCAATGGGGCATTGAGGTTGATAGAGCAAGGATAGAAACAATAGAGAAGTTGGCACCACCTACCTCGGTGAAAGGGGTAAGGAGTTTCTTGGGGCATGCCGGTTTTTACCGAAGGTTTATAAAAGATTTCTCTAAAATTTCTAAGCCTCTCACTAACCTACTAATGAAAGATGTTGAGTTTGTTTTCTCTAAGGATTGTCTTGAAGCATTTTGTAGGTTTAAGAATGCCTTGATCTCCGCCCCTATCGTGCAACCTCCGGATTGGAGCTTACCGTTTGAGATAATGTGTGATGCGAGTGATGTGGCCATTGGGGCTGTTTTAGGAAAAAGGAAAGGTGGGCTTACACATGCCATCTACTATGCTAGCAAGACGCTAGATGATGCCCAACTCAACTATGCCACAACCGAGAAGGAGTTGCTTGCGGTAGTGTATGCCTTTGAGAAGTTCTGGTCATATCTTGTTGGAGAAAAGGTCATTGTGTACACGGATCATGCTGCGAACCGGTATCTCCTCACAAAGAAGGATGCCAAGCCTCGCCTCATTCGGTGGATCCTTCTCCTCCAAGAGTTTGACTTGGAAATTCAGGACAAGAAGGGTTCCAAAAATTCAGTAGCGGACCATCTTAGTAGGCTACCACCATGGGAGATTGAGAGGGATGACATCCCGATTGATGACTCATTCCGGGATGAGCAATTGCAAATGATGGGGAGTGCTTACTTCAAGTGTCTAGAGGGAGTGAGCCATGGTATGCGGATATAGTGAACTACCTTGTGTGTGAGGAGGTACCACCCGGTTTGTCATATGCCAAAAGGAAAAAGTTCTTCAAGGATGTGAGGCATTACTATTGGACCGAGCCTCTCTTGTTCAAGAGAGGACCGGATTGAGTCTTTAGGAGGTGCATTCCGGAGGATTAGGTGGAGAGTGTGATCCGCCATTGTCACTCCTTACCATGTGGAGGCCATGCTAGCTCACACAAGACGTGTGCAAAGGTATTGCAATCCGTCTTTTATTGGCCTAACTTGTTTAGGGATGTCCAGAATTTTGTAGTCGCATGTGATGCTTGCCAAAGGACGGGCAACATCTCAAGGAGGAATGAGATGCCCTCGAACAACATACAAGAGGTTGAGATATTCGATGTTTGGGGTGTGGACTTCATGGGGCCATTCCCCTCTTCATGTGGCAACCTATACATTCTCTTGGCGGTGGACTATGTGTCGAGATGAGTGGAGGCAATCAACTCTCCCACAAATGATGCCAAAGTGTGGTGCGGTTCTTCAACCGAGTCATCTTCCCTAGGTTTGGAACACTGAGAGTGATCATAAGTGATGGAGGGAAGCATGTCACCAATAGGAACTTTGGAACACTTTTGGCTAAGTATGGGGTGACTCATAAGGTGGCGACACCTTACTGTTAGCATGAAATATTGTGATATTTTAGGCACGTTTTCTAAGTGTATTTGATCCATATTGATAGTCATTGATTGAGCATTGATGCATTTGGGGTGAGCTAGTATATCTATAATGTCGATATAGAGATCTACACAATCTTTATGTTGATTTTAGGTAATTGAGAGCTATTTCCGAACGGAATTGAGCAAGGATAGAGTTGTTTGAGCATGTCCATGGATTGAGGACATTCATAGGAGCCAAGGGAGTGCCAACTTGAGGAATGCACGAGGCTAAGGAAGAATCACGTTCTTGCCCTAAACCACGCTCTAAAATACGGCCGTACTACATTCCACGTTCAAGTCCACGGCCATGGAACCATGGTTAGGAAACGTGGTTCATTCCAGTAACTTCTACGGCCGTGGAGAAGATGGTTCAAACCGTGTAGATTTCCACGCTATAAATTACGGTCGTGGAACCCTTCCACGACCGTGATCTTGGCGATCTTTTTCGCCACACTTTAAGCCACGATCTTTTAGAAGATTGGGCCGGGCCGATATTCTATCTTACACTATAAAAGGACGGACGAAGACAGATTCCGTCACCTTCGCTACACCTTGGCTTAGACCTTCGCTTACGCATAGACGCATCTTACGCTTGCACTTGGAATTGCCCTAATTTTGCATTTGGCGGAAGTGATGTTGAGAGATTTTGGCGCATCGCCGTTGTGATTTCCGGATTGACGGAAGATCGAAGATTCGGAAGATTGTTCGTAAGAAGATTTCGCTTCTTACTTAGGTTTGATTTAGAAGACGGATTGACACCCCGTTCTTCCTTCTTATCTAAGATTTTGATTGTTTGTTCTATTCCGAATCTAGTGACGATTATTGTTCTTGATTGTGACTTTGAGACTGATTTGGAAGTTATTGAAGGTTTTCGGAAGTTTTCATCTTTCAATCTTTTAAACCTTGAATTTGATATCATTATGACTATTGTTGGCTAAAAACCCTTAACAATTCTAAGGTGAAGGGTTGATAGTTGTGGCTTAGATGATGATAGATCGATCGTAAACAGATTGGATCCTGAGAGTTAGAGAGAATCGCCGACGAACCTAATCCACGGTCTGTTCTTGAGCTTCCACGGCCGTGGAACTCAAGAACTACCCGTAATTTTGTGTTAAGTTACGAACCTGCTTTTACTTTAATCCAAAGTTAAAGATTTGCCTTAACTTAGTCTTGGCTTGCCCTTTTCTAGGTGGTAGTGAAGCCTCAACAACCTCTACCTCGATTGTGAGTGTCATAACCTTAATCGGTTTAGTTAGTCTTGATCCTTGGATTACAAGTTTGGGTATTTGACATTAATTCTTACCTTTAGAACCTTTCTATATTGAAGCCTCAACAACCTTTATAGAGAGTGTCTTGTAGGTGAGTCATATAAGGTTTTTGGAACTTCACCGTACGATTACGTTACATTAGCATACCTTTGCATATCTCAACTCTGTCCTTATATCATTAGTATATCTTGAATCGATTGCCACAGCTGGATACTTGGATCTTTAGGATTGTTGTTTTCCTAATACTTGCAAAGCTTCTTACATTTACTCGCTTGATAATCTACAATTGAATTTGTTCCCCCCAAATCCCTGTGTTCGATAATCTGGAATTCTTGCTCAACTATATCGATCCGTACACTGCGGGTTCGCTTGCTTGATTTCTAGGTTTATAATTAAAGCTTATTTGCACGCACGCTAAGTGGCGAACAAGTTTTTGGCGCCGTTGCCGGGGATTTGGTATAGGCCGAATTCGGTAGCCGGTTGTCAAGCTTGGGAGCTTGCTCTCATTATTTGATATTTCTTTGAGTGCATGCGTAGGTCTAGGAACACCGAGGATCTCTTACCTCTTGATCAAGAGCTTGAGAGGACTTTAAGGCAAAAGCGTAAGGAAAAGAAGATGGCTGAAGAACGTGATCTTCAATCGGAGCTAGCGGAGAAAGAAGCTCAACTCCAATGGAATGAGAAGATTCTCCGGGATGAAATGGATCGTCACCAATCTCAAGTTGACGATCTAAAGGATATGATGTTCCAGATGAGGATAGAACTAAGCAATCTTAAGAATAAGGGTAGCAAGAAATCCTCAAGGAGATCCTTAAGGTCGAATAGAGGCCATTCATCTGCTGAAGATAGTGACTCTTCCATGCCACCGTTAGAGGAGATTGATCCAAGGATCAATGCGAATCCATTCGCTCCACGGACAACCGCAAACCGACGCCGCATTCCACCTAGGAATGTAAGGCTGAACCGCGTGGATGAAGAGCCAAGAACTCTTAGCCAAAGGATGGATCCAACGCAGCAACCACGCCGTTTAGGTGTGAACTTTGATGCTGATGATGTACAAAGGTTTTGCTTCAACCCTCAAGTTATTACTCTTGTTCGCCAAAACCAATTTGGCGGGACAAGCGCTGAATCTCCACACCAACATTTGCAAAACTTTGAGTGTATGATGGAGACAATGAGACCGAAAAATGCAACTACCAACAACTATAAGCTCAAGCCTTTCTTCTTCTCCTTGAAGGGGAAAGCATTGTCTTGGTATCAAGCTCTTCCAAGTGGAAGGCTTGAGACATGGGAGAATCTTTCCGCAGAGTTCCTCACTAAGTTCTTTCCGCCATCCAAAACGGCGGAACTTAGAGGTAAGATTAATGTATTTTCCATGAGATCTAACGAAAGTTTGTTTCAATCATGGGAAAGGTTTCAGGATTTGTTATTGGATTGCCCTCATCATGGCATATCCAAGCTTGCATTGCTGGAGATATACTATAAGGGGTTGGATGTGGAGACACAATTCAAGCTCCAATCCCTCTCATGTGGTACATTCATGGACATGAGAGAAGATGACGCTTGGGACTTCATTGAGAAGCAAGCAAGAGTCATAGAGAAGTATTCCCACCGGAAAGTTGAGGGAAATCGTGTGGAGCAAGGAGCAAAGCTCACACATGAAGCTCAAACTCAAATCTTTTCTCTCAACAATGAGATTAAGGAGTTGAAGGAGGCTATCAAGACTAACATTCCAAAGCAACAAGGAAAGGACGTTGGCTACTTGGCCAACAACAACAATGGTGGAGAGAATACCAACCGCAACAACAATAATAACCGGAACAACAACCGGAACAATTGGAATGCCAACAACAACAACCGGAACAATAATTGGAACAACAATAGGGGTTCAAACAACAACAATTGGCGCTCCAATCAACAAAACTCCGGTAACTCTTATCCTTCCAATTCTAATTCACTAACTCCACCCTCCTCTTCCTCTACTCCTTTGAAAAGCCAGGGGCAATCATCTAATGGAGGAAACACTTCGGGGAAGGAGAAGCCCGATCCCATGTTGGAAACGATCTTGGGAAAGCTACAAGGGTTGGAGAACCGCATCATTAAGGTTGATGATCAAATCTCTAAGGTTGATAAAGCCCAAAAGGTTTTAGAAAACCAAATGTTCAGCCATGCGGAGGAAGTTCCTAGGAATCAAGGGAAACTTCCAGGAAAGACGGAGGACAACCCTAAGGGAAGGGTTATGGCAATCACAACTAGGAGCGGAGTGACTACCACCGATCCGCAGCCTAAGTTTGTTGAAGTCCCCCTTGAGAAAGACAAAGAAAAGGGGAAGGAGAAGGAAGATGTCTACGTTCCTCTTCCGGCTTACAAACCTCCCCTACCATTCCCTCAATCTAGAGCGAGAGCGCGTCTAGATAAACAATTTGGTAAGTTTATAGAACTCATGAGCAAGCTGCATATTAATATACCTTTCATTGATGCTATTGTAGGTATGCCGGCTTATGGCAAGTTCTTAAAGGAGATCCTCTCTAACAAGAGAAAGTTAGAGGACTTTGGAGAGTTTAAGATGAGTTCGGATTCTTCAGATCTCATCAAGACCATGAAGGAGAAAATGCCCCCAAAGCTTAAGGATCTGGGGTCGTTTTGCATTCCCATAGGAGCGGGAGATGTCACATATGACGCTTTATGTGACTTAGGAGCAAGTGTGAGCATCATACCACTTGCATTATGTAGGAAGATCGGTTTAGGTGACCCTAAACCGGTGAAGTTGACGTTGTACCTGGCGGATCGATCCATCACTCGCCCCGTCGGTATTGTAGAAGACGTCCCGGTCAAGCTAGGTAAATTCTTTGTACCCATTGATTTTGTTCTGCTTGACATTCCTGCAGATAGTCCGGTCCCGATCATACTCGGAAGACCGTTTCTTGCAACTTCCGGTTGCATAGTCGATTGCAAGAATGCTAGACTCGCCTTTGACATAGGAGAGGAGAAGGTAGAGTTTGTTCTTTCCACTCTAGTGAAGGAGCCAATCTTTGATGAGGATATATTCAATATCCAAGATGAAGAAGGGTTGTCTAGAGAGGAGGTAAGTGATATTCTCTTCAAAAATCCTTTACAAAAGGTCATTACTATGAGTCTAACGAATGTAGGCGAAGAAGAGGAGTGCAATGAGGCAATTGAAGCCTTAGAAGCACAAGAAGAAGTGGGTGAAGTGGAATTTGAGATGCTCCACGATGAGGCAGAAAACGTGAGAATCCACGGCCATACACTATATTCCACGGCCGTGGATTTCACCAACCAAACCGTGTCCCACTCCAGAGAGTTATACGGTCGTGGAGAAAGCAGAGAAACCGTATTCCCTTTCTACGCCCTAAACCACGGCCGTGGAGGACACAGGGAAACCGTGATTCTGGCCGTGGAAGAGGGTGATCGTGCCTCTTCTTCAACTTCTCTTAATTCTTCTCCTACATCTTCTACTTCCTTAGACACTTCTAAGGAAGCATCGGAAGCTCCACAAGAGTCATTGGAAGCTCCGAAAGCAATGGAACTAAAGCCACTTCCTACTCATCTAAGGTATGCTTTTCTAGGACCTAGTAGGAATCAAACCTTCCCTTTGCATGCATAAAATACTAATGGAAGAGGACTTTAGGACTTCAAGACAACCTCAAAGGCGGTTAAATCCGACCATGAAAGAGGTTGTCAAGAAGAAAATTCTTAAACTTCTTGATGCAAGTATCATCTATCCTATCTCCGATAGTAAGTGGGTGAGTCCGGTTCAAGTAGTTCCGAAGAAGGGAGGAATGACGGTCATCACCAACAAGAACAACGAACTCATTCCTACCCGAACCGTAACGGGATGGCGGATGTGCATAGACTACCGCAAGCTCAACAATGCAACGAGGAAGGATCACTTCCCATTGCCATTCATTGACCAAATGCTTGAAATGTTAGCACAACATTCACATTTTTGCTATCTTGACGGTTATAGTGGTTTCTTTCAGATTCCGATACACCCGGACGATCAGGAGAAGACCACATTCACGTGCCCATGGGGTACGTTCGCTTATAGGAGAATGTCGTTTGGGCTTTGCAACGCCCCAGCCACCTTTCAAAGGTGCATGATGGCCATCTTCTCCGAATACATTGAGGAAATCATGGAGGTCTTCATGGATGACTTCTCCGTATACGGTTCCTCTTTTCACAATTGTCTTTCTAACCTTGCTCTTGTATTACAAAGGTGTGAAGACAATAACCTAGTTCTTAATTGGGAGAAGTGTCAATTCATGGTTAAGGAAGGAATTGTTTTAGGACACTTAATCTCTAGTAGAGGGATTGAGGTGGATAAGGCGAAAATAGAGACTATAGAAAAGATTCCTCCCCCAACTTCGGTGAAAGGGATAAGAAGTTTCCTAGGACATGCTGGATTCTATAGGCGCTTCATTAAGGATTTCTCTAAAATATCAAAACCTCTTACTAATCTATTGATGAAGGATGCGGTTTTTGAGTTTTCGCAGGAATGTTTAGATGCGTTCAATATGATCCGGCAGGCTCTAATTTCAGCACCTATTATCCAACCTCCGGATTGAAACCTTCCCTTTGAGGTTATGTGCGATGCTAGTGACGTAGCTATAGGAGCTGTTCTTGGACAACGAAAAGAAGGGCGAACCCATGCCATATACTATGCTAGCAAGACGCTAGATGAAGCGCAGCTCAACTACGCCACTACGGAAAAGGAATTTTTAGCCATTGTTTATGCTATTGACAAGTTTCGCTCTTATCTTGTAGGTGCAAAGGTGATTGTCTACACGGATCATGCTGCGATCCGGTACCTCCTTGCAAAGAAGGATGCGAAGCCAAGGCTAATTAGATGGATTCTTCTCCTACAAGAATTCGATCTTGAGATCCGCGACAAGAAAGGTTCAGAAAATTATGTTGCGGATCATTTGAGTCGCCTAACACATCTAGAGGACGACCACTTACCTATAGATGACTCCTTCCCGGACGAACACCTACATATCATTGAGGAGTGCATCGATGTGATCTCCAAAGGTAACGAACCATGGTTTGCTGATTTTGTTAACTATTTGGTTTGTCAGGAGATACCACCCGGATTATCCTATGCACAAAGAAAGAAGTTCTTTAAGGATGTCCGGGAATACTTTTGGAATGAACCTATCCTCTTTAAGAGAGGTCCGGATGGCATCATTCGGCAATGTGTGCCGGAAGATGAGATGCAAAGTGTCATCCGCCATTGTCACTCACTACCATGTGGAGGACACGCTAGCTCGAACAAGACTAGTGCAAAGGTATTGCAATCTGGATTCTTTTGGCCTACTTTATTTAGAGATGTGCAATCCTTTGTTTCTTGATGCGATGCTTGTCAAAGAACAGGTAATATCTCTAGGAGGAACGAGTTGCCTCTCAACAACATCCAAGAGGTGGAGATTTTCGATGTTTGGGGAGTAGATTTTATGGGACCATTCCCATCCTCTTGTGGAAACCAATACATACTCTTGGCGGTGGATTATGTTTCTAGATGGGTGGAAGCGATTGCCTCTCCCACCAATGATGCCATGGTGGTGGTTAAGTTCTTTAACAAGACCATCTTCCCGCGATTTGGGACACCAAGGACTATCATTAGTGATGGAGGTTCTCACTTCATTGCCCGGCGCTTTGAAGCTCTTCTAGCTAAGTATGGGGTTACTCACAAGATCGCCACCCCTTATCATCCACAAACTAGTGGACAAGTTGAGATCTCAAATCGGGAGATCAAAGGAATTCTAGAGAAGACGGTTTCAAGGACTAGGAAGAATTGGTCCTTGAAGCTTGATGATGCATTGTGGGCGTACCGGACTGCGTACAAGACTCCCATAGGAACCACACCATACAACCTTGTGTATGGGAAGTCTTGTCACTTACCGGTGGAGTTGGAGCACAAGGCGTTTTGGGCCATCAAGTGGCTGAATTTTGGCATGAAGGAAGCGGGAGAGAAGCGTATGTTAGACCTTAATGAGCTGGAAGAACTCCGCTTGAACGCCTATGAAAACGCCAAGATCTATAAGGAGAGAGCAAAGCGTTGGCATGATAAGCATATCATTCCAAAGGACTTCAAAGAAGGAGATCAAGTTCTCCTCTTCAATTCAAGGCTTCGCCTCTTTCCAGGTAAGCTTAAATCTCGTTGGACCAGACCTTTTCTAATTAAGCGTATTTTCCCCCATGGTGCAGTTGAAGTATGGGGTGAAGCGGGCGGAAGCTTTAAGGTGAACGGCCAACGACTGAAGAAGCATACGCCGGAACTCCAAGCTGAAGAGTTCGCGCCTACCGCACTTGAATAACTGCGAGATTGGTCTAGCTACGGACCTTAAACAAAGCGCTTCTTGGGAGGCAACCCAAGGTATTGCATTTACGTTTTAGTTTTCGATTCATAGTTTAGCTTAGTTTAGACGTTTTTGCTTTGTTTTGCCTTCGATTCCTTCCGGTATGTTCGTGTTTTTGGATGTAGGAACGATGGAAAAGGAAAAGGGAAGGGTAATGTTGAAGAAAAGTGACGAAACTTGGACTTTGGAGCTTTACAGAGAGTTCCACGGCCTAAACCACGGTCGTGACAGCTACAGTGACCGTAATTTCCAAAAGCCTTTGAAAAATCACCAAAACCACGGTTCCGTACAAATCTCCGTTCGTTAATCGTTTTTGCCTGTCACTATATAAACCACGTTCTTCACAAAAACACATCACAAAACCATTTCCACGACCCAATATCACCGATTCCACGCCCTTCGCATCAAATCTCCGTTCGTTAATCGTTTTCGACGATTCTTCGTTCCAAATTGAAGCAAATTCGACCAGCAACGAGATCCAAGCAACGAATCAAGCGGCAAATCCCCAAGGAACACACAATCCGGATTTTAAAATCCGAAACCTAGGTTTTTTCCCCTCTTCTTGATCTTTGTCAATTTTGGTTCGTTTTTGCTAGAAATTATAGGAGAACTGCTTGAAACTGGAAGGAATTAGACTAGGGCTGCCTGATTGCTGAATTTGAGTGTTGTTTGTTGAATTTTGAGAAAAGTGGAGACGAATCACGGTCTCTGACAGTTCAACGGCCGTGGAAATACCAAGAACAGGCCGTAATTTTGAACAGTGATGGACTTCGTGAGGAGAGTTTCTGGGAGAATTAAGGAGAAGAAGAATGAGCAGAACAAAAAGAGGAAGGGTAAACCCTCTTCCTCTTCATCCTCTAGAGCACCACCACCTTCCTCCCCTTCACCTCCATCCTCACCTTCATCACCCGCACCTCCTAGCCCTAGAGTACCGACCATTCATGAGGATCACCTCGATACACTCGAGAGGATCCAAGAGAGGGTTGTGATTGGACCTAGGTACCATTTGTTAGAGGATATAGCTCCTCTTAACATCATAGAGGACCTTAATTGGATCTTGGATAGAGCCGGACTAGTTGTCTTCTCGGCTATCCGAGAAGACGCCTACGAGAAGATTACGAGAGAGGTTGTGACGTCTTTCGAGCACAACCACGTAGATAGGACCGTTTCTTTCCGTCTTATGGAAAGAATGTATGATTTTACCATCCGTGAGTTTGGAGCCTTCTTTGGGTTCCATGAGACCTTCAACGGTCGTTTTCCTAGTGGCGTTTACGCCAAAGATTTTTGGGAGGAGGTTGCCATGATTTACGCTAGCGAGGACCGCTGGCAACCAGCCGACACCAAGGCTAAGTTGATGTATCACTTAGCCTTGCAGATTGCTCACCGTGTTCTTTCGGAGTGTCTCTTCCCTAAGACGAAGACACCTCAAAAGATCAAGACGGATGAGCTATTTTTGTTGTATTCTATGCTGTATGGGCGCCGAGCTGACTCTGCCGCCCTCTTAGCTGCTACTATGAGCAAGCTTAAGAACAAGAGGAAGGGCAACATTGGATATGGTGGGATAGTTACCCACCTTGCTAGGGTATTGGGAGTTGATTTTTCTGCATGTACCCGCATACCAGCCGTACCCCTAGGACTCCAGGCCTTCATGACTAGAGGCCTTATCTTCCCTACCAATAGAGGTCCGCCTTACGCAGCTATGCCTTGGGAGAGCAGGACAGGAAGGGGTATTGAGTTGTTACACGAGTACTCCATTATGGCTGGACGCCATAATTGGAAGGAGACGTTCGCTGCTATGCATGCGAACAGGATTGCAGCTCCTCCGTATGTCCCACCACCGCCCGTAGTTGAGGAGGAGGAGATGAGAGATCAGTATGAGGGTGGAGGAGGAGCAGAGCAAGAGTTTGTCACGTTTCCGGATCAGCCGGATGCGGCCCCTGATGTACCTAGACGTTCTCCACGTCCATCCAGAGCTTCAGGATCGTCTTCTCGCCGCGCCAGCGTGAGTGAGAGACCTACGTGGATGGATACACCTCCTGCATGGTACGGAGCTCCACCTCCATGGTCCGCACAACAGTCATCAGCACCAGCACCAGCACCAGCAGACGCGCCAGGGTGGTATAGTCATGCTCCGGGATGGTACGAGCAGATGCCAGATTGGGCTACTAGCCTCTCTGACAGAGTAGGAGCATTAGAGATTCGAGCCGATGCTAGAGATGGACGCATGTACGACCTCGATCACATGATGAGAGACGTCTACCGCCAGCAGTTTGGGCGGCACTACGACTCCAGCTTCTCTCCATTCCCGCCTCCACCGGCGCCACAGTGATGATTTGCATGACCGTTAGCTTTAGCCACTCCACCGCCATTTTGTGAGTCTTTTTCTTTCTTTCTTTTCTTTTCTGTCTTTTATTTGAACATTAGGGACAATGTTTGTTCCAAGTATGGGTTGGGGTGTGACTAAAAGTTTGTAATAACTCTTACTCACTATGTTTGCTTCTATCGAGACTATCTTGCATGTTCATTATATTGTTGCACGTTTCATTATTGCATTGCATGAAAAAGAGTTTGAAAAACCCATAAAAATTGAAAAATTTTGAAAATTTTGTGCTTCTAAGGAATTGAGATGATTTCTATGATAATCGCTACTTGTGAATTGAGTTTGATGACAATTGCATGCTTAAACGATTAGTGAATTGAAAAGAAATTGAATGTGTTGATTATACCTCTTTTATAAGTTTCATAATGTGATGAATGTTACCTAAATCTTGTTGAGAAATTGAAGTTGAAATCACACTATAAGTTCTTATACTTCTTGTTGAGATGATTAAGGCAATTCGATTTTTCTTTCTTCTTTCTTTGATCATTTAGCCCCTCATTGAAATTATGACCTCCTTTACCTATCCGGGAATTTGGAGGAGTTGATTGATATTGGCATGTTTGATGTAGGAGGGCCTTGAGAGCAATTATTTGCAATCAAAAGAATAGAAAGAAATTGTAGGTTTGGGGAAGTCAATCATGACGATGAGTAACTCGGCACCATTCACATAGCCGGGTGTTTGTGTCTTGCCAAAGTCGGATTGAGCGATATTCCTAGCGGATTATGGTATGTGCGCTAAGGGTTTGAGGCATCTCATAAAAATTGAGAAACGCCAATCTCCTAGGCTTCGGTTTTTGTGCACCTCTATCCATAACTCCAAAAGTAAAGTCGAAAAATGAAAGGAAGAGAGCGAAGCTCAATGTTGAAAGTGTGCGGAAACCGCAAGAGAAAAAGAAAAGAGTAGTTGTCCATTTTCCCGGATTCATGCACCACATTCCCTAAAAGTTTCCTTCCCTTTCCACATTCTAGACCTTTTTCTTTGAAAGTCCTTAAGATCAAAAGAATGTTATATGACTTGGTGATCTAAATTGAAGTTTCTTATGATTGATTTTGATAATGTTTGAAGGTTATGATGTTTGTATGGAAGTTTGATTGATTCATGAGTTTTCTTTACTCCTTACTCTTTGATTAAGTGTATAAAAGTCTTATAAACAAATGAAGCAAGATTTGAGAATGATCTAATGATTAGAAGGCACATTCATCCAAAAGAAGTATTGCTTTGAGAAGGTACACATATTTCATCCTAACTCTTGTTTTAAAAGCTTTTGAAAGACCTTGCTTAGGGACAAGCAAGTGGCAAGTATGGGGTTATTTGTTAGCATGAAATATTGTGATATTTTAGGCACGTTTTCTAAGTGTATTTGATCCATATTGATAGTCATTGATTGAGCATTGATGCATTTGTGAGCTAGTTTATCTATAATGTCGATATAGAGATCTACACAAGTTTTATGTTGATTTTAGGTAATTGAGAGCTATTTCCGAACGGAATTGAGCAAGGATAGAGTTGTTTGAGCATGTCCATGGATTGAGGACATTCATAGGAGCCAAGGGAGTGCCAACTTGAGGAATGCACGAGGCTAAGGAAGAATCACGTTCTTGCCCTGAACCACGCTCTAAAATACGGCCGTACTACATTCCACGTTCAAGTCCACGGCCGTGGAACCATGGTTAGGAAACGTGGTTCATTCCAGTAACTTCTACGGCCGTGGAGAAGATGGTTCAAACCGTGTTGATTTCCACGCTCTAAATTACGGTCGTGGAACGCTTCCACGACCGTGATCTTGGCGATATTTTTCGCCACACTTTAAGCCACAATCTATTAGAAGATTGGGCCGGGCCGATATTCTATCTTACACTATAAAAGGACGGACGAAGAGAGATTCCGTCACCTTCGCTACACCTTGGCTTAGACCTTCGCTTACGCATAGACGCATCTTACGCTTGCGCTTGGAATTGCCCTAATTTCGCATTTGGCGGAAGTGGTGTTGAGAGATTTTGGTGCATCACCGTTGTGATTTCCGGATTGACGGAAGATCGAAGATTCGGAAGATTGTTTGTAAGAAGATTTCGCTTCTTACTTAGGTTTGATTTAGAAGACGGATTGACACCCCGTTCTTCCTTCTTATCTAAGATTTTGATTGTTTGTTCTATTCTGAATCTAGTGACGATTATTGTTCTTGATTGTGACTTTGAGACTGATTTGGAAGTTATTGAAGGTTTTCGGAAGTTTTCATCTTTCAATCTTTTAAACCTTGAATTTGATATCATTATGACTATTGTTGGCTAAAAACCCTTAACAATTCTAAGGTGAAGGGTTGATAGTTGTGGCTTAGATGATGATAGATCGATCGTAAACAGATTGGATCCTGAGAGTTAGAGAGAATCGCCGATGAACCTAATCCACGGTCTGTTCTTGAGCTTCCACGGTCGTGGAACTCAAGAACTACCCGTAATTTTGTGTTAAGTTACGAACCTGCTTTTACTTTAATCCAAAGCTAAAGATTTGCCTTAACTTAGTCTTGGCTTGCCCTTTTCTAGGTGGTAGTGAAGCCTCAACAACCTCTACCTCGATTGTGAGTGTCATAACCTTAATCGGTTCAGTTAGTCTTGATCCTTGGATTACAAGTTTGGGTATTTGACATTAATTCTTACCTTTAGAACCTTTCTATATTGAAGCCTCAACAACCTTTATAGAGAGTGTCTTGTAGGTGAGTCATATAAGGTTTTTGGAACTTCACCGTACGATTACCTTACATTAGCATACCTTTGCATATATCAACTCTGTCCTTATATCATTAGTATATCTTGAATCAATTGCCACAGTTGGATACTTGGATCTTTAGGATTGTTGTTTTCCCAATACTTGCAAAGCTTCTTACATTTACTCGCTTGATAATCAACAATTGAATTTGTTCCCCCCAAATCCCTGTGTTTGATACTCTGGAATTCTTGCTCAACTATATCGATCCGTACACTGCGGGTTCGCTTGCTTGATTTCTAGTTTTATAATTAAAGCTTATTTGCACGCACGCTAAGTGGCGAACACTTACCATCCCCAAACTAGTGGCCAAGTGGAGATCTCCAACCGGGAGATAAAGGGGATACTTGAGAAGATGGTTTCTAGGACAAGAAAGGATTGGGCTATGAAGCTTGATGATGCTTTGTGGGCTTATAGAACCGCCTTCAAGAAACCGATTGGCACCACTCCCTACAAACTAGTTTATGGCAAGTCTTGCCACCTTCTGGTGGAGATGGAGCATAGGGCGTATTGGGCCATAAGGTCGCTTAATTTTGACCTCAACGAAGCCGGTGAGAAGAGGTTGCTAGACATTAATGCTCTTGAGGAGATCCGGTTGGATGCCTATGAAAACGCCCGGATTTACAAGGAAAGGACCAAGCATTGGCATGACAAACGTCTCATCCCCAAGGAGTTGAGAGAAGGTGACTTAGTCCTTCTCTTCAACTCAAGTCTGCGGCTCTTCCCTGGGAAGCTAAAGTCAAGATGGACGGGTCCTTATGTGGTGAAGAAGGTCTTTCCCCATGGAGCGGTTGAGATAGGTGGGGAGCATTGTGGGGATTTTAAGGTGAATGGGCACCGTTTGAAGAAGTATATCCCGGAAGCTCCGGTGGATATGATTACCCCACTTTACCTGGAGTGAGACGCTACCGAATTTGGTCAAGCTAATGACCTTAAAGAAGTGCTTAATGAGAGGCAACCCATTGGTACATATCTTTCCCTTTTTGTTTTTGTTTACGTTTTAGGTTTTTGCTTTTGTCTTTGTTTTGGTGTGTTTGTGTGTCTTGTGTTTTTGTGCTAGAGTCTAAGTAGCATGAAAGCCTTGCAAGGCATGAGGAAGGTGATGATGATGATCCCGCATCAAATGTGGGTGGAGCGGACGTGGGACTTGGACGGCTAGCGGTGCTTAGCGCGTGTCCCGACGCCATAATGAACATCAAGAGCTCTCTACCACCTTTGATCGATCATCCACCATCAATCCACATGAGTGAACCAAAATACCAAAGCAACACCATTTTTACATTGTGAGGACCCTCTTTCACTTCTTTATTTAATTTGCACATTGGGGACAATGTGTTTCAAAGTATGGGGTGGGGTTTTCATAATTATTTGCATGATTGCATCTAGGATAGTTTCATATTGTCACATGTTTCATTAGCTTTTGCATTCTACATATATATTTCAAATATTCCAAAAAAAGCAGAAAATTTAAAAAAATTTTAGTGCTTCTTAAGTTTGGGTATGACCCTTATGATGAGATTGTCTTGTGAATTGGCTATGGATGGCCTTGTGTGTTGAATGGATGTATGCATATGTGGACTTGAAATACTTATCTTGAATCCCATGTATTGAATTGTGATTATGATGTTTGCCTTGATTGGATTGAGGATTGATGGTTGAAATTACATGCTAGTTCTTGCACATCATCTAGGAATGACTAAGGCAATTCATCTTTCTCTACTTCTCATCTTGATCATGTTGTTTGAGCACCTCAATTGATATAAAAATTTGACCTCTTTTGACCCATCCGGGAATAGGAGCATGCTAGTGTGTTGAGTGTGTGAAAAGCAAGTGTGGGGTGAAGTTGTTGATGAATGGATGTTGTGAATGAAGTGCTGAAGTTGTTGTGAAAAGTTTAGAAAAAATATAGGTTTGGGGACTTTGGTTTTGATGACGAGTAACTCGGCACCAGTCACATAATCGGGTGTTTGTGCCTTGCCAAAGTCATATAAGCCGAATGTCCTAACGAGCCTTGGTATGTGTTCCCGGTGTGAGGCACCTCGGAAAAATCCCGAGGTCCGCTAATCACCAAGGTTTCAGCTTTTGTACACCAATGCCATTGTCTCAAAAAAATAAGTGAAAGAAAAAGAAAACGAAAAAGAAAAGAAAGGAAAGAAAAGATGGAGAAAATTACACTTGTGGGAAGTTGATTCAAAAATGAAATTGTGGAGTTAGTTCCTTTCCCGGATTAGCATCACACAACCTAGAAAAACTCCCACCTTATCACAACGTTTCTTGGCCTCTTCTTTCCTAAGTCCTTGTGACCGATTTGCATATGTGTAAGACTTAGTGATCTAGATTGGATATTCTCATGATCATCTTGACTTCTTGATTTTCACCTTTCACCCATGCTTTCGAGTTAAGTATAATTGTCTTTCCATGCCTTCATTCATTTGATAAATGATTGCATGCCCATTGTTATGAAACATGACTATGAAGGTGATCCATCTTATGAATCACAATTCCAAAAAGATTTTATGTTGTTTTTCTACATTCATAAATCATGTCATCTGTTAGCCTATAGTTGGACCTTGCTCGGGGACGAGCAAGTCTTAAGTATGAGGTATTTTGATAACACGATTTATGACGTTAGTTTAGGCATTCATTTAGATAGTTTTTCTCGTTATTCATGCATGGTTTGGCATTAGTTCATGACGTTTACGTTTAATTCATGCATATTATCGAGATAGATGTCTGCACGAACTATTATCGGTTTCGTAGGTATTTTGGGGAACTTTTGGAGCTTAATCGATACATTCGAGGATCATTCCTCGTGATGACACACTTCCGGACTCATTAAGAAGCAAGCAAGGAGCTAAGGAGAACACATAGGAGCTTGTTGGTGCATGCCTTGCACCAACTTGTGGCTTAACGATCCAAAGGAAGCTGAACCACCAAAACCACGGCCCAGAGGCCATTTCCACCCCCGTGGTTTTGGTCGTGGTTCTCTCTGGACAGCTGTGACAGCTGTCCCACGATCTCCATAACCGAGCCTTGCCCTTGATGGAGGATATAAGTGGTCCTACAGGCTTATGCTAGAGGATTCTCTCTCACTCTTTCTCACAACACTTCATACCATTGGAGGCTACTCTTGGAGAGGAAGAAAACACTCTCATTTTGGGGGAAAAAGAAGAGCAAAACTAATCTTAGAGTTTTATAGCTTTTGAGAGATTTTTGAGTGAACTTGTGGAAGTTTTTGCAAGGATTTGTAAGGAACGATTTGCACCTTCTTTTGAAGGGTTGTATGTCTTTCTTAAACATATATTCAGCTTGGTTTTCTTGTGTTTACTTGTTTCTCTTCTCTTTCATTCCATTTTCTTGCTATGGAAGCCATGAATGTTTGCTTGTTGAGTTTGAATCTTAAAATGCATGTTGTTGGCTAAATAGTTGCGATTCTAGGGTAATGGAATGATGGTTATGGCTTGGACTATGATAGAATAGACTTAAATGTACCTTTGGATGATTGGCTTGCTCGAACCTAACCTCTGTTACAAACCACGGTTTGTTCTTGCCTAACCACGGCCGTGGTTCCTGATTATTAGCCCGTGGTTTTCTCTGTTGTGCTTGTATTGATAAATCTAAATGTTAGGATGTTAGATTGTTGAAATCCTAGTGTTTGTTAAGCATAATCTAGCCTAGGGTGACCTAATGCTACTAAACTAAGTAAGAGAAGAGACCTACCCGGTAATTCTTGATCTTAAGTACCAAAGATGATAAACTCTAGGTAGTAGAGAGCCTCACAAGCCGCTATTGGAATGAGTGTGCTAGGATTGATGTTTAGGACTTGCCTTCCCGAGACTTACCCGGTGAGGAGAGGTTAGACCCCTAGATAGCAATCCGGTTTGTGTAGAATTCCCAACCTTAGGCTCCTAGAGACTTACCCAGTAATAGGACCTTAGGTGCGGTATTAGTGGACCATGAGACCTACCCGGTGAATGATCCCATTTGAGAAACACCATTTCCCAACATACTATAGCTAGTCCAAGGTTGATTAGAAGCTTGAGTCCAATGCCATAACCGGAAGTCCTAACCCCTAGAATCCGCTTTTCTCTCTTTGATTACATATCTCGTGTTTGTGTTGCTTGTTTGTGTTGCTAGCTGGATTTGTTAGTTTGTTTTTATAATATTGCATCAATTGTGATCTTGTTTGATCACCACAAAACCAACCCAAAAATATTATGATTTTCATTTCTTTATTCCTTTCTCTTTTCTTAGACTAGATTTGCACTATCCATAATCACCTATTTGATTCGATTTCACCTTAGTCTTTGTGTTCGACCTCAGAATACTATCCTTGCTACAAAACGACCCATACATTGTGGGTTCGCTAGGAGTTAGGATATTATATCGAGTTATACATTTAAGACTTTTGTGCTACACAGTCTTAGCGTAACAAGCATACTAGCAAAATCAAGAACTCCTCCTGTGACCATACAAAATAAGCTCAGCAACTCCCCCCGTAGGACCTTCTGGGGTGTCTCAGTACGCGCCATAAAAGTCTCACTAAAAATACTGTGAGCTAGGCGGAAATCAAAATGAAATATGATGCGCTCCCGGGAATCTTGGGGTCTCCACCTGTCACTGTGATCAGTCACATGGGCTCTCGCCCCAGAAATCTCGAGTTACAGCTCGGGAAGGCAAATCAGAAACTTTTGGTGTAGGGAAGCCGAAAATCTCCCTAAACTGAACCATGAGCACTACATAATTCCGGTTCAGCAACTGGTCCTTGATCCCATTGCACTCCGGCACGTACGTAGCCGAGCTCACAAACTCCATAGTCGGCTCCAGATAAGCCGACGCTCTCACATCCATGAACTCCTCCGACCCTACAATGGAGATCATCTTCCTCAAGTCCTCCGCCACATGGAGGCACTCGAAGGCAGGAACGTAAAGAAAACGCGGGGCAATGATCGGACGCCCGCAACTACGATCGTAGTCTGTCTGGTGTTGCACGTGGATCACCGGAATAGCATACTGTGCAGCAGAAGAAGGAGAAGACCGGTGGGAACTACTAGGTCTGTCTCTCAATATGAACTGGCGATCACATCTGCTACTCATGTTTCTGGATGAAGAACACCTCGGTTGCCTTGAGAACACCTCGGCCGAGACACAACTGACTGGACCAAGGTGAAGCGTTGTTCGTATGCACTCTCTGAATTTGTAAGTTCTTTTCCCCCAAATCAATACCAAAGGCTTCCTAAGGGGTACTTATATTTTTTTCAACATCAAATAGTGGCAACCAAAGCCAGATCTGTGCGAAATCAGTAAAAGAAGAAGAGGTTAGGGTTTTGGAATGAAATACAAAGATTTTGCAGATTTGGAGCGTTTTCCTTGCTGTTTGATGCTTGGAAACTGATGTTCTTGCTTCTTCCGGTGTAATCGAGCCAAAAATCGTGGAAAATGGGAAAAAACCGAGAATTTGAGGGATTAGGGTCGCCGCGGTCGAAGTCTTTGCTTGGGAGGGAAAAGGTGAAGAGAGAGAAACCGTTTCGCCTTTTGTACCCCTCGCTGATTTTGATTTCACCTCGATCAGTCGAGGTGGTCCCGACCGGACCGAGGTATCTGACTGGATGTCAGACCTAGTCGCCTCGGTTGCCCAGGAACATCTCGGTCGAGGTACTGTGACAACAACCGAGATGTGTCTCAGTCAAGCTTCCTCTGCTCAATTTCTCAAACTTCTGTCCTTCCAGTGTAGCTCCTGAGCTGTAATCCGTCCTTAGAAAGTAACTGGTTCCTGTCTAGAGGACGCAAAAACAAAATGAAGGAAACTATCTAAAACTAAGCTATAAAAGGGAAAATAAAGCAATACCTTGGGTTTCCTCCCAAGAAGCGCTTGGTTTAACGTCGCTAGCTGGACCGTACGTCATCCTCAAACAAGGTATAGTGGTGCAATCTCCTCAGCCGGGACTTCCAGTCGGTACTTCTTCAGTCTATGTCCATTGACCTTAAAGCTTCCGCTTGTGTCACCCCAAATCTCAACTGCACCATAGGGAAAAACTGTTTTTACAACATAAGGTCCTGTCCACCTAGATTTCAACTTACCTGGAAAGAGAAGGAGGCGGAAATTGAAGAGTAGAACTAGATCTCCTTCTTTGAACTCCTTAGGAATGATATGCTTGTCATGCCATCTCTAGCCGCTATTGGACTGAGTGTTTGTTGAACTAGATCTATCCTAGGGTGAACTAGTGTTAGCAACTAAGTTTAAGAAGAGACCTACCCGGTGATTCTGTCTCTTAGGTACCAAAGATGATGAACTCTAGGTAGTAGTGAGCCTCACTAGCCGCTATTGGACTGAGTGTGCTAGGATTTATGTTTAGGACTTTCCTTCCCGAGACCTACCCGGTGAGGAGAGGCTAGATCCCTAGATAGTAATCCGGTTTGTGTAGAATTCCTAACCTTAGGTTCTTTGAGACTTACCCGGTGATGAGACCTTAGGAACGGACTAGTGGACCATGAGACTTACCCAGTGATTGATCCCAATCTAGAAACACCCACTCCCAACATACTATAGTTGATCCATGGAATGACTAGATAGCTTGAGTCCATTGCCATAACCGGAATTTCTAACCCCTAGAATCCGCTTTTCTCTCTTTGATTTCTTATCTTGTGTTTGCTTGTTTATTTGTGTTGCTAGCTTAGTTGGTCGTTAATCTTACATGATTTGTGATCCTTGATTGATCACCTCAAAACCAAACCAAAAAACATTGAGATCTTCATTTCTTTATTCCTTTATTCCTTTCTCTTTTCTTAGCCTAGATCTTCATTGTCCTTAGTCACTATTGACTCAATTTCACCTTAGTCTTTGTGTTCGACCTCGGAATACTATCCTTACTACAAAACGACCCATACAATGTGGGTTCGCTAGGAGTTAGGAAAAATATATCGAGTTATAAATTTAAGACTTTTGCGTGTCACGTTTCTAGCGTAACAAGTTTTTGGCGCCGTTGCCGGGGACTAGGTCTAGATTGAGTCATTTTTGTGATTGTTTATAGTGTAGGTCATTCTTGTTGCTTTTGATCTCGTTTGGTGTGTGTCTTTGATTTTTCAGGACAACTCTCACTCTTTACGTGTAAGCGAAGATCTCGTGGCAATGATTTAGCTCCATTCGATCCGGAACCGGATAAAACCCTAAAGGCTAGGTCTAAGAGCATTAGAAATGGAAAGGAGATGGCCGCAAGAGATCTGCAAGCTGAGTTGGATGAGGCTTTAGAGTAAACTAGGTTAAGAGATGAGCTCTTGGAGAATGAAAGGAGACTTGCAAATGAGAGGCAAGAAGCAACTAGGAGGGAGATTGAAGAGATTAGGCAAGCTCTTGTGCAAAGAGAGCTTAATCGTCAACAACCTCCACCACCACCACAACCGCAGCCGGCGGTTAATATTCGGGTTATGCCCATTGCTATTGAGGAGCCATAAACGTTAGGGAAACGTATGGATCCGACTCAAAGAGTACACCGTCCGGGTGTAAACTTAGGAGATCCCGCAATCCATGACTATGAGCTCCGCCCTCAAGTTCTACAAATGATCCGGCATAATCAATTTGGAGGGATGGAAGGAGAGTCCCGTCATCGACATTTGATGAACTACGAGATATTGATGGAGACTCTAAGGCCGCCAAGGTTGGAGAACAATAACCATAAGCTTAGGGATTTTTCCTTCTCACTTAAGGATAAAGCCTTGGCTTGGTACCAATCGATTCCACTAGGGCGTGTGAGTACTTGGGAGGAAATGATAACCGAGTTCTTGACTAAGTTCTTCCCACCTTCCAAGACTACCGAGCTAAGAGGGAAGATCATTGTCTTCGTGATGAAGGATAGAGAAAGCCTATTCAAGTCCTGGGAGAGGTTCAAAGACCTCCTAGATTGTCCACACCATGGTATACCGAAAATAGAGCTATTGGAGATCTACTTCAAGGGACTTGATGAAGATAGGCAATTCAAGTTTCAATCTCTTTCCGGTGGGACTTTCATGGAAAAGAATGTGGATGAAGCTTGGGAATTTGTAGAGAAACAAGCTTTGGTGATTGAAAAGTACTCCCATAGGAAAAGTGATGGGAGGAAAGCGGGAGCATATGAGGTGAATGAAGTCACCATGAATAATTTCAAGCTTGATGCAATCAATAATGAGCTTAAGTCTTTGAGGGAGTTGTGTTCTACAACTTTGAAGAGTCAAGCAAGCCCTCAAGTGCAAGTGCAAGCAAACTTGTCTTCCAAGGAGGAAGATGTGAACTACATGGGAAGGGGAAACTACAACAACTATCATTCAACAACAACCGGCAATTCAACAATTACCGGCCTAACCACAACCATCCCGGTTTCTCCTATTCTAACCCGGATGGAGCCTTGAACCCTCCTGCTTCCACAAGTGCAGCTCCACCACTTAAGGCTTCACAAGAACCTCCACCCGGATTTACTCAACCTCCAAAGGATAGAACCGAGATGATGTTTGAGCAATTGCGTTGGAGGTTGAGTGGCCTTGAGACACGGTGACTTCCATCTCTAAAGCTCAAAAGGTTTTGGAAGCACAAGTGTTCCAAAACGCGGGTGAAGCTCATAGACATCTGGGAAAGCTTCCCGGAAGAACCGAAGATAACCCAAGAGGCCAAGTGTTGGCCATTACAACAAGGAGTGGGCTGAGCATGAAGGATCCCTTACCTAAGGGAAATGACAAGGGAAAGCCAGGTGATGATAGATGAAGAGCCATTGCAAGAAGATGGAGGCAAGAGTAAGGATGATGAGCCAACATGTGTGGCACCACCTCCATACAAGCCATCACTACCATTCCCACAATCACGAGCAAGAGCTCGCTTGGACAAACACTTCGGTAAATTCCTTGAACTTATGTCTAAATTGCATATTAACATTCCGTTCATGGATGCTATTCTAGGTATGCCGGCATATGGCAAGTTTTTGAAGAAAAAAGATCTCCAACAAGAGGAAGTTGGAGGAGTATGGGGAACTGAGGATGACGAAGAGGTCCTCGGAATTGATCCAAACCATAAAGTAGGAGATACCTCCAAAGCTAAGAGATCCGGGATCTTTTTGTGTGCCAATTGGAGTGGGAGAAGTGAAGTATGAAGCCCTATGTCATCTTGGGGCAAGTTTAAGCATCATCCCGCTTGCACTTTGCAACAAGGTTGGGCTAGGAGAGCCAAATCCGGTCAAGATGACCCTTTACATGGCGGACCGTTCAATAACACATCCCGTTGGAATCTTGGAAGACATACCGGTGCAACTAGGGAAGTTTTATGTACCCATAGACTTCGTTGTTTTGGTCATCCCGGCGGACTATCCGGTTCCCATCATCTTGGGGAGACCTTTCTTGACTACATCCGGATACTTGGTGGATTGCAAAAATGGAATTCTCTCTTTCAACATTGGAGAAGAGAATATCAAGTTCAAATTATCCACAATGATGAAGGGGCCAACCCTTGGTGAAGATGTGTTCAACATTGTCGAGCAAGAGGAATGTAGAGAAGTTGTGAGCTCGATTTTGATTAAGGACCCCTTGGAGAAGGTTCTTAGCTTAAGTTTGATGGAGGAAGGGTTTGAAGATGATTGCAATGAAGAAATCAAGGCCTTTGATGCATTGGAAAAGGAGACAAGTGCTGAATTTGAAGTACACGAAAGTATGCTGAATCACTGTAGGAATCACGGTTTTTCACCCAGAACCACGACCGTGATATCTCCTGTGGAACTCTCTGGAATGCTCAAAAGTGCTAGCTTAGCAAGTTCCACGGCCGTGGTTATACCAGAGACCGTAATTTTGCCCGTGGTTTCTCTAGAAAGAGCCTTAGTTGTTGATCAAGCTTCAAGGAGCCTTGAGGAGTCTTCATTAGCTTTGGATTCATCTCAACCTACATTATATGGAGCGCCTCCAATCGATAAAGGTCCTCCTAAACTTGAACTTAAACCCCTCCCTTCTCATCTTAAGTATGCTTTTCTTGGTGAAGAATCTACTTATCCGGTGATTGTTAATGCATGCTTGAATGATGTTGAGTTGAATAGATTATTGCATGAATTGAGATTGCATAGGAAGGCTATTGGCTATACCATTGATGATTTAGTTGGCATTAAACCTTCTTTGTGCATGCATAAGATATTAATGGAAGATAATCATAAACCTTCAATTGAACCTCAAAGAAGACTAAACCCCATCATGAAAGTGGTAGTAAAGAAAGAGATTCTTAAATTGCTAGATGCGGGAATCATTTTCCCGATTTTTGATAGTAAATGGGTTAGTCCCGTGCATGTGGTTCCTAAGAAGGGTGGGATGACCGTAGTGAATAATGAGAATAATGAATTAATCCCAACTAGAACGGTTACTGGACGGATGATGTGTATAGACTATAGGAAACTAAATGTGGCCTCTAGGAAAGATCACTTCCCTCTTCCCTTTATTGACCAAATGCTAGAGAGATTAGCTCAACATTCCCATTTTTGTTACTTTGACGGTTATACTAGATTCTTTTAAATCCCTATCCACCCCGATGACCAAGAGAAAACTACATTCACGTGTCCTTGGGGTACATTTGCATATAGGAGAATGCCATTTGGGTTGTGTAATGCACCTGCCACCTTTCAAAGGTGTATGATGACTATCTTTTTTGAGTCTATTGAAAACCTCATGGAAGTGTTTATGGATGATTTCTCTGTTTATGGATCTTCATTTGATGATTGTTTAGCTAACTGATAGCATGAATTATAGTCTATATTTTGGGGTTTGTTTAGACGTTTTATCTTTCATAATCTGCATGTTTGTATGTACATTATGTGATTTTACTACCATTTCATCTACCCTTGCGAGAATCGAGGTCTACACCTAGTTTCGTTGTAATTGCAGGTAATATGGTACGTTTTGCATTGAAAAGGAGCAAAAGGAGTCAAGAGTCATTTGGAGCTACATTGAGGAGCAAAAAGGAATCCTTCAGGAAGCATAGCCATGGATTAAAGATTTACTTTGGACCAGTTTTGAGAGATTCTACACTCAGTTATGATCACCTCGGTTGCCCAGAGATTCATCTCGACCGAGGCGATCCAGAGACACCGACTCGACCGAGGCGAACACCTAGGACGCGGCGAGAATATTTTATTCTTGGCTGAGATCTTTTAAAATTGGAAAGTGATCTTATATTTTTGGGCTGAGCTTCTAGAAGGAAGGAGATATGCAGAATCATATATTTTACCTATATTTATGGGATAATATCTTCTTAAGATTTATTATTTTTGGAGGGTTATTTTTCCTATAAAAAGGGTTGGATTTTCCACAATTTGAGGAGGCTGCATACACCGCATACGATCTCGATTACAGCGAAGAATACGCAGCAGCCGCATCCTACTCCAATTTGGGAGATTCGAAGAACCTTTTTGAAGGTCGAAGGAAGATTGAAGACTATAGCTTTATAGCTTTTTGGAGGGTTTTGTAAGATTGTCTTCAATTCTTTTCCTTGTTGTCTTGTCTTATTGGATCATTATCCAAGGAACGATTTTTGTGTGATATTTGATTCAGTTATTGAAGTGTTTTCATTAAATTCTTCTTTGTTCAAATATTCACCTTCTTCCCATATATTTAATACTTTCATTATGATGATGAGTGGCTAATTTCCTTGTGTGATTCTAGGGTGATTGGCTGAAGGTTGTGGGAAAAACAATGATAGAATGATCTTAATCACAGTAGGATCCTGAAAGTTCGAGTCTTTAACCTTAACCCTAAGCATCTCGTTCAGTCGATGAACATCTCGGCCGGGGTGGAAACTTGCTGACCGAGGTGGCTTATCCGATCCTTAACTGAGAGTTAATGTGTTAGAGTTTGCCAAATCCTATTCTTATTATACCTTTCTGGTTCAAAGCAAGCTTAGGATGAGACTTACCCGGTAATTCCTTAGTTTGTATACTAACGATCATAAGTGTAGATAATAAAGGCTTGTCCTTTATTGGGGTTTGAGTGTGCTTCCATCCCATCTTTGTGAGTTAGCCTGAGACTTACCCGGTAAAGGTTGATTCTATTCCCTTAGATGGTGTGTTAGTTTGAGGCAATAGTTCTTTATCTTAATTCCTTGAGACTTACCCGGTAATAGGAGTTACGGTTTGGGATTAGTGTGTAGTGAGACTTACCCGGTGATCTACTCCACTTTAGAAACACCTTCCCCATGCAAAAATCTCAGCTTTGTCCGCTTATCTATAGATCTTGAGTTGGAACCACAACTAGATGCTTTAATCCCTAGAATTGCATGTTTGCTTATTTGACATCTTATTCATCTTTGATTGTATACTTGCTCTTGTGGTTAGCATTAACACTAGCATACCGTATTGGACTTTGTTTCACTAAGTCCCTGTGATCGACCCCTGGAATTTTCTTGCTTTTACTACGATTGACCCGTACACTGCGGGTTCGCATCCTTGTTTTAAGCTTAAGTCTAGGGTTATAAATTTAAAGCTTGCACACACCGTTTGGAGCGAACAAGTTTTTGGCGCCGTTGCCGGGGACTTGGTCTAGACCGAGCCGGTACGGTTTGCTCTTGGGGCATTTGCCCCGTGTTGTCTTACCACTCTACTCGAGTGACTTTTGCAGGTTCTTTCTTAGGTATATGCGAAGAACCCGCACTGGGAAGGAAATCGTTCCTTACGATCCCGAACCAGAAAAGACATACAAACGACGCTTAAGAGAAGCGAAGATGGCCCAACAAGACGATCACGATCTTTTGGCCCAATTGAGAGAGACGCAGGAGCAGCTACGTCTCAGTAAAGAAGAACTAAGGCAGGAAAAAGAAGAGAATCAGGCCAGGAATGCAGCAATCGAAGCTGAGATTGCAGCAATTCGGAACCAGATTCAACCTCGACCGATGCAGGATCCAGTAATTGATCCTCGACCGAGGCAGGTCCCAGTTCCTGACGCCCCGGCCGATGTGCATCCACTTCGGATGCCAGTCCGAGATGTTCTTCTTGCAGGAATTCCACAAACCCTAGGTCAAAGGATGGACCCTAATCAACAGCTGAGGCGTCCAGGAGTGAACCTAGGAGATCCAGCGGACCATGACTACGAACTTCGACCACAAGTTCTAGCGATGATTCGCCAATGTCAATTCGGAGGGCTAGAGAAGGAGTCGCCGCATCAACATCTTCAAAACTACGAGATCTTGATGGAGACCTTGCGACCTCCCAGAATTGAAAATAACAACTACAAGCTAAGACCTTTCTACTTTTCTCTTAAAGATAGAGCTCTTACTTGGTATCAATCTCTTCCTGCAGGAAAGATCAGCACATGGGAAGAGATGACTACGGAATTCTTGACCAAATTCTTTCCCCCCTCAAAGACTGCTGAAATGAGAGGGAAGATCAATGCTTTCATCATGAAGGACAAGGAGAGTTTGCCAAATCCTATTCTTATTATACCTTTCTGGTTCAAAGCAAGCTTAGGATGAGACTTACCCGGTAATTCCTTAGTTTGTATACTAACGATCATAAGTGTAGATAATAAAGGCTTGTCCTTTATTGGGGTTTGAGTGTGCTTCCATCCCATCTTTGTGAGTTAGCCTGAGACTTACCCGGTAAAGGTTGATTCTATTCCCTTAGATGGTATGTTAGTTTGAGGTTATAGTTCTTTATCTTAATTCCTTGAGACTTACCCGGTAATAGGAGTTACGGTTTGGGATTAGTGTGTAGTGAGACTTACCCGGTGATCTACTCCACTTTAGAAACACCTTCCCCATGCAAAAATCTCAGCTTTGTCCGCTTACCTATAGATCTTGAGTTGGAACCACAACTAGATGCTTTAATCCCTAGAATTGCATGTTTGCTTATTTGACATCTTATTCATCTTTGATTGTATACTTGCTCTTGTGGTTAGCATTGACATTAGCATACCGTACTGGACTTTGTTTCACTAAGTCCCTGTGATCGACCCCTGGAATTTTCTTGCTTTTACTACGATTGACCCGTACACTGCGGGTTCGCATCCTTGTTTTAAGCTTAAGTCTAGGGTTATAAATTTAAAGCTTGCACACACCGTTTGGAGCGAACAAGTTTTTGGCGCCGTTGCCGGGGACTTGGTCTAGACCGAGCCGGTACGGTTTGCTTTCGGGGCACTTGCCCCTGTTGCTACTAACTACTCTTTCTATGAGTTTTGTAGTTTTCAGGATTTTTGATGGCCATGTTTGATCCAGCCTGGATAGCAAGGCAAAGTGCTAGGGCGGACCATTATGAATACTTGGAGGAGAAGTACTCCTTCTATTGGTTCAACAATGAATGGGAAAGAGAAGAGGCCATTCAGCATGAACTTGCGATATGGGATGAGAAGAATGTCCCTAAAAACATTTATGAGCAACCTTTCGAAGACTCTCTCGAATCAAGATTGGAGAAGTTGATGAAGAAGGTGACGGAGCTCAAGGAAAGCACCCTATCCTATGCTAAGCCAGAAGAGGAGCATAAGGAAGTGTTGCACGTTTCGAGCATACCTCCAGTCAAACCAGAAGTTTCTCCTGAAGCTTTTGAGGGAGAAGATGTGGAAGATCTCGATCTGGCTGTTGAGACCTCGGTCGAGGTGGAAGTGACCTCGGTCGAGATGAAAGAAGAACTTGCCGAACCGGAAAAGGCAGATGCAAAAGACTTTGGCCAAATTACTGAGATTGTGGTCAAGGTGGAAGAAAGACCATCTGAACTGAGAGAGATTTCGTGTGTGGATTATCAACCCAGCATGAAACTTGTCTCAAACCTTGGAGAACTTTGCAAGGTACATTCTCCTACTTCATTTGAATTCCCTATTAATATTTCTGAATTTTTCAGGAAGGCACCGGAGAGTTGGAGGTCTCTTCCGAAAGAACCTCCTAAGATCAAGATGAAACCTCCCTTGAAACCGCTGGAAGAAGATACTCCTTGGATTATAAGGAGTGGAGTTTGCAAGCACTTCACCTTTAAGACGATGAAGTGTCTTTTGTTCAAGTATGGGGTCCCTCGCATGCTAAGGACCTTGTACCATCCCCATGCTAAAGATGGGGAAGCTACTAGGATTCTCAAGAAGTTGTTTTCTCGATCAAGGAAAGGATGGGACGCAAGGCTAGATTATGTCCCATTGAAGTGCAGGAAGGCTAGAAGGATTCCGGTGAGAATCAAACCGTACAAGCTTGTACGTGGGAGATCTTACCATTTGCCGGTGAAATTAGGAACCGGAACCTTTTTGGAAGAATTTTATGATGGATGTGATGAGCACTCCATGGTGTTCAAGGTACATTGAGTAATTCTATGGAGAAGGGTCCAGCTAGCGACCTTAAACCAAGCGCTTCTTGGGAGGCAACCCAAGGTATTGCTTTCTTCTCCCCTTTCTAGTTTAGTTTAGATAGTTGCTTTGTTTTTGTTTTCCTCTAGACAACAACCAGGTATTCCAAAAGGAAGGATCACAGTTCAGGAGCTACACTAGAAGAACGAAGTTTCGAGAAGTTGAGGAAACGAGCTTTACTGAGATACATCTCGGGGACTGTCAGAACACCTCGACCGAGATGTACTTCGCCAACCGAGATGGTCTTATCTGGGAGCTGTTTCTTACTTCTTCATGCAGTTTAGCTATGTTCGGTGCGTATCCTGTCCTTAGACTTATTTCGACCCACTGGGACAGTGTGTCCCAAGTGTGGGGTGTTTATGTATGTGATGACTTTGATGTACTTATTTGATGATTTCGATGTACGCACATTTGATCGGATATTTGATATTGTATGCTTCAGTTGCTTCTACATGTTTATCTGATATTACATGCATACATACAGGTTATTTGATTAAGAAAAACGTCGAAAAAAAAATGGTTTTTTAAAAAAATTTTCTGACCTCGACCGAGTCAGTATTGGCCAAACGAGGCATTTCACCTCGGTTGAACCAAGAACATCTCGACCGAGGTGGCGTAACTGAGAGTTTTCGAAAACGATTTTTGTGTTACTTATCTGGATATGATCTCAGTGAAGATCTTGTTTACTGACTGGTTTTAAATTCTTTATATGTTTGAAATGTTTTATGATATGTTTAAGTTGCTAAATGCTTTGTTTGAAATTATTAGCATGTTTAATACTTTGTTTTATCCAAATTATGTTGAATTTGAAGGTTGACACCGCAGGATAAGTTCTCTCACTTTCTTCTTGGAAAGACCAAGGCAATTCATTCTCTTCTTCTTCTTCTTCTTGATCATGCTTAGCCCCTCATATACATTTTGCCTCCCTTTACCTATCCGGGAATTTGGAAGCAAGCGAAGTGGTGAAAGCAAGTCAAAAGTTGAGAAGTGGCTGAAAGTGAAAGTGTTAGAAAGCAATAATAGGTTTGGGGAAGTCAATCATGAAGATGAGTAACTCGGCACCATTCACATAGCCGGGTGTTTGTGTCTTGCCAAAGTCGGATTGAGCGATATTCCTAACGGGTCATGGTATGTGCATCAAGGGTTTGACGCATCTCAAGAAATTGATGATTGCGGATTTCCTAGGCTTCGGTTATTGTGCACCTCTATCCATGCATCCCAAAAAGTAAAGTAAAAGAGAAAAAAGTGTGAAATAAGCAAAGCTTATTGGTGGAAGATGTTGCAAGTCAAAGTGAAAGTGAAGTTCATCCTTTTCCCGGATTCTAGCACCACATTACCTTACATGCATCCCTACCCTACACGTTTCTTGACCTTTCTTTTGGGAAGCCCTTGAGACCTTGAGCTTGTTGATTGACTTAGCGGTTTAAATCGGATTATACATGATTAATTTTGATAATTATGATTTATTATGCATTCTATGATTTTATGCAAAGATGAACAACTTTCCTATATTTATAAAATGTTTTGATCATATTGAGTTTTTTAATTTCCAGGAAGTACTCTCTTAGAGTGATCTATGATAGTTGCACACCATAAAAATATTTTTGAAGGACTTCTCATTGATTTTCTTGACTTATAATCCATTCTATCTTAATTTCTATATGAGGAACTTGCTTAGGGACAAGCAAGGGCTAAGTATGGGGTATTTTGATAGCATGAATTATAGTCTATATTTTGGGGTTTGTTTAGACGTTTTATCTTTCATAATCTGCATGTTTGTATGTACATTATGTGATTTTACTACCATTTCATCTACCCTTGCGAGAATCGAGGTCTACACCTAGTTTCGTTGTAATTGCAGGTAATATGGTACGTTTTGCATTGAAAAGGAGCAAAAGGAGTCAAGAGTAATTTGGAGCTACATTGAGGAGCAAAAAGGAATCCTTCAGGAAGCATAGCCATGGATTAAAGATTTACTTTGGACCAGTTTTGAGAGATTCTACACTCAGTTATGATCACCTCGGTTGCCCAGAGATTCATCTCGACCGAGGCGATCCAGAGACACCGACTCGACCGAGGCGAACACCTAGGACGCGGCGAGAATATTTTATTCTTGGCTGAGATCTTTTAAAATTGGAAAGTGATCTTATATTTTTGGGCTGAGCTTCTAGAAGGAAGGAGATATGCAGAATCATATATTTTACCTATATTTATGGGATAATATCTTCTTAAGATTTATTATTTTTGGAGGGTTATTTTTCCTATAAAAAGGGTTGGATTTTCCACAAATCCGAGACGCCGCATACGTCGACGGCCGCTTACAGTTAGAAGATCCCGCATACGACGCAGCACATCCGCTATCAGCGCAGCAGCCGCATCCTACTCCAATTTGGGAGATTCGAAGAACCTTTTTGAAGGTCGAAGGAAGATTGAAGACTATAGCTTTATAGCTTTTTGGAGGGTTTTGTAAGATTGTCTTCAATTCTTTTCCTTGTTGTCTTGTCTTATTGGATCATTATCCAAGGAACGATTTTTGTGTGATATTTGATTCAGTTATTGAAGTGTTTTCATTAAATTCTTCTTTGTTCAAATATTCACCTTCTTCCCATATATTTAATACTTTCATTATGATGATGAGTGGCTAATTTCCTTGTGTGATTCTAGGGTGATTGGCTGAAGGTTGTGGGAAAAACAATGATAGAATGATCTTAATCACAGTAGGATCCTGAAAGTTCGAGTCTTTAACCTTAACCCTAAGCATCTCGTTCAGTCGATGAACATCTCGGCCGGGGTGGAAACTGGCTGACCGAGGTGGCTTATCCGATCCTTAACTGAGAGTTAATGTGTTAGAGTTTGCCAAATCCTATTCTTATTATACCTTTCTGGTTCAAAGCAAGCTTAGGATGAGACTTACCCGGTAATTCCTTAGTTTGTATACTAACGATCATAAGTGTAGATAATAAAGGCTTGTCCTTTATTGGGGTTTGAGTGT
>BSUD01000003.1:49895878-49943499 GCA_033239045.1 Fagopyrum esculentum
AGCCGCATCCTACTCCAATTTGGGAGATTCGAAGAACCTTTTTGAAGGTCGAAGGAAGATTGAAGACTATAGCTTTATAGCTTTTTGGAGGGTTTTGTAAGATTGTCTTCAATTCTTTTCCTTGTTGTCTTGTCTTATTGGATCATTATCCAAGGAACGATTTTTGTGTGATATTTGATTCAGTTATTGAAGTGTTTTCATTAAATTCTTCTTTGTTCAAATATTCACCTTCTTCCCATATATTTAATACTTTCATTATGATGATGAGTGGCTAATTTCCTTGTGTGATTCTAGGGTGATTGGCTGAAGGTTGTGGGAAAAACAATGATAGAATGATCTTAATCACAGTAGGATCCTGAAAGTTCGAGTCTTTAACCTTAACCCTAAGCATCTCGTTCAGTCGATGAACATCTCGGCCGGGGTGGAAACTGGCTGACCGAGGTGGCTTATCCGATCCTTAACTGAGAGTTAATGTGTTAGAGTTTGCCAAATCCTATTCTTATTATACCTTTCTGGTTCAAAGCAAGCTTAGGATGAGACTTACCCGGTAATTCCTTAGTTTGTATACCAACGATCATAAGTGTAGGTAATAAAGGCTTGTCCTTTATTGGGGTTTGAGTGTGCTTCCATCCCATCTTTGTGAGTTAGCCTGAGACTTACCCGGTAAAGGTTGATTCTATTCCCTTAGATGGTGTGTTAGTTTGAGGCAATAGTTCTTTATCTTAATTCCTTGAGACTTACCCGGTAATAGGAGTTACGGTTTGGGATTAGTGTGTAGTGAGACTTACCCGGTGATCTACTCCACTTTAGAAACACCTTCCCCATGCAAAAATCTCAGCTTTGTCCGCTTATCTATAGATCTTGAGTTGGAACCACAACTAGATGCTTTAATCCCTAGAATTGCATGTTTGCTTATTTGACATCTTATTCATCTTTGATTGTATACTTGCTCTTGTGGTTAGCATTAACACTAGCATACCGTATTGGACTTTGTTTCACTAAGTCCCTGTGATCGACCCCTGGAATTTTCTTGCTTTTACTACGATTGACCCGTACACTGCGGGTTCGCATCCTTGTTTTAAGCTTAAGTCTAGGGTTATAAATTTAAAGCTTGCACACACCGTTTGGAGCGAACAAGTTTTTGGCGCCGTTGCCGGGGACAGTTCTGATATGTTTAAGTTGCTAAATGCTTTGTTTAAGTTGCTAAATACTTACAGGTTATTTGATTAAGAAAAACGTCGAAAAAAAAATGGTTTTTTAAAAAAATTTTTTGACCTCGACCGAGTCAGTATTGGCCAAACGAGGCATTTCACCTCGGTTGAACCAAGAACATCTCGACCGAGGTGGCGTAACTGAGAGTTTTCGAAAACGATTTTTGTGTTACTTATCTGGATATGATCTCAGTGAAGATCTTGTTTACTGACTGGTTTTAAATTCTTTATATGTTTGAAATGTTTTATGATATGTTTAAGTTGCTAAATGCTTTGTTTGAAATTATTAGCATGTTTAATACTTTGTTTTATCCAAATTATGTTGAATTTGAAGGTTGACACCGCAGGATAAGTTCTCTCACTTTCTTCTTGGAAAGACCAAGGCAATTCATTCTCTTCTTCTTCTTCTTCTTGATCATGCTTAGCCCCTCATATACATTTTGCCTCCCTTTACCTATCCGGGAATTTGGAAGCAAGCGAAGTGGTGAAAGCAAGTCAAAAGTTGAGAAGTGGCTGAAAGTGAAAGTGTTAGAAAGCAATAATAGGTTTGGGGAAGTCAATCATGAAGATGAGTAACTCGGCACCATTCACATAGCCGGGTGTTTGTGTCTTGCCAAAGTCGGATTGAGCGATATTCCTAACGGGTCATGGTATGTGCATCAAGGGTTTGACGCATCTCAAGAAATTGATGATTGCGGATTTCCTAGGCTTCGGTTATTGTGCACCTCTATCCATGCATCCCAAAAAGTAAAGTAAAAGAGAAAAAAGTGTGAAATAAGCAAAGCTTATTGGTGGAAGATGTTGCAAGTCAAAGTGAAAGTGAAGTTCATCCTTTTCCCGGATTCTAGCACCACATTACCTTACATGCATCCCTACCCTACACGTTTCTTGACCTTTCTTTTGGGAAGCCCTTGAGACCTTGAGCTTGTTGATTGACTTAGCGGTTTAAATCGGATTATACATGATTAATTTTGATAATTATGATTTATTATGCATTCTATGATTTTATGCAAAGATGAACAACTTTCCTATATTTATAAAATGTTTTGATCATATTGAGTTTTTTAATTTCCAGGAAGTACTCTCTTAGAGTGATCTATGATAGTTGCACACCATAAAAATATTTTTGAAGGACTTCTCATTGATTTTCTTGACTTATAATCCATTCTATCTTAATTTCTATATGAGGAACTTGCTTAGGGACAAGCAAGGGCTAAGTATGGGGTATTTTGATAGCATGAATTATAGTCTATATTTTGGGGTTTGTTTAGACGTTTTATCTTTCATAATCTGCATGTTTGTATGTACATTATGTGATTTTACTACCATTTCATCTACCCTTGCGAGAATCGAGGTCTACACCTAGTTTCGTTGTAATTGCAGGTAATATGGTACGTTTTGCATTGAAAAGGAGCAAAAGGAGTCAAGAGTAATTTGGAGCTACATTGAGGAGCAAAAAGGAATCCTTCAGGAAGCATAGCCATGGATTAAAGATTTACTTTGGACCAGTTTTGAGAGATTCTACACTCAGTTATGATCACCTCGGTTGCCCAGAGATTCATCTCGACCGAGGCGATCCAGAGACACCGACTCGACCGAGGCGAACACCTAGGACGCGGCGAGAATATTTTATTCTTGGCTGAGATCTTTTAAAATTGGAAAGTGATCTTATATTTTTGGGCTGAGCTTCTAGAAGGAAGGAGATATGCAGAATCATATATTTTACCTATATTTATGGGATAATATCTTCTTAAGATTTATTATTTTTGGAGGGTTATTTTTCCTATAAAAAGGGTTGGATTTTCCACAAATCCGAGACGCCGCATACGTCGACGGCCGCTTACAGTTAGAAGATCCCGCATACGACGCAGCACATCCGCTATCAGCGCAGCAGCCGCATCCTACTCCAATTTGGGAGATTCGAAGAACCTTTTTGAAGGTCGAAGGAAGATTGAAGACTATAGCTTTATAGCTTTTTGGAGGGTTTTGTAAGATTGTCTTCAATTCTTTTCCTTGTTGTCTTGTCTTATTGGATCATTATCCAAGGAACGATTTTTGTGTGATATTTGATTCAGTTATTGAAGTGTTTTCATTAAATTCTTCTTTGTTCAAATATTCACCTTCTTCCCATATATTTAATACTTTCATTATGATGATGAGTGGCTAATTTCCTTGTGTGATTCTAGGGTGATTGGCTGAAGGTTGTGGGAAAAACAATGATAGAATGATCTTAATCACAGTAGGATCCTGAAAGTTCGAGTCTTTAACCTTAACCCTAAGCATCTCGTTCAGTCGATGAACATCTCGGCCGGGGTGGAAACTGGCTGACCGAGGTGGCTTATCCGATCCTTAACTGAGAGTTAATGTGTTAGAGTTTGCCAAATCCTATTCTTATTATACCTTTCTGGTTCAAAGCAAGCTTAGGATGAGACTTACCCGGTAATTCCTTAGTTTGTATACTAACGATCATAAGTGTAGATAATAAAGGCTTGTCCTTTATTGGGGTTTGAGTGTGCTTCCATCCCATCTTTGTGAGTTAGCCTGAGACTTACCCGGTAAAGGTTGATTCTATTCCCTTAGATGGTGTGTTAGTTTGAGGCAATAGTTCTTTATCTTAATTCCTTGAGACTTACCCGGTAATAGGAGTTACGGTTTGGGATTAGTGTGTAGTGAGACTTACCCGGTGATCTACTCCACTTTAGAAACACCTTCCCCATGCAAAAATCTCAGCTTTGTCCGCTTATCTATAGATCTTGAGTTGGAACCACAACTAGATGCTTTAATCCCTAGAATTGCATGTTTGCTTATTTGACATCTTATTCATCTTTGATTGTATACTTGCTCTTGTGGTTAGCATTAACACTAGCATACCGTATTGGACTTTGTTTCACTAAGTCCCTGTGATCGACCCCTGGAATTTTCTTGCTTTTACTACGATTGACCCGTACACTGCGGGTTCGCATCCTTGTTTTAAGCTTAAGTCTAGGGTTATAAATTTAAAGCTTGCACACACCGTTTGGAGCGAACAAGTTTTTGGCGCCGTTGCCGGGGACTTGGTCTAGACCGAGCCGGTACGGTTTGCTCTTGGGGCATTTGCCCCGTGTTGTCTTACCACTCTACTCGAGTGACTTTTGCAGGTTCTTTCTTAGGTATATGCGAAGAACCCGCACTGGAAAGGAAATCGTTCCTTACGATCCCGAACCGGAAAAGACATACAAACGACGCTTAAGAGAAGCGAAGATGGCCCAACAAGACGATCACGATCTTTTGGCCCAATTGAGAGAAACGCAGGAGCAGCTACGACTCAGTAAGGAAGAACTAAGGCAGGAAAAAGAAGAGAATCAGGCCAGGAATGCAGCAATCGAAGCTGAGATTGCAGCAATTCGGAACCAGATTCAACCTCGACCGATGCAGGATCCAGTAATTGATCCTCGACCGAGGCAAGTCCCAGTTCCTGACGCCCCGGCCGATGTGCATCCACTTCGGATGCCAGTCCGAGATGTTCTTCTTGCAGGAATTCCACAAACCCTAGGTCAAAGGATGGACCCTAATCAACAGCTGAGGCGTCCAGGAGTGAACCTAGGAGATCCAGCGGACCATGACTACGAACTTCGACCACAAGTTCTAGCGATGATTCGCCAATGTCAATTCGGAGGGCTAGAGAAGGAGTCGCCGCATCAACATCTTCAAAACTACGAGATCTTGATGGAGACCTTGCGACCTCCCAGAATTGAAAATAACAACTACAAGCTAAGACCTTTCTACTTTTCTCTTAAAGATAGAGCTCTTACTTGGTATCAATCTCTTCCTGCAGGAAAGATCAGCACATGGGAAGAGATGACTACGGAATTCTTGACCAAATTCTTTCCCCCCTCAAAGACTGCTGAAATGAGAGGGAAGATCAATGCTTTCATCATGAAGGACAAGGAGAGTTTGCCAAATCCTATTCTTATTATACCTTTCTGGTTCAAAGCAAGCTTAGGATGAGACTTACCCGGTAATTCCTTAGTTTGTATACTAACGATCATAAGTGTAGATAATAAAGGCTTGTCCTTTATTGGGGTTTGAGTGTGCTTCCATCCCATCTTTGTGAGTTAGCCTGAGACTTACCCGGTAAAGGTTGATTCTATTCCCTTAGATGGTGTGTTAGTTTGAGGTTATAGTTCTTTATCTTAATTCCTTGAGACTTACCCGGTAATAGGAGTTACGGTTTGGGATTAGTGTGTAGTGAGACTTACCCGGTGATCTACTCCACTTTAGAAACACCTTCCCCATGCAAAAATCTCAGCTTTGTCCGCTTACCTATAGATCTTGAGTTGGAACCACAACTAGATGCTTTAATCCCTAGAATTGCATGTTTGCTTATTTGACATCTTATTCATCTTTGATTGTATTACTGCTCTTGTGGTTAGCATCAACACTAGCATACCGTATTGGACTTTGTTTCACTAAGTCCCTGTGATCGACCCCTGGAATTTTCTTGCTTTTACTACGATTGACCCGTACACTGCGGGTTCGCATCCTTGTTTTAAGCTTAAGTCTAGGGTTATAAATTTAAAGCTTGCACACACCGTTTGGAGCGAACAAGTTTTTGGCGCCGTTGCCGGGGACTTGGTCTAGACCGAGCCGGTACGGTTTGCTTTCGGGGCACTTGCCCCTGTTGCTACTAACTACTCTTTCTATGAGTTTTGTAGTTTTCAGGATTTTTGATGGCCATGTTTGATCCAGCCTGGATAGCAAGGCAAAGTGCTAGGGCGGACCATTATGAATACTTGGAGGAGAAGTACTCCTTCTATTGGTTCAACAATGAATGGGAAAGAGAAGAGGCCATTCAGCATGAACTTGCGATATGGGATGAGAAGAATGTCCCTAAAAACATTTATGAGCAACCTTTCGAAGACTCTCTCGAATCAAGATTGGAGAAGTTGATGAAGAAGGTGACGGAGCTCAAGGAAAGCACCCTATCCTATGCTAAGCCAGAAGAGGAGCATAAGGAAGTGTTGCACGTTTCGAGCATACCTCCAGTCAAACCAGAAGTTTCTCCTGAAGCTTTTGAGGGAGAAGATGTGGAAGATCTCGATCTGGCTGTTGAGACCTCGGTCGAGGTGGAAGTGACCTCGGTCGAGATGGAAGAACTTGCCGAACCGGAAAAGGCAGATGCAAAAGACTTTGGCCAAATTACTGAGATTGTGGTCAAGGTGGAAGAAAGACCATCTGAACTGAGAGAGATTTCGTGTGTGGATTATCAACCCAGCATGAAACTTGTCTCAAACCTTGGAGAACTTTGCAAGGTACATTCTCCTACTTCATTTGAATTCCCTATTAATATTTCTGAATTTTTCAGGAAGGCACCGGAGAGTTGGAGGTCTCTTCCGAAAGAACCTCCTAAGATCAAGATGAAACCTCCCTTGAAACCGCTGGAAGAAGATACTCCTTGGATTATAAGGAGTGGAGTTTGCAAGCACTTCACCTTTAAGACGATGAAGTGTCTTTTGTTCAAGTATGGGGTCCCTCGCATGCTAAGGACCTTGTACCATCCCCATGCTAAAGATGGGGAAGCTACTAGGATTCTCAAGAAGTTGTTTTCTCGATCAAGGAAAGGATGGGACGCAAGGCTAGATTATGTCCCATTGAAGTGCAGGAAGGCTAGAAGGATTCCGGTGAGAATCAAACCGTACAAGCTTGTACGTGGGAGATCTTACCATTTGCCGGTGAAATTAGGAACCGGAACCTTTTTGGAAGAATTTTATGATGGATGTGATGAGCACTCCATGGTGTTCAAGGTACATTGAGTAATTCTATGGAGAAGGGTCCAGCTAGCGACCTTAAACCAAGCGCTTCTTGGGAGGCAACCCAAGGTATTGCTTTCTTCTCCCCTTTCTAGTTTAGTTTAGATAGTTGCTTTGTTTTTGTTTTCCTCTAGACAACAACCAGGTATTCCAAAAGGAAGGATCACAGTTCAGGAGCTACACTAGAAGAACGAAGTTTCGAGAAGTTGAGGAAACGAGCTTTACTGAGATACATCTCGGGGACTGTCAGAACACCTCGACCGAGATGTACTTCGCCAACCGAGATGGTCTTATCTGGGAGCTGTTTCTTACTTCTTCATGCAGTTTAGCTATGTTCGGTGCGTATCCTGTCCTTAGACTTATTTCGACCCACTGGGACAGTGTGTCCCAAGTGTGGGGTGTTTATGTATTATTTGATATTTTATGCTTCAGTTGCTTCTACATGTTTATCTGATATTACATGCATACATACAAGTTATTTGATTAAGAAAAACGTCGAAAAAAAAATGGTTTTTTAAAAAAATTTTTTGACCTCGACCGAGTCAGTATTGGCCAAACGAGGCATTTCACCTCGGTTGAACCAAGAACATCTCGACCGAGGTGGCGTAACTGAGAGTTTTCGAAAACGATTTTTGTGTTACTTATCTGGATATGATCTCAGTGAAGATCTTGTTTACTGACTGGTTTTAAATTCTTTATATGTTTGAAATGTTTTATGATATGTTTAAGTTGCTAAATGCTTTGTTTGAAATTATTAGCATGTTTAATACTTTGTTTTATCCAAATTATGTTGAATTTGAAGGTTGACACCGCAGGATAAGTTCTCTCACTTTCTTCTTGGAAAGACCAAGGCAATTCATTCTCTTCTTCTTCTTCTTCTTGATCATGCTTAGCCCCTCATATACATTTTGCCTCCCTTTACCTATCCGGGAATTTGGAAGCAAGCGAAGTGGTGAAAGCAAGTCAAAAGTTGAGAAGTGGCTGAAAGTGAAAGTGTTAGAAAGCAATAATAGGTTTGGGGAAGTCAATCATGAAGATGAGTAACTCGGCACCATTCACATAGCCGGGTGTTTGTGTCTTGCCAAAGTCGGATTGAGCGATATTCCTAACGGGTCATGGTATGTGCATCAAGGGTTTGACGCATCTCAAGAAATTGATGATTGCGGATTTCCTAGGCTTCGGTTATTGTGCACCTCTATCCATGCATCCCAAAAAGTAAAGTAAAAGAGAAAAAAGTGTGAAATAAGCAAAGCTTATTGGTGGAAGATGTTGCAAGTCAAAGTGAAAGTGAAGTTCATCCTTTTCCCGGATTCTAGCACCACATTACCTTACATGCATCCCTACCCTACACGTTTCTTGACCTTTCTTTTGGGAAGCCCTTGAGACCTTGAGCTTGTTGATTGACTTAGCGGTTTAAATCGGATTATACATGATTAATTTTGATAATTATGATTTATTATGCATTCTATGATTTTATGCAAAGATGAACAACTTTCCTATATTTATAAAATGTTTTGATCATATTGAGTTTTTTAATTTCCAGGAAGTACTCTCTTAGAGTGATCTATGATAGTTGCACACCATAAAAATATTTTTGAAGGACTTCTCATTGATTTTCTTGACTTATAATCCATTCTATCTTAATTTCTATATGAGGAACTTGCTTAGGGACAAGCAAGGGCTAAGTATGGGGTATTTTGATAGCATGAATTATAGTCTATATTTTGGGGTTTGTTTAGACGTTTTATCTTTCATAATCTGCATGTTTGTATGTACATTATGTGATTTTACTACCATTTCATCTACCCTTGCGAGAATCGAGGTCTACACCTAGTTTCGTTGTAATTGCAGGTAATATGGTACGTTTTGCATTGAAAAGGAGCAAAAGGAGTCAAGAGTCATTTGGAGCTACATTGAGGAGCAAAAAGGAATCCTTCAGGAAGCATAGCCATGGATTAAAGATTTACTTTGGACCAGTTTTGAGAGATTCTACACTCAGTTATGATCACCTCGGTTGCCCAGAGATTCATCTCGACCGAGGCGATCCAGAGACACCGACTCGACCGAGGCGAACACCTAGGACGCGGCGAGAATATTTTATTCTTGGCTGAGATCTTTTAAAATTGGAAAGTGATCTTATATTTTTGGGCTGAGCTTCTAGAAGGAAGGAGATATGCAGAATCATATATTTTACCTATATTTATGGGATAATATCTTCTTAAGATTTATTATTTTTGGAGGGTTATTTTTCCTATAAAAAGGGTTGGATTTTCCACAATTTGAGGAGGCTGCATACACCGCATACGATCTCGATTACAGCGAAGAATACGCAGCAGCCGCATCCTACTCCAATTTGGGAGATTCGAAGAACCTTTTTGAAGGTCGAAGGAAGATTGAAGACTATAGCTTTATAGCTTTTTGGAGGGTTTTGTAAGATTGTCTTCAATTCTTTTCCTTGTTGTCTTGTCTTATTGGATCATTATCCAAGGAACGATTTTTGTGTGATATTTGATTCAGTTATTGAAGTGTTTTCATTAAATTCTTCTTTGTTCAAATATTCACCTTCTTCCCATATATTTAATACTTTCATTATGATGATGAGTGGCTAATTTCCTTGTGTGATTCTAGGGTGATTGGCTGAAGGTTGTGGGAAAAACAATGATAGAATGATCTTAATCACAGTAGGATCCTGAAAGTTCGAGTCTTTAACCTTAACCCTAAGCATCTCGTTCAGTCGATGAACATCTCGGCCGGGGTGGAAACTTGCTGACCGAGGTGGCTTATCCGATCCTTAACTGAGAGTTAATGTGTTAGAGTTTGCCAAATCCTATTCTTATTATACCTTTCTGGTTCAAAGCAAGCTTAGGATGAGACTTACCCGGTAATTCCTTAGTTTGTATACTAACGATCATAAGTGTAGATAATAAAGGCTTGTCCTTTATTGGGGTTTGAGTGTGCTTCCATCCCATCTTTGTGAGTTAGCCTGAGACTTACCCGGTAAAGGTTGATTCTATTCCCTTAGATGGTGTGTTAGTTTGAGGCAATAGTTCTTTATCTTAATTCCTTGAGACTTACCCGGTAATAGGAGTTACGGTTTGGGATTAGTGTGTAGTGAGACTTACCCGGTGATCTACTCCACTTTAGAAACACCTTCCCCATGCAAAAATCTCAGCTTTGTCCGCTTATCTATAGATCTTGAGTTGGAACCACAACTAGATGCTTTAATCCCTAGAATTGCATGTTTGCTTATTTGACATCTTATTCATCTTTGATTGTATACTTGCTCTTGTGGTTAGCATTAACACTAGCATACCGTATTGGACTTTGTTTCACTAAGTCCCTGTGATCGACCCCTGGAATTTTCTTGCTTTTACTACGATTGACCCGTACACTGCGGGTTCGCATCCTTGTTTTAAGCTTAAGTCTAGGGTTATAAATTTAAAGCTTGCACACACCGTTTGGAGCGAACACTAACTTGTCTTTGGTGCTTACAAGATGTGAGGAGACTAATCTAGTCTTAAATTGGGGAAAATGCCACTTCATGGTAAGTGAAGGCATTGTGTTGGGACATTTGGTGTCCAACCGTGGCATTGAGGTTGATAGGGCTAAGATAGAGACGATAGAGAAGTTGCCACCACCTACCTCGGTGAAGGGGGTAAGGAGTTTTTTAGGGCATGCCGGTTTTTACCGGAGATTCATTAAAGATTTCTCTAAGATTTCTAAGCCTCTTAATAACCTACCAATGAAAGATGTTGAGTTTGTTTTCTCCAAGGATTGCCTTGAGGCTTTTTGTAGGTTGAAGAATGCTTTGATCTCTGCACCCATCATGCAACCTCCGGATTGGAGTTTACCGTTTGAGATCATGTGTGACGCGAGTGATGTAGCCGTTGGGGCTGTTTTGGGAGAAAGGAAGGATGGGCTTACACATGCCATCTATTATGCTAGCAAGACGCTAGATGATGCCCAACTCAATTATGCTACCACCGAGAAGGAGTTGCTAGCGGTTGTGTATGCATTTGAGAAGTTCCGCTCGTATCTTGTTGGAGCGAAGGTCATTGTGTATACGGCTCATGCAACGATCCGTTATCTCCTTACTAAGAAGGATGTCAAGCCTCGTTTGATTCGGTGGATCCTTCTTCTTCAAAAGTTTGATTTGGAAATCCGGGATAAGAAGGGGTCCGAAAATTCTGTGGCGGATCACCTTAGTAGACTCCCACCATTAGAGATTAAGAAAGATGACATCCCAATTGATGAATCATTCCGGGATGAGAAATTGCAAATGGTGGAGGAGTGCTTGTTTCAAGTGTCAAGGGGTAATGAGCCATGGTATGCCGACCTAGTAAACTATCTCGTTTGTGAGGAGGTGCCACCCGGTTTATCCTATGCCCAAAGGAAGAAGTTCTTCAAGGATGTGCGGCATTACTATTGGAGTGAACCACTTTTGTTCAAGAGAGGGCCGGATGGAGTCTTTAGGAGATGCATACCGGAGGATGAGGTGGAGAGTGTGATCTGACATTGTCATTCCTTGCCATGTGGAGGGCATGCTAGCTCACTCAAGACATGTGCAAAGGTGTTGCAATCCGGGTTTTATTGGCCGAGTTTATTCAAGGACGTGCAGAATTTTGTGGTAGCTTGTGATGCTTGCCAAAGGACGGGAAATATCTCAAGGAGGAACGAGGTGCCCTTGAACAACATACAAGAGGTGGAGATATTCAATGTGTGGGGTGTGGACTTCATGGGACCATTCCCCTCCTCTTGTGGCAACCTCTACATCCTATTGGCGGTGGACTATGTTTCAAGATGGATGGAGGCAATCGCCTCTCCCACAAATGATGCCAAGGTTGTGGTGCGGTTCTTCAACCGAGTGATCTTTCCTAGGTTTGGGACACCAAGGGTGATCATAAGCGATGGAGGAAAGCACTTCACCAATAGGAACTTTGGGACACTTTTGGCTAAGTATGGGGTGACTCATATGATGGGAACACCTTACCACCCCCAAACTAGTGGCCAAGTGAAGATCTCCAACCGGGAGATAAAAGGAATCCTTGAGAAGACGGTTTCTAGAACGAGAAAGGATTGTGCTATGAAGCTTGATGATGCTTTGTGGGCTTATAGAACCGCTTTCAAGACACCGATTGGCACCACTCCCTACAAGCTAGTTTATGGCAAGTCTTGCCACCTTCCGGTAGAGATGGAGCATAGAGCGTATTGGGCCATTAGATGGCTGAATTTTGACCTCAAGGAGGCCGGTGAAAAGAGATTGCTAGACATGAACGCTCTTGAGGAGATCCGGTTGGATGCCTATGAAAACGCCCATATTTACAAGGAAAGGACCAAACGTTGGCATGACAAGCGTCTCATCCCAAATGAGTTTAGTGAAGGCGACCTTGTCCTTCTCTTCAACTCAAGGCTGCGGCTCTTCCCCTGAAAGCTAAAGTCAAGATGGACGGGTCCTTATGTGGTGAAGATGATATTTCCGCATGGAGCGGTTGAGATAGGAGGGTAGCATTGTGGAGATTTTAAGGTGAATGGGCACCGTTTGAAGAAGTATATCCCAGGAGCTCCGGTGGAAATGATTGCCCCACTTCACCTTGAGTGAGACACCCCCGAGTTTGGTCAAGCCAATGACCTTAAAAAAGCGCTTGGTGGGAGGCAACCCATTGGTAGACATTTTTCCCTTTTTGTTTTTGTGTTACTCTTGATTTTTCTATTTTTGTGTGTTTTTGTATGTTTGGAGTTTGTGTGATAGAGTTTAAGTAGCATGGAAGCCTTGCATGGCATGTGGATGATGATGATGAGCCCCTCATCAATTATGGGTGGAGCGGACGCGGAACTTGGACGGCTAGCGGTGCCTAGAGCGGGTCCCGACGCCATGATGAACACCTTGAGCTCTCTACCATCGTTGATAGGATCATCCGCCATCAATGCACTTAAGTGAACCCAAATACCGAAGCAAACCATTTTACATTGTGAGTACCCTCTTTCACTCTTCTTTACTTCATTTACACATTGGGGACAATGTGTTTCTAAGTATGGGGTGGGGTTTTCATGATCACTTGCATGATTAGCATCTAGGATAGTTTAATATTGTCGCATGTTTCATTATGTCTTGCATTGTACATATATATTTCAAAAATCCAAAAAAAAAAATCAAAAAATTTAAAACTTTTTAGTGCTTCTAAGCTTGGGTATGACCCTTATGATGAAATTGTCTTGTGAATTTGCTATGGATTGCCTTGTGTGTTTAATTGATGAATGTATATGTAGACTTGAAGTACTTATCTTGAATCCCATGTGTGAATTATGATCATGAATGTTTGCCTTGATTGGATTGAGGATTGAATGTCGAAATTACATGCTAGTTCTTGCACATCACTTAGGAGTGATTAAGGCAATTCATCTTTCTCTACTTCTCATCTTGATCATGTTGTTTGAGCACCTCAATTGATATAAATTTGACCTCTTTTGACCCATCCGGGAATAGGAGCATGATAGTGTGTTGATGTGTGTGAAAAGCAAGTGTGGGGTGAAGTTGTTGATGAAAGTGTGTAGTGAATGAAGTGCAGAATTTGTTGTGAAAAGTGTAGAAAAAAAAATATAGGTTTGGGGACTTTGTTTTTGATGACGAGTAACTCGGCACCATTCACATAATCGGGTGTTTGTGCCTTGCCAAAGTCGGATAAACCGAATGTCCTAACGAGCCTTGGTATGTGTGCCCGGTGTGAGGCACCTCGGAAAAATCCCGAGGTCCGCTAATCACCAAGGTTTCGGCTTTTGTACACCAATTCCATTGCCTCAAAAATGAAAGGAAAAGAAGGTGAAAAAGAAAAGAAAAGAAAACAAAGAAAAGATGGAGAAAATATACACTTGTGGTGAAGTTGATCAAAAATAAATTTGTGGAGTTAGTTCCTTTCCCGAATTAGCATCACATAACCTAAAAATTCCCACATAATCACAACGTTTCTTAGCCTCTTCCTTCCTAAGTCCTTGTGACCTATCTCCATGTGTGTAAGACTTAGTAATCTAGATTGGATATGCTCATGATGATCTTGACTTCTTCATTTTCACCTTGCATGCATGCGTTTAAGTTAAGTATAATTGTCTTTCCATGCCTTCATCTATTTGATGCATGATTGCTTGTCCATTTTCCATGAAACATGACTATGAAGGTGATCCAATATTAGAAGCACAATTCCAAAAAGATTTTGTTGTTTTTCTGCATGCATAAATCATGTCATCTCTTAGTCTATAGTTGGGACTTGCTCAGGGACGAGCAAACCTAAAGTATGGGGTATTTTGATAACACGATTTATGACCTTAGTCTAGGCATCCATTTAGATAGTTTTTCCCGCTATTCATGCATAGTTTAGCATTAGTTCATGACGCTTACAATCAATACATGTATATTTGTCGAGATAGACGTCTACACGGACTTTTGCATATTTTGTAGGTATTTTGGGAGCTTTTAGAGCCTAATCGATACATCCGAGGATCGTTCCTCGTGATGACACGTATCCGAGCTCGTTGGGAAGCAAGTTAGGAGAAAAGGAGAAAACATGGGACCATGTTGGTGCATACCTTGCACCAACTCGCGGCTCAATGATCAAAAGAAGGCTGAAACACAGGAATCACGGCAACTAGGAGATCCACGGCCGTGGAAACTGCCCGTGATTCCTTCTGCACAGCTGGGACAGCTGTCCCACGATTTCCATAACCGATTCTTGCAAATGGTGAAGGCTATAAGTACTCTTGCAGGCTGATTCTAAAGGGAATCCACTATCCACTACACACCTTACCTCACACATATTCTCTCATTGGAAGATTGGATTGGAGCTACTATTGGAGGAGGAGAAAGACTTCCATTGGAGAAGAAGAGAAGAATACATCATTCTTAGAGTTTCTTAGTTTTTAGAGTGAAGTTTGTTGGAAAAATTTTCTAGGGTTGTAAGAACGATTCGAACCTTCTTTTGAAGGGTTGTAAGTCTCTCTTTTAACATCTATTCAGATCGGTTTTCTTGTTCTATTTACTTCATCTCTCTTTCATTTCATCCTCTTGATATGGACTCCATGATTGTATGCTTGATGATTTTGATTGTTGAGATGCATGTTGTTGGCTAAATAGATGTGATTCTAGGGTAATGAAATGATGATTATGGCTTGGACTATGATAGGATAGACTTAAACGTACCTTTGGATGAATGGTTTGCTCGAACCTAGCCTTTGCAGTGAATCACGGCCTGTTCTAGTAGGATCCACGGCAGTGGAAATGAGGAACTTACCGTGATTCTGTCTGACTTGCTTGTATTGATAAATGTAAGTGTTAGGTTGTTAGATTGTTGAAACCCTAGTGTTTGATGAGCTAGATCTATCCTAAGGTGACCTAGTGTTAGCAACTAAGTGTAAGAAGAGACCTACCCGGTGATTCTTGCTCTTAGGTACCGAAGATGATGAACTCTAGGTAGTAGTGAGCCTCACTAGCCGCTATTGGACTGAGTGTGCTAGGATTTATGTTTAGGACTTGCCTTCCCGAGACCTACCCGGTGAGGAGAGGCTAGATCCCTAGATAGCAATCCGGTTTGCGTAGAATTCCTAACCTTAGGTTCTTTGAGACTTACCCGGTGATGGGTCCTTAGGAACGGACTAGTGGACCATGAGACCTACCCAGTGATTGATCCTAATCTAGAAAAACCCACTCCCAACATACTATAGTTGATCCAAGGAATGACTAGATAGCTTGAGTCCATTGCCATAACCTGAATTTCTAACCCCTAGAATCCGCTTTTCTCTCATTGATTACCTATCTCGTGTTTGCTTGTTTATTTGTGTTGCTAGCTTAGTTGTTCGTTAATCTTGCATGATTTGTGATCCTTGATTGATCACCTCAAAACCAAACCAAAAAACATTGAGATCTTCATTTCTTTATTCCTTTCTCTTTTCTTAGCCTAGATCTTCACTATCCTTAGTCACTATTGACTCAATTTCACCTTAGTCTTTGTGTTCGGCCTCGGAATACTATCCTTACTACAAAACGACCATACACTGTGGGTTTGCTATGAGTTAGGAAAAATATATCGAGTTATAAATTTAAGACTTTAGCGTGTCACGTTTCTAGCGTAACGCATTCTCATAAGCGTTTAAGCGCAACTCCTCCAGCTCATTGATGTCTAATAGTCTCTTCTCTCCGGCTTCCTTGATGTCAAAATTCAACCACTTGATTGCCCAATATGCCTTGTGCTCCAGCTCGATGGGTAGATGACAAGACTTCCCACATACCAAATTGTAAGGGGTGGCACCAATGGGAGTCTTGAATGCGGTCCTATAAGCCCAAAGAGCATCGTCCAACTTCATGGACCAATCCATCCTCGTCCTAGAGACGGTCTTTTCCAGAATTGCCTTTATTTCTCTATTCTAGATCTCAACCTGACCACTAGTTTGAGGGTGATAAGGGGTTGCTTCCTTGTGGGTTACCCCATACGACAATAGAAGTGCTTTGAACTTCCGGTTGATGAAATGTGTCCCTCGCTGATGATGATGCGTGGTGTCCCAAAACATGGAAAGATAGTCCGATTGAAGAACTTCACAACCACCATGGCGTCATTAGTGGGAGAGGCAATGGCTTCCACCCATCTAGAAACGTAATCAACAGCTAAGTGAATGTAGAGGTTCCCCGCAGATGATGGGAAAGGTCCCATGAAATCAACTCCCCATACCTAAAAAATCTCAACCTCTTGAATATTGTTGAGTGGCATCTCGTTCCTTCTTGACAAGTTCCCTGTTCTTTGGTATGCATCACAAGAAACAAAAAACGTTTGCACATCCTTAAATAATGTTTGCCAAAAGAAACCAGGACGTAATACCTTAGTGCACGTCTTGTGAGCGCTAGCATGTCCTCCACAAGGAAGCGAGTGGCAATGCCGTATGACACTAGCAACTTTATCCTCCGGAATGCATCGTCAAAGCATACCATCCGGACCTCTCTTGAACAGTAGATGTTCATTCTTGTAGAAATAGCGTACATCCTTGAAGAAATTCTTCCTTTGAGCGTACGTCAATCCGGGCGGTTTTCCTGGCAAACATGGTAATTGACAATATCAGCATACCAAGGCTCTTTACCATCAGAAAATTGGCGGAGCCAGTGCTCCACCTATTGTAAGCGACTCTCAGAAAACGAGTCAGAAAGTTTGTTGTCCTCAGTTGACAACATCTCGCTTGTTGTCTCGGTCAGTATCCGATGTGGGTGACCGAAATGTTCTTCAGATAAGAACACCTCGCTTCATCCAGGAAGTGCCTCGGTCGAGGTACTGAAACTGGGACCGAAACCTAAATTGCTTTTCTTCTCATGGATTAGTTTCTCAATATTATCTCTTGGATCAGCTTCCAATGCTTTTAAGCTCCGTATATCTGCTTTTAAGCTCCATATTTTTGCACATCTTTCAAGGGGATTATTAATAAGGATAGAGCTCACCAATTATCTTGATTCTTCGTCATTATAGATGTTGAAGATGTCATCTTCCAGTGGCTCTCCCTTCATTGCAGCAAGCAATGCAAACTCCACATGATCTCCACCAATGTTGAATTGCAACTTGGCATTCTTATAATCCACATTGCAATCCGAAGTTGCTAGAAATGGTCTCATGAGAATGATAGGAATGGGATAATCTGTGGGAATGTCAAGTACAACAAAGTCTATAGGTATGTAGAAATTACCTAACTTGATGGGAACGTCTTCCAAAATACCCACGGGACGGGTAATGGAGCAATCTGCCATGTATAGCGTCATCTTCACCGGCTTGGGCTTCCCAAGGCCGACTTTATCACAAAGCTCCAGCGGGATAATACTCACGCTGGCTCCTAGATCACACAATGCATCATAGGTTACATTCCCAACCTGAATGGGAATGCAAAATGAACCGGGATCCCTTAATTTGGGTGGCATCTTCTCTTTCATGATTTGAATGAGATCCAAAGACTTAGATGTCATCCTTACTTCCCCAAAATCTTCTAGCTTCCTCTTCCTTGATAGGATCTCTTTCAGAAATTTCCCATAGGCGGGCATCCCTAGAATGACATCAAGGAAAGGGATGTTAATATGTAGTTTATTCATTAGGTCTAGAAACATACCAAAATGGTTGTCTAGATGTGCCCTCGCCCTTGACTAAGGGAATGGAAGTGGTGGTTTATATGGAGGAGGTGGAACATAAACTTCAGATTTGTCTTTCGTTTTCTAGGGCTCCATCTCGGTTGACCTCGACCGAAGTGTTCGTCTGGTCGTGGCTCGACCGAGGTACTAGATCTACAATCTTCAGTCCAATGCGTGTTGTAATTGCCATAATCTGTTCTTTAGGGTTGCTCTCTGTCCTTGCTGGAAGCTTTCCTGGATCTCTTGGCACTTCATTCGCCTTGTTGAAGAATTGTTGCTATAAGGCTTTTTGTGCTTTCGGAAATGAATTCATCGATGCCTCCATAGCATTGAGCTTGATCAGAATTGCCTCCAACACAACATCCTTCTTTTTTGGCTGGGACAAACTCGATGCAGGCTCCTGGCTTCTCAATGGAGTAGAAGAAGAAGAGGGGGCGTTAAGAGCATTATTAGCATGAGAATAAGGGTTACCGGAATTTTGTTGATTAGATCTCCAATTCTTGTTGTTGGATTTTCTATTGTTGTTGTAATTGTTGTTCCATGGCCCTTGATAGTTGTTTCTTCCTTGATAGCCACCGTCTTGCTCCTTCTTAGTTTGAGCTACTAAAAGCTCCTTCAATGCTTTTACCTCATTGCTAAGCGAGGTGATTTGAGCTCCATTTGATGATGTGTCTTCGAAGCTAACTCTCCTTGCTCCATTTTCAGTTCCTTGATGTGTCTTCTGGGAATGGTCAAGGCAGAAACTGGGCCCTTAGAGCGGCCATATCTGCTTCAATTCCTTCTGTTCTGGCGCGAGTCTCGTCTTTCTCTCGCTGTAGTTCTTCTTTACTGAGGCGTAGCTGTTCCAATGCCTCCTTGAAATCGGCTTCGAAATCGCGATTTTCTTGATTGGCCATCTTTGCTTCTTTTAATCTTCTTTTGTAAGTCTTTTCTGGTTCAAGATCGTAGGGAACGATTTCCTTTCCAGCACGAGTTCTTTGCAAAAACATAAGGAAAGATCGTGCGAAAACACTCAAGTAAAGTAGTCAAAAGAAACAAGGGAAATAGCCCCGAAAGACAACCGAAACCGATTTGGTCTATACCAAGTGCCCGGCAACGGCGCCAAAAACTTGTTCGCTCCAAGAGGTGTGTGCAAGCTTTAATATTTATAACCCAAGAAGTATGCTTCAACAATATGCGAACCCGCAGTGCACGGATCAATTGTAATAAAAGCAAGAATTCCAGGGGTCGAACACAGGGACTATGGTGAAACAAAGATCGGAAATCAGGTTGTCAAATAACTAATAACCAGAAATCAAAGTAATCAAAGATGATATAAAAATCAGATAAAGAGAATGCGGATTCTAGGTATTAAAGCATCCAGTTGTTGTTCCGACTCAAGATCTCAAAAGATAACTTGGACAAAACTGAGGTTTTCAAAGAGAAGGTGTTTCTAATGTTGGAATAGATCACCGGGTAAGTCTCACTACTCACTATCCCAGACCCAAGCTCCTATTACCGGGTAAGTCTCAAGATACTAAGGAAAGGAACTATAATCTCAAACCAACACATCACCCAAGGGATGAAGGCACACTCAAACCCTAATAAAAGATAAACCTTTATTACCTACACTCATGATCTTGGGTATACAACCTAAGGAATTACCGGGTAAGTCTCATCCTAGGCTTGCATTGAACCAGGAAAGGTATAACAAGGATAGGTATAACAAGGATAGGATTTGGCAAACTGAAACCTTTAACTCAGATAAGGTTCAAGAAAGGTTCACCTCGTTCAGTTAAATACCATCCGTCCAAGATGTTCAATGACTAACCGAGGTGTTCTACGGTTAAGGTAAAGACTCGAGCTTTCAGGCTCCTGCTGGGATTAAGATCATTCTATCATCGTCTTTCCCACAACCTTCAGCCAATCACCCTAGAATCGCATAAGAAACTTAGCCAACAATCATCATGATAACAATAATCAAATTTATAAGAAAGGAATCAATATTCAAACAAGAAAACCTTAACACAAAGGTCTCAATAACTGAATGAATCAAAAAACAAATCAGCATTCCTCAAGTCACAATCAGAAAAGACAATAAAACCAAAAGCAATCTAAGAAGATCTTAGAAACTCCTTCAAAAGCTAACTTCAACTATGATTTCTTCATTCCTTGATTTTCAATCTTCAAACTTCCTTCAACTCTTCCTTCAAACTTCCTTCAAAACTCTAGAAATCAGTGATTCGAAGATAATGGGTGATCCGTGGATGGCTGAATTGTAGAAAATCAGCCCATATATATAGGAGAATTATCTTCCAAAGATAAAATATCTTAAAAAGATAATTTACTAGAAAATATATCCATATCTCTCAAAATAAATCAGCCAAATATAATATCTTCCTTCTAGAAATCCAGCCAAAAATATATGATATTCTCCTTCCAAAAATAGAAGATCTCAGCCAAAAATAAAGATCTCGTCGACAATAGGGTGTTCGCCTCGGTCGGGATGCTCCTCAAGATCACCTCGGTCGAGGTGGTACTATAGCTGACCGAGGTGAGTCTCAGTTGAGTGTAAATCATCTCGAATCTGGTCCAAAATCAATCCTCTAAATCATTTACATGCTTCCTGAGATCTTCTCAAACCTCCAGAATGTAGCTCCAATGACTCCTTAGCTTCCTTAGCTTCCTTAGCTCCATTTCGGTCCAAAACATGCCATTTTTCCTACAATTACAATGAAACTAGGTGTAGACCTTAATTCCCGCAAAGGTAGACAAAACAACAATATAATCAAAGAATATACATCCATACATGTAGATTTATGAAGATAAAACGTCTAAACCAATCCCAAAATATAGACTATAATACATGATATCACTTAGTTCTCTCATGATGAACAATATCCTTGGCCAAACAAATTGCACTCAAACTATCACAATATACAATAGTTTGCTTTTGATGTAAACCTAGATCACTAATCAATCCCTTCAATCAATTTCTGTCTTTAGTTGCTTATGTCAATGCCATGAAATTTTGCCTTTGTGGTGGACTAAGTGACCGCGGGTAGTAAGGTTGCCTTCCAAGTCATAGTAGAACCACCAAGAGTGAAAACATAATTAATCATAGATCTTCTAGTACGAATATCTTTTGCATAATCAGAATCAAAGTACTCTGTGACCATACACTGTGTATCACTTCCAAAAGCAAGCCCAATTTCAAATGTAGCTCTAAGGTACCAAAATATCCTGACACACTCAAAACCACATATTACCGTAAGTGCTCGTGTCAATGTGAGTATATGATTATAGCATCAGGAACGAATCCCAAGGAAGTATGTGTCTAACACCCCAAGTTCTAGGAACTCGAAGCGTTACGGGTTAGGACCTCACAATGGGTCCCGACCCTCAGAGTAGCAACGACACAACGGATCTTACAACAAGGCACGTACAAATGACAACCAAAACTCAATATAAAACCAAAGGTTAAACAAAGGAAACGAAAAAGACTTGCAGCCAAGTTCAAAACAAGGGAAAGACAACAACTAAAATATAAACCCGATCCCATCCTATAATGTACGGGAACCCTAATTGACCACACCGTCCGGATCAATCAACAGTACCTATATCCTGCAAGGCATCTACAAATCGGTATAAACCGTTAGCTAACATTCGAGATATCAGAAACACGATAAAGGCACAAACACACATAAGGTAAAGTAAACACCTAACATAGTCACACTCAGCCGGTTATTATCTTTCATTAAGTTATCCATTACTATTTCAACTTCTTTTGTCACACGAGGATCTCCCGAAACTCGCCTCCGCTTCCGTCTACCAACAAGCTAATATCAGTACTATCCGTTACCTAAGGGTCTAGGTTGCAAGAGCAGCTCCTAGTCTCCTATAGAAATAAACAAGTGGTCACCACCCGGTTATCATACACTTGGGCCAATTACGGTTATAAAGGTCATCCTAGTCCGGTTATCCGTTAACAATATAAACAACGCAAACAGGCAATACACTCAAACCATTATACAGAATGAGGCTAAGTAAGTCCAGGGGACTTACCTCACTTGAAGGTAACTCAAACGGTCATAGAATAACTCAGTTTCCCTCAAAAAAGGGGCAAGGAAAGCCTGTACACACAAGGCATCACGAATCAGGAACGAAACGGTTGCTAGAAATTTATAACTTATAGTCTCAATGATCTCTAAGAGATCTCCACAATGTAGGGTCACAAACCCTAGTCTTACAAATAACTAAGGGTAAAAAACAACATCAAAAGCTAAGGGAAGGAACGAGGGAAGCAAGGAAGGAAGCAGCTCACCAAAGAACGGAGACATTGTAGAGAAACCGTAGATGTGGCTGGACAGAGGCGCGGGGGCGGAACTGGGCACATTCCGTGGGGGGGGGGGATCTTCGACAAAAGCGAATGTTGGCTTCATAAGTCAGCCAAGGGAGCCTATGAACGTCAACATATAAACAACGGGAAGGCCAACAAGAATCAAGGTTCATACTTGATTCTTGGAGAAGAAAAAAAGGAAGAACTAAAGGATGAAATGAAATAGAAGGAGAACGGCATGCATCAACACATGAAGGTGAGGAATAAACAAATGAAGATGAACTTACACGTTTAACAAGATCACAGGAAAAGTAAGGGCGACGGTTGCAACTCTCAAGGTTGAAGAAATGTATGCAAGAAGCAGAAAAAACGGGAAGAAGGCGGAATTATATAGGAAATGGGTGGAAAAATAGAACGAAAGACGTTTTAGGGTTAGGAATAAGATAGGAAAGCCGACCCATAAGATATAAAAGATCTGATTCTCTATCTATAGAAGAAAGATAAAACGAACAAAAACAAATCGGGCGCGTTTTGTGGCAAATCCGAAAGGGCGGATTGCCCTACTGTAGGGGCGTCTCACTATCACCGCGGGGGCGGTGGCAACCAAGGCTTGCCGCTGGGGCGGCCTTCTTCACCGCGGGGCGGTGAAGGCAGAAACTGGGGTCTTACATCAGATCCCCCTAAAAAGAAGTTTCATCACGAAACTTACAACAACCTGAACGATCACACAACAACAACACGGTAAAGCTGATCACAACTCATATATTCCTTCTCGGTCAAGTAACTCAAAACGTCACAAAAGCGTACAAAATTCAACAAAAGAAAACCGAAACATAAGAACTACACTAAAGGGGCATCAAGCTCAGCGTAAAACTCCGGATAATTCATCTCGATACCACCCTCTATCTCCTAAGTCGCCTCATCTTCTCCTCGCATCGACCACTAAATCTTCATCATCGGTATGTCCTTCGAACGCAAACATCTCGTACTACGCTCCAAGAGATACCGGGTGCTCTACGAACATGTGGTCTGGATCTATCACTAGATCCTCATGGTTGACGATGTGTCTCGGATCCGGTATGTACTCCTGTAGCTAAGACACATGGAAGACGGGGTGAACACCTTGAAGCCTCGGTGGCAACACAAGGTCTGACATATCGGGGACTCAGCTTCCCCTTGACGTCGAAACGTCGAACACCTTGTGTCGGGGATACCCTCAACCATACCTGAGCCCCAACTCTGAACTCAAGAGGTTTGCACCTCTTATATGCATAAGACTTTTGTCGACTCTGTGCAGCTAACATCCTCTCTCGGATCACTGCTACTCGGGCCATATCATCTTGTATCTGCTCAAGTGCTACTCCGCTAACACTACTCGGCTTGTCCCGACACAACGGTGTACGACATCTCTATCCGTTTAAAGCCTCATAAGGAGCCATCGTGATCGATGCGTGCCAACTGTTATTGTACAAAAACTCCACTAAGGGAAGGTGATCTGGCCACACTTGCCCTCAGTCCATTACGCAAAATCTCAACATATCCTCTAGAGTCTGGATGATCTACTCCGATTGACCATTAGTCTAAGGATGATAAGCAGTCATGAACTGCAGACTCGTACCTAGGGCGTCATGCACTTGCTGCCAAAACCTCGATGTGAACCATCCGTCTCTATCAAAGACTATAATTCTAGGTACTCCATGAAGTCCCACTATCAGTCTAGTGAACTCCTCCGCTAGTCAACTTACCGACCACATTTCTTTGATGGGAATGAAACGTGCGGTCTTCGTCAACTGATCTACTATAACCCAGATAACATCAAAACCTCGGCTTGGTCTCTGACCGGTAACAAAGTCCATCGAGATGTCCTCCCACTTCCACTAAGGGACGGGAAGTGGGTGTACCTCTCCTCCTGGTCGGTGATGCTTGATTATGACCTGTTGACAGGTCGCACACTGAGGTATATATCTCGTGACATCTAGCTTCAGACCTTTCCACCAGAAAGACCGTTTGATATCCTGATACATCTTACTCGCACAGGGGTGCACTGAGTAAGGTGAAGAATGAGCTTCCTAAAGGATCCGTTGTCTCAACTTTCGATCTGAAGGAACACAGACACGCTCTTGGCGACTCAAGATCCCATTGGCACCGCCTACAAACTATGGCGCTTCTCCCCGAGACATCCAATGTCGGATCTGCGTCAAAGTTGGACAACTCTCCTGCTTTTGTTGGATCTTAACCAACAAGTCAGGTAATATATCCAATGTGGATAGCTGGCTGTCGAAATCAAGAAAGTGGATATCCATCTCTAGCCATGCCAAGTCTCGCTACAACTGAGGCTGAGTTTTCAGCCGACCGATCGCCATCTCCTTGGGAGTCTTCCTACTGAGGGCATCAACTACCACATTCGCCTTCCTCAGGTGGTATAAGATCTCAAGATCAAATTCCTTGATCAACTTCAACCATCTCCTCTGGCGGTTATTCAATTCCCGTTGAGTGAATATGTACTTCAGACTCTTATGGTCCGTGAAAATTTTACACGTAGCTCCGTATATATAATGCCTCCGAATCTTCAAAGCGTGAACAACATCAGCTAACTCTAGATCATGGGTAGGGTAATTCTCCTCATACGTCTTCAAATGCCTCGACGCGTAAGTAATCACCTTACCCCTCTATATCAGAACACATCCCAATCCTAGCTTGGATGCGTCGTTGTAAAGCACAAAGTCCTCAATGCCCTCTGTTTGAGCTAAGATAAGAGTGGAGGTCAACCTCCTCTTCAGCTCCTCGAAGCTCTGCATGTAAGGCTTGGACCATACAAATCTCGTAGACTTCCTCAGCAAGGAAGTGAGAGGTCGGGCAATAACTGAAAAGCCCTCCATAAAACTCCGGTAGTAGCCCTCCAATCCTAAGAAGTTGCGTACCTCCTTGACGTTCTTAGGAGGCGGCCACGATGCCACTGACTCAATCTTCGCCGGATCTCCCTTGATCCCTTCCGTTGAAACGACAAGGAATGTCACCTCAGACATCCAAAACTCGAACTTAGAGAGCTTGGCGTAAAGCTCTCTGTCTTGTAATTGCTGAAGAACGATCCTTGTGTGTCCTACATGCTCCTCTCTGCTACGAGAGTATACCAAAATATCGTCTATGAAGACAACTACAAACTGGTCTAGGAAGTCGATGAAGATGTTGTTCATCAACTCCATGAAAACTGCGGGTACATTCGTGATCCCGAATGGCATCACTACAAACTCATAGTTGCCGTATCTAGTCCGAAATGCCGTCTTGGCTATGTCCTGCTCCCTGACCCTTAGCCGGTGATATCCGGATCTCAGATCGATCCGTGAAAACACCGATGCTCCATACAGCTAATCCAACAGATCGTCGATACGAGGCAATGGGTACTTATTCTTGATTGTCACCTTGTTAAGCTCTTGGTAGTTAATACGTAACCTCATCGACCCGTCTTTCTTCCCGACGAAGAGTACTGGTGTGTCCCAAGGAGATACACTAGGGCGGATGAATCCCTTCTCAACTAACTCCTCGAGCTGCTTCTTAAGCTCAATCATCTCGATAGGCGCCATCCGGTAAGGAGCCTTCCAGATCGGTCTAGTCCCAGGCTCTAGATCAATGACAAAGTCTACACTCCTCTGTGGAGGTAAACCTGATGGCTCTCCAAAAACATTGGTAAAATCACATGCTAACGGAATCTCCTCCAAAGCTGGACTCGTACTATCCTTCACGGCATAACACCAAAAAACCTCGCAACCTTGACCAATGAGTCTCGTAGCTCGGACTGCACTGATGACTTTACCAGTTTTCCCGAGATCCCATCCTCTGAAGATCTCACCATGGCCTACATCTGTTGTTACCGTCATTGTCCTCTTGCCGATGTCTAGAACTGCTCGATGTCGATCCATCCAATCAATGCCCAGACTAACTTTTTCATGTACTAAGTACATGACGAAGAAGTCAGCTGGCCAATCACGACCTCCTAGTCTAATAGGGAAATTGTGAACCTCTCGTGTACCTCTAATCTTACCCCCATTGGGTAATCCTATAAAGAAGGTTCTCCCATCTACGGTAACTAAGGCCAATTTATCTACACATGCATCAGATATAAAAGAATGCATAGCACCGGTATCGAAAAGAAATCTGACTGGAAAACTATTAATATGAATGGTATTTATGGTCGCTGGAGCAGTTGACTCCACTGCACTCCTCAGCTCATAAACTCTAGCGGATGCACCTTTGGTATCGGAAGTACCACTTCCTCATCCTTTACCCTGTCCCGGAGTTGAACCTTAAGGAGCGGTAGAGCCAGAATTTCTCTACTGCTGCTGGTGATAGTGATGTCTTTGTCCACCTCATACAACACTAGCAAGTGAAGATCCCTGTTGAGATAGCGTCTTGCCTTGACGGCAAAATGCAACCCTATATCTTGGCTTGCCACAGGAAAAGAAAGTCATTGCAGCCTTCTTGCAATCAGCTCGGAGTTGTGCTACACCTCCGCAGTTATAACACTGCCGCCCTCTGTCGGAACTCAGCTGGAAACCGGAGCGTCGTGGTGTCTGACTGGGCCCAAAACCAAAAGCTCCAGCTCCATTAGTGGCTAGTCCAGTCCTTTGTCTCTTCTCAGGACCTCCTGTTTCAAAAGCTCTCCTATGACCTGGTCGGTCTCGCTCATAAGCAGATGCTCTATCCCGATAGTCCGTCAAAGAATCACAACGGAAACCAGCAAGATAGGAGCGTGAAGACTCTCTCAACCTTTGTGAGAAAAGGTAAACATGTTGATCCTCAAGTGTTGCAGTCGGACACAACAAAAATAGCTCCTCCTGAAATTTGCTGACAATCTCGGGAATAGGCAAATCCTCGATTCTTGCCTCGAGGAAATCCTGAAGACGATCTCTCCTCATGGCTGTAGGACAGTAGTAATCCCTGATCAACATCTTCATCTTCTCACAGCTGGTGACCACACTGTGCATGGTGATCCACCAGGGATGAGCTTGATCCTTCAACAACGTATGTGCTATATCGACTCAATGTCCCTTTGGGCACCCGATTGCCTCCATAGCAAAATACAGTTGTCCTAGTTACAACTCCACCTCTAATCCAGTCTTTTTCATCAAATAAGGAACCTTTAGCTGGTTGAAAGCCTTCAATCAACAGCCAGGCCTCGGCTCTCTCGCTTTATCCTGTTCTTTAACAGCCTCAACAACTCTAGCAAATGCAACAACCTGCATAACTCTTTGCGTAACCTCAACTGATCTCGCGGGAACTGGCGGTGCTGGTGCAGGTCCTCTAGTCCTCACAGCCTCCTCAACTCTTTGCACGTAGTCGCGATGTGCGGAAGCTCCTATAGACACTCGACTGGATTCCGTCTACTACAGTCTCGGTGCTCCGGACCTAGCGTCGGTCCCATTCCCGGCCTCAGGAACAACACTGTCAACAACTTCTTCAGCGAACGCCTCAGCGATAGGTGTATCAGCGACTGGGGCTTGGCCCTGACCTTTGGCTAGTGGAGGTCTCCCTACACGTCCTCGTCCATAGATGACAGGTGAAAGAGGTGGTCGACCCCTTCGTTGCCCCATAACAAATGTAGCTTCAGTATGCGCCATCTGCGATAAGGACACATTTTGATTTCCTCATTTGTCAGTCCAATTCTAGGCTTGTATTGATGTATATATGTACATATATGTATGTGTATGATTGCTGGATGGTGAAGAAGTGGAGGTGATCGAGTGAAGGATCGAAGAGAAGTCGGGAATCACCTAGTGCATATTAGTCACCCCTGCACGATGAAGGATCCACCCCTGTGCCACTTGTGAGCCGCCCTGTCGTGGGGGAGCCGTTGTCCCTCCGCCTCCCAGTGATTTACCCCTGCGCCTTCCTATCACGCAGGTGCGTATTCTGTAGGACCTACCTAGGGTGGTACGCAAACACCCGGCTATATGAATGGTGCCGAGTTACTCATCATCATGATTGACTTCCCCAAACCTATTTATTGCTTTCTAACACTTTCACTTCCAGCCAACTTCTCAACTTTTACTTCACTTGCTTTCACCACTTTGCTTGGTTCCAAATTCCCGGATAGGTAAAGGGAGGCAAAAATGTATATGAGGGGCTAAGCATGATCAAGAAGAAGAAGAGAGAAGAATGAATTGTCTTGGTCTTTCTAGGAAGAAAGTGAGAGAACTCATAATGTGGTGTCAACCTTCAAATTCAACATAATTTGGATAAAAACAAAGTATTAAACATGCCAAAAATTTCAAACAAAGCATTTAGCAACTTAAACTTATCATAAAACCTTTCAAGCATATAAAGATTTCAAAACCAGTCAGTAGTATCAGTCCCTGTATCCATAGGAACTCCACCATCCCTATCATCATCAGCAGCAGTCTCCTCCTCCACCTCATCCTCCTCAACTGGTGCAGCTGCTGCCTCTCTCGCATCCTCCATCAGTAGGATCCAAGTAGTCTGCCAATAGTACGGATCATACACTGAGAACTAGGATGACCATCTAATCCCCTGTGGTGTAGTCGGCTCCCATGGCATAGCTTCATACGGCGTAGTGAGTCCTCGGGGAACCAGTATCCTCCGAGTAATCATCTCCTGAAGTCCTAGCGGCTTGGCAGCTGCCACCATGGTACATGCGCTGAGATCCATATCCTGGTAACTCGCAATGTGAGTCACGATGCCTCCGCATCAGATATCCCCCTTCGCCTTGGCCTTGATCTTATGCAGATCCTCTGCCAGCATCAAGCCAAAGTCTGGAATCCCTCCATTCACCATGCAGCATAGGCTGAAAAGCTCCCCCTGTCTAACCTTCTGGGGCGTCTCAGTACGCGCCAGAAGAGTCTCACTAAAAATCCGGTGAGCTAACCTAAAAGCTAGGTGAAATATGATACGCTCCCTGGAGTCTCCAGGGCGCCATCTGTCTGCGTGCTCAACTACATGAGCAATCTGACCCCAGAACTCCCTAGCTACAGCTCCGGAGGAAAAATCAACAGCAGTCGGAGCCGGGAAACCAAAGATGTCTCTCCAGTACTCTAAGGGAACTAAGAAGTTCCGGTTCATCAACCGGTACTTCACAGAACGCTTTGTGGGGAGGTAGGTGAAGGAGCTAACAAACTCCATAGTAGGCTCTAAGTAGGCAGGTGCACGGATCTTAGTGAACTGATCTAGCCCTACCATCGAAATCATCCGTCTCAAATCTCCATCCACATGGAGACAATCAAAAAGCTGATACGTCCAGGAAGCGAGGTGCAATCACTGGACGGGCTGCGATGCGGTCATAGTCGACCTGGTGTCTCTCGTGGATCACCGGTCTAGTAGGTCTGGAAGAAGAAGAAGAAGGGGAAGGAGAGGATTTGTCCCTCAGGACCAGCAATCTATCTGAACTCATCTCTCAAACAACCTGTCAGATCACCTCGGTCGGCCTGACAACTCTCAAGAACACCTCAACCGAGGCACAGGCCGACTAGACCGAGGCGAATAACTATGTGACGAATTTCCTCAAAAATCCAGTTCTTTTCCCCCAAAATCACTACAATTGGTTCCTATGGGGTACTTGATCTGTTTCTCAGCAAATGCAGGGGAAACCAAAGCCCAAATCGAAGGAAATCAGTGGAGAAAGCGAGATTAGGGTTTTTTCAATATTTACCCCGATTCGGTCGATTCGGTTCGTTTTTCTTGCAAATAGGCACTTGCACTTGGATCCTCTACCCTTTCTTTGCAATTTGGAAGCAAGAATCGTCGAAATAAATCGAAGAACGGCGAAGCGAGGCGAAGTGGATGCCGCGGTCGAGGAGAAGGTAAAGGAGGAGAGAGAAATCTCAGCCCCCTTTATACCCTTTTCTGGAACTGCTGTCACCTCGGTCGAGGTGGTCTCGACTGGACCGAGGTGGTTCGGACCGAGGTGGATCTTCAGAAATCCTAGTCGCCTCGGTTGCTCAAGAATCATCTCGGTCGAGGTGCTGTGACAACAACCGACATGTGCCTCAGTCAAACTCCGTCTTCTCAAATTCTCGATCTTCTGTCCTTCCAGTTGTGCTCTTGGTTTGTATTCCTTCCTTAGATGTCACCTGTTGTCTGTATAGGACGCCAAAAACAAAACAAAGCAAAGCAAAAGCAAACTATCTAAGCTAGACTAGAAAAAGGGAAAAGAAAGCAATACCTTGGGTTGCCTCCCAAGAAGCGCTTGGTTTAAGGTCGCTAGCTGGACCATAATGCGTCTCTCATACGAGGTATAGTGGTGCAACCTCCTCAACCGGAACTTCCGGTTTGTATTTCTTAAGTCTATGACCATTGACCTTGAAGCTTCCACTTGTTTCGCCCCATATCTCAACTGCACGATGAGGAAAAACATGTTTCACAACATAAGGTTCGGTCCATCTAGATTTCAACTTACCTGGAAAGAGGCGGAGGTGGGAGTTGAAGAGTAGAACTAAGTCTCCTTCCTTAAGTTCCTTTGGGATGATACGCTTGTCATGCCATCTCTTCGTCCTTTCTTTATAGATTTTGGCATTCTCATAAGCGTTCAAACGCAGCTCCTCCAGCTCGTTGATGTCCAATAGCCGCTTCTCGCCGGCTTCTTTAATGTCGAAGTTCAACCATTTGATCGCCCAATATACTTTGTGTTCTAACTCAACGGGCAAATGACAAGACTTCCCATATACCAAATTATAAGGGGTGGTACCAATGGGAGTCTTAAATGCGGTCTTGTAGGCCCAAAGAGCGTCGTCCAATTTCATGGACCAATCCTTCCTCGTCCTAGACACGGTCTTCTCCAAAATTGCTTTAATTTCTCTATTCGAGATCTCGACCTGTCCACTAGTTTGAGGGTGATAAGGGGTTGCTACCTTGTGGGTAACCCCATACTTCGATAGAAGTGCCTTAAACTTCCGGTTGATGAAATGCGTCCTTCCATCGTTGATGATGATACGTGGAGTTCCAAAACGCGGAAAGATAGTCCTGTTAAAGAACTTCACAACCACCTTGGCGTCATTAGTGGGAGAAGCAATGGCTTCAACCCATCTAGAGACGTAATCAACTGCTAGAAGAATATAGAGGTTTCCTCTAGAGGATGGGAAAGGTCCCATGAAGTCTATCCCCCATACATCAAAGATTTCCACCTCTTGAATGTTATTAAGTGGCATTTCGAGTAGAAGAAGAAGAAGGGGAAGAGAGGAAAGGATTAGAGGAATCGTTAGAATTCGAGTTAGAATGATTGTTACCCAAATTTTGGTTGTTCGCCCTCCAATTATTGTTGTTGGATCCTCTATTGTTGTTGTAGTTGTTGTTCCGGGAACCGTTGTTGTTGTTACGGTATACATTGTTATTCCTTGATCCTTGATCTTCCTTCTTGGTTTGAGCAACCAAGAGTTCCTTCAATTGCTTCACGTCATTCTTCAAAGATGTGAGTTGATTGTTGTTAGGCGGAGCATCTTGGAAGTTAACTCTTTTAACTCCACCTTCAGCTCCTTGGTGGATATATTTCTCCATATGCAAAGCTTGCTGCTCGATAAAGTCCCAAGCTTCGTCAATCGCCATGTCCATAAATGTACCGGCGGAAAGTAGTTGGAGGTTGAACTGGGTGCTTCCGTCTAGTCCCTTGAAGTATATCTCCAACAACTCTATCTTTGGAATCCCATGATGTGGGCAATCCAAAAGAATGTCTTTAAACCTCTCCCATGACTTGGACAAGCTCTCCTTGTCCTTCATAATGAATGCATTAATCTTCCCTCTCATTTCAGCAGTTTTAGAGGGGGGAAAGAATTTAGCCAAGAATTCCGTAGTCATCTCCTCCCAAGTACTGATTTTTCCTGGAGGAAGAGATTGATACCAAGTAAGAGCTCTATCTTTTAAAGAAATGTAAAAAGGTCTTAACTTGTAGTTGTTGTTTTCTATTCTTGAGGGTCTCAAGGTCTCCATCAAGATCTCATAGTTTTGCAGATGTTGATGCGGAGATTCCTTCTCTAGCCCTACGAACTGGCATTGGCGAATCATGGAAAGAACTTGCGGTCGAAGTTCATAGTCATGGTCCGCCGGATCTCCTAGGTTAACTCCGGGATGCCTTAGTTGTTGATTGGGGTCCATCCTTTGACCTAGGGTTTGCAGGATTCTTGCAAAAAGAGCGCCTCGGACTGGTATCCGAGATGGAAGTACCTCGGCCGGGGCGTCAGGTACTGGGACCTGCCTCGGTCGAGGATCTGGAACTGGATCCTGTATCGGTCGAGGATCGGGAACAGGGTCTTCCCTCGGTCGAAGTAGATACTGGTCTCGTAAGGTTGTAATATCTGCTTCGATCGCTTCAGTTCTGGTGCGAGTTTCTTCTTTCTCCTGCCTCAGTTCTTCCCTGCTGAGGCGTAGCTGTTCTAACGCCTCCTTCAATTCGGCCTCAAGATCGCGATTGTCTTGGTTGTCCATCTTCGCTTCTCTCAAGCGTCGTTTATATGTCTTTTCTGGTTCGGGATCGTAAGGAACGATTTCCTTCCCAGCGCCGGTTCTTCGCATAAACCTAAGAAAAGAATCTGCGAAAATCACTCAAGTAGAGTGGTTAGTAGACACGGGGGCAAGTGCCCCAAAAGCGTACCGCAACCGGCTCGGTCTAGACCAAGTCCCCGGCAATGGCGCCAAAAACTTATTCGCTCCAAACGGTGTGTGCAAGCTTTAAATTTATAACCCTAGATGTAAGCATAAAACAAGGATGCGAACCCGCAGTGTACGGGTCAATCGTAGTAAAAAGCAAGGAATTCCAGGGGTCGATCACAGGGACTTAGTGAAACAAAGTCGGAATAGGTAAGCTTTAGCAATTACTAACCACAAAAGCAATTAAAACAATCAAAGATGATAAAAAGTCAATAAAGGAAATATGCAATTCTAGGGATTAAAGCATCTAGTTGTGGTTCCAACTCAAGATCTAAAGATAAGCGGACAAAGCTGAGGTTTTTGCAGAGGGAAGGTGTTTCTAAAGTGGAATAGATCACCGGGTAAGTCTGATTACTCACTAATCTCAAACCATAACTCCTATTACCGGGTAAGTCTCAAAGAATTAAGATGAAGAACTATAATCTAAAACTAACACACCACCTAAGGGAATAGAATCAACCTTTACCAGGTAAGTCTCAAGCTAACTCACAAAGATGGGATGAAAGCACACTCAAACCCCAATAAAGAATAAACCTTTATTACCTACACTTATGATCTTTTGTAAACAAACTAAGGAATTACCGGGTAAGTCTCATCCTAGGCTTGCATTGAACCAAGAAAGGTGTAATAAGAATAGGATTTGGCAAACTCTAACACTTAACTCTTCGTTTCAGATCAGATTAGTCACCTCGGTCAGCCAAATTCCACCCCGGCCGAGATGTTCATCGACTGAGCGAGATACTTAGGATTAAGGTTAAAGACTCGAACTTTCAAGGTCCTACTGTGATTAAGATTATTCTATCATTGTTTTTCCCACAACCTTCAGCCAATCACCCTAGAATCACACAAAGAGATTAGCCACTCATCATCATGAAAGTATTAATCAAATATATGGGAAGAAAGAGAATAATTGAACAAGAAAACCTTAAGAGAAAGGCTTCAATAACTGAATCAATTATCAAACCAACAAGCGTTCCTTGGATAGAAATCCAACAAGACAACAAAGAAGAAGGGAATCTAAGATGATCTTACAAAAACCCTTCAAAAGCTATAAAAGCTATAGACTTTCTTCCTTCAACCTTCAAAAAGGTTCTTCAAATCTCCCAACTTGAGTATGGTTACAGCGGTGTATAAACACAATCGGTGGTATAGCATGATATGGATTTATGGAAAATCCAACCCTTTTTATAGGAAAATTACTCTCCAAAGATAAGATATCTTAGAAAGATCTCTTCCCATAAAAATAGGTAAAATATATGGTCTAACTTATCTTCTTCCTTCCACGAATCAAGCCCAAAAACATAAGATCCTCTTTCCAAAGATAAAAGATCTCAACCAAGAATAAAATATTCTCGCCGCGTCCCAGGTGTTTGCCTCGGTTGAGTCGACTCCTCTGGATCACCTCGGTCGAGGTGACTTTGTAGTCAACCGAGGTGAATCACAACTGAATGTGAAATCCCTCAAATCTGGTCTAAAGTGAATCTCTAATCCATGGCTATGCTTCCTGGATGTTTCCTTAAGCTCCTGAATGTAGCTCCAATGACTCCCTAGCTCCTTTTGCTCCTTTTCGATGCAAAACGTGCCATTCTACCTACGATTACATCAAAACTAGGTGTAGACCTCGATTCCCGCAAAGGTAGATGAAACGACAATATAATCACATAATATACATACAAACATGCATATTATTGAAGATAAAACGTCTAAACAAGTCCCAAAATATAGACAATAATTCATGCTATCATTATGAATCCTTTCCTTTCCTTGTATGAGTAGCTTAGAGGCATACTAGGTGTGAGAGTGAGTTGAGGATATCATGATGTTGTATATGTCGGTTATGGCTTTAAGGTTTACTATGTGTTTGAGGTATTGCCTTAGGCATTTGTGAGTTATGATGTGTTGTTGAGGTTTGAATTTGAGTTGTGAGTTGAGGATGGTTATAGGGTTTAAGAGGTGGAATCTCCTAACCTCAGGACGATGTTGATATTATTGTTCTTTGCTGATATAGGCATTGATCGTTTCCCCGAGGGGAAGCCGTGACCACTTGATACGGAACTCGTTTGAGTTGGGACTTACTTAGCGAACAGTTATGGGTTTGAGTGTGTGCTATGGTGGTGTGTGTGCATATGTATGTTGCATTTTTAACTTAACCGGACTAGGATGACCATATATACATTTATTTGACCCACGTGTATGATAACGGCCTGTGATAACTTGTCTAGCCCAAAATTGGGTGGCTAGGGGGTTCTCTGCGACCAATCCTCCAGGTGGTGATGATTGAAACCATTCCAAACCTGAGGGGAAACGGGGAAAGAGGGGTTGAGAGTTTACTCCGTGAGTCACAAGGAAATGAATTAGTAATGGTATAACTTAAGTAAAGATAACAAATGGATATGTGTGTCTACATAGCATGATGTGATGTAATGATGTGTTATATGTGATACTGCTTCATTCTTATTCATTTCTATTAGCAAATGATCCCATACCGTGTTGTAGATGATCTACAGGTTAGGAAGACTGCAGAGTGAGCCGGATGGTTGATCAGCCGAGGGCTTCCGTATACTAGGTTGTGCATGGGTTTATGGGGTGTTTTGTACTTGGATTTTTATCGTTTGCCGTTTTGTACTCGGATGTGATGTTGTAAACCTTTTGATGTATATATTGCACAGTTTTATGTATTGGGTTTTAATCTATCCGTGCCTTGTTGTAACATCCAATGAACTTGTTGTCAGGCTAGGGTCAGGATCCAGTGTGAGATTCTAGCCCAGTAGCGCCCTGATTCCTGCGGATTTGGGGTGTTACAAAGTTGGTATCAGATCCTTAGGTTGACAACAATGACACTTGTGATGACATGAATTATGTACCATCATATTCATGCACATTGCAGCACATTATCTCTCTTTACCTTGCATTTAGAAGGATTTTGCGTACCTTTTATGTTCTATTCAATCAATTGTCGGAAATAGAGGTCTACACGAGATTTTGATGAATTACAGGTAAATAGAGTTGAATTGGAAGCAATAATGAAGCAAGAAGCATCCAAGGATGTTAAGGAAGCTAAAGGAGCCATTGGAAGATCACAAAATGCTAAGGAATTACAAAGGAGAAGCATAGGAGACGAAGCAAAAGAAGAACACTTTCTGTTGAAGAAAATCGTGTCAACAGATATAAAAATAGGACGATTTTCATTGGATGAAATTGAACGATTTTGCACCTAAATCGACTAGGTCGATTTTCTTCACGATTCAGCCAAATGAAAAGACGACATAAAGCCCAATTAATTTGGGCTAGAGAAGGGTTTTGCCAAACGGCCCATCTGCAAGAAACTATAGAGGAGAACCCTACGAATGAAAACGAGGAGGTCGCACGGGAGAATCTTTACACGTTTGTGAGAAATCAACGATTCTTGGTGAGAGATTGAAGAGCTTTTGCCGGAAAGTCATTCTTGATCTTTGATTGTGAGATTTCTCTATTCCATTGTTTTGGTTGTGATTTGTGAACACATTACTGAGTTGTTTAAGAGATACATTGAGTAGAATTGACAATTGTTTACAGATTTGACGAGTTATTGAATTATTCGTTCAAGATTTGGTTTCTTTGCGATTTTTCACTCAAGAATTAATTTGATTCGATTTTGAAAATGGTTGGCTAAAACCATTGTGATTCTGGGGAGAATAGTTGATGATTAAGGCTTAGATGATGATAGACTGAACTCATTCAAACATTAGGACCCTGAGAGTTTAGATTTTGGTTTTGCGACAAACAGGAAAATCGGGCTGTTCTTGAGGAAAATCGGCCGATTTTCTTATGAACAGGGCGATTTATTCTTCTGACGAACTTTAATTGAATTAATCTTTAATCAAAACCAATCCTTACCTAAACCCCAATCTTGATTAACCTTTCTATCCTCTAATTGAATGTATGAAGGTACTTCAACCTCTTTCTATATTTAATAGATAAAGATTGCAAGAATTTGGATAATAAAGAGACTCATCATCCTTTATTAAGAAATTAAATGTGTTTTCTAATCTTTACTTTGGAGAGTCATATCCTGGAGTTTTAGATAGTTAATTTGATCGTAATTCTTATCTTTAGATCTTTCTATATTGCAGCCTCAACAACCCTTATAGAGAGAACCTATAGATTAGTCATATAGGTTTCGGAACTTCATCGTACGAATCCTACTTTTAAACGTTTAATCTTGGTAATATAAATTCTGTCCTAAATCTATAGAAGTGTCTTGAATCGAAAGCCTAAATCGGATACTTGAACCCTTGGAATCATTTCTCTCTTATTAAATCACAAAAGTTTTTACACTTCTGCTAGATAACTGATTTCGAATTTATTCTCACCAAATCCCTGAGTTCGACTCTGGAATTCTTACCTTTCTACAGCCGATCCGTACACTGCGGGTTCGCTTTGCTTTTGAGTTCTAGATATAAATTTAAGACTTTGACGCACACTCTTTTGAGCGAACAAGTTTTTGGCGCCGTTGCCGGGGATTTGGTCTAGATCAAATCCGGTTTTCGGTTGTCTAGCTTGGGAGCTCTTGCTCTTGTGATTTGATTTGTCTACTTGAGTGATTTTGCAGGTTCTTTAGGTATATGCGAAAGATTAGATCCACCAAAGATCTAATTCCTTTCGACCCCGAATTAGAAAGAACTTTGAGGAGAAAGTTGAAGGAGAAGAAAATGGCCGAAAACGATGAGAGAAACTACAAGGCTGAATTGAACGAAGCTCAACGCCAACTCCAACTGAGTGAGAAAGCTCGAAAGGAAGCTGAAATAAGTCATCAATTTCAAATTGATGAACTAAGAGCTATGATTTTGGACATGAAGTTGGAATCGAACGCCTCCAAGAAGAAGAAAGTCAAGACACCAACTAAGTCCATTCGAGATGACTCATCCGATGATGACGGGATTGATCCGGATATGCCGGAACTTGAAGAGATTGATCCATCACTCCGTCCTAACCGAAACACTCCAACACCTAAGGTCGTCCCTCGCATTACGACTAGGAATGTTAGAGCTGCTAATAACGAAGATAGACCCCGAACTTTGGGGCAACGGATGGATCCTATTCAGCAACCGCGCCGTTTAGGTGTGGATTTTGGAGCTGAAGACATCCAGGAGTTTAGCTTCTCACCACAAGTCATTACTATGGTCCGCCAAAGTCAATATGGCGGAGCAAGTACTGAATCTCCGCATCAACACTTGCAGAATTTTGAGATTCTCATGGAGACTATGAAGCCGAAGAAGGCTACTACAAGCAACTACAAGATCAAGCCGTTCTTCTTTTCTTTGAAGGACAAGGCTCTAGCTTGGTACCAAACACTTCCGGCTGCGAAGTTAGCTACATGGGAGGAACTGTCTTCGGAATTCCTCACCAAGTTCTTTCCGCCATCCAAAACAGCGGAATTAAGAGGTAAAATAAATGCTTTTTCTATGAAACCTAACGAAAGCTTGTTTCAATCTTGGGAAAGGTTTCAAGATCTCTTGTTGGATTGCCCACACCATGGCATTTCCAAGCTGGAATTATTAGAGATCTACTACAAAGGGTTGGATACGGAGACACAATTCAACCTCCAATCTCTATCCTGCGGCACATTTATGGATATGAGAGAGGATGATGCTTGGGACTTCATTGAGAAGCAAGCCCAAGTGATTGAGAAGTATTCCCACCGTAAGGTGGAATCAAGTAACCGGAATCAAGGCGATTCAGGAGCCAAGTTGAATCAAGCGGCTCAAACACAAATATTCTCCCTCAAGGATGACATCAAGGAATTGAGGGAAGTGCTCAAAACGAGTCTTCAAAGGACTCAAGAGCAAGAAGCCAACTACATGGGGCGAGACAACAACCAAAGGAATGATAACCGGAATTCCAATTGGAGCAACAACAACAATAACAACCGAAACTCCAATTGGAATAACAACAACAACAATAGGAATTCGAATAACAACAATTGGAGGTCAAATCAGCAAGGTTCAGGTAATCCTTACTCACACGCCGAAAAAGCTCTAACACCTCCATCTTCTTCTACTCCTTCTACAAGCCAGGGACAATCAAGCGGATCAAACAAGCCGGATCCTATGCTAGAAACGATCCTAGGCAAGCTACAAGGATTGGAGAGCTACATAACTTCGGTTGACAAAGCCCACAAAGCTTTAGAAAACCAAGTATTCAACAAGGCCGGAGAAGTTCCAAGAGATCAAGGGAAACTTCCCGGAAAGACAGAAGATAACCCAAAGGGAAGGGTTATGGCCATAACTACTGGGAGTGGGAAGACAACCGCCGACCCTCAACCCAAAGTAGTTGATACTTCCACAAAAGAAGGAGAGGCAAAAGAGAAGGAAGAAGTCTATGTTCCTCCTCCCGCTTACAAACCACCTCTACCTTTTCCTCAATCTAGAGCGCGAGCACGCCTAGATAAACATTTCGGTAAGTTTGTTGAACTTATGAGTAAGCTCCATATTAACATACCTTTTATGGATGCGATTTTAGGTATGCCGGCTTACGGGAAATTCCTCAAGGAGATCCTCTCCAACAAGAGGAAGTTGGAAGATATAGGTGAAGTCAAGATGAGCATGGAGTCATCCGAACTCATCAAGACTATGACGGAAAATATGCCACCCAAGCTCCGCGATCCAGGATCTTTTTGCATACCCATCACCTTGGGAGAAGCTACCTATGATGCTCTTTGTGACCTTGGAGCAAGTGTGAGTATCATACCTCTAGCTCTTTGCAAGGCAGTTGGTCTAGGAGAGCCTAGACCAGTGAAGATCACACTCTACATGGCTGATCGTTCCACTACTAAGCCGGTGGGAATATTAGAAGACATCCCGGTAAAGCTAGGTAAGTTTTACATACCTATAGATTTTGTCGTTCTTGACATACCTGCAGATTATCCAGTTCCCATCATCCTTGGGAGGCCATTCCTCGCCACATCTGGATGTATGGTGGATTGCAAGAACGGCCAGCTATCCTTCCACATAGGTGAAGAAAAGATAGAGTTCATACTATCTTCCTTAATCAAAGAGCCAGCCTTGAAAGATGACGTTTTTGAAGTCGTTGAGGAAGAAGAGTCTAGAGAAATAGTAAGCTCGATCTTAATGAAAGACTCCCTTCAAAAGGTTCTTAGCATGAGTATCATGGAGGAAGGGGTGGAACATGACTGCAATGAGGATGTGAAAGCATTAAATGCTATGGATGAAGAACATGAGGCAAAACTTGAAGAGCTAGAGAAGACTCCGGAAATTGTGAAGAAAATCGACCTACCAGAAATAAATCGTCCGATTTATGAAGAGGTAGCACGATTTTTCCCGACAGAAACTAAAATCGACCTGACAACAATAAATCGTCCGATTCAGAAAGAGGCAGCACGATTTTCTCCAACAGAAACAATAATCGTGCAAAAGATCGACCGATTTATTCCAGAGGTGGTCGATTTACTGAGTAATTCTATGGCTTCTCCGAACTTCACCGCATCCAATTCCGAATCTAATGATGAGGTACCCACACCTATAGAGACCTCCTCCACAACATCCGAAAGTCACGATTCATCACCAATCAAGGTACCTCCATCCCTAGAATTGAAGCAACTCCCCACGCACTTAAGGTACGCATTTCTCGGTACTAATTCCACATACCCAGTTATAGTCAATGCAAATTTGAATGATGGTGAATTAGAAAGGCTCATGCATGTTTTGAAGCAACATAGGAAAGCATTAGGTTACACCATTGATGATTTAGTAGGAATAAAACCTTCTCTATGTATGCACAAAATACTAATGGAAGAGGATTACAAACCTTCACGCCAACCTCAAAGACGCTTAAACCCGGCAATGAAGGAAGTCGTGAAGAAAGAAATCCTTAAGCTACTTGATGCAGGTATCATCTTCCCTATTTCTGATAGCAAATGGGTGAGTCCGGTACAAGTAGTACCCAAGAAAGGAGGCATTACCGTTGTTGCCAACAAAAACAACGAACTCATCCCTACACGGACAGTTACAGGGTGGCGAATGTGCATCGACTACCGCAAACTGAACGTGGCCACGAGGAAGGACCACTTCCCCCTTCCTTTCATCGATCAAATGTTGGAGAGGTTAGCCCAACATGCCTACTTTTGTTATTTAGATGGATACAGCGGTTTCTTTCAGATACCAATTCATCCGGATGATCAAGAGAAGACAACCTTTACGTGCCCATGGGGTACGTTCGCTTATAGAAGAATGCCATTCGGTTTATGCAACGCTCCAGCCACCTTCCAAAGGTGTATGATGGCAATCTTCTCCGAATACGTAGAGAATATCATGGAAGTCTTCATGGACGACTTTTCGGTATATGGTTCTTCCTTTGATAACTGTCTCTATAACCTTTCACTAGTTCTTAAGAGATGTGAGGACACTAACTTAGTCTTAAACTGGGAAAAGTGTCATTTCATGGTCACTGAGGGAATTGTGTTAGGTCATTTAGTGTCAAAAAGGGGAATAGAGGTAGATCGATCAAAAATAGAGACCATTGAGAAATTACCACCCCCTTCATCAGTAAAAGGAATTAGAAGCTTCTTAGGACATGCAGGCTTCTATAGGAGATTCATAAAGGATTTTTCTAAGATTTCAAAACCTTTGACTAATCTTTTGATGAAAGATGCGACTTTCGAATTCTCGAAAGATTGCCTAGATGCCTTTTGCAGGATCAAAGAAGCATTGATTTCGGCACCAATCATCCAACCACCCGATTGGACTCTTCCTTTCGAAGTCATGTGCGACGCAAGCGATGTCGCTATCGGAGCCGTTCTTGGTCAGAAGAAAGATGGTCGCACTCATGCCATCTACTATGCTAGCAAAACGCTAGATGAGGCTCAGTACAATTATGCAACTACGGAAAAGGAGCTTTTAGCCGTAGTATATGCATTTGAGAAATTTCGTTCCTATCTTGTAAGTGCGAAAGTGATAGTCTATACGGATCACTCCGCAATCCGATACTTATTCACAAAGAAGGATGCGAAGCCAAGGCTTCTAAGATGGATCTTACTCTTGCAAGAGTTCGATTTAGAGATCCGTGATAAGAAAGGATCGGAGAACTCCGTCGCCGATCACCTTAGTCGTCTCCCGCAGCTCACCGGCAAGTCAGATGAGCTTCCGATAGACGACTCCTTCCCTGACGAGCAGCTACACGAAATTGAAGAGTGTCTTCAACACATATCACAAGGTAATGATCCATGGTTTGCTGACATTGTAAATTACCTTGTTTGTCAGGAGATTCCACCCGGACTTTCATACGCTCAAAAGAAGAAATTCTTTAGAGACGTCCGGCAATTCTATCGGAACGAACCTCTTCTATTCAAAAGAGGTCCAGATGGCATCTACAGGAGATGTATTCCCGAAGATGAGATAGATAGCGTCATCCGACACTGCCATTCTCTACCATGTGGCGGACATGCTAGTTCCCACAAGACTTGTGCTAAGGTACTTCGTTCCGGCTTCTATTGGCCTACACTTTTCAAAGATGTGCAAAAGTTTGTTGTTTCTTGTGATGCTTGTCAAAGGACAGGTAATATATCCAGGAGAAACGAGATGCCTCTCAACAACATACAAGAAGTAGAGATCTTTGATGTATGGGGCATCGACTTTATGGGACCTTTCCCATCTTCATGCGGCAACCAGTACATACTCCTTGCCGTAGACTATGTCTCAAGATGGGTGGAGGCAATCGCTTCCCCTACTAATGATGCATTGGTAGTGGTGAAGTTCCTCAACAAGACGATCTTCCCAAGGTTCGGAACTCCCCGAACCATCATTAGTGACGGAGGAACGCATTTCACAGCCCGTCGATTCGAGACTCTATTGGCAAAGTATGGGGTGACCCATAAGATAGCTACACCCTACCATCCGCAAACCAGCGGACAAGTCGAGATATCCAATAGAGAGATTAAAGGGATTTTAGAGAAAACCGTCTCTAAAACAAGGAAAGATTGGTCAATGAAGCTTGACGATGCGCTATGGGCATACAGGACAGCCTTTAAAACGCCAATAGGTACGACTCCCTATAATCTTGTTTATGGTAAATCATGTCATCTTCCTGTAGAGCTAGAACACAAGGCTTATTGGGCTATCAAGTGGCTCAACTTCGACATGAAAGAAGCCGGAGAGAAACGGCTCTTAGACATCAATGAGCTAGATGAGCTCCGACTGAATGCGTATGAGAACGCAAAGATTTACAAGGAACGGACAAAGCGCTGGCATGACAAGCACATCATCCCGAAAGACTTGAAGGAAGGAGACCAAGTCCTCCTATTCAATTCAAGGCTGCGTCTATTTCCAGGTAAGCTCAAATCCCGTTGGACATGACCTTTTGTGATTAAAAGAATTTTCCCCCATGGTGCAGTTGAAGTATGGGGTGAACAAAGCGGAAATTTCAAGGTTAATGGCCAAAGGTTGAAGAAATACACACCGGAAGCCCCGGTCGAGGAGATAGCTCCTATCCTCCTCCATTGAACACAACATCATACACCGTCTAGCTAAAAGACGATAAATAAAGCGCTTCTTGGGAGGCAACCCAATGATAGTATAGTTTTCCCTTCTTTCCCTCGCTTAAGTTAGAATAGATTAATTGTTTTGCTTCTTCGTTTTCACCTTTTTATGTTCCTCGATGCACTCTTGGTTTGTCGTGTCATTAATCGCAGGAAACTAGGTTCAAATTTGAGAGATTCATGAAGCATGGAGCACAATCGAGTTATATCATCAAGATCCAAGAAAACAAGGAAGAAAATCGATCTACCATAAAAAGATCGTCCGATTCTGTAACAGAGCAAGACGATTTTTCACAACAGAAACAAAAATCGACCTGGAGATCGACCTGCCAAGAAAAATCGTCCGATTTTTTCTGTCAGAGAGAAAAATCGCCCCGACAAATAAATCGACCAGAAAAATCGGCCGATTTTCTTCAGAAATTGTCGACCCTATATATAGACTTCACACTCGATCTTCTTCATTCTCACACCTTCAACTCGCGATTTCCCTCTCTCAAGAACGCCGAAAAATCGCCACACCCCCAAATCCTCATTCCTTAACCATTTCAAGAGATTCTTGGCTCCAAACTGAAGCATTTTCAACAAGGAACACGGATCTACCAACAACACGCACGGCAATCAACTACTCCACAAGGAATTCAGGTTTTTCTTTCCAAAACCTAAGTTTTCTCACTTGAAATCGAAGTTGCTTAGGAAGTGCTTTGTTGTTGGAATTGATAGAGGAATTTGCTTAGGATTCATCATAGAGAACTGTGTGTGGTGATAGATTGAACAGAACTTTACAGAATTGTGAGAATCGTTGAAATCGAGATAAAAATCGACCCAGCCCAGAAAAATCGGCCGATTTTTGTGAAGAACAGGTCGATTTTTAGGACTTAGAATGGATCTTGTCAAGAGGATAACTAGAAACACGGGGAAGAAGAAGGGATCTTCTTCCAAAGCCCCCAACCCACCACCACCACCACCTACCAACATCCCTAGGCTCCCTCCTCCCCTATCCAAGCATAAGAAACGCTATGAACGCATTATAGATCGCCCATTCACCCCTCCTCGTTACATAGTGCTCGATGACTTAGATTCGCTATATGTTCGAGAGGATGTTGATATGATGCTTGATAGAGCAGGGTTGAGACAGTTTGCTACCATCAGGGAAGATGCTTATAGGGAGATCACCCTAGAATTCCTTAGCACATTTGAGCATGATCCTAGGGAAAGGATGGTCACTTTCCGCCTCATGAGCCAAGACCACACTTTGTCTATTGATGCTTTTGGCGACTTGTTTGGCTTCTCTTCTTCACATGCAGGCACATTTGCTAGAGGCACCAGTGCTAGTGATTTTTGGGAGGCTATTTCCGTAGGAGAGTACGGCGGGGATAAGTGGAGACCCGGAAACTCCAAGGAGACAAGCATGTACAACCTTTCCTTCAAGGTAGTACATAGGATACTCAGTGAGAGTTTGTTTGCCAGGACCGAGACTCCGCAGAAGCTCAAGGCTGATGAGCTTTTTATCCTCTACTGCATGACATCCACCACCACTCCCGACATCGCCACCATGCTTGCTGACTATCTAGGAAAGATAGCCAACAAAGCCAAGGGTGACATATGTGCAGGAGGCTTAGTCACTCACGTGGCTAGGACTCTAGGTTATGACTTCTCGGGATGCACTCTAGCTGAGAGTGCCCTTCCTTTAGGCTCACAGAGGTTAGTGGTCCGACAGGTCTTGATTCCTCGAGGGAGAGGAACTCTTCATGTGCCGATGCCATGGCATAGAGATCCGAAGAAGAAACCGTCCGAGATCATATGGAAATCCGAATACACCATTCGGAATAAGAGGAACTGGAAGGAGACCTTTGAGGCGATGCTTGAGGAGTTCTCACCTCCTACTTATTATGATGATGATGCAGGTGACTCAGATGAGGAGGATGAGGATGGCGGACAGGAGACCATGCTCGAGTTTGAGAGTGATACTCATAGCGGGCAAGCTACGGATGCCATGGACACTGACACTCATGGAGCAGGACCGAGCAGGACTAGTAGGCAGGATGAGGAGACGGAGGATGACATGCAGCCACCTCGACACTCTTATGCACATGCTCCAGGCCCTAGACGAGGACACCGAGCTCCACGCCATTTCAGGGAGCTAGTCACTAGCTTCCAGAGCCTCAGCACCGACTACCGTGTCCTCCACACCGATTATGACACCCTGAACACACAGTTCAGGAACTACAGGGAGGAGACGGACGCTAGGCATTCATCCTATGATGGCCAGATGAGGGACATGTACTACCACCAGTTCGGCCACTTCTACGATCCCTCCGCACCGATGTATCCATATCCACCACCTCCACCACCGACAGAGGATTGAGCTTCCGCTTCTTTTACATTGTAAGTATTTTTCTCCTTCTTATGCTTGATTTTCACATTGGGGACAATGTGGATGTCAAGTATGGGGTGGGGGTACTTACAATACCTTATGTTTCATTCTAGCACTCTATGTACTTTCCACTACTCTTGACAATTTGGCTTGTAATAACTCTTGCACGGCTTGCTTTCTATTATGACACTCGCATTTGCATGAACTTTTTCAAAACCTATGAATTTTCAAGAATTTTAAGTGCTTCTTATATGGAAATGACCTCTATGATGAAAATTGTGAATATGGATAGGCAAAAAGATGCTTAGTTATGTTGAGATTTTGATTATAGCATGAAGGAAATTGCTTTTGTTACTTGAATACACGAATAAGTTATATGATTTAGTTGTTTTGATGAGAGAATGAAATAATAGTCGAAGCTATATTGCAAGTTCTTTTACACCATTTAAGGATGACTAAGGCAATTCACTTCTTTTCTTTTCTCATATCTTGATCATGCTAGCTCCTCAATGAAATATGTAACCCTCCTCTTACCATCCGGGAATTAGGATAGGTGATTGAAAAAGGCATGTTTGATGTGGGAGGGCCAAGGAAAATGTATTGAAAAAGTGCAAAAATTTCATAAGTTTGGGGACGTTGAACATGAGGATGAGTAACTCGGCACCATTCACATAGCCGGGTGTTTGTGTCTTGCCAAAGTCCGATTGAACGACAAGTCCTAACGGGATATGGTATGTGCATCAAGGGTTTGAGGCATCTCGAAATTGAGAAACGCCAATCTCCTAGGCTTCGGTTTTTGTGCACCGCTGTCCATACTCTCAAAAAGTAAAGTATAAAGAAAGCAAAACTTTCTACATGCAAAGCATGTGCAGTGAAGAAAATTCTTGAAAGTGTTATGTGTTTCTCTTTCCCGGATTAGCACCACAATTGCCAAAAAGAATTTCTTCCCTTAATACGTTTCTTGAACCCTTTCTTTGATTAGAAGACCTTGAGACTTTTATGCATGTGTTACAGACTTAATGGCTTAGATTTGTTTGAATTTGATTGCCTCTACACCTCTATCATGTTCTTTATTTATGGCTTCAAGGAAGAAAAGGGAGTTTATTCATCTTATAGTCATCATTGATACATTCTTTGCTCTTTTATGCCTTGAAATTTCACTTTGAGGGTGATCCAATAAGAAGAAGCACTACCAAAAGAAAAGTTTTTGATTTTCATACATACATAATCCATGACATCTTTTATTCTAAATTTGAGTCTTGCTTAGGGACAAGCAAGAGGCAAGTATGGGGTATTTTGATGACATGAATTATGTACCATCATATTCATGCACATTGCAGCACATTATCTCTCTTTACCTTGCATTTAGAAGGATTTTGCGTACCTTTTATGTTCTATTCAATCAATTGTCGGAAATAGAGGTCTACACGAGATTTTGATGAATTACAGGTAAATAGAGTTGAATTGGAAGCAATAATGAAGCAAGAAGCATCCAAGGATGTTAAGGAAGCTAAAGGAGCCATTGGAAGATCACAAAATGCTAAGGAATTACAAAGGAGAAGCATAGGAGACGAAGCAAAAGAAGAACACTTTCTGTTGAAGAAAATCGTG
>BSUD01000003.1:49943509-50017503 GCA_033239045.1 Fagopyrum esculentum
GATGTGCAAAAGTTTGTTGTTTCTTGTGATGCTTGTCAAAGGACAGGTAATATATCCAGGAGAAACGAGATGCCTCTCAACAACATACAAGAAGTAGAGATCTTTGATGTATGGGGCATCGACTTTATGGGACCTTTCCCATCTTCATGCGGCAACCAGTACATACTCCTTGCCGTAGACTATGTCTCAAGATGGGTGGAGGCAATCGCTTCCCCTACTAATGATGCATTGGTAGTGGTGAAGTTCCTCAACAAGACGATCTTCCCAAGGTTCGGAACTCCCCGAACCATCATTAGTGACGGAGGAACGCATTTCACAGCCCGTCGATTCGAGACTCTATTGGCAAAGTATGGGGTGACCCATAAGATAGCTACACCCTACCATCCGCAAACCAGCGGACAAGTCGAGATATCCAATAGAGAGATTAAAGGGATTTTAGAGAAAACCGTCTCTAAAACAAGGAAAGATTGGTCAATGAAGCTTGACGATGCGCTATGGGCATACAGGACAGCCTTTAAAACGCCAATAGGTACGACTCCCTATAATCTTGTTTATGGTAAATCATGTCATCTTCCTGTAGAGCTAGAACACAAGGCTTATTGGGCTATCAAGTGGCTCAACTTCGACATGAAAGAAGCCGGAGAGAAACGGCTCTTAGACATCAATGAGCTAGATGAGCTCCGACTGAATGCGTATGAGAACGCAAAGATTTACAAGGAACGGACAAAGCGCTGGCATGACAAGCACATCATCCCGAAAGACTTGAAGGAAGGAGACCAAGTCCTCCTATTCAATTCAAGGCTGCGTCTATTTCCAGGTAAGCTCAAATCCCGTTGGACATGACCTTTTGTGATTAAAAGAATTTTCCCCCATGGTGCAGTTGAAGTATGGGGTGAACAAAGCGGAAATTTCAAGGTTAATGGCCAAAGGTTGAAGAAATACACACCGGAAGCCCCGGTCGAGGAGATAGCTCCTATCCTCCTCCATTGAACACAACATCATACACCGTCTAGCTAAAAGACGATAAATAAAGCGCTTCTTGGGAGGCAACCCAATGATAGTATAGTTTTCCCTTCTTTCCCTCGCTTAAGTTAGAATAGATTAATTGTTTTGCTTCTTCGTTTTCACCTTTTTATGTTCCTCGATGCACTCTTGGTTTGTCGTGTCATTAATCGCAGGAAACTAGGTTCAAATTTGAGAGATTCATGAAGCATGGAGCACAATCGAGTTATATCATCAAGATCCAAGAAAACAAGGAAGAAAATCGATCTACCATAAAAAGATCGTCCGATTCTGTAACAGAGCAAGACGATTTTTCACAACAGAAACAAAAATCGACCTGGAGATCGACCTGCCAAGAAAAATCGTCCGATTTTTTCTGTCAGAGAGAAAAATCGCCCCGACAAATAAATCGACCAGAAAAATCGGCCGATTTTCTTCAGAAATTGTCGACCCTATATATAGACTTCACACTCGATCTTCTTCATTCTCACACCTTCAACTCGCGATTTCCCTCTCTCAAGAACGCCGAAAAATCGCCACACCCCCAAATCCTCATTCCTTAACCATTTCAAGAGATTCTTGGCTCCAAACTGAAGCATTTTCAACAAGGAACACGGATCTACCAACAACACGCACGGCAATCAACTACTCCACAAGGAATTCAGGTTTTTCTTTCCAAAACCTAAGTTTTCTCACTTGAAATCGAAGTTGCTTAGGAAGTGCTTTGTTGTTGGAATTGATAGAGGAATTTGCTTAGGATTCATCATAGAGAACTGTGTGTGGTGATAGATTGAACAGAACTTTACAGAATTGTGAGAATCGTTGAAATCGAGATAAAAATCGACCCAGCCCAGAAAAATCGGCCGATTTTTGTGAAGAACAGGTCGATTTTTAGGACTTAGAATGGATCTTGTCAAGAGGATAACTAGAAACACGGGGAAGAAGAAGGGATCTTCTTCCAAAGCCCCCAACCCACCACCACCACCACCTACCAACATCCCTAGACTCCCTCCTCCCCTATCCAAGCATAAGAAACGCTATGAACGCATTATAGATCGCCCATTCACCCCTCCTCGTTACATAGTGCTCGATGACTTAGATTCGCTATATGTTCGAGAGGATGTTGATATGATGCTTGATAGAGCAGGGTTGAGACAGTTTGCTACCATCAGGGAAGATGCTTATAGGGAGATCACCCTAGAATTCCTTAGCACATTTGAGCATGATCCTAGGGAAAGGATGGTCACTTTCCGCCTCATGAGCCAAGACCACACTTTGTCTATTGATGCTTTTGGCGACTTGTTTGGCTTCTCTTCTTCACATGCAGGCACATTTGCTAGAGGCACCAGTGCTAGTGATTTTTGGGAGGCTATTTCCGTAGGAGAGTACGGCGGGGATAAGTGGAGACCCGGAAACTCCAAGGAGACAAGCATGTACAACCTTTCCTTCAAGGTAGTACATAGGATACTCAGTGAGAGTTTGTTTGCCAGGACCGAGACCCCGTAGAAGCTCAAGGCTGATGAGCTTTTTATCCTCTACTGCATGGCATCTACCACCACTCCAGACATCGCCACCATGCTTGCTGACTATCTAGGAAAGATAGCCAACAAAGCTAAGGGCGACATTTGTGCAGGAGGCTTAGTCACTCACGTGGCTAGGACTCTAGGTTATGACTTCTCCGGATGCACTCTAGCTGAGAGTGCCCTCCCTTTAGGCTCACAGAGGTTGGTAGTCCGACAGGTCTTGATTCCTCGAGGAAGAGGAACTCTTCATGTACCGATGCCATGGCATAGGGATCCGAAGAAGAAGCCATCCGAGATCATATGGAAATCCGAATACACCATTCGGAATACAAGGAACTGGAAGGAGACTTTTGAGGCGATGCTTGAGGAGCTCTCACCTCCTACTTATTATGATGATGATGCAGGTGACTCAGATGAGGAGGATGAGGATGGCGGACAGGAGACCATGCTCGAGTTTGAGAGTGATACTCATAGCGGACACGCTACGGACGCCATGGACACTGACACTCATGGAGTAGGACCGAGCAGGACTAGCAGACAGGATGAGGAGACGGAGGATGACATGCAGCCACCTCGACACTCCTATGCACATGCCCCAGGCCCTAGACGAGGACGCCGAGCTCCACGCCATTTCAGGGAGCTAGTCACTAGCTTCCAGAGCCTCAGCACCGACTACCATGCCCTCCGCACCGATTATGACACTCTGAACACACAGTTCAGGAGCTACAGGGAGGAGACGGACGCTAGGCATTCATCCTATGACGGCCAGATGAGGGACATGTACTACCACCAGTTCGGCCACTTCTACGATCCCTCCGCACCGATGTATCCATATCCACCACCTCCACCACCGACAGAGGATTGAGCTTCCACTCCTTTTACATTGTAAGTATTTTTCTCCTTCTTATGCTTGATTTTCACATTGGGGACAATGTGGATGTCAAGTATGGGGTGGGGGTACTTACAATACCTTACTTTTCATTCTAGCACTCAATGTACTTTCCACTACTCTTGACAAATTGGCTTGTAATAACTCTTGCACTACTTGCTTTCTATTACCATCACTTGCATTTGCATGACTTTTTTCAAAACTATGAATTTTCAAAAAAATTTTAAGTGCTTCTTATATGGAAATGACCTCTATGATGAATATTGTGTATATGGATAGGCAAAAAGATGCTTAGTTATGTTGAGATCTTGACTATAGCATGGATGAAATTGCTTTTGTTACTTGAATACATGAATAAGTTATATGATTTAGTTGTTTTGATGAGAGAATGAAATAATAATCGAAGCTATATTGCAAGTTCTTTTGCACCATTTAAGGATGACTAAGGCAATTCACTTCTTTTCTTTTCTCATATCTTGATCATGCTAGCTCCTCAATGAATTATGTAACCCTCCTCTTACCATCCGGGAATTAGGATAGGCGACTGAAAAAGGCATGTTTGATGTGGGAGGGCCAAGGAAAATGTATTGAAAAAGTGCAAAAATTTCATAAGTTTGGGGACGTTGAACATGAGGATGAGTAACTCGGCACCATTCACATAGCCGGGTGTTTGTGTCTTGCCAAAGTCCGATTGAACGACAAGTCCTAACGGGATATGGTATGTGCATCAAGGGTTTGAGGCATCTCGAAATTGAGAAACGCCAATCTCCTAGGCTTCGGTTTTTGTGCACCGCTGTCCATACTCTCAAAAAGTAAAGTATAAAGAAAGCAAAGCTTTCTACATGCAAAGCATGTGCAGTGAAGAAAATTCTTGAAAGTGTTATGTGTTTCTCTTTCCCGGATTAGCACCACAATTGCCAAAAAGAATTCCTTCCCTTAATACGTTTCTTGAACCCTTTCTTTGATTAGAAGACCTTGAGACTTTTATGCATGTGTTCAAGACTTAATGGCTTAGATTTGTTTGAATTTGATTGCCTCTACACCTCTATCATGTTCTTTATTTATGGCTTCAAGGAAGAAAAGGGAGTTTATTCATCTTATAGTCATCATTGATACATTCTTTGCTCTTTTATGCCTTGAAATTTCACTTTGAGGGTGATCCAATAAGAAGAAGCACTACCAAAAGAAAAGTTTTTGATTTTCATACATACATAATCCATGACATCTTTTATTCTAAATTTGAGTCTTGCTTAGGGACAAGCAAGAGGCAAGTATGGGGTATTTTGATGACATGAATTATGTACCATCATATTCATGCACATTGCAGCACATTATCTCTCTTTACCTTGCATTTAGAAGGATTTTGCGTACCTTTTATGTTCTATTCAATCAATTGTCGGAAATAGAGGTCTACACGAGATTTTGATGAATTACAGGTAAATAGAGTTGAATTGGAAGCAATAATGAAGCAAGAAGCATCCAAGGATGTTAAGGAAGCTAAAGGAGCCATTGGAAGATCACAAAATGCTAAGGAATTACAAAGGAGAAGCATAGGAGACGAAGCAAAAGAAGAACACTTTCTGTTGAAGAAAATCGTGCCAACAGATATAAAAATCGGACGATTTTCATTGGATGAAATTGAACGATTTTGCACCTAAATCGACTAGGTCGATTTTCTTCACGATTCAGCCAAATGAAAAGACGACATAAAGCCCAATTAATTTGGGCTAGAGAAGGGTTTTGCCAAACAGCCCATCTGCAAGAAACTATAGAGGAGAACCCTACGAACGAAAACGAGGAGGTCGCACGGGAGAATCTTTACACGTTTGTGAGAAATCAACGATTCTTGGGGAGAGATTGAAGAGCTTTTGCCGGAAAGTCATTCTTGATCTTTGATTGTGAGATTTCTCTATTCCATTGTTTTGGTTGTGATTTGTGAACACATTACTGAGTTGTTTAAGAGATACATTGAGTAGAATTGACAATTGTTTACAGATTTGACGAGTTATTGAATTATTCGTTCAAGATTTGGTTTCTTTGCGATTTTTCACTCAAGAATTAATTTGATTCGATTTTGAAAATGGTTGGCTAAAACCATTGTGATTCTGGGGAGAATAGTTGATGATTAAGGCTTAGATGATGATAGACTGAACTCATTCAAACATTAGGACCCTGAGAGTTTAGATTTTGGTTTTGCGACAAACAGGAAAATCGGGCTGTTCTTGAGGAAAATCGGCCGATTTTCTTATGAACAGGGCGATTTATTCTTCTGACGAACTTTAATTGAATTAATCTTTAATCAAAACCAATCCTTACCTAAACCCCAATCTTGATTAACCTTTCTATCCTCTAATTGAATGTATGAAGGTACTTCAACCTCTTTCTATATTTAATAGATAAAGATTGCAAGAATTTGGATAATAAAGAGACTCATCATCCTTTATTAAGAAATTAAATGTGTTTTCTAATCTTTACTTTGGAGAGTCATATCCTGGAGTTTTAGATAGTTAATTTGATCGTAATTCTTATCTTTAGATCTTTCTATATTGCAGCCTCAACAACCCTTATAGAGAGAACCTATAGATTAGTCATATAGGTTTCGGAACTTCATCGTACGAATCCTACTTTTAAACGTTTAATCTTGGTAATATAAATTCTGTCCTAAATCTATAGAAGTGTCTTGAATCGAAAGCCTAAATCGGATACTTGAACCCTTGGAATCATTTCTCTCTTATTAAATCACAAAAGTTTTTACACTTCTGCTAGATAACTGATTTCGAATTTATTCTCACCAAATCCCTGAGTTCGACTCTGGAATTCTTACCTTTCTACAGCCGATCCGTACACTGCGGGTTCGCTTTGCTTTTGAGTTCTAGATATAAATTTAAGGTTTTGACGCACACTCTTTTGAGTGAACAACTTGCAATCTAGAATAAAGGTCGAATAGATAAATAAACAAAACCCAAAACGGGTATGACTTTTGAAAAGGATTTTGGTTTTGAAAAGAGTACAAATGATTTGGGATAGAGTGTACGGGAAGCCATCACCCTTCTGAGAATCTCGACAGTATATATGTATATATATATATATACACATATATATGTGTGTGTGTATGTATATATAGGGTTAGGATCAAGTAAGAACAGTTGTTACGGTAAGTAATGAGAACGTTTTTAAACCACACGATTTAAATAATTCAACGGATATGATGAGAATTATATTTATGACATTATTAATGAAATATTACGTATTACCATATTAACAATCTGAATGACTTTTTTTTCTTAACGAGCAAACCATCCAATCATTAATCGCCGTAAATTGTTCTACTCGTGTTTTATAATATGGATGTAGTTCAATTTCAATAACGAACTCATGCACAATTATATTAACAATTCGAACTTGTTCAAGATTAAATACCGAAAAATATTATGCGAATATGAGTATGAATCTTTGGAACAATTTGAGATTAAGATTTTTTGCATTCGTGTTGTTAAACGTGCTTTATTTTCAATAGATGAATCTAGATATTCTGCAATATTAAACGTGCAAGATGTACAATTTATGAACATTCATTTTGTTAATATAAACAATGCACGAGTATATGCTCTAAGTAAATAAATTTCATGCACGACCCATTTTAAAAGTTGATGCATGACTCATTCTATTAAAACAATGCACGTGTTATGTCCTTGTTGCACATTTAATTTTAAACAAAAAATGCACCATCTATTCATTTGTTAATGTTAACTCAATGTATAGTAGTAAGTGCTTTATATATATATATGTATATATATAATACATTTAAAATCCTATTGAATAGTTATAAAATGATGTGTAAATAAATTTCATGCACGACTCGTTCAATTAAGCAACGTAACCGTGTTTCATGTCCAAAACAAGGAGTTGTGCATGAAGACAAACTTTAATCGTGTAGCCTTAAAATTTGTATAGATTATAACTTTCAATAATCAAATCGAATAACATATAGTTACCATATGTACATTCTTTGTAATAAATTATACATCACCGTATCCTTATATGGAGAATGAATCTGAGTCGTTCGTGCATTAATCCAACGATACATAATTATTCTCATTTCTTACCGTAACAACTGTTCTTACTTGATCCTAACCCTATATGTATATATATATATATATATATATATATATATAGATATAAATATATATATATACCAATTATGTGATGATGTAGCATACATATATATCGCCTTATAAGTTAGGTGTGTATACCCCGCAAATAGCTCGGACTAGAGCGACATCTGCAGTTGTATGAGGTAGGGGTAGACCCCCTCTTCCTCTTGGAGTAATAGGGCAGGGACAAATTCTCGCTGTTGATTTGCTTGCAGCGGAGGAGGTCCATGAGGAGGTTGTTGAGAGCGTCGTTCCTGAGACTAGGAGCGGTGGAGCTACGAGACAAAGATCTCAACGAGTCCAGTTAGATGACTCGGATCATGTCTCTATGAGGGGACCACAGTTCCGCGCGTACATTGGACGGGTTGAGGAGGCTGTTAGGGCCGGTAGACGTGCCACGGATCTGCTAGCACAAGTGGGATCTTCTGCGATATCCCAAAGAGCTACTCAGGTGTCAGTTATACCGGTATGTGCTGCTGAGGTTGTTAGAGCTCTAAAGGAGTATAGAGGGCCTCGACCAGACACTTTGTTGAAGGCATTTCATCAATTGGGCGTACTCCCTTTCTTTGGAAAGGTGGGATTGGAGACTGAGGTCTGGATTGGACATGTGGACTAAACCCTTGAGTCTATTAGATGTCCAAAGGATAGACGGATAGAGTTGATCTAGACACTATTCCGTGACCTAGCTCAGTTGTGGTGGAAGACGATGCGAGTTCGACCCACTAGTTATGAGCAGATGCGGAGCATGATCCGTGAGAGTTTCTGCCCTGCCTCTTTACGGAGGGAGAAACTGTAGGATTTTGTTGAGGTATACTTCGAGGATGTGCCGATAATAGAGTTGATCAAGACTGTATATGTTCTCTTGTCGACTGAGGGAGAGTACACATTCTTACATGGGAGGTTTTCATTGCGAGTCGTTGACCGACTACTAGGACAGTGCCTCAGCTTACGACCGTGAGCTGGTTAGCTAGAGGAGGACTTCTCTGATGGGACGGTTTGAGAAGAGACAACGTATTGGGTAGACAGGTGCAGGAGCATCTGGGTACAGGCCAGGCCAGACTCAAGGCTGCTTGAGTTATTTGGTATTTGCACAGACTTTTGAGAGGGCCTGGCAGTGTTACAACTGCGGAGGGTCAGGGCATTTTCGAGCTGATTGCCCTAGAGCGTGAGTGACTTGCTTCTCTTGCGGGAAGCCAAGACATAGGGCCAAGTTTGGCCGTCAGGGCAAGACGTCATCATAACAGGGTTCTTCCCCTGTTGGTGCAACAGGAGGTGGGCAGATGCCACCTAAGTATCCGACACAAGGACAGTAGAGAATCCCGGACCATCCTACTACTCTGGGCTTTACTCCAGGACCGAGTAGAGGTAAAGGTAGGGATGGAGGTACCAGTGACACCAGAGGAGCTCGATGTCGATTTTTTGAGTTGAGGAGCGGTGAGGAGCCGCCAACGCCAACTGCTACAGGTACCATTCTGATACGGGTGCTACGCACTCTTTCATTTCTGATACATGCGTTGATAAACTGACGTTAGATACTTTAGAGGGTAGACCTTTCTTGATAGGGTTATCGGATGGGGGTAAGGTTAGAGGTACTTGAGAGGTACACGGTTGCCCTATACACCTAGGAAATCGCAATTTGGTTGTTGACTTCTTTGTCATGCCACCGATGCATTAGGAAGTCATTTTGGGTATGGATTAGATGCATAGGCATCGTATTGTGTTAGATGTAGGTAGGAGTACCGTGACGGTCTTTACCGAGTCGGGTCAGATTGAGATTTTCCGAGGTTGGGACCTTGGGAAGTCAGACATGGTGATTAGCGCAATACGAGCAACGAGATTGATCAGACAGGGTTGCGAGACCTTCTAGTGTTATGCCACGAAGGAGAGCGAGAGTCCAGCGTTAGAGGACATCCCAGTGGTCTGCGAGTTTCCGGATGTGTTTAATGAGCCATCCAGTTTACCGCCTCGTAGGAGTGTAGACTTCGGTGTCGAGTCGGAACCTGGTACGAGACCGATCTCAAAGGCCCCATACCGTATGGCGCCTATCGCTCTGTTAGAGCTGAAAAAAACTCAAGGAGTTGGCTGAGAAGTGCTTCATCTGCCCAAGCGTATCCCCATTGGGAGCACCTGTCCTCTTCGTGCGGAAGAAGGGCGGATCGTTGAGATTGTGCATTGATTACAAAGAGCTGAATAAGGTGACCATCAAGAACAAGTATCCTTTGCCCCGCATTGATGACTTGTTGGATCAGCTTCAGGGAGTGACTGTGTTCTCCAGGATCGACTTGCTCTCGGTTTATCACCAGCTGAGGGTGAGAGAGAAGGATGTGCATAAGACGACATTTCTGACGTGGTATGGTGACTACGAGTTTGTAGTGATACAATTCGGGCTCACGAATGCGCCCGTCGTCTTTATGGAGTTGATGAATGACATATTCATCGACTTCCTGGATTAGTTTGTGGGGGTCTTCGTAGACGATATCCTTGTGTACTCTCGTAGCAGAGAGGAACATGCATGACATTTGACGATAGTGATGCGAGTTTTGAGGGATAGCGAACTGTATGCCATGTCTCTAAGTGCTAGTTCTGGATGCCACAGGTAGCATTTCTGGGTAGTGTTGTCTCCGCCGAAGGGATCAAGGTTGATCCCGCAAAGATTGAGTCTGTAACAGCATGGACGACACCGACGAATGTCAAGGAAGTAGGCAGCTTCCTTGGCTTAGCTGGTTATTATCGACGGTTCGTGGAGGGATTCTCTGTGATTACCCTTCCACTTACCAGCCTGTTGAGGAAGACTACCCGTGAAAACTCCACCTTGATTATAATGGTTTAAAGGTGTTGATGATGGAAGATTTAAACACAAATGTAGTAGTTTGATACACTAGTAATGTATTGATTATATTCTTGAGATGCTTGGTTCGTTCGGATTAAGTGCAGGTTCTGTCGAAGATTTCAAAGGCCTTGAAATGGCTTTCAAGGGCACAAGGAAGACAAGGTTGCACAACGAAAAGATCTCAAAGTAATTGAAGTGGATTTCAAGGGAACAAGAACGTTAAGGCCGCACGGTACAAGAATTCAAATTACTAAGAAGATCTTCTAGGAAAGATTTGCTCAACAAGAAGATTTGATCAAGCGAAGATCTCTACCAACCAAATGTTAGAGATCTTTTCAAAAGATCCTCAACCGAAAAGAATCAAGATTCTCTCTCCTCCGTTTTACATTATTGTTTAACAAAAACGAGAAGATTAAGGAGTTGAGAGATCATCATGTTCTCAGGAGATGAAGATCTACAACATCTCTTTTATCTCAAACAGGAAGCGATTTTCATGAAGAAGAAGAATCATCTTCGAACGGTCATCTCTCCAACGGCTAGAAGACCTCTCCATAGAAGACTATAAATGAAGATGGCTTTTGAAGAACAATAATACACAAGCCTGCACAGAAACATCCACGGTCTTCAAGTGATCGAAAGTTATCTTCATTCGATAAATAATTTTTCTTTCTCTCTTTCTAAAAAGATTTATCCCCTAGAGAGAGATAGAACTTGAGAGCTCCATTGACATATCTAAAAACTGTTATACTTGAGTGTGTGTTACTCTACGAAGTAACTAGGCTATTATAGCAAGGTGAAGAGTTGGAGCTAGATCGTAGCATTGGCTACAGTGAGAGAAGAAGGGGGTTTCTTCTAGTTTGTATCTAGGACTCTTTGAAGTTGATAATAGATAGTTAGATCCTAAGGCTATACCCTGGGACAGAGAGTAGGCTATTTCGAGCCGAACTTCTTAAACATATCCTTGTGTCGATCTTTTACATTTCAAATTATATCTTGTTTATTGTGACTAACTTTGTTTTGCAGGAGTTCAAAGTCAAGGCCCTTGAAAGTTGATTGCAAAGCCCTTGAAATCAAAGTTTCACGAAGAACTGAGATCGACATTAAGGCCCTTAAAATTGATTTCAAGGCCTTGAGGGTTGGTTTTGCGAAAAGTTCTCATACTTTATTCAACCCCCCCCTACTAGAATATCTTTATCCTTTATATTCACTTAACGGTTCTTCAATTGGTATCAGAGCTAGACTCACGTATATTGATTTAACCATCAATGAGACTAATCATGAATCCTGTATGTGATGGAGGATTTGCTGAAGGAAGATCCTCATGTCGACCACCATTCTTCTGTGGCAACAACTTTGCTCATTGGAGAGCACTCATGCGTATGTTAATTATTGATCAGGACATGGAACTATGGAGCATTGTTTAGAATGGCGCCAAAGTCCCAACTACAACAGTTGAAGGTGTTCAAGTCCCAAAGAAAGAAGTTGACTTACACAAGCTGACCTTGACAATGTGTCAAAGAACTACAAAGCAATGAACCTATTCTACTGCGGATTAGATGCCAAAGAATTCAATCGCATCTCATCATGCAAGATTGCAAAGGAAATATGGGACAAATTCGTTGTCACTTACGAAGGAACAAGTCAAGTCAAGGAAACAAAGATTAGCATCTTCCTCAGACAATATGATACCATGAATTATAGTCTATATTTTGAGGTTTGTTTAGACATTTTATCTTCAATAAACTGCATGTTTGTATGTATAATATGTGATTATATTACCATTTCATCTACCTTTGCGGGAATCGAGGTCTGCACCTAGTTTTGTTGTAATCGTAGGTAAAATGGCACGTTTTGCATCAAAAAGGAGCAAAAGGAGCTATGGAGTCATTGGAGCTACATTCAGGAACATAAGGAAACATCCAGGAGGCATAGCCATGGATTAAAGATTCACTTTGGACCAGATTTGATAGATCTCACATTCAATTGTGACTCACCTCGGTTGACCACAGATTCACCTCGACCGAGGTGATCCAGAGAAGTCGACTCGACCGAGGCGAACACCTGGGACGCGGCGAGAAAATTTTATTCTTGGCTGAGATCTTTTATCGTTGGAAAGAGATCTTATATTTTGGGCTTGGCTCCTGGAAGGAAGAAGATATGCTAGATCATATATTTTACCTATTTTTATGGGAAGAGATCTTTCTAAGATATCTTATCTTTGGAGAGTAATTTTCCTATAAAAAGGGTCGGATTTCCAACAAATCCAGGGGAGGCTATACCATCGATCAGGGTTTATACACCGCTGGAGCCATACTCCAGTTGGGAGATTTGAAGAACCTTTTTGAAGGTTGAAGAAGGAAGATTGTAGCTTTTATAAGCTTTTGAAGGGTTTTTGTAAGATTATCTTAGATTCCCTTCCTTGTTGTCTTGCCTTGTTGGAATTCTATCCAAGGAACGCTTTTGTTGTGATATTTGATTTAGTTATTGAAGTCTTTTCATTAAATTCTTCTTTTCAAATATTCACCTTCTTCCCATATACTTGATTAATACTTTCATGATGATGAGTGGCTAATATCTTTGTGTGATTCTAGGGTGATTGGCTGAAGGTTGTGGGAAAAACAAAGATAGAAAAATCTTAGATTCCAGTAGGACCTTGAAAGTTCGAGTCTTTAACCTTAACCCTAAGCATCTCACTCAGTCGATGAACATCTCGGCCGGGGTGGAATTCGTCTGACTGAGGTGACTTATCTGATCCTAAACTGAGAGTTAAGTGTTAGAGTTTGCCAAATCTTATTCTTATTACACCTTTCCTGATTCAATGCAAGCTTAGGATGAGACTTACCCGGTAATTCCTTTGTTTGTTTATCTAAGATAATAAGTGTAGGTAATAAAGGTTTGTCCTTTATTGGGGTTTGAGTGTGCTTTCATCCCATCTTTGTGAGTTAGCCTGAGACTTACCCGGTAAAGGTTGATTCTATTCCCTTAGATGGTGTGTTAGTTTGAGGTTATAGTTCTTTATCTTAATTCCTTGAGACTTACCCGGTAATAGGAGTTATGGTGTAGGATTAGTGAGTAGTGAGACTTACCCGGTGATCTATTCCACTTTAGTAACACCTTCCCCATGCAAAAACCTCAGCTTTGTCCGCTTATCTTTAGATCTTGAGTTGGAACCATAACTAGATGCTTTAATCCCTAGAATTGCATGTTTCCTTTATTGACTTTTATCATCTTTGATTGTTTTAATTACTTGTGGTTAGTGATTGCTTAAGCATACCGTAATTGGACTTTGTTTCACTAAGTCCCTGTGATCGACCCCTGGAATTCCTTGCTTTTTACTACGATTGACCCGTACACTGCGGGTTCGCATCCTTATTTTAAGATTACGTCTAGGGTTATAAATTTAAAGCTTGCACACACCGTTTGGAGCAAACAAGTTTTTGGCGCCGTTGCCGGGGACTTGGTCTAGACCGAGCCGGTTACGGTTTGCTCTTGGGGCACTTGCCCCCGTGTCTACTAACCACTCTACTTGAGTGACTTTTGCAGGTTCTTTCTTAGGTTTATGCGAAGAACCCGCACTTGTAAGGAAATCGTTCCTTACGATCCCGAACCAGAGAAGACATACAAACGACGCTTAAGAGAAGCGAAGATGGCCCACCAAGACAATCGCGATCTTGAGGCCGAGTTAAAAGAGGCGCTAGAGCTGCTACGCCTCAGCAGGGAAGAATTGAGGCAGGAAAGAGAAGAAACTCGCACCAGGACTGAAGCGATTAAAGCTGATATGGCAGCTTTACGAGACCAGTTTCTACCTTGACCGAGGGAAGATCCTGTTCCAGATCCTCGACCGATCCAGGTCCAAGTCGCTGACCCTCGACCGAGGCAGGCCCCAGTACCTGATGTCCCGACCGAGATACTTCCACCACGGATGCCAGTCCGAGGTGTTCTTCTTGCAGGAATCCCACAAACCCTAGGTCAAAGGATGGACCCCAATCAACAATTGAGGCGTCCAGGAGTTAACCTAGGAGATCCAGCGGACCATGACTATGAACTTCGACCGCAAGTTCTATCCATGATTCGCCAATGCCAGTTCGGAGGGCTAGAGAAGGAATCACCACATCAACATCTTCAAAACTATGAGATCTTGATGGAGACCTTGAGACCCTCAAGGATTGGAAATAACAACTACAAGCTAACACCTTTTTACTTTTCTTTAAAAGATAGAGCTCTTACTTGGTATCAATCTCTTCCTCCAAGAAAAATTAGCACATGGGAGGAAATGACTACGGAATTCTTGACCAAATTCTTTCGCCCCTCAAAGACCGCTGAAATGAGAGGGAAGATCAATGCTTTCATTATGAAGGACAAGGAGAGCTTGTCCAAGTCATGGGAGCGGTTCAAGGACATTATTTTGGATTGCCCACATCATGGGATTCCAAAGATAGAGTTATTGGAGATATACTTCAAGGGACTGGACGGAAGCACCTAGTTCAATCTCCAACTACTCTCCGCCGGTACCTTTATGGACATGGCGATTGACGAAGCTTGGGACTTCATCGAGAAGCAAGCTTTGCATATGGAGAAGTACACCCATCAAGGAGCTGAAGGTGGAGTTAAAAGAGTTAACTTCCAAGAAACTCAGCCTAACAACAATCAACTCACGTCTTTGAAGAATGACGTGAAGCAATTGAAGGAACTCTTGGTTGCTCAAACCAAGAAGGAAGAGCAAGGACAAAGGAACAACTACAATGGATACCGTAACAACAACAACGGTTCCCGGAACAACAACTACAACAACAACAATAGAGGATCCAATAGCAACAACTAGAGGGCGAACAACCAAAATTCTGGTAACAATCATTCAAACTCCAACTCTAACGATTCCTCTAATCCTTTCCTCTCTTTCCCTTCTTCTTCTTCTACTCCATTAAAGAGCCAGGGGCAAGGATCAAGTTCGTCTCAGCCGGAAAAGAAAGACGCAGTTCTGGAGGCTATCTTGATCAAGCTTAGTGCTATGGAGACTTCTATGACTTCATTTTCGAAGGCCCAAAAAGCCTTTGAACAACAACTTGCAAGTAGGGCGAATGAAGCGCCAAGAGATCCAGGGAAGCTTCCAACAAGGACGGAAAGCAACCCTAAGGGCCAAATCATGGCCATAACTACGAGGAGTGGATTGAAAACAGCAGATCCAGTGCCTCGGTCGGTGCCAGTACCGACGAAGACCACCTCGGTCCAGATGCAGTCGAAGAACACTTCGACCGAGATGCCAACCGAGGTGGAGCGACAGAAAGCGGAGGGGAAAACTGAAGTTTATGTTCCACCTCTTGCATACAAACCACCACTTCCATTCCCCATTCAAGGGCCAAAGCACATCTAGACAAGCACTTTGGAAAGTTCCTTGACTTGATGAATAAGCTGCATATTAACATTCCTTTCCTTGATGCTATTCTAGGAATGCCCGCCTATGGGAAGTTCTTGAAGGAGATCCTGTCAAGGAAGAGGAAACTAGAAGATTTTGGTGAAGTTAGGATGACATCTAAATCCTTGGAGCTCATTCAAATCATGAAGGAGAAGATGCCACCTAAATTGAGAGATCCCGGCTCATTTTGTATTCCCATTCAAGTTGGGGATGTCACTTGTGAAGCCCTTTGTGATCTAGGGGCCAGCGTGAGCATCATCCCGCTGGAGCTATGTGTGAAGATCGGACTTGGAGAGCCCAAGCCGGTCAAGATTCGACTATACATGGCGGATCGCTCTATCACCCATCCCGTGAGCATCTTGGAGGACGTTCCGGTCAAGTTAGGTAACTTCTATTTACCTATAGATTTTGTTGTACTTGACATTCCCGCAGATTATCCTGTTCCTATTTTCTCGGGAGGCCATTTCTAGCAACTTCGGGTTGCAACGTGGATTGCAAGAACGCCAAGTTGAAATTCAACATTGGCGGCGATGAGGTAGAGTTCGCATTACTTGCAGCCATGAAAGGGGAGCAGCTGAGCGATGATATCTTCAACATCTACGATGAAGAAGAATCAAGAGAATTGGTGAGCTCTATCCTTATTAACAATCCACTCGAAAGAGTTATTAGTTTCAGTTTAATGGAGGAAGGTATAGATGCTTCTTGTGATGCAGATATACGGAGCTTAAAAGCACTGGAAGAAGATCCAGGAGCTAAAACTGAGAAGCTAATCCAGGAGACGAAGATCTCCAGTTTCGGTTGCAGTTACAGTACCTCGACCGAGGCACTTTCTTGACCGTGCGAAGCGACCGAAGAACATCTCGGTCAACGCCTCTGCGCCTCGACCGAGGTCGATGGCGAGATGATGTCAACTGAGACTACTGAGAATAATAAACTTCTTACTCCCTTCTCTGACATTCATCCTCAGTTGGTGGAACATTCCATCCACCAACTTTCTGATAATAAAGGACCTTGGTATGCTGATATTGTGAATTATCTTGTTTGCCAGGAAATACCGCCCGAATTGACGTACTCTCAAAAGAAGAGATTCTTCAAAGAAGTACGCCATTACTACTGGGACGAGCCGTTGCTATTCAAGCGCGGGCCGGATGGGATGCTTCGAAGATGCATTCCGGAAGATGAAGTTAATACCGTTATACGGCATTGCCATTCACTTCCTTGTGGAGGACATGCTAGCACCGATAAAACATGCGCTAAGGTATTACGTTCCGGTTTCTTTTTGCCTACATTATTTAAGGATGTACAATCATTTGTTGTCTCTTGTGATGCATGCCAAAGAACAGGAAATTTGTCAAGGAGGAACGAAATGCCGCTTAATAACATTCAAGAGGTGGAAATCTTTGATGTATGGGGGATTGACTTCATGGGACCTTTCCCATCCTCCGGCGGAAACCTCTATATTCTTCTGGCAGTTGATTATGTCTCTAGATGGGTTGAAGCCATTGCTTCTCCCACTAATGACGCCAAGGTGGTTGTGAAGTTCTTAAACAGGACTATCTTTCCACGTTTTGGAACTCCACGCATCATCATCAGCGATGGAGGAACGCATTTCATCAACCGGAAGTTCAAAGCACTTCTATCGAAGTATGGGGTAACCCACAAGGTATCAACCTCTTTTCACCCTCAAACTAGTGGACAGGTCGAGATCTCGAATAGAGAAATCAAGGCAATTTTGGAGAAGACTGTCTCTAGGACGAGGAAGGATTGGTCCATGAAATTGGATGACGCTCTTTGGGCCTACCGAACCGCATTTAAGACCTCCATAGGTACCACCCCTTATAATTTGGTATATGGGAAGTCTTGCCATTTTCCCGTTGAGTTAGAACACAAAGCATATTGGGCGATCAAATGGTTGAACTTCGACATTAAGGAGGCCAGAGAGAAGCGGCTATTGGATATCAACAAGCTGGAGGAGCTGCGTTTGAACGCTTATGAGAATGCCAAAATCTACAAGGAAAGGACGAAGAAATGGCATGACAAGCGTATCATTTCAAAGGAGCTTAACGAAGGAGACTTAGTTCTACTCTTCAACTCCCACCTCCGCCTCTTTCCAGGTAAGTTAAAATCTAGATGGATCGGACCTTATGTTGTGGAACATGTGTTTCCTCATGGTACAGTTGAGATATGAGGCGAAACGAGCGGAAGCTTCAAGGTCAATGGCCATAGACTCAAGAAATAAAAACCGGAAACTCCGGTTGAGGAGGTTACACCAATATACCTCGTTTGAGACGCATTATGGTCCAGCTAGCGACCTTAAACCAAGCGCTTCTTGGGAGGCAACCCAAGGTATTGCTTTCTTTTCCCTTTTTCTAGTCTAGCTTAGATAGTTTTTGCTTTTGCTTTGCTTTGTTTCGTTTTTGGCGTTCAAGACATATAACAGGTGACATCTAAGGAAGGAGCATAACTGGAAGGACAGAAGATTGAGAATTTGAGAAGACGAAGTTTGACTGAGACATCTCGGTTGCTGTCAGAGCACCTCGACCGAGATGATTCTTGAGCAACCGAGGCGACTAGGGTTTCTGAAGAACCACCTCGGTCCGTACCACCTCGGTCCAGTCGAGACCACCTCGACCGAGGTGACAGCAGTTCCAGCGAGGGTATCAAATGGAAAAATTTCTCTTTCCTCACCTTTAACCTCCCTCGACCGCGGCGCTCTTCTTCACCTCGCTTCTTCGATTCTTGCTCATTTTCGAAGATTTTCGCTTCCAAACTGCGATTAAGGAGTAAAGGATCCCAGTGCATCATCGATCTGCAAGGAAATCGAACTGAATCGGCCGAACGAGGTAAAACAAAACCGAAACCCTAACTCGCTGATTTCGCTTTGATTTTGGGCCTGGATAGCCCTGCATTTGCTGAGAAAAGGATTAAGTACCCAATAGGAAGGAGTTGTAGTGATTTTGGGGGAAAAAGAACTGGATTTCTGAAGGAATTAGATCGTAGTTTATCGCCTCGGTCCAATCATGCTGTGCCTCGGCCGAGGTGTTCTTGAGTGTGTCAGACCGACCAAGGTGCTCTGACAGTGATAGAATTGAAAACGAATTCTGAGAGACGCCTTGCCCTTAGGGATAGATCCTCCCCTTCCCCTTCTTCCTCTTCTTCCCGACCCTATCGCCCGGTGATCCACGAGCAACACCGGGTCGATTATGAGCGTATTTCCGGCCGTCCAGTGATTTCACCTCGCTTCCTGGACGTGTCTGCCTTTGACTGTCTCCATATTGATGGAGACATTAGACGGATGATATCCACAGTAGGGCTAGATTAGTTTACTGAGATCCGAGCCCCTGCCTATCTGGAGCCCACCTTAGAGTTTGTTAGCTCCTTCACCTACCTCCCCACAAAGCGATCTGTGAAGTACCGGTTGATGAACCGGAACTTCCTAGTGCCACTAGAGTACTGGAGAGAGATTTTTGGTTTCCCTGACCCGACAGCTGTTGACTTCCCATCCCGATCTGTAGCTAGGGAGTTTTGGGGGCAGATTGCCCATATTGCTGAGCACGCAGACAGATGGCGCCCTGGAGATTCCAGGGAGAAGGTCATCTTCCACTTAGCTTTTAGGTTAGCCCACCGTATCTTCAGTGAGACACTTCTGGCGCGTACTGAGACGCCCCAGAAGGTCCGACAGGGGGAGCTGTTCAGCCTATACTGCATGGTGACAGGAGGGATCCCCGACTTTGGCTTGATGTTGGCAGAGGACCTGCACAAGATCAAGGCCAAGGCGAAGGGGGACATCTGCTGCGGAGGACTCGTCACCCACATCGCCAGCTACCAGGACATGGATCTCAACGCTTGCACTATGGTGGCAGCTCCCAAGCCGCTTGGGCTATGATCACTCGGCGGATTCTGGTTACCCAAGGTCTGACTACACCATACGTGGCTATGCCATGGGAGCTGGCTGCACCGTAGGGGATCAGGTGGTCTGCCCAGTTTACAGTTTACGACCCTCATTATTGGCAGACCGTCTGGGCCCCACTGATGGAGGTATACAGTGAGGCAGCAGCTACCCCAGCTGAGGAGGAGGCAGATGATGAGGAGACGGATGATGACAGAGATGGTGGAGTCCCGATGGATACAAGGACAGGTACTGCAGGGACGAGCGCACCAGTTATAGATCTGGATGATGAGGATACTGAGCCGGCACCTACTACTTCTCCAGTGAGACCTGCTAGGCGTAGGACACGCCGACACAGAGATCCAGAGGCTCACCGACGGATCGATGATCTGACGGATCAGGTTATTGATTCATATGCTGCTTTGTCACTAGATATCCGCGAGATGCAGGAGCGGCAACATTACCAGCACATGATGGCCCAGATTCAGTTTGAGCACGTCATGGGCTATCCGTTCAACCCGTCCCAGTATCCGTATGTGCCACCACCGCCACCACCGGATCGTGACTACTGAGAGCTGCAGGATTTCCTTCTTATTTTTATGCAGTTCAGCTTATTTTCCGGTGAGTATTTTATTCTCTTAGACTTATTTTGACCCACTGGGACAGTGTGTCCCAAGTATGGGGTATTTGTGTATTACTTGACATTTATTTGATGTATGACTCTATTTGACTGGATATTCATATTTATGCTTCAGTTTGCTTTTATATGTTTATGTGAGATTGCATATGTTCGCTCCAAACGGTGTGTGCAAGCTTTAAATTTATAACCCTAGACTTAAGCTTAAAACAAGGATGCGAACCCGCAGTGTACGGGTCAATCGTAGTAAAAAGCAAGAAATTCCAGGGGTCGATCACAGGGACTCGGTGAAACAAAGTCAATACGGTAAGCTTCGTGAATACTAACCACAAAGAGCAATTAACACAATCAAAGATGAATAAGAAGTCAATAAAGCAAACATGCAATTCTAGGGATTAAAGCATCTAGTTGTGGTTCCAACTCAAGATCTAAAGATAAGCGGACAAAGCTGAGATTTTTGCGTGGGGAAGGTGTTACTAAAGTGGAGTAGATCACCGGGTAAGTCTCACTACACACTAATCCTAAACCGTAACTCCTATTACCGGGTAAGTCTCAAGGAATCAAGATAAAGAACTATAACCTCAAACTAACACACCATCTAAGGGAATAGAATCAACCTTTACCGGGTAAGTCTCAAGCTAACTCACAAAGATGGGATGGAAGCACACTCAAACCCCAATAAAGGATAAACCTTTATTACCTACACTTATGATCGTTGGTACACAAACTAAGGAATTACCGGGTAAGTCTCATCCTAAGCTTGCTTTGAACCAGGAAAGGTGTAATAAGAATAGGATTTGGCAAACTCTAACACTTAACTCTCAGTTTAGGATCAGATAAGTCACCTCGGTCAGCCGAATTCCACCCCGGCCGAGATGTTCATCGACCGAACGAGATGCTTAGGGTTAAGGTTAAAGACTCGAACTTTCAGGATCCTACTGGAATCTAAGATTATTCTATCATTGTTTTTCCCACAACCTTCAGCCAATCACCCTAGAATCACACAAGGAAATTAGCCACTCATCATCATTATGAAAGTATTAAATATATGGGAAGAAGGTGAATATTTGAACAAAGAAGAATTTAATGAAAAGACTTCAATAACTGAATCAAATATCACAACCAAAGCGTTCCTTGGATAGCAATCCAACAAGACAAGCCAACAAGTGAGGGAATTAAAGACAATCTTACAAAACCCTCCAAAAAGCTATAAAAGCTATAGACTTCAATCTTCCTTCAACCTTCAAAAAAGGTTCTTCGAAACTCCCAAATTGGAGTATGCTGCTGCTGCTGCGTCGTATGCGGGCTATTAATCGATGTATGCAGCCTTCTGATATTGTGGAAAATCAACCCTTTTTATAGGAAAATAACCCTCCAAACATAAGATATCTTAGAAAGATTTCTTCCCATAAAAATAGGTAAAATATATGATTCTGCATATCTCCTTCCTTCTAGAAGCTCAGCCCAAGAATAAAATATTCTCGCCGTGTCCTAGGTGTTCGCCTCGGTCGAGTCGGCGTCTCTGGATCACCTCGGTCGAGGTAAATCTCTGGTCAACCGAGGTGAGTCACAACTGAATGTGAAATCTCTCAAAACTGGTCCAAAGTGAATCTTTAATCCGTGGCTATGCTCCCTGGATGTAGCTCCAAATGACTCATGACTCCTTTTGCTTCTTTTTGATGCAAAACGTACCATATTACCTGTAATTACAGCAAAACTAGGTGTGGACCTCGATTCTCGCAAAGGTAGATGAAATGGTAGTAAAATCACATAATGTACACACAAACATGCAGATTATGAAAGATAAAACGTCCAAACAAACCTCATAATATAGACTATAATTCATGCTATCAAAATACCCCATACTTAGCCCTTGCTTGTCCCCAAGCAAGTTCCGCATATAGAAGACAAGATAGAATGGATTATAAGTCAAGAAAATCAATGAAAAGTCTTTCAAAAAACATTTTATGGTGTGCAACTATCATAGATCACTCTAAGAGAGTACTTCCTAGAATTTAAAAACTCAATATGCTCAAAACATTTTATAAATATAGGAAAGTTGTTCATCTTTGCATAAAACCATAGAATGCATAATAAATCATAATTATCAAAATTAATCATGTATAATCCGATTTAAACCACTAAGTCAATCAACAAGCTCAAGGTCTCAAGGGCTTCCCAAAAGAAAAGGTCAAGAAACGTGTAGGGTATGGATGTATGTAAGGCAATGTGGTGCTAGAATCCGGGAAAATGATGAACTTCACTTTCACTTTGACTTGCAACATCTTCCACCAATAAGCTTTGCTTATTTCACACTTTTTTTTTCTTTTTACTTTACTTTTTGGGATGCATGGACAGAGGTGCACAATAACCGAACCCTAGGAAATCAGCAATCATCAATTTCTTGAGATGCATCAAACCCTTGATGCACATACCATGACCCGTTAGGAATATCGCTCAATCCGACTTTGGCAAGACACAAACACCCGGCTATGTGAATGGTGCCGAGTTACTCATCTTCATGATTGACTTCCCCAAACCTATTATTGCTTTCTAAAACTTTCACTTCCAGCCACTTCTCAACTTTAACTTCACTTGCTTTCACCACTTCGCTTGCTTCCAAATTCCCGGATAGGTAAAGGGAGGCAAAATGTATATGAGGGGCTAAGCATGATCAAGAAGAAGAAGAAAAAGAGAATGAATTACCTTGGTCTGTCCAAGAAGAAAGTGAGAGAACTTAACCTGCGGTGTCAACCTTCAAATTCAACATAATTTGGATAAAAACAAAGTATTAAACATGCCAATAATTTCAAACAAAGCATTTAGCAACTTAAACATATTATAAAACCTTTCAAACACATAAAGAATTTAAAACCAGTCAGTAAACAAGATCTTCACTGAGATCATATCCAGATAAGAAACACGAAAATCGTTTTCGAAAACTCTCAGTTAACACACCTCGGTCGAGGTGTTCTTGGTTCAACCGAGGTGAAACGCCTCGTTTGGCCAAGACTGACTCGGTCGAGGTCAAAAAAAAAAAAAATTTTTTTTTTTAAAAACATTTTTTTTTCCGGTTTCGACGTTTTTCTCAATTAAATAACCTGTAGGTATGCATGTAGTATCAGATAATCATATAAATGCAGAAGTGAAGCATACATAAAATATCCGATACATCATAAGTCGAATAATACATCAATACATCATAAGTCAAATAAGTCAAATAAATACAAACACCCCATACTTGGGACACACTGTCCCAGTGGGTCAAAATAAGTCTAAGGACAGGATACTCACCGAACATAGCTAAACTGCATGAAGAAGTAAGAAACAGCTCCCAGATAAGACCATCTCGGTTGGCGAAGCACATATCGGTCGAGGTGTTCTGACAGTACCCGAGATGTATCTCAGTAAAGCTTGTTTCCTCAACTTCTCGAAATTTTGTTCTTCCAGTGTAGCTCCTGAACTGTGATCCTTCCTTTTGGAATACCTGGTTGTTGTCTAGAGGAAAACAAAAACAAAGCAACTATCTAAACTAAACTAGAAAACGGGAAAAGAAAGCAATACCTTGGGTTGCCTCCCAAGAAGCGCTTGATTTAAGGTCGCTAGCTGGACCCTTCTCCATAGAATTACTCAATGTACCTTGAACACCATGGAGTGCTCATCACATCCATCAAAAAATTCTTCCAAAAAGGTTCCGGTTCCTAGTTTCACCGGCAAATGGTAAGATCTCCCACGTACAAGCTTGTACGGTTTGATTCTCACCGCAATCCTTCTAGCCTTCCTGCACTTCAATGGGACATAATCTAGCCTTGCGTCCCATCCTTTCCTTGATCGAGAAAACAGTTTCTCGAGAATTATAGCAGCTTCCCCATCTATAGCTTGGGGATGGTACAGGGTCCTGAGCATGCGAGGGACCCCATACTTGAACAAATAACACTTTGTTGCCTTAGCGGTGAAGCGCTTGTTAACTTCACTCCTTATAATCCAAGGAGCATCTTCCTCCAACAATTTCAAGAGAGGTTTCATCTTGATCTTAGGAGGTTCTTTCGGAAGAGACCTCCAACTCTCCGGTGCCTTCCTGAAAAATTCAGAAATATTAATATGGAATTCAAATGAAGTAGGAGAATGTACCTTGCAAAGTTCTCCAAAGCTTGAGACAAGTTTCGTGTTGGGTTGATAATCCACCCACGAAATCTCTCTCAGTTCTGCTGGTCTTTCTTCCACCTTGACCACAATCTCAGTAATTTGGCCAAGGTTCTCTGCATCTTCCATTTCTGGTTTTGCAGATTCTTCTTCCATCTCGGTCGAGATCTCTTCCACCTCGGCCGAGGTCTCAACAGTCGGATCGAGATCCTCCACATCCTCCTCTTCCACAAAAACATCAGGAGAAGCTTCCGGTCCGACCAGAGGAATGCTTGGAACGTGCAACACTTCCTTATGCTCCTCTTCCGGCTTAGCATAGGATATGGTGCTTTCCTTGAGCTCCTCCACCTTCTTCATCAACTTCTCCAATCTTGATTCGAGAGAGTCTTCAAAAGGTTGCTCATAAATGTTTTTAGGAACGTTCTTCTCATCCCATATCGAAAGTTCATGCTGAATGGCCTCTTCTCTTTCCCATTCATTGTTGAACCAATAGAAGGAGTACTTCTCCTCCAAGTATTCATAATGGTCCGCCCTAGCACTTTGTCTTGCTATCCAGGCTGGATCAAATGTAGTCATCGGAAATCCTGAAAACTACAAAACTCATAGAAAGAGTAGTTAGTATCACGGGGGCAAGTGCCCCAAAAGCAAACCGTACCGGCTCGGTCTAGACCAAGTCCCCGGCAACGGCGCCAAAAACTTGTTCGCTCCAAACGGTGTGTGCAAGCTTTAAATTTATAACCCTAGACTTAAGCTTAAAACAAGGATGCGAACCCGCAGTGTACGGGTCAATCGTAGTAAAAAGCAAGAAATTCCAGGGGTCGATCACAGGGACTCGGTGAAACAAAGTCAATACGGTAAGCTTCGTGAATACTAACCACAAAGAGCAATTAACACAATCAAAGATGAATAAGAAGTCAATAAAGCAAACATGCAATTCTAGGGATTAAAGCATCTAGTTGTGGTTCCAACTCAAGATCTAAAGATAAGCGGACAAAGCTGAGATTTTTGCGTGGGGAAGGTGTTACTAAAGTGGAGTAGATCACCGGGTAAGTCTCACTACACACTAATCCTAAACCGTAACTCCTATTACCGGGTAAGTCTCAAGGAATCAAGATAAAGAACTATAACCTCAAACTAACACACCATCTAAGGGAATAGAATCAACCTTTACCGGGTAAGTCTCAAGCTAACTCACAAAGATGGGATGGAAGCACACTCAAACCCCAATAAAGGATAAACCTTTATTACCTACACTTATGATCGTTGGTACACAAACTAAGGAATTACCGGGTAAGTCTCATCCTAAGCTTGCTTTGAACCAGGAAAGGTGTAATAAGAATAGGATTTGGCAAACTCTAACACTTAACTCTCAGTTTAGGATCAGATAAGTCACCTCGGTCAGCCGAATTCCACCCCGGCCGAGATGTTCATCGACCGAACGAGATGCTTAGGGTTAAGGTTAAAGACTCGAACTTTCAGGATCCTACTGGAATCTAAGATTATTCTATCATTGTTTTTCCCACAACCTTCAGCCAATCACCCTAGAATCACACAAGGAAATTAGCCACTCATCATCATTATGAAAGTATTAAAATATATGGGAAAAAGGTGAATATTTGAACAAAGAAGAATTTAAGGAAAAGACTTCAATAACTGAATCAAATATCACAACAAAAGCGTTCCTTGGATAGCAATCCAACAAGACAAGCCAACAAGTGAGGGAATTAAAGACAATCTTACAAAACCCTCCAAAAAGCTATAAAAGCTATAGACTTCAATCTTCCTTCAACCTTCAAAAAAGGTTCTTCGAAACTCCCAAATTGGAGTATGCTGCTGCTGCTGCGTGCTATAAACCCTAATCAACGGTATAGCGTGATGATAGCGGATGCCGGATTTGCTGGAAATCCGACCCTTTTTATAGGAAAATAACCCTCCAAACATAAGATATCTTAGAAAGATTTCTTCCCATAAAAATAGGTAAAATATATGATCTTCTTCCTTCCAGGAGCCAAGCCCAAAAATATAAGATCACTTTCCAAATTTAAAAGATCTCATCCAAGAATAAAATATTCTCGCCGTGTCCTAGGTGTTCGCCTCGGTCGAGTCGGCGTCTCTGGATCACCTCGGTCGAGGTAAATCTCTGGTCAACCGAGGTGAGTCACAACTGAATGTGAAATCTCTCAAAACTGGTCCAAAGTGAATCTTTAATCCGTGGCTATGCTCCCTGGATGTAGCTCCAAATGACTCATGACTCCTTTTGCTTCTTTTTGATGCAAAACGTACCATATTACCTGTAATTACAGCAAAACTAGGTGTGGACCTCGATTCTCGCAAAGGTAGATGAAATGGTAGTAAAATCACATAATGTACACACAAACATGCAGATTATGAAAGATAAAACGTCCAAACAAACCTCATAATATAGACTATAATTCATGCTATCAAAATACCCCATACTTAGCCCTTGCTTGTCCCCAAGCAAGTTCCGCATATAGAAGACAAGATAGAATGGATTATAAGTCAAGAAAATCAATGAAAAGTCTTTCAAAAAACATTTTATGGTGTGCAACTATCATAGATCACTCTAAGAGAGTACTTCCTAGAATTTAAAAACTCAATATGCTCAAAACATTTTATAAATATAGGAAAGTTGTTCATCTTTGCATAAAACCATAGAATGCATAATAAATCATAATTATCAAAATTAATCATGTATAATCCGATTTAAACCACTAAGTCAATCAACAAGCTCAAGGTCTCAAGGGCTTCCCAAAAGAAAAGGTCAAGAAACGTGTAGGGTATGGATGTATGTAAGGCAATGTGGTGCTAGAATCCGGGAAAATGATGAACTTCACTTTCACTTTGACTTGCAACATCTTCCACCAATAAGCTTTGCTTATTTCACACTTTTTTTTTCTTTTTACTTTACTTTTTGGGATGCATGGACAGAGGTGCACAATAACCGAACCCTAGGAAATCAGCAATCATCAATTTCTTGAGATGCATCAAACCCTTGATGCACATACCATGACCCGTTAGGAATATCGCTCAATCCGACTTTGGCAAGACACAAACACCCGGCTATGTGAATGGTGCCGAGTTACTCATCTTCATGATTGACTTCCCCAAACCTATTATTGCTTTCTAAAACTTTCACTTCCAGCCACTTCTCAACTTTAACTTCACTTGCTTTCACCACTTCGCTTGCTTCCAAATTCCCGGATAGGTAAAGGGAGGCAAAATGTATATGAGGGGCTAAGCATGATCAAGAAGAAGAAGAAAAAGAGAATGAATTACCTTGGTCTGTCCAAGAAGAAAGTGAGAGAACTTAACCTGCGGTGTCAACCTTCAAATTCAACATAATTTGGATAAAAACAAAGTATTAAACATGCCAATAATTTCAAACAAAGCATTTAGCAACTTAAACATATTATAAAACCTTTCAAACACATAAAGAATTTAAAACCAGTCAGTAAACAAGATCTTCACTGAGATCATATCCAGATAAGAAACACGAAAATCGTTTTCGAAAACTCTCAGTTAACACACCTCGGTCGAGGTGTTCTTGGTTCAACCGAGGTGAAACGCCTCGTTTGGCCAAGACTGACTCGGTCGAGGTCAAAAAAAAAAAAAATTTTTTTTTTTAAAAACATTTTTTTTTCCGGTTTCGACGTTTTTCTCAATTAAATAACCTGTAGGTATGCATGTAGTATCAGATAATCATATAAATGCAGAAGTGAAGCATACATAAAATATCCGATAAATAAAATGTTATACATCAAAAGTAGTCGAATAACATCAAGTAGTCAAATAAATACAAACACCCCATACTTGGGACACACTGTCCCAGTGGGTCAAATAAAAGTCTGAAAATGAGAGTACTCACCGGATAAATAGCTGAACTGCATAAAAGAAAATAAAGAAAATCCTGCAGCTCCTCAATAATCCTGATCCGGCGGTGGTGGTGGTGGCACGTACGGATACTGTGTCGGGTCGAACGGATAACCCATGACACGCTCGAACTGAAGCTGGGCCATGACGTGTTGATAGTGCTGCCGCTCCTGCATCTCGCGGATATCCAGCGATAATGCAGCATACGAGTCAATAACCTGATCCGTCAGGTCATCGATCCGTCGGTGGGCAGCTCGATCTCTCACTCCGCGCCTCCTGCGTCTAGCAGGTCTGACTGGAGAAGTCTCAGCTGGTGCAGGCTCTGTCCCCTCCTCATCATCCAAATCAATGATCGGTGGCGCGCTCATCCCTGCAATATCCGTCCCTGTATCCATCGGGACTCCACCATCTCTCTCGTCCACCGTCTCCTCGTCGTCGTCATCCTCCTCCTCCTCAGCCGGGGCAGCTGCTGCCTCTCTATGATCCTCCATCAGTGGAGCCCAAGCTGTCTGCCAGTAGTGCGGATCGAAAACTGTGAACTGTGCAGACCAGCGGATCCCCTGTGGTGCAGTCCGCTCCCAAGGCATGGCAACAAATGGAGTGGTCAAACCACGGGGAACTAGAATCCTCCGTGTGATCATCTCCCGTAATCCAAGCGGCTTCGGAGCCGCCACCATCGTACATACACTGAGGTCCATCCCGTGATAGGTAGCAATATGGGTGACTAGACCTCCGCAACAAATGTCTCCCTTCGCTTTAGCCTTGATCTTGTGCAGGTCCTCTGCCAAGATCAAGCCAAAGTCTGGGAAACCCCCTGTGACCATGCAGTAGAGGCTGAAGAGCTCGCCCTGTCGGATCATCTGGGGCGTCTCAGTACGCGCCAGAAGTGTCTCGTTGAATATCTTATGGGCTAGTCTGAAAGCTGGGTGGAAGATGACCTTCTCCCTGGAATCTCCAGGGCGCCATCTGTCTGCATGCTCGGTAATATGGGCAATCTGCCCCCAGAACTCCCTAGCTACGGATCGGGAGGGGAAATCAGTGGCGGTGGGCTCAAAGAAGCCGAAAATCTCTCTCCAAACCTCTAGGGGAACTATGAAGTTCCGGTTCATTAACCGGTACTTCACAGACTGGTCTGTGGGGAGGTAGGAGAAGGAGCTAACAAACTCTAAGGTCGGCTCCAAATAGGCTGGGGCTCGGATCTCAGTAAACTGATCCAGCCCAACAGTGGCAATCATCCTCCTAAGGTCACCATCTAACCCTAGGCAATCAAAAGCTGACACGTCCAGAAATCGCGGTCCGATAACTAGACGGCTAGCTATGCGCTCATAATCTACCCGGCATCTCTCGTGGATCACCGGGCGGTAAGGACGGGAAGAAGAGGAAGAAGGGGAAGGTGAGGATCTGTCTCTGAGGGCTAGGCGACGATCGGAACTCATTTTTTTTTTCTCAACACTGTCAGAACACCTCGGTCACTGACAACCCTCAAGAATCACCTCGGTCGAGATGCAGTTCGACTGGACCGAGGCGCAACAGTTGCGATTCCAATTCTCAGAAATTCAGTTCTTTTCCCCCAAAAATCACTACAAATGCTTCCTATGGGGTACTTAAGTCTTTCCTCAGCAGAATCAAGGGCAACCAAAGCCCAAATCGAAACGAATGAACGAGTTAGGGTTTCGACTTGTTTTACCTCGTTTCGGTCGATTCGTTCGATTTCCTTGCAGATCTGTTGTTGCTATCGGTTTCTCTACCCTTCAATCGCAGTTTGGAAGCGGAAATCTTCGAGAATGAGCAAAAACGGAGAAGGCGAGGTGGGAAGGGCGCCTCGGTCGAGTTGGGTGAAAAAAGTGAAAAACAAAATTTTTCCCCTTTTTATACTGTTCTTGAATCTGTTGTCACCTCGGTCGAGATGGTCTCGACCGGACCGAGGTGGTACGGACCGAGGTGGCTCTGCAGAAACCCTAGTCGCCTCGGTTGCTCAAGAATCAACTCGGTCGAGGTGCTCTGACAGTAACCTAGATGCTTCTGTCTTCTCAAAATCTCGAACTTCTGTCCTTCCAATTATGCTCCTTCCTTAGATATTCCTTGTTGTCTGTCCAGAACGCCAAAAACAAAGCAAAGCAAAGCAAAAACAAAAACTATCTAAGCTAGACTAGAAAACGGGAAAAGAAAGCAATACCTTGGGTTGCCTCCCAAGAAGCGTTTGATTTAAGGTCGCTAGCTGGACCATGATGCGTCTCAAATGAGGTATATTGGTGCAAACTCCTCAACCGGCGTTTCCGGTTGGTACTTCTTAAGTCTATGACCGTTGACCTTGAAGCTTCCGCTAGTTTCGCCCCATATCTCAACTGCACCATGAGGGAAAACATGTTTCACAACATAAGGTCCGGTCCATCTAGATTTTAACTTACCTGGAAAAAGGCGGAGGCGGGAGTTGAAGAGTAGAACTAAGTCTCCTTCGTTAAGCTCCTTTGGGACGATACGCTTGTCATGCCATCTCTTCGTCCTTTCCTTGTAGATTTTGGCATTCTCATAAGCGTTCAAACGCAGCTCCTCCAGCTCATTGAGTTCCAATAGTCGCTTCTCACCAGCCTCTTTGATGTCGAAATTCAACCATTTGATCGCCCAATACGCCTTGTGTTCCAATTCAACAGGAAAATGGCAAGACTTCCCATATACCAAGTTATAAGGAGTGGTACCTATGGGAGTCTTGAATGCGGTCCTGTACGCCCAAAGAGCATCGTCCAATTTCATGGACCAATCCTTCCTCGTTCTAGAGACGGTCTTCTCCAAAATTGCCTTGATTTCTCTATTCGAGATCTCGACCTGCCCACTAGTTTGAGGGTGATAAGCAGTTGATACCTTGTGGGTTACCCCATACTTCGATAGAAGTGCCTTGAACTTCCGGTTGATGAAATGCGTTCCTCCATCGCTGATGATGATGCGTGGAGTTCCAAATCGTGGAAAGATAGTTCTATTCAAGAACTTCACAACCACCTTGGCGTCGTTAGTGGGAGAAGCAATGGCTTCAACCCATCTAGAGACGTAATCAACTGCAAGGAGAATGTAGAGGTTTCCTCCGGAGGATGGGAAAGGTCCCATGAAGTCAATCCCCCATACATCAAAGATTTCCACTTCTTGGATGTTATTAAGTGGCATCTCGTTCCTCCTTGATAAATTCCCTGTTCTTTGGCATGCATCACAAGAGACAACAAAAGCTTGTACATCTTTAAATAATGTAGGCCAAAAGAAACCAGAACGCAATACCTTAGCGCATGTTTTATCGGTGCTGGCATGTCCTCCACAAGGGAGTGAATGACAATGCCTTATGACGCTATTAACTTCATCTTCCGGAATGCACCTTCGAAGCATCCCATCCGGTCCGCGCTTAAATAGCAGCGGCTCATCCCAGTAATAATGCCGTACCTCCTTGAAGAATCTCTTCTTTTGAGAGTACGTTAATCCGGGCGGTGTTTCCTGGCAAACAAGATAATTCACAATATCAGCATACCAAGGACCTTTATTATCAGAAAGTTGGTGGATGGAATGGTCCGCCAACAGTGGGTGAATGTCAGAGAAGGGAGTAAGAAATTTGTTATTCTCAGCAGTCTCAGTTGACATAATCTCGCCATCGACCTCGGTCGAGGCGCATAGGCGTTGACCGAGATGTTCTTCGGTCGCCTCGCTCAGTCCAGGAAGTGCCTCGGTCGAGGTACTGCTGTTGGATCCGAAACTGGAGATCTTTGTCTCCTGGACTAGCTTCTCAGTTTTAGCTCCTGGATCCTCTTCCAGTGCTTTTAAGCTCCGTATATCTGCATCACAAGAAGCATCTATACCTTCCTCTATTAAACTGAAGCTAATAACTCTTTCGAGTGGATCGTTAATAAGGATGGAGCTCACCAATTCTCTTGATTCTTGATAGCATGAATTATAGTCTATATTTTGGGGTTTGTTTGGACGTTTTATCTTTCATAACCTGCATGTTTGTATGTACATTATGTGATTTTACTACCATTTCATCTACCTTTGCGAGAATCGAGGTCTACACCTAGTTTCGTTGTAATTGCAGGTAATATGGTACGTTTTGCATCAAAAAGGAGTCATGAGTCATTTGGAGTTACATCCAGGGAGCATAGCCATGGATTAAAGATTTACTTTGGACCAGTTTTGAGAGATTTCACATTCAGTTGTGACTCACCTCGGTTGACCAGAGATTCATCTCGACCGAGGCGATCCAAAGACGCCGACTCGACCGAGGCGAACACCTAGGACGCGGCGAGAATATTTTATTCTTGGATGAGATCTTCTTAAATTTGGAAAGTGATCTTATATTTTTGGGTTTGGCTTCTGGAAGGAAGGAGATATGCAGAATCATATATTTTACCTATTTTTATGGGAAGATATCTTTTTAAGATTTATTATCTTTGGAGGGTTATTTTCCTATAAAAAGGGATGGATTTCCACAATTCCAACATCCTGCATACAGCCGGAAAAGCACGCTATACAATCGATCAGGGTTTGTAGCACGCAGCAGCAGCATACTCCAGTTGGGGAGTTTTGAAGAACCTTTTTGAAGGTTGAAGAAAGATTGAAGTCTATAGCTTTTATAGCTTTTTGGAGGGTTTTTGTAAGATTGTCTTCAATTCCCTCATTGATTGTCTTGTCTTTTTGGATTGCTATCCAAGGAACGCTTGTTGTGATATTTGATTCAGTTATTGAAGTCTTTTCATTAAATTCTTCTTTGTTCAAATATTCACTTTCTTCCCATATGTTTAATACTTTCATTATGATGATGAGTGGCTAATGTCCTTGTGTGATTCTAGGGTGATTAGCTGAAGGTTGTGGGAAAAACGATGATAGAATAATCTTAGATTCCAGTAGGATCCTGAAAGTTCGAGTCTTTAACCTTAACCCTAAGCATCTCGTTCGGTTGATGAACATCTCGGCCGGGGTGGAATTCTTCTGACCGAGGTGACTTATCCGAACCTAAACTGAGAGTTAAGTGTTAGAGTTTGCTAAAGCCTATTCTTATTACACCTTCCTGGTTCAAAGCAAGCTTAGGATGAGACTTACCCGGTAATTCCTTAGTTTGTGTACCAACGATCATAAGTGTAGGTAATAAAGGTTTATCCTTTATTGGGGTTTGAGTGTGCTTCCATCCCATCTTTGTGAGTTAGCCTGAGACTTACCCGGTAAAGGTTGATTCTATTCCCTTAGATGGTATGTTAGTTTGAGGTTATAGTTCTTTATCTTGATTCCTTGAGACTTACCCGGTAATAGGAGTTACGGTTTAGGATTAGTGCGTAGTGAGATTTACCCGGTGATCTACTCCACTTTAGTAACACCTTCCCCACGCAAAAATCTCAGCTTTGTCCGCTTATCTATAAATCTTGAGTTGGAACCACAACTAGATGCTTCAATCCCTAGAATTGCATGTTTGCTTTATTGACTTCTCATTCATCTTTGATTGTGTTAATCGCTCTTGTGGTTAGAATTGACATCAGCACACCGTATTGACTTTGTTTCACCGAGTCCCTGTGATCGACCCCTGGAATTTTCTTGCTTTTACTACGATTGACCCGTACACTGCGGGTTCGCATCCTTGTTTTAAGCTTAAGTCTAGGGTTATAAATTTAAAGCTTGCACACACCGTTTGGAGCGAACAAGTTTTTGGCGCCGTTGCCGGGGACTTGGTCTAGACCGAGCCGGTACAGTTTGCTCTTGGGGCGCTTGCCCCGTTTCATCTAACCACTCTACTTGAGTGACGACTTTTGCAGGTTCTTTCCTAGGTATATGCGAAGAACCCGTGCTGGGAAGGAAATTGTTCCATACGATCCCGAACCAGAAAAGACATACAAGCGACGCTTAAGAGAAGCAAAGATGGCCCAACAAGACGATCGCGATCTTGCGGCCGAATTAAAAGAGACGCAAGAGCTGCTACGTCTCAGTAAGGAAGAACTAAGGCAAGAGAAAGAAGAGAATCGTGCCAGGACTGCAGCTATCGAAGCAGAAATAGCAGTCATACGAGACCAGATTTTACTTCGACCGAGGGAAGATCCTCCTGTTGATCCTCGACCGATGCAGGATCCAGTAGTTGACCCGCGAACAAGGCAGATTCCAGTACCTGACGCCCCGGCCGATGTACTTCCACCTCGGATGCCAGTCCGAGCTGTTCTTCTTGCAGGAATCCCACAAACCCTAGGTCAAAGGATGGACCCTAATCAACAGCTGAGGCGTCCAGGGGTGAACCTAGGAGATCCAGCGGATCATGACTACGAACTTCGACCGCAAGTTCTGTCCATGATTCACCAATGCCAATTCGGAGGGCTAGAGAAGGAGTCGCCACATCAACATCTTCAAAACTACGAGATCTTGATGGAAACCTTGCGACCTTCCAGAATTGAAAATAACAACTACAAGCTAAGACCTTTTTACTTTTCTTTAAAAGATAGAGCTCTTACTTGGTATCAATCTCTTCCTCCAGGAAAAATTAGCACATGGGAGGAGATGACTACGGAATTCTTAACCAAATTCTTTCCCCCCTCAAAGACCGCTGAAATGAGAGGGAAGATCAATGCTTTCATCATGAAGGACAAGGAGAGTTTGTCCAAATCTTGGGAGCGGTTCAAGGATATCCTTTTGGATTGCCCACATCATGGGATTCCAAAGATCGAGTTGTTGGCGATCTACTTCAAAGGGCTGGACGGAAACACCCAGTTCAATCTCCAACTACTCTCCGCCGGTACCTTCATGGACATGGCGATTGACGAGGCTTGGGATTTCATTGAGAAGCAAGCCTTGCACATGGAGAAATATACCCACCAAGGAGCTGAAGGTGGAGTTAAAAGAGTCAACTTTCAAGAGACTCAAGCCAACAACAATCAACTCATGTCGTTGAAGAATGACGTGAAGCAATTGAAGGAGCTCTTGATGGCTCAAACTAAGAAGGAAGAGCAAGGGCAAAGGAACAACAACAATAACGGGTACCGTAACAACAACAACGGTCCCCGAAACAACAACTACAACAACAACAACAGAGGATCGAATAGTAACAATTGGAGGACGAACAATCAAAACAACCAGAATCCTGGTAACAACTATTCTAACTCCAACTCTAGTAATTCCTCTAACCCTTTCCTCTCTTCCCCTTCTTCTTTTTCTACTCCATTAAAGAGTCAAGGGCAAGGATCAAGTTCGTCTCAACCAGAAAAGAAAGACGCAGTTCTGGAGGCTATCTTGATCAAGCTTAGTGCAATGGAGAATTCTATGACTTCATTTTCGAGGGCCCAAAAGTCCTTCGAACAACAACTTGCTAGTAGGGCAAATGAAGCGCCAAGAGATCCAGGGAAGCTTCCAGCAAAGATGGAAAGCAACCCTAAGGGCCAGTGCATGGCCATAACGACGAGGAGTGGACTCAAAACTGCAGATCCAGTACCTCGCTCGACGCAGACCACCTCGGTCCAGATCCAGTCGAAGAACACCTCGACCGAGATGCCAACCGAAGCGGAGCAACAGAAAGCAGGAGGAACAACAAAAACTTATGTTCCACCTCCTGCATATAAACCACCACTTCCATTCCCTCAGTCCAGAGCCAGAGCACATCTAGACAAGCACTTTGGTAAGTTTCTTGACTTGATGAATAAGCTAGATATTAACATTCCTTTCCTTGATGCCATTCTAGGTATGCCCGCCTATGGGAAGTTCTTAAAAGAAATCTTATCAAGGAAGAGGAAGCTGGAGGATGTTGGTGAAGTTAGGATGACATCTAAATCTTCAGAGCTTATCAAGATCATGAAGGAAAAGATGCCACCTAAGTTGAGAGATCCCGGCTCATTTTGTATCCCCATTCAAGTTGGGGATGTCACTTGTGAAGCCCCTTGTGATCTAGGAGCCAGCTTGAGCATCATCCCGCTGGAGCTATGCACGAAGATCGGTCTTGGAGAGCCCAAGCCGGTCAAGATTCGACTTTATATGGCGGATCGCTCCATTACCCATCCCGTGGGCATCTTGGAGGACGTTCCGGTCAAGTTAGGTAACTTCTATCTACCCATAGACTTTGTTGTACTTGACATCCCCGCAAATTATCCTGTTCCTATTATTCTCGGGAGACCATTTCTAGCAACTTCGGGTTGCAACGTGGATTGCAAGAACGCCAAGTTGAAATTCAAAGTTGGTGGCGATGAGGTGGAGTTCGCACTACTTGCGGCCATGAAAGGGGAGCAACTAACTGATTATATCTTCAACATCTACGATGAAGAAGAATCAAGAGAATTGGTGAGCTCTATCCTTATTAACGACCCACTCGAAAGAGTTATTAGCTTCAGTTTAATGGAGGAAGGTATAGATGCTTCTTGTGATGCAGATATACGGAGCTTGAAGGCACTGGAAGAGGATCCAGGAGCTAAAACTGAGAAGCTAATCCAGGAGACGAAGATCTCCAGTCTCGGATCCAGTAGCAGTACCTCGACCGAGGCACTTTCTGGACTGAGCGAGGCGACCGAAGAACATCTCGGTCAACGCCTATGCGCCTCGACCGAGGTCGATGGCGAGACGATTCCAACTGAGACTTACGAAAGTCCAGTTTCTGACACCACTCTACTGGAAAGAGGAAGCAAGGGTCCCTCTCAGAAGGCACCCCCAGTTGTGGAGCTTAAACAACTCCCTAGTCACTTGAGGTATATCTTTCTTGGACCGGATTCTACTTATCCCGTTATTGCAAGTGCTTCCCTTACCGAATCTGAATTGTCTAAATTAATGCATGTCCTGAGAAAGCATCGAAAGGCTATAGGTTATCCACGGATGATCTTATTGGCATTAACCCTTCTTTCTGCATGCATAGAATTCTAATGGAGGATAATCATAAGACTTCACGGGAACCCCAAAGACGGTTAAATCCGATCATGAAAGAGGTTGTGAAGAAGGAAGTTCTTAAGTTGTTGGATGCACGTATTATTTATCCTATCTCGGACAGCAAGTGGGTTAGCCCGGTGCATGTCGTTCCGAAGAAAGGAGGGATGACCGTTGTGACGAATAAGAACAACGAGTTGATCCCAACGAGGACCGTTACGGGGTGGAGAGTCTGCATTGATTATAGGAAGCTGAACACGACGACTCAGAAAGATCATTTTCCGCTTCCCTTCATCGATCAAATGCTCGAACGGTTGGCCCAGCATTCACACTTTTGCTACTTGGACGGCTATAGTGGATTCTTCCAGATCCCTATCCATCCGGATGATCAGGAGAAGACCACTTTTACTTGTCCTTGGGGGACGTTTGCCTTTCGGAGGATGCCATTCGGATTGTGCAATGCACCTGCTACCTTCCAGCGATGCATGATGGCTATCTTTTCCGAGTACATAGAGGAGATCATGGAGGTATTCATGGATGATTTTTCTGTATATGGTTCCTCATTTGATGATTGTCTATCTAACCTTTCTCTAGTGCTTAAAAGATGTGAAGACATTAACCTTGTTCTGAATTAGGAGAAGTGTCATTTTATGGTTAATGAAGGCATTGTGCTAGGACACCTCGTTTCTAATCGAGGTATTGAGGTCGATCGAGCTAAGATCGAGACTATTGAGAAGCTCCCTCCTCCTTGTTCTGTTAAAGGTGTGAGGAGTTTTCTCGGGCATGCAGGTTTCTACAGGAGATTCATCAAGGACTTCTCTAAGATTTCTAAACCTCTAACTAACCTCTTGAATAAAGATGTCGTTTTTGAGTTTTCGCAGGAGTGTCTTGATGCTTTTTACAGGATTAAGGAAGCGTTGACCTCCGCTCCCATTATCCAACCTCCTGATTGGACCTTGCCCTTTGAGGTCATGTGTGATGCTAGTGATGTAGCCGTAGGAGCGGTGCTTGGACAGAAGAAGGATGGACGGACCACCGCCATTTATTATGCTAGCAAGACGCTACATGAAGCACAACGCAACTACGCTACCACCGAGAAGGAGTTATTGGCGGTTGTATATGCTTTCGAGAAGTTTCGTTCCTATCTAGTGGGGGGAAAGTCATCGTCTGCACCGACCATGCAGCCATTCGTTACTTGTTGGCTAAGAAAGATGCAAAGCCGCTCCTTATTCGATGGATTCTCTTGCTTCAAGAGTTTGATCTAGAGATATGCGATAAGAAGGGATCCGAGAACTCAGTTGCGGATCACCTCAGCCGGCTACCGGAATCTTCTCGCGAGACGGATGACCCACCCATAGACGATTCATTCCCTGATGAGCACTTACACTTGTTGGAAGTGTTTGATGGTTTTACTTACTTCACCCCACGATGGAGGTGAAGTATGGGGTGAGGGCACCTCCCATCACATATAGAGACGCATCATGGTCCAGCTAGCGACCTTAAATCAAGCGCTTCTTGGGAGGCAACCCAAGGTATTGCTTTCTTTTCCCGTTTTCTAGTCTAGCTTAGATAGTTTTTGTTTTTGCTTTGCTTTGCTTTGTTTTTGGCGTTCTGGACAGACAACAGGGAATATCTAAGGAAGGAGCACAACTGGAAGGACAGAAGTTCGAGATTCTGAGAAGACAGAAGCACCTCGGTTACTGTCAGAGCATCTCGACCGAGTTGATTCTTGAGCAACCGAGGCGACTAGGGTTTCTACAGAACCACCTCGGTCCATACCACCTCGGTCCAGTCGAGACCATCTCGACCGAGGTGACAGCAGATCCAAGAACAGTATAAATAGGGAAAATTTTTTATTTTTCACTTTTTACTTTCCCACCTCGACCGCGGCGACTTCCACTTCGCTCCCTCTCGAATCTCGCTCATTTTCGAAGATTTCTGCTTCTAAACTGTGATTGAAGGGTAGAGGAACCGATTGCAACAACAGATCTGCAAAGAAATCGAGCGAATCGACCAAAACGAGGTAAAAACAAATCGAAACCCTAACTCGTTCGTTCGCTTTGATTTGGGCTTTGGTTGCCCCTGATTTTGCTGAGAAAGGATTTAAGTACCCCTTAGGAAGCAATTGTAGTGATTTTAGGGGGAAAAGAACTGAAATTCAGAGAATTGGAATCGTAACTGCTGCGCCTCGGTCCGGTCGACTGCATCTCGACCGAGGTGATTTTTGGGAATTGTCAGTGACCGAGGTGGTCTGATAGAGTTGAGTAAAAATGAGTTCAGATCGTCGCCTAGCCCTTAGAGACAGATCCTCACCCTCCCCTTCTTCCTCTTCTTCCCGTCCTTACCGCCCAGTTATCCACGAGAGATGCCGGGTAGACTATGAGCGGATAGCTAGCCGTCCAGTTATCGCACCACGATTTCTGGACGTGTCGGCCTTTGATTGCCTAGGGTTAGATGCTGACCTTAGGAGGATGATTGCTACCGTCGGGCTGGATCAGTTCACTGAGATCCGAGCCCCAGCTTACTTGGAGCCGACCTTAGAGTTCGTTAGCTCCTTCTCCTACCTTCCCACAGACCGATCTGTGAAGTACCAGTTGATAAACCGGAACTTCATAGTTCCTTTAGAGATATGGAGAGAGATTTTTGGCTTTTCTGAGCCCACCGCCACCGACTTCCCCTCCCGATCCGTAGCTAGGGAGTTCTTGGGGGCAGATTGCCCATATTACTGAGCATGCAGACAGATGGCGCCCTGGAGATTCCAGGGAGAAGGTCATCTTCCACCTAGCCTTCAGACTAGCCCACAGGATTTTTAGCGAGACACTTCTGGCGCGTACTGAGACGCCGCAGAAGATCAGACAGGGCGAGCTCTTCAGCCTCTACTGCATGGTTACAGGAGGTTTCCCAGACTTTGGCTTGCTCTTGGCAGAGGATGTGCACAAGATCAAGACCAAAGCGAAGGGAGACATTTGCTTCGGAGGTCTAGTCACCCATATCGCTACCTACCACGGGATGGACCTCAGTGTTTGCACGATGGCAGCGGCTCCGAAGCCGCTGGGATTACAGGAGATGATCACACGGAGGATTCTAGTTCCCCGTGGTTTGACCACTCCATATGTTGCCATGCCTTGGGAGCGGACTGCACCTCAGGGGATCCGCTGGTCTGCACAGTTTACAGTCTTTGATCCGCATTACTAGCAGACAACTTGGGATACACTGATGGAGGATCACAGAGAGGCAGCAGCTGCCCCTGCTGAGGCTGAGGAGGATGACGACGATGATGAGGAGACGGCGGATGAGAGAGACGGTGGAGTCCCGATGGATACAGGGACGGATACTGCAGGGATGAGCGCACCACCGATCATCGATTTGGATGATGAGGAGGACACTAAACCTGCACCAGCTGAGACTTCTCCAGTCAGACCTGCTAGACGCAGGAGGCGCGGAGTGAGGGATCGAGCTGCTCACCGACGGATCGATGACCTGACGGATCAGGTTATCGACTCATATGCTGCATTATCGCTGGATATCCGCGAGATGCAGGAGCGGCAGCACCATCAGCACATCATGGCGCAGCTTCAGTTCGAGCGTGTCATGGGCCATCCTTACGATCCGACTCAGTATCCATACGCACCACCACCGGATCGAGACTATTGAGGAGCTGCAAGATTTTCTTTATTTTTCTTTTATGCAGTTCAGCTATTTATCCGGTGAGTTCTCTCATTTTCAGACTTTTTATTTTGACCCACTGGGACAGTGTGTCCCAAGTATGGGGTGTTTGTACTTATCTGACTACGTGATGTATCTATTCCGACTACCTTTGATGTACTATTTATCGGATATTCTATTTTATGCTTCACTTCTGCATTTATATGATTATCTGATATTACATGCATACCTACAGGTTATTTGATTGAGAAAAACGTCGAAACCGAAAAAAAATGGTTTTAAAAAAAATTTTTTTTTACCTCGACCGAGTCAGTCCTGGCCAAACGAGGCATTTCACCTCGGTTGAACCAAGAACATCTCGACCGAGGTGCGTAACAGAAAGTTTTCGAAAACGATTTTGTGTTTCTTATCTGAATATGATCTCAGTGAAGATCTTGTTTACTGACTGGTTTTAAATTCTTTATGTGTTTGAAAGGTTTTATAATATGTTTAAGTTGCTAAATGCTTTGTTTGAAATTATTAGCATGTTTAATACTTTATTTTTATCCAAATTATGTTGAATTTGAAGGTTGACACCGCAGGTTAAGTTCTCTCACTTTCTTCTTGGAAAGACCAAGGCAATTCATTCTCTTCTTCTTCTTCTTCTTGATCATGCTTAGCCCCTCATATACATTTTGCCTCCCTTTACCTATCCGGGAATTTGGAAGCAAGCGAAGTGGTGAAAGCAAATTAAAGTTGAGAAGTGGCTGGAAGTGAAGTGTTAGAAAGTAATTCTAGGTTTGGGGAAGTCAATCATAAAGATGAGTAACTCGGCACCATTCACATAGCCGGGTGTTTGTGTCTTGCCAAAGTCGGATTGAGCGATATTCCTAACGGGTCATGGTATGTGCATCAAGGATTTGATGCATCTCAAGAAATTGATGATTGCAGACTTCCTAGGCTTCGGTTATTGTGCACCTCTGTCCATGCATCCCAAAAAGTAAAGTAAAAAAGAAAAAAGTGTGAGATAAGCGAAGGTTATTGGTGGAAGATGTTGCAAGTCAAAGTGGAAGTGAAGTTTATCCTTTTCCCGGATTCTAGCACCACATTACCTTACATACATCCCTACCCTACACGTTTCTTGACCTTTTCTTTTGGGAAGCCCTTGAGACCTTGAGCTTGTTGATTGACTTAGTGGTTTAAACTGGATTATACATGATTAATTTTGATAATTATGATTTATTATGCATTCTATGATTTTATGCAAAGATGAACAACTTTCTTATATTTATAAAATGTTTTGATCATATTAAGTTTTTAATTCCAAGAAGTATTCTCTTAGAGTGATCTATGATAGTTGCACACCATAAAATGTTTTTGAAAGACTTTTTCATTGATTTTCTTGACTTATAATCCATTCTATCTTGTCTTCTATATGAGGAACTTGCTTGGGGACAAGCAAGGGCTAAGTATGGGGTATTTTGATAGCATGAATTATAGTCTATATTTTGGGGTTTGTTTGGACGTTTTATCTTTCATAACCTGCATGTTTGTATGTACATTATGTGATTTTACTACCATTTCATCTACCTTTGCGAGAATCGAGGTCTACACCTAGTTTCGTTGTAATTGCAGGTAATATGGTACGTTTTGCATCAAAAAGGAGTCATGAGTCATTTGGAGTTACATCTAGGGAGCATAGCCATGGATTAAAGATTTACTTTGGACCACTTTTGAGAGATTTCACATTCAGTTGTGACTCACCTCGGTTGACTAGAGATTCATCTCGACCGAGGCGATCCAGAGACGCCGACTCGACCGAGGCGAACACCTAGGACGCGGCGAGAATATTTTATTCTTGGATGAGATCTTCTTAAATTTGGAAAGTGATCTTATATTTTTGGGCTTGGCTTCTGGAAGGAAGGAGATATGCAGAATCATATATTTTACCTATTTTTATGGGAAGATATCTTTTTAAGATTTATTATCTTTGGAGGGTTATTTTCCTATAAAAAGGGTTGGATTTCCACAATTCCAACATCCTGCATACAGCCGGAAAAGCACGCTATACCATCGATCAGGGTTTATAGCACGCAGCAGCAGCATACTCCAGTTGGGGAGTTTTGAAGAACCTTTTTGAAGGTTGAAGAAAGATTGAAGTCTATAGCTTTTATAGCTTTTTGGAGGGTTTTTGTAAGATTGTCTTCAATTCCCTCATTGATTGTCTTGTCTTTTTGGATTGCTATCCAAGGAACGCTTGTTGTGATATTTGATTCAGTTATTGAAGTCTTTTCATTAAATTCTTCTTTGTTCAAATATTCACTTTCTTCCCATATATTTAATACTTTCATTATGATGATGAGTGGCTAATTTCCTTGTGTGATTCTAGGGTGATTAGCTGAAGGTTGTGGGAAAAACGATGATAGAATAATCTTAGATTCCAGTAGGATCCTGAAAGTTCGAGTCTTTAACCTTAACCCTAAGCATCTCGTTCGGTTGATGAACATCTCGGCCGGGGTGGAATTCTTCTGACCGAGGTGACTTATCCGAACCTAAACTGAGAGTTAAGTGTTAGAGTTTGCTAAATCCTATTCTTATTACACCTTCCTGGTTCAAAGCAAGCTTAGGATGAGACTTACCCGGTAATTCCTTAGTTTGTGTACCAACGATCATAAGTGTAGGTAATAAAGGTTTATCCTTTATTGGGGTTTGAGTGTGCTTCCATCCCATCTTTGTGAGTTAGCCTGAGACTTACCCGGTAAAGGTTGATTCTATTCCCTTAGATGGTATGTTAGTTTGAGGTTATAGTTCTTTATCTTGATTCCTTGAGACTTACCCGGTAATAGGAGTTACGGTTTAGGATTAGTGCGTAGTGAGATTTACCCGGTGATCTACTCCACTTTAGTAACACCTTCCCCACGCAAAAATCTCAGCTTTGTCCGCTTATCTATAGATCTTGAGTTGGAACCACAACTAGATGCTTTAATCCCTAGAATTGCATGTTTGCTTTATTGACTTCTTATTCATCTTTGATTGTGTTAATTGCTCTTTGTGGTTAGTATTCACGAAGCTTACCGTATTGACTTTTTTTCGCCGAGTCCCTGTGATCGACCCCTGGAATTTCTTGCTTTTTACTACGATTGACCTGTACACTGCGGGTTCGCATCCTTGTTTTAAGCTTAAGTCTAGGGTTATAAATTTAAAGCTTGCACACACCGTTTGGAGCGAACAATTCTTCTTCATCGTAGATGTTAAAGATATCATCAGTTAGCTGCTCTCCTTTCATGGCTGCAAGTAGTGCGAACTCCACCTCATCGCCACCAACGTTGAATTTCAACTTGGCGTTCTTGCAATCCACGTTGCAACCCGAAGCTGCTAGAAATGGTCTCCCGAGAATAATAGGAACAGGATAATCTGTGGGAATGTCAAGTACAACAAAATCTATGGGTAGATAGAAGTTACCTAACTTGACCGGAACGTCCTCCAAGATGCCCACGGGATGGGTAATGGAGCGATCCGCCATATAAAGTCGAATCTTGACCGGCTTGGGCTCTCCAAGACCGATCTTCGTGCATAGCTCCAGCGGGATGATGCTCACGCTGGCTCCTAGATCACAAAGGGCTTCACAAGTGACATCCCCAACTTGAATGGGAATGCAAAACGAGCCGGGATCTCTCAACTTAGGTGGCATCTTTTCCTTCATGATTTTTATAAGCTCCGAAGATTTAGATGTCATCCTAACTTCACCAACATCCTCCAGCTTCCTCTTCCTTGATAAGATTTCTTTTAAGAACTTCCCATAGGCGGGCATACCTAAAATAGCATCAAGAAAAGAAATATTAATATGTAGCTTATTCATCAAGTCAAGAAACTTACCACAGTGCTTGTCTAGATGTGCTCTAGCTCTAGACTGTGGGAATGGAAGTGGTGGTTTGTATGCAGGAGGTGGAATATAAGTTTCTGTCGTCCCTCCTGCTTTCTGTTGCTCCGCCTCGGTTGGCGTCTCGGTCGAGGTGTTCTTCGACTGGATCTGGACCGAGGTGGTCTGCGTCGAGCGAGGTACTGGATCTGCAGTTTTGAGTCCACTCCTCGTCGTTATGGCCATGCACTGGCCCTTAGGGTTGCTTTCCGTCTTTGCTGGAAGCTTCCCTGGATCTCTTGGCGCTTCATTCGCCCTACTAGCAAGTTGTTGTTCGAAGGACTTTTGGGCCCTCGAAAATGAAGTCACAGAACTGCGTCTTTCTTTTCCGGCTGAGACGAACTTGATCCTTGCCCTTGGCTCTTTAATGGAGTAGAAGAAGAAGAAGGGGAAGAGAGGAAAGGGTTAGAGGAATTACTAGAGTTGGAGTTAGAATAATTGTTACCAGGATTCTAGTTGTTTTGATTGTTCGTCCTCCAATTGTTACTATTCGATCCTCTATTGTTGTTGTTGTAGTTGTTGTTTCGGGGACCGTTGTTGTTGTTACGGTACCCGTTATTGTTGTTGTTCCTTCGCCCTTGCTCTTCCTTCTTGGTTTAAGCCATCAAGAGTTCCTTCAATTGCTTCACGTCATTCTTCAAAGACGTGAGTTGATTGTTGTTGGATTGAGTCTCTTGAAAGTTGACTCTTTTAACTCCACCTTCAGCTCCTTGGTGGGTATATTTCTCCATGTGCAAGGCTTGCTTCTCAATGAAGTCCCAAGCCTCATCAATCGCCATGTCCATGAAGGTACCGGCGGAGAGTAGTTGGAGATTGAACTGGGTGTTTCCGTCCAGTCCTTTGAAGTAGATCTCCAACAACTCGATCTTTGGAATCCCATGATGTGGGCAATCCAAAAGGATATCCTTGAACCGCTCCCAAGATTTGGACAAGCTCTCCTTGTCCTTCATGATGAAAGCATTGATCTTCCCTCTCATTTCAACGGTCTTTGAGGGGGGAAAGAATTTGGTCAAGAATTCCGTAGTCATCTCCTCCCATGTGCTAATTTTTCCTGGAGGAAGAGATTGATACCAAGTAAGAGCTCTATCTTTTAAAGAAAAGTTAAAAGGTCTTAGCTTGTAGTTGTTATTTTCAATTCTGGAAGGTCGCAAGGTTTCCATCAAGATCTCGTAGTTTTAAAGATGTTGATGTGGTGACTCCTTCTCTAGCCCTCCGAATTGGCATTGGCGAATCATGGATAGAACTTGCGGTCGAACTTTGTAGTCATGGTCCGCTGGATCTCCTAGGTTCACTCCTGGACGCCTCAGTTGTTGATTAGGGTCCATCCTTTGACCTAGGTTTTGTGGAATTCCTGCAAGAAGAACATCTCGGACTGGTCTCCGAGGTGGAAGTACATCGGCCGGGGCGTCTGGTGCTGGAACCTGCCTCGGTCGAGGGTCAACTACTGGATCCTGCATCGGTCGAGGATCGACAAGAGGATCTTCCCTTCGTGGCTGTAGAATCTGATTTCGGATGACTGCTATTTCTGCTTCGATAGCTGGAGTCCTGGTGCGATTCTCTTCTTTCTCTTGCCTTAGTTCTTCCTTGCTGAGACGTAGCAGCTCTTGCGTCTCTTTTAATTCGGCCGCAAGATCGCGATGGTCTTGTTGGGCCATCTTCGCTTCTCTTAAGCGTCGCTTGTATGTCTTTTCTGGTTCGGGATCGTAAGGAACGATTTCCTTCCCAGTGCGGGTTCTTCGCATATACCTAAGAAAGAACCTGCAAAAGTCACTCAAGTAGAGTGGTTAGATGACACGGGGCAAGCGCCCCAAGAGCAAACCGTACCGGCTCGGTCTAGACCAAGTCCCCGGTAACGGCGCCAAAAACTTGTTCGCTCCAAACGGTGTGTGCAAGCTTTAAATTTATAACCCTAGACTTAAGCTTAAAACAAGGATGCGAACCCGCAGTGTACAGGTCAATCGTAGTAAAAAGCAAGAAATTTCAGGGGTCGATCACAGGGACTCGGCGAAAAAAAGTCAATACGGTAAGCTTCGTGAATACTAACCACAAATAGCAATTAACACAATCAAAGATGAATAAGAAGTCAATAAAGCAAACATGCAATTCTAGGGATTAAAGCATCTAGTTGTGGTTCCAACTCAAGATCTAAAGATAAGCGGACAAAGCTGAGATTTTTGCGTGGGGAAGGTGTTACTAAAGTGGAGTAGATCACCGGGTAAGTCTCACTACACACTAATCCTAAACCGTAACTCCTATTGCCGGGTAAGTCTCAAGGAATCAAGATAAAGAACTATAACCTCAAACTAACACACCATCTAAGGGAATAAAATCAACCTTTACCGGGTAAGTCTCAGGCTAACTCACAAAGATGGGATGGAAGCACACTCAAACCCCAATAAAGGATAAACCTTTATTACCTACACTTATGATCGTTGGTACACAAACTAAGGAATTACCGGGTAAGTCTCATCCTAAGCTTGCTTTGAACCAGGAAAGGTGTAATAAGAATAGGATTTGGCAAACTCTAACACTTAACTCTCAGTTTAGGATCAGATAAGTCACCTCGGTCAGCCGAATTCCACACCGGCCGAGATGTTCATCGACCGAACGAGATGCTTAGGGTTAAGGTTAAAGACTCGAACTTTCAGGATCCTACTGGAATCTAAGATTATTCTATCATTGTTTTTCCCACAACCTTCAGCCAATCACCCTAGAATCACACAAGGAAATTAGCCACTCATCATCATTATGAAAGTATTAAAATATATGGGAAGAAGGTGAATATTTGAACAAAGAAGAATTTAAGGAAAAGACTTCAATAACTGAATCAAATATCACAACAAAAGCGTTCCTTGGATAGCAATCCAACAAGACAAGCCAACAAGTGAGGGAATTAAAGACAATCTTACAAAACCCTCCAAAAAGCTATAAAAGCTATAGACTTCAATCTTCCTTCAACCTTCAAAAAGGTTCTTCGAAACTCCCAAATTGGAGTATGCTGCTGCTGCTGCGTGCTATAAACCCTAATCGACGGTATAGCGTGATGATAGCGGATGCCGGATTTGCGGGAAATCCGACCCTTTTTATAGGAAAATAACCCTCCAAAGATAAGATATCTTAGAAAGATCTCTTCCCATAAAAATAGGTAAAATATATGATCTTCTTCCTTCCAGGAGCCAAGCCCAAAAATATAAGATCACTTTCCAAATTTAAAAGATCTCATCCAAGAATAAAATATTCTCGCCGCGTCCTAGGTGTTCGCCTCGGTCGAGTCGGCGTCTCTGGATCACCTCGGTCGAGGTAAATCTCTGGTCAATCGAGGTGTGTCACAACTGAATGTGAAATCTCTCAAAACTGGTCCAAAGTGAATCTTTAATCCATGGCTATGCTCCCTGGATGTAGCTCCAAATGACTTATGACTCCTTTTGCTCCTTTTTGATGCAAAACGTACCATATTACCTGTAATTACAGCAAAACTAGGTGTAGACCTCGATTCTCGCAAAGGTAGATGAAATGGTAGTAAAATCACATAATGTACACACAAACATGCAGATTATGAAAGATAAAACGTCCAAACAAACCTCATAATATAGACTATAATTCATGCTATCAGCATACATACATACAGGTTATTTGATTGAGAAAAACGTCGAAACGGAAAGAAAACTGTTTTTTTTAAAAAAAAAAATTTAACCTCGACCGGTGGAGTTTTGGCCGAACGAGGTGTTTCACCTCGGTTGACCTAAGAACACCTCGACCGAGGTGGGTTAACTGAGAGTTTTCGAAACGATTTTTGTGCTTCTTATCTGGATATGATCTCAGTGAAGATCTTGTTTACTGACTGGTTTTGAAATCTTTATGTGTTTGAAAGGTTTTATAATATGTTTAAGTTGCTAAATGCTTTGTTTGAAATTATTGGCATGTTTAATACTTTGTTTTTGTCTAAATTATGTTGAATTTGAATGTTGATACCACATTATGAGTTCTCTCACTTTCTTCCTGGAAAGACCAAGGCAATTCATTATTTTCTCTTCTTCCTCTTGATCATGCTTAGCCCCTCATATACATTTTGCCTCCCTTTACCTATCCGGGAATTTGGAAGCAAGTAAAGTTGTGAAAGCAAGTAAAAGTTGAGAAGTGGGTTGGAAGTGAAAGTTTTAGAAAGAAAGAAATAGGTTTGGGGAAGTCAATCATGATGATGAGTAACTCGGCACCATTCACATAGCCGGGTGTTTGTGTCTTGCCAAAGTCGGATTGAGCGATATTCCTAACGGGTCATGGTATGTGCATCAAGGGTTTGATGCATCTCAAGAAATTGATGATTGCTGATTTCCTAGGCTTCGGTTATTGTGCACCTCTGTCCATGCATCCCAAAAAGTAAAGTAAAAAGAAAAAAGTGTGAAATAAGCAAAGCTTATTGGTGGAAGATGTTGAAAGTCAAAGTGAAAGTAAAGTATATCCTTTTCCCGGATTCTAGCACCACATTACCTTACATACATCCCTACCCTACACGTTTCTTGACCTTTCTTTTGGGAAGCCCTTGAGACCTCGAGCTTGTTGATTGACTTAGTGGTTTAAACTGGATTATGCATGATTAATTTTAATAATTATGACTTATTATGCATTCTATGATTTTATGCAAAGATGAACAACTTTCTTATATTTATAAAATGTTTTGACCATATTTTGATTTTAAATTCCATGAAGTATTCTCTTAGAGTGATCTAAGATTGTAGCACACCATAAAAATATTTTTTGAAAGACTTTTCATTGACTTTATTGACTTATAATCTATTCTATCTTGTCATTTATATGCGGAACTTGCTTGGGGACAAGTAAGGGCTAAGTATGGGGTATTTTGATAGCATGAATTATAGTCTATATTTTGAGGTTTGTTTAGACGTTTTATCTTCAATAAACTGCATGTTTGTATGTATAATATGTGATTATATTACCATTTCATCTACCTTTGCGGGAATCGAGGTCTACACCTAGTTTTGTTGTAATCGTAGGTAAAATGGCACGTTTAGCATCAAAAAGGAGCAAAAGGAGCTATGGAGTCATTGGAGCTACATTCAGGAACATAAGGAAACATCCAGGAGGCATAGCCATGGATTAAAGATTCACTTTGGACCAGATTTGAGAGATCTCACATTCAGTTGTGACTCACCTCGGTTGAGCACAGATTCACCTCGACCGAGGTGATCCAGAGAAGTCGACTCGACCGAGGCGAACACCTGGGACGCGGCGAGAATATTTTATTCTTGGCTGAGATCTTTTATCTTTGGAAAGAGATCTTATATTTTTGGGCTTGGCTCCTGGAAGGAAGAAGATATGCTAGATCATATATTTTACCTATTTTTGTGGGAAGAGATCTTTCTAAGATATCTTATCTTTGGAGAGTAATTTTCCTATAAAAAGGGTCGGATTTCCCACAAATCCAGGGGAGGCTATACCATCGATCAGGGTTTATACACCGCTGCAGCCATACTCCAGTTGGGAGATTTGAAGAACCTTTTTGAAGGTTGAAGAAGGAAGATTGTAGCTTTTATAAGCTTTTGAAGGGTTTTTGTAAGATTATCTTAGATTCCCTTCCTTGTTGTCTTGCCTTGTTGGATTTCTATCCAAGGAACGCTTTTGTTGTGATATTTGATTCATTTATTGAAGTCTTTTCATTAAATTCTTCTTGTTCAAATATTCACCTTCTTCCCATATACTTGATTAATACTTTCATGATGATGAGTGGCTAATCTCTTTGTGTGATTCTAGGGTGATTGGCTGAAGGTTGTGGGAAAAACAATGATAGAAAAATCTTAGATTCCAGTAGGACCCTGGAAGTTCGAGTCTTTAACCTTAACCCTAAGCATCTCACTCAGTCGATGAACATCTCGGCCGGGGTGGAATTCGTCTGACTGAGGTGACTTATCTGATCCTAAACTGAGAGTTAAGTGTTAGAGTTTGCCAAATCCTATTCTTATTACACCTTTCCTGATTCAATGCAAGCTTAGGATGAGACTTACCCGGTAATTCCTTTGTTTATCTAAGATCATAAGTGTAGGTAATAAAGGTTTGTCCTTTATTGGGGTTTGAGTGTGCTTTCATCCCATCTTTGTGAGTTAGCCTGAGACTTACCCGGTAAAGGTTGATTATATTCCCTTAGATGGTGTGTTAGTTTGAGGTTATAGTTCTTTATCTTAATTCCTTGAGACTTACCCGGTAATAGGAGTTATGGTTTAGGATTAGTGAGTAGTGAGACTTACCCGGTGATCTATTCCACTTTAGTAACACCTTCCCCATGCAAAAACCTCAGCTTTGTCCGCTTATCTTTAGATCTTGAGTTGGAACCACAACTAGATGCTTTAATCCCTAGAATTGCATGTTTCCTTTATTGACTTTTATCATCTTTGATTGTTTTAATTACTTGTGGTTAGTGATTGCTTAAGCATACCGTAATTGGACTTTGTTTCACTAAGTCCTTGTGATCGACCCCTAGAATTCCTTGCTTTTTACTACAATTGACCCGTACACTGCGGTTTTGCATCCTTGTTTTAAGCTTACGTCTAGGGTTATAAATTTAAAGCTTGCACACACCGTGAACAATTTGGACTACATTGGAAAGATTGATAACATGATTATAGTCTATATTTTGGGATTGGTTTAGACGTTTTATCTTCATAAATCTTCATGTATGGATGTATATTATTTGATTATATTGTTGTTTTGTCTACCTTTACAGGAATCGAGGTCTATACCTAGTTTGATTGTAATTGTAGGTAAGATGGCACGTTTTGGACTAAAATGGAGCCAAGGAAGCTAAGGAGTCATTGGAGCTACATTCTGGAGCATTAAGGAGTCACAAGAAGATCTCAGGAAGCATGAAAATGTTTTAGAGGATTAATTTTGGGCCAGATTCGAGATGATTTACACTCAGGTGAGACTCACCTCGGTCAGCTACAGTACCACCTCGACCGAGGTGATCTTGAGAAGCATCCCGACCGAGGCGAACACCCTGTCACCGGCGATATCTTTATTTTTGGCTGAGTTCTGCTATTTTTGGAAGGAGAATATTGGTACGCTAAGATTTGTATCACGCAAAAGTCTTAAATTTATAACTCGATATATTTTTCCTAGCTCCTAGCATACCCACAGTGTATGGGTCGTTTTGTAGTAAGGATAGTATTCCGAGGTCGAACACAAAGACTGAGGTGAAATCGAATCAAATAAGTGACTAAGGATGGTGTAAATCTAGTCTAAGAAAAGAGAAAGAAATAAAGAAATGAAAATCACAATGTTTTTGGGTTGGTTTTTGTGGTGATCAAACAAAGATCACAAATGATGCAAGATTATAAAACAAACTAACAAATCAAGCTGGCAACACAAATAAGCAAAACAAACACAAGATATGTGATCAAAGAGAGAAAAGCGGATTCTAGGGGTTAGGAATTCCGGTTATGGCATTGGACTCAAGCTTCTAATCAACCTTGGACTAGCTATGGTGTGAGGGGAAGGAATGTTTCTCAAATGGAATCAATCACCGGGTAGGTCTCATGATCCACTAATCCCGCACCTAAAGTCCTATCACCGGGTAAGTCTCTAGGAGCCTAAGGTTGGGAAATCTACACAAACCGGATCACTATCTAGGGATCTAACCTCTCCTTACCGGGTAAGTCTCGGGAAGGTAAGTCCTAAACATCAATCCTAGCACACTTAGTTCAATAGCGACTTATGAGGCTCACTACTACCTAGAGTTCATCATCTTTGGTATCTAAGAGCGAGAATCACCGGGTAGGTCTCTTATCTCACTTAGTTTACTAGCATTAGGTCACCCTAGGTTAGATTAAGATTAACAAACACTAGGATTTCAACAATCTAACATCCTAACATTCAGATTTATCAATACAAGCACAACAGACAAAATCACGGGCTGATATTCAGAACCACGGCCGTGGTTGTCCTAGAACAGACCGTAATTTATAACAGCAGTTAAGTTCGAGCAAGCAAATCATCAAAAGATACATTTAAGTCTATTCTATCATAGTCCAATCCATAACCATCATTCCCTTACCCTTGAATCGCATCTATTTAGCCAACAATATGCATCTTAACAATCAAACTCAACAAGCATACATTCATGGCTTCCATAGCAAGTAAATGAAGTGAAAGAGAAATGAAACAAGTATAACAAGAAAACTAAGCTGAATAAATGTTAATAAAGACTTACAACCCTTCGAAAGAAGGTCCCAATCGTTCCTTACAAAACCATGCAAATGTTTTCAACTAGTTCACTCAAAAATCTCTCAAAAACTATGAAAACTCTAAAACTATTGTTCTTCTTCTTCTTTTCCAAATGAGAGTGTTTTTGCTCCCCTCCAAGAGTAGCCTCCAATGGAATGTTGTTGAATGAGAGAGTGTGGGAGAGGATCCTCAACATGAGCTTGCAAGGACCACTTGTATCCTCCATCAAGGTCAAGAGTCGGTTATGGAGATCGTGGGACAATTGTCACAGCTGTCCAGAGAGAATCACGGCCCAATTCCACGGGCGTGGAAGTGCCAGTGACCGTGGTTTTGGTGGTTCAGCTCTCATTTGATCGTTGAGCCATGAGTTGGTGCAAGGCGTACACCAACAAGGTCCTATGTGTTCTCCTTAACTCCTAGCTTGCTTCTTAATGAGTCCGGAAGTGTGTCATCGCGAGGAATGATCCTCGAATGTATCGATTAAGCTCCAAAAGCTCCCCAAAATACCTACAAAACCGACAATGGTGCGTGTAGACGTCTATCCCGATAATATGCATGAATTGAACGTAAACGTCATGAACAAATGCCAAACTATGCATGAATAGCGGGAAAAACTCTCTAAATGGATGCGTAAACTAGCGTCATAAATCGTGTTATCAAAATACCCCATACTTAAGTGTTGCTCATCCCCGAGCAAGACTCACCTATAGACTAAGAGATGACATGATTTATGCATGCAGAAAAATAACAAAATCTTTTTGGAATTGTGCTTCTAATATTGGATCACTTTCATAGTCATGTTTCATGGCAATGAACAATCAATCATGCATCAAACGAATGAAGGCATGGAAAGACTATTATACTTAACTCAAAAGCATGCATGCAAGGTGAAAGTGAAGAAGTCAAGATGATCATGAGTATATCCAATCTAGATCACTAAGTCTTACACACATGCAAATAGGTCACAAGGACTTAGGAAAGAAGAGGCTAAGAAATGTTGTGATTAGGTGGGAATTCTTTTTTTAGTTCATGTGATGCAAATCCGGGAAAGGAACTAACTCCACAATTTCATTTTGATCAACTTCCCCACAAGTGTATATTTTTCTCCATCTTTTCTTTGTTTTTTTTTTCTTTTTCACTTTCTTTTTCTTTCACTTATTTTTGAGACAATGACATTGGTGTACAAAAGCCGAAACCTTGGTGATTAGCGGACCTTGATATTTTTCCGAGGTGCCTCACACCGGGCACACATACCAAGGCCCGTTAGGACATTCGGTTTATCCGACTTTTGCAAGGAACAAACACCCGATTATGTGAATGGTGCCTAGTTACTCGTCATCAAAACCAAAGTCCCCAAACCTATATTTTTTCTACACTTTTTACAACAAATTTAGCACTTTATTCAAAACATCCATTCATCAACAACTTCACCCCACACTTGCTTTTCACTCACCCAACTCACTAGCATGCTCCTATTCCCGGATGGGTCAAAAGAGGTCAAATTTTATATCAATTGAGGTGCTCAAACAACATGATCAAGATGAGAAGTACACAAAGATGAATTACCTTAATCACTCCTAAATGATGTGCAAGAACTAGCATGTAATTTCGACTATCAATCCTCAATCAAACGAAGGCAAACATCAAGATCACAATCCATGCATTGGATTCATGATAAGTAATTCAAGTCCACATATGCATACATCCATTCAACACATAAAGCCATCCATAGCCAATTCACAAGACAATCTCATCATAAGGGTCATACCCAAACTTAGAAGCACTAAATTTTTTTAAAATTTTCTGATTTTTTTGGAATTTTCGAAATATGTATGTACAATGCAAAAGCTAATGAAACATGTGACAAAAAGAAACTATCATAGATGCTAATCATGCAAGTTATTACAAAACCCCCACCCTATACTTAGAAACACATTGTCCCCAATGTGCAAATCAAGTAAAGAAGAGTGAAAGAGGGTCCTCACAATGTAGAAATGGTGTTGCTTTGGTAATTTGGTTCACTCATGTGGAGTGATGGTGGATGATCAATCAAAGGTGGTAGAGAGCTCTTGATGTTTATTATGGCGTCGGGACCCGCGCTAAGCACAACTAGCCGTCCAAGTTCCACGTCCGTTCCACCCACGTTTGATGCGGGATCATCATCATCACTTTCCTCATGCCATGCAAGACTTCCATGCTACTTAGATTCTAGCACACAAAAAACGCAAAAACAGAAAAATGAAAACAAAAACAAAGACGAAAAGGGAAAGATGTCTACCAATGGGTTGCCTCCCATTAAGCGCTTCTTTAAGGTCATTATCTTGACCAAATTCGGGGGCGTCTCACTCGAGGTGAAGTGGGGCAATCATATTCACCGGAGATCCCGGGATATACTTCTTCAAACGGTGCCCAGTCACCTTAAAATCTCCACAATCATCCCCTCCTATCTCAACCGCTCCATGGGGGAAGACCTTCCTCACCACATAAGGACCCTTGACTTTAGCTTTCCGGGGAAAAGCCGTAGCCTCGAGTTGAAGAGAAGGACTTGGTCACCTTCACTCAAATCCTTTGGGATGAGACGTTTGTCATGCCAACGCTTGGTCTTATCCTTGTAGATCCGGGCGTTTTCATAGGCATCCAACCGGATCTCCTCAAGAGCATTGATGTCTAGCAATCTCTTCTCACCGGCTTCCATGAGGTCAAAATTCAGCCACCTTATGGCCCAATACGCCCGATGCTCCATCTCCACTGGAAGGTGGCAAGACTTGCCATAAACTAGATTATAGGTAGTGGTGCCAATCGGTGTCTTGAAAGCGGTTCTATAAGCCCACAAAGCATCATCGAGCTTCATAGCCCAATCCGTTCTCATCCTAGAAACCGTCTTCTCAAGTATCCCCTTTATCTCCCGGTTGAAGATCTCCACTTGGCCACTAGTTTGGGGATGGTAAGGTGTTGCCACCTTATGAGTCACCCCATACTTAGCCAAAAGTGTCCCAAAGTTCCTATTGGTGAAATGCTTCCCTCCATCACTTATGATCACTCTTGGTGTTCCAAACCTAGGGAAGATGACTCGGTTAAAGAACCGCACCACAACTTTGGCATCATTGGTGGGACAAGGATTGCCTCCACCCATCTCGACACATAGTCTACCGCCAATAGAATGTAGAGGTTGCCACATGAAGAGGGGAATGGCCCCATTAAGTCCACACCCCAAACATCAAATATCTCAACCTCTTGTATGTTGTTCAAGGGCATCTCATTCCTCCTTGAGATGTTGCCCGTCCTTTGGCAAGCATCACATGCCACTACAAAATTCTGCACATCCCTAAACAAGTTAGGCCAATAAAAACCGGATTGCAATACCTTTGCACACGTCTTGTGTGAGCTAGCATGGCCTCCACATGGCAAGGAGTGACAATGGAGGATCACACTCTCCACCTCATCCTCCGGGATGCACCTCCTAAATATTTCATCCTGTCCTCTCTTGAACAAGAAAGGCTCGCTCCAATAGTAATGCCACACATCCTTGAAAAACTTTTTCCTTTGGGCATACGATAGACCGGGTGGCACCTCCTCACACACAAGGTAGTTCACTATGTCGGCATACCATGGCTCATTCCTCCTAGACACTTGAAGGAAGCACTCCTCCACCATTTGCAATTGCTTATCCCGGAATGAGTCATCAATCGGGATGTCATCACTTTCAATCTCTAAAGGTGGTAGCCTATTAAGATGGTCCGCCACTGAATTTTCGGAACCCTTCTTGTCCCGAATTTCCAAGTCAAACTCTTGGAGGAGAAGGATCCACTGTATCAAGCGAGGCTTGTCATCCTTCTTTGTGAGGAGATAACGGATCGCAACATGATCCGTGTACACAATGACCTTGGCTCCCACAAGATACGACCGGAACTTCTCAAAGGCAGACACTACCGCTAGCAACTCCTTCTCGGTGGTGGCATGGTTGAGTTGGGCGTCATCTAGCGTCTTGCCTGCATAATAGATATTATGTGTAAGCCCATCTTTCCTTTGTCCTAAAACAGTCCCAACGGCCACATCACTTGTATCACACATTATTTCGAACGGAAGGCTCCAATCCGGAGGTTGCATGATGGGGGCGGAGATCAAGGCATTCTTCAACCTACAAAAAGCTTCAAGGCAATCATTGAAGAAAACAAACTCAACATATTTCATTAGTAGGTTAGTGAGAGGCTTAGAAATTTTGGAGAAATCTTTAATAAACCTCCGGTAAAAACCGGCATGCCCTAAGAAACTCCTTACCCCCTTCACCGAGGTAGGTGGTGGCAACTTCTCTATTGTTTCTATCTTTTCTCAATCAACCTCAATGCCTCGGTTGGATGTTCGCCACTTAGCGTGCGTGCAAATAAGTCTTAAATTTATAAAACTAGAAATCAAGCAAGCGAACCCGCAGTGTACGGATCGATATAGTTAAGTAAGAATTCCAGAGTATCGAACACAGGGATTTGGGGGGTTAAATCCAATTATATAATTGTCAAGCGAGTAAATGTATGAGCTTTGTAAATATCGGGAAAACAACAATCCTAAAGATCCAGGAATCCAGCTGTGGCAATCGATTCAAGATATACTAAAGATATAAGGACAGAGTTAAGAGTTGCAAAGGTATACTAATGCAAAGCAATGTACGGTGAAGTTCCAAGGCTTTATATGACTTATCTAGAAATACTCTTTATAAAGGTTGTTGAGGCTTCAGTATAGAAAGGATCTAAAGACAAGAATTAATATCAAATACCCAAACTTGTAATCCAAGGATCAAGACTAACTAAACCGATTAAGGTTGTGACACACGGAATCGAAGTAGAGGTTGTTGAGGCTTCACTACCACCTAGAAAAGGCAAGCCAAGACTAAGTTAAAGCAAATCTTTAACTTTGGATTAAAGTAAAAGCAAGGTTCGTAAACTAAGGGAAATTACGGGTGGATCTTGAGATTCCATGGCCGTGGAACTCAAGAACATACCGTGATTTTGGTTCGTCGGCGATTCTCTCTAACTCTCAGGGTCCAATCTGTTTACGATCGATCTATCATCATCTAAGCCACAACTATCAACCCTTCACCCTAGAATTGCTAAAGGGTTTTAGCCAATAACAGTCATTATGATATCAAATTCAAGATTTAAAAGAATGAAAGACGAAAACCTTCGAAAACCTTCAATAAATCTCAAATCAATCTCAAATCCACAAACAAGGTAATGATGTATATCAGATTCAGAATAACACAAACCTATCACAATCCTTGATAAGAACGAAGAGCGGGATGTCAATCCATCTTCTAATCAAACCTAAGGACAAAAGAAGTAATCTCCGTACGAACAATCTTCCAAATCTTCACTCTTTCTGTAAGTCTTTCCGTCAATTCGAAATTCTCAGTAGGGCTAAGCGCGGTCTAAGCGGAGGTGACGGAATCTCTCTCCTTCGGTCCTTTTATAGGGAAAGATAGAATAAGTGTCCAGCGCATTGTGTAAAAGATTGTGGCTTTAATTAGTACGTCAAAAGATCGCCTAAATCACGGTTCCATAGGATTCCACGCCCGTGGTTTAGAGTGTGGAATTTGATTACGGTGCTTCACAACTTCCACGGCCGTGTAACTTACTGGAATGCTCCACGCTCATGTTTCCAAAGTTCCACGGCTGTGGTTTAGAGCGTGGACTTCATTACGCCCGTATTTTAGAGCGTGGAAACATAGGTTGCTCGTAATTCCCTTTGTTTTGTGCCATTCTTCATCCTAGCATCTTCCTTAGCTCCTTTGTGGTGTCCTCAATCCTTGGACATGCTCAATCCATCTCCATTCTCCCTTGATTCGTTCGGTTTTAGCTTTTATTTGCCTACAATCAACACAAAGCTTATGTAGACCTCTATATTGACAATATAGATAAACTAGCTCACAATTGCTTCAATGCTTTATCAATGAACACTAATATGGATGAAATACATCTAGAATACGTGCCTAAAATATCACAATATTTCATGCTAACATTGGACACCAAGTGTCCCAACACAATGCTTTCACTCACCATGAAGTGGCATTTCTCCCAATTCAACACAAGGTTAGTTTCCTCACATCTCTTCAACACCAAGGACAAGTTAGCTAAGCAATCATCAAATGAAGATCCATACACGAGAAATCATCCATAAACACTTCCATGATGTTCTCAATATATTCAGAAAAAATAGCCATCATACACCTTTGAAAGGTTGGGGGTGCATTACACAAACCAAATGGCATTCTCCTATATGCAAATGTTCCCCAAGGACATGTAAATGTTGTTTTCTCTTGGTCATCCGGGTGAATAGGGATTTGGAAAAACCCACTATAGCCATCTAAGTAACAAAAGTGTGAATGTTGAGCTAATCTCTCTAGCATTTGGTCAATAAAGGGGAGAGGGAAGTGATCATTCCTAGAGGCCACATTTAGTTTCCTATAGTCAATACACATTCTCCACCCCGTAACCGTCCTAGTAGGGATTAGTTCATTGTTCTCATTAGTTACTACGGTCATACCACCCTTCTTAGGAACAACATGAACGGGACTAACCCATTTACTCTCCGAAATTGTGAAAATGATTCCCGCATCTAGCAATTTAAGGATCTCCTTCTTGACTACCTCTTTCATTATGGGATTCAGTCTTCTTTGAGGCTCAATTGAAGGTTTATGATTATCTTCCATCAAGATCTTATGCATGCACAAGGAAGGTTGAATGCCAACTAAATCATCAGTGGTATAACCAATAGCTTTCCTATGCAATCTCAACTCATGCAACAATCTATTAAGCTCATCATCATTTAAAGATGTTGTCACAATCACCGGATAAGTAGAATTTCCACCAAGAAAAGCATAATTTAAATGAGAGAGGAGGGGTTTAAGTTCAAGTTTAGGAGGACCTTTATCGGTTGGAGACGATCCATGTAGCTTCACATTAGATGAATCCAAAGCCATTGAAGACTCTCCAAGACTCCTTGAAGCTTGATCGACCACTAAGGCACTTTCTAGAGAAACCACGGGCAAAACCACGGGAAAAACCACAGTCGTGGAATCTGAGAAGCTGGCACATTTGAGCATTCCAGAGAGCTCCACGGGAAAAATTACGGCCGTGGTTCCCTCTCCCTGGCCGTGGTTCCTATAGTTGTTCAGCACAACTTCGTGCACTTCAAATTCAGTACAACTTCGTGCACTTCAAATTCAGCACTTGTCTCCTTTTCCAATGCATCCAAAGCCTTGATTTCTTCATTGCGATCATCTTCAACTCCTTCCTCCATCAAACTTAGGCTAAGAACCTTCTCCAAGGGGTCCTTGATCATGATCGAGCTCACAACTTCTCTAGACTCCTCTTGCTCGACAACGTTGAAGACATCTTCACCAAGGGTTGGCCCTTTCAACATTGTGGATAGCTTGAACTTAATATTATCTTCTCCTATGTTGAAGGAGAGGATTCCATTTTTGCAATCCACCAAGCATCCGGATGTAGCTAAGAATGGCCTTCCTAGGATGATAGAAACCGGGTAGTCCGCCGGGATATCCAAAACAACAAAGTCAATCGGCACATAGAACTTCCCAAGCTGAACCGGTATGTCTTCTAGGATTCCTACGGGGTGAGTGATTGAACGGTCCGCCATGTAGAGGGTCATCTTGACCGGCTTTAGCTCTCCTAGCCCAACCTTGTTGCAAAGTGCAAGCGGGATAATGCTTACACTTACTCCAAGAGCACACAAAAAGATCCCAGATCTCTTAGCTTAGGGGGCATCTCCTCCCTCATAGTTTGATTCAACTCCGAAGATCTCTTTGTCATCCTCACTTTTCCATACTCCTCCAACTTCCTCTTGTTGGAGAGTATCTCTTTCAAAAACTTTCCATAGGCCGGCATACCTAGAATTGCATCCATGAACGGAATGTTAATATGCAATTTAGACGTGAGTTCAAGGAATTTACCGAAATGTTTGTCCAAGCGAGCTCTTGCTCGTGATTGTGGGAATGGTAGTGGTGACTTATATGGAGGAGGTGCCACATATGATGTCTCATCATCCTTGATCTTGCCTCCTTCTTCTTGCAATGGCTCTTCTTCCACCACTACTTGCTTTTCCTTGTCATTCCTCTTTGGTAAGGGATTCTTCATGCTCAGCCCACTCCTTGTAGTAATGGCCAACACTTGGCCTCTTGGGTTATCCTCGGTCCTTCCGGGAAGCTTTCCCGGATCCCTTTGTTCTTCACCCGCTGTTTGGAACACTTGTGGTTCTAGCACCTTTTGAGCTTTAGAAATGGAAGTCACCGTGCTCTCAAGTCCACTCAACCTTCCAAGCAATTGTTCAAACATCATTTTGGTTCTATCCTTTGGACGTTGAGCAAAACCGGATGGAGGCTCTTGTGAAGCCTTAGGTGGTGGTGGTGCGCTTGTGGAAGCAGGAGAGTTCAAGGCTCCATCCGGTAATTGTTGAATTACCGGCTGTTGTTGTTGAAGTTCCTTGGGCAATTGTTGTAATTGTCCCTTCCCATGTAGTTAACATCCTCCTCTTTGGAAGCAAAATTGGCTTGCACTTGAACTTGAGGACTGGCTTGATTCTTCAAGGTTGTAGCACACAACTCCCTCAAAGACTTAAGCTCATTGTTGATTGCATCGAGCTTGTAATTGCTCATAGTGACTTCACTCACTTCATGCACTCCCGGTTTTTTCCCATCACTCTTCCTATGGGAGTACTTCTCTATCACCAAGGCTTGATTCTCTAAAAACTCCCAAGCCTCATCCACATTATTCTCCATGAATGTTCCTCCGGAAAGCGATTGAATCTTAAATTGGATATCCTCATCAAGCCCCTTGAAATATTTCTCCAAAAGCTCTATCTTCGGTATACCATGGTGTAGACAATCTAGGAGGAGGTCCTTGAACCTCTCCCAAGACTTGAATAGGCTCTCTCTATCCTTCATCACGAAGGCATTGATCTTCCCTCTTAGCTCGGGTGTCTTGGAAGGTGAGATGAACTTTGTCAAGAACTCGGTTGTCATCTCCTCCCAAGTACTCACACGTCCTAGTGGAATCGATTGGTACCAAGCCAAGGCTTTATCCTTAAGAGAGAATGAAAAAGCCCTAAGCTTATGGTTGTTGTTCTCCAATCTAGATGGCCTTAGCGTCTCCATCAAGATCTCATAATTCATCAAGTGTTGATGAGAGGAGTCTCCTTCCATCCATCCAAATTGATTGTGCTTGATCATTTGTAGCACTTGAGGGTAGAGCTCATAATCATGGGCTGCGGGATCTCCTAAGTTTACACCCGGACGGTGCACTCTTTGGGCCGGATCCGTACGTTGCCCTAACGTTTGTGGCTCCTCAATCATGATCGGCTCGAACTGAATATTAACCGCCGGCTGCGGTGGTGGTGCTATCGGGGGTTGTTGACGATTAAGCTCTCTTTGTACAAGAGCTTGCCTAATCTCTTCCATTTCCCTCCTAGTTGCTTCTTGCCTCTCATTGGCAAGTCTCCTCTCATTCTCCAAGAGTTCATCCCTTAGCCTAATTTGCTCTAAGGAATCATCCAACTCAGCTTGAAGATCTCTTGCGGCCATCTTCTTCTTCTTTTGAATGCTCTTAGATCTAGCTTTAAGGGTTTTCTCCGGTTCGGGATTGAATGGAGCTAAATCCTTGCCACGAGATCTTCGCATGCACCTAAAGAATGAGAGTTGTCCTGAAAATTCAAAGACACAAACCAAATAAGATCAAAAGCAACAAGAAAGACCTACACTATAAACAATCACAAACAATGATTCAATCTAGACCTAGTCCCAGGCAACGGCGCCAAAAACTTGTTACACTAAGATTTGTAGCATGCAAAAGTATTAAATTTATAACTTGATATATTTTTCCTAACTCCTAGCGAACCCACAGTGTATGGGTCGTTTTGTATTAAGGATAGTATTCCGAGGTCGAACACAAAGACTAAGGTGAAATCGAATCAAATAAGGGACTAAGGATAGTGTAAATCTAGTCTAAGAAAAGAGAAAGAAATAAAGAAATGAAAATCACAATTTTTTGGGTTGGTTTTTGTGGTGATCAAACAAAGATCACAAATGATGCAAGATTATAAAACAAACTAACAAATCAAGCTAACAACACAAATAAGCAAAACAAACACGAGATATGTGATCAAAGAGAGAAAAGCGGATTCTAGGGGTTAGGAATTCCGGTTATGGCATTGGACTCAAGCTTCTAATCAACCTTGGAATAGCTATGGTGTGAGGGGAAGGATTGTTACTTAAATGGAATCAATCACCGGGTAGGTCTCATGATCCACTAATCCCGCACCTAAAGTCCTATCACCGGGTAAGTCTCTAGGAGCCTAAGGTTGGGAAATCTACACAAACCGGATCACTATGTAGGGATCTAACCTCTCCTTACCGGGTAAGTCTCGGGAAGGTAAGTCCTAAACATCAATCCTAGCACACTTAGTCCAATAGCGGCTTATGAGGCTCACTACTACCTAGAATTTTATCATCTTTGGTATCTAAGAGCGAGAATCACCAGGTAGGTCTCTTCTCTCACTTAGTTTACTAGAATTAGGTCACCCTAGGATAGATTAAGCTTAACAAACACTAGGATTTCAATAATCTAACATCCTAACATTCAGATTTATCAATACAAGCACAACAGACAAAATCACGGGCTGATATTCAGAACCACGGCCGTGGTTGTCCTAGAATATACCGTAATTTATAACAACAGTTAAGTTCGAGCAAGAAAATCATCCAAAGATACATTTAAGTCTATTCTATCATAGTCCAAGCCATAACCATCATTCCATTACCCTAGAACCGCATCTATTTAGCCAACAACATGCATCTTAACAATCAAACTCAACAAGCATACATTCATGGCTTCCATAGCAAGTAAATGAAGTGAAAGAGAAATGAAACAAGTATAACAAGAAAACCAAGCTGAATAAATGTTAAGAAAGACTTACAACCCTTCAAAAGAAGGTCCAAATCGTTCCTTACAAAACCTTGCAAATGTCTTCAACTAGTTCACTCAAAAACCTCTCAAAAACTATGAAAACTCTAAAACTATTGTTCTTCTTCTTCTTCTTCTCCAAATGAGAGTGTTTTTGCTCTTCTCCAAGAGTAGCCTCCAATGGAATGTGTTGAATGAGAGAGTGTGGGAGAGGATCCTCAGCATCAGCCTGCAAGGACCACTTATATCCTCCATCAAGGGCAAGAGTCGGTTATGGAGATCGTGGGACAGTTGTCACAGCTGTCCAGACAGAATCGCGGCCCAATTCCACGGGCATGGAAGTGCCAATGACCGTGGTTTTGGTGGTTCAACTCTCTTTTGATCGTTGAGCCATGAGTTGGTGCAAGGCGTGCACAAACAAGGTCCTATGTGTTCTCCTTAGCTCCTAGCTTGCTTCTTAATGAGTCCGGATGTGTGTCATCGCGAGGAATGATCCTTGAATGTATCGATTAAGCTCCAAAAGCCCCCCAAAATACCTACAAAACCGACAATAGTGCGTGTAGACGTCTATCTCGACAATATGCATGAATTGAACGTCAACGTCATGAACTAATGCCAAACTATGCATGAATAGCGGGAAAAACTATCTAAATGGATGCCTAAACTAGCGTCATAAATCGTGTTATCAAATATCACATATTTTTGGCTCGATTTTTGGAAGGAAGATATTATATTTGGCTGTTATATTTTGAGAGATATGGATATATTTTCTCGGAAATTAGCTTTTTAAAATATCTTATCTTTGGAAGATAATTCTCCTATATAAAGAGCTGATTTTCTGCAATTCAGCCATGCTTGAGGCATCTTGTAATTTTTGGAGTTTTGAAGGAAGTTTGAAGGAAGAGTTGAAGGAAGTTTGAAGGTTGAAGTTCAAGGAAGGAAGGAATCATAGTTGAAGTTGGCTTTGAAGGAGTTTGTAAGATCTTCTTACATTGCTTTTGGTTTTGTTGTCTTTTCTGATTTGTGAATAGAGGAACGCTGATTTGTTGTTTGGTTCATTCAGTTATTGAGACCTTTGTCTTAAGGTTTTCTTGTTTGAATATTGATTCCTTTCTTATAAATTTGATTATTGTTATCATGATGATTGTTGGCTATGTTTCTTATGCGATTCTAGGGTGATTGATTGAAGGTTGTGGGAAAGAAGATGATAGAATGATCTTAATCCCAGCAGGACCATGAAAGTTCGAGCCTTTACCTTAACCATAGAACACCTCGGTCAGTCATTGAACATCTCGTCCGGGATGGAATTTAACTAAACGAGTTAAACTTTCCTGAACCTTATCTGAGTTAAGAGTTTATGTTTGCCAAATCCTATCCTTATTACACCTGTCTAGGTTCAATGCAAGCCTAGGATGAGAATTACCCGGTGATTCATTTGTTTGTATACCCAAGATCATGAGTGTAGGTAATAAAGGTTTATCCTTTATTAAGGTTTGTGTGTGCCTACATCCCATCTTTGTGAGTTAGCTTGAGACTTACACAGTAAAGGTTGATTCTATTCCCTTGGGTGGTGTGCTGGTTTCAGATTATAGTTCCTTTACTTAGTACCTTGAGACTTACCCGGTAAAAGGAGCTTTGGTTTGGGATAGTGAGTAGTGAGACTTACCCGGTGATCTATTCCCACCTTAGAAACACCTTCCCTTTGCAAACCTCAGCTTTGTCCATGCTATCTTTTGAGATCTTGAGTCGGAACCAAAACTGGATGCTTTAATCCCTAGAATCCGCATTCCCTTTATCTGACTTTTATATCATCTTTGATTGCTTTAATTGTTGTTAGTAGTTATTTGACAACCTGATTACCGTGCTTTGTTTCACCATAGTCCCTGTGTTCGACCCCTGAAATTCTTGCTTTTATTACAATTGATCCGTACACTGTGGGTTCGTATATTGTTCAAGCATACTTCTTGGTTATAAATTTTAAAGCTTGCACACAACTTTGGAGCAAACAAGCTTTTGGCGCCGTTGTCGGGGACTTGGTCTTGACCAAGTTCGGTTTCGGTTGTCTTTTGGGGCTATTACCCTTGTTGCTTTTGACCACTTTACTTGAGTGATTTCGCAGGATCTTTCCTTAGGTTTATGCAAAGAACTCGTGCTAGAAAGGAAATCGTTCCCTACGATCCCGAACTAGAAAAGACTTACAAAAGAAGATTGAAAGCAGTGAAGATGGCAAATCAAGACAATCGCGATCTTGAAGCCGAATTGAAGGAGGCATTGGAACAACTACGCCTCAGTAAGGAAGAACTGCAGCAAGAGAAAGACGAGACTTGCGCCAGAATAGAAGGAATTGAAGTAGATATGGCCTCTCTAAGGGCCCAGTTTTTGCCTCGACCGATTTTAGATCCTCGACCGAGGCAAGCCCACTTCATGTTGCCCCGGCCGAGATACACATACCACCTCGGATGCCTATCAGAGACGTTATTTTTGTTTGAGTTCCACAAACCCTAGGACAGAGGATGGACCCTAATCAGCAAGTCAGGCGTCCTAGAGTCAACCTAGGTGATCCAGCTGAGCATGATTATGAACTTCAACCGCAAGTTCTAACCATGATTCGACAATGTCAATTTGGAGGTTTGGAGAGAGAGTCTCCGCATCAGCATTTGCAAAACTATGAGATTATGATGGAGACTTTGAGACCTTAAAGAGTGGAAAATAACAATTACAAGTTAAGGACTTTCTATTTCTTCTTGAAAGACAAGGCGCTAGCTTGGTATCAATCTCTTCCGGCCGGAAAAATCAACACTTGGGAAGAGATGACGACGGAGTTTCTTACCAAGTTCTTTCCTCCTTCTAAGACCGCTGAATTGAGGGGAAAGATCATTGCTTTTATTATGAAGGACATGGAGAGTTTGTCCAAGTCATGGGAGAGATTCAAGGATCTTCTATTGGATTGCCCACATCATTGGATTCCAAAGATCGAGTTGTTGAGGGTTTGGTTGGAGATACTCAATTCAAGCTCCAACTACTCTCCGCCGGCACATTCATGGATATGCGAATAGATGAAGCTTGGGATTTCATTGAAAAGCAAGCTTTACACATGGAGAAGTACTCCCATCAAGGAACTAAAAATGGAGCAAGGAGAGTTAGCTTCCAAGACACATCATCAAAAGGAGCTCAACTCACCTCTCTTTGCAATGAAGTAAAAGCATTGAAGGAGCTTTTAGTAGCTCAAACAAAGAAGGAGCAAGATGGAGGATATCAAGGAAGAAACAACTATCAAGGGCCATGGAACAATAATTACAATAACAATAGAAACTCCAGCAACAACAATTGAAGATCTAATCAACAAAATTCCAATAACCCTTATTCTCATGCTAATAATGCTGTTAACGCCCTATCTTCTTCTTCTACTCCATTGATAAGCCAGGAGCCTGCATCGAGTTCATCCCAGCCAGAGAAGAAGGATGTTGTGCTGGAGGCAATATTGATAAAGCTTAACGCTATGGAGACATCGATGAATTCATTTTCGAAGGCACAAAAAACCTTAGAAGAACAATTCTTCAACAAGGCAAATGAAGCACCAAGAGATCTAGTGAAGCTCCCAACAAGGACAAAGAGCAACCCTAAAGGACAGATTATGGAAATTACAACACGCAGTGGATTGAAGACTGTAGATCCAGTACCTCGGTCAAGCCACGACCAGACGAACACTTCAGTTGAGGTGCCAACCGAGACGGAGCCCCAGAAAGCGAAAGATAAATCTGAAGTTTATGTTCCACCTCCTGCTTATAAACCACCACTTCCATTCTCTCATTCAAGGGAGAGTGCACATCTAGACAAGCATTTTGGTAAGTTTCTAGAGCTAATGAATAAACTACACATTAACATCTCTTTCCTTGATGCCATTCTAGGAATGCCCGCCTATGGGAAGTTTCTGAAAGAGATCTTATCAAGGAAGAGGAAGCTGGAAGATTTTGGGGAAGTAAGGATGACATCTAAGTCTTCGGAGCTCATTCAAATCATGAAGGAGAAGATGCCACCTAAATTTAGAGATCCTAGTTCATTTTGCATTCCTATTCAAGTTGGGGATGTAACTTATGATGCATTGTGTGATCTAGGAGCCAGCGTGAGCATTATTCCGCTGGAGCTATGTGAGAAAGTCGGAGTTGGAGAGCCCAAGCCGGTAAAGATGACGCTATACATGGCGGATCGCTCCATTACCCGTCCCATGGGTATTTTGGAAGACGTTCCCATCAAGTTAGGAAATTTCTACATACCTATATACTTTATTGTACTTGACATTCCCGCAAATTATCCCATTCCTATCATTCTCGGGAGGCCATTTATAGCAACTTCGGGTTGCAATGTGGATTGTAAGAACGCAAAGTTGAAATTCAACGTTGGCGGAGGTCAAGTGGAGTTTGCATTGCTTGTTGCAATGAAAGGAGAGCCGCTGGAACATGACATCTTCAACATCTATGACGAAGAAGAATCAAGAGAATCGGTGAACTCTATCCTTATTAACGATACTCTTGAAAGAGTTCTTAGTTTTAGTTTAATGGAGGAAGGTATAGATGTCTCTTGTGATGCAGATATACGGAGCCTAAAAGCATTGGAAGCAGATCTAGGAGCTATGATTGAGAAACTAATCCAGGAGAAGAAAAGCAATTTAGGTGGCAAGCTTTGTGCTCTAGCTCCACCGGTAGGTGGCAAGCTTTCCCAAACACGAGCCTAAAAGGAGACATCCCGATAGGAGTTTTGTAGGCTGTCCGATTTGCCCATAGGGCGTCATTTAGCCTTGCACTCCAATCCTTCCGTCCGGGAGAAACTGTCTTTTCAAGGATGGTCTTTATTTCCCGGTTGGATACCTCAGCTTGGCTGTTTGTTTGTGGATGATAAGCTGTTGATACTCGTTGGTGGACGTGGTACTTCTTAAGGAGAGCCGTGATTGTCTTGTTGCAGAAATGGGTACCACTATCACGGATTAAGGCTTTTGGAATTCCAAATCTTGCAAAGATATTTTCCTTAAGAAAAGCTGCAACCACTTTTGAATCATCAGTTTTGGTGGCCTTTGCTTCCACACACTATGAAACATAGTTCACCGCAAGCAAAATATATGTGTCCCCGAATGAAGTAGGAAACGGCCCCATGAAATAAATTCCCCAAACTTCAAATATTTCACAAAATATAAGAGAGGACGGGGAATTTCATGTCTCCTTGAAAGATTTCCGACCATTTGGCATCTATCACACACTTTGAAAAACGCAAAAGCGTCTCGAAAAATGTGTGGCTAAAAGAAACCGGCATCCAAAACTTTTGTTGCAGTTTTGTTTGCCACAAAGTGGCCCCTACATGCTTCGAAATGACAGAAGGTTAGGACAGATTGTACCTCATTGTCCGGAATGCAACGGCGAATTACTTGGTCACTGCAATGCTTCCAAAGGTAAAGATCGCGCCAAACGTAGTGTCGAGCTTCAGCCTTTACCTTCTCTCGTTGTGCCTTGGTGAAGTCTGGAGGATACTCTTTCCTCATAATGAAGTTCACAATGTCAGCAAAACAAGGTTGAAAAGACTGGAGCTTAAGACAAACCTCTGTCGACAATTCCACAGGGGCGCCTAGACTGAGCCGCAGGGGAGGCTGGCCACAGGGGCGGCTGGTGGGAGGCGCGGGGGCGGTCACACACCAGAGAGTTGTGTAAAATGTATCGTCTGGAAATCTTCCAGCTATCTCTCTTCCTTTTCCTGGATCCTCCTCTTCTTTCACTAGTCTGCTCAAATGATCGGCCACCAGGTTCTCAGCCCCATTCTTGTCCCGTATCTCTAGGTTAAACTCGCTTAGAAGGAGGACCATCGAATCAATCGTGGTTTTGCTTCCTTCTTCGCAATGAGGTACCTAAGAGCTGCATCGTCAATGAAGATAATTACCATTACCCCAAGTAGGTACTGCCTGAATTTTGCAAGGGCAAAAACCACAGCTAACATTTCCTTCTCGGTGGTAGAGTAATTCATTTGCGCTCCATTGAGTGTCATAGACGCATAATGGATCACATAGGAAGCCCGTCCGTCTTTCTGTCCTAAGACGGCTCCAACAGCGTAATCACTGGTGTCACACATGATTTCAAAAGGTTTCTCCCAATCCGGAGAACGGATGATTGGTGCGGTGGTAAGACATGCCTTAAAAGTGTCGAAAGCTTTCTTGCAATTCTCATCTACTATGAAGGTGACGTCTTTCTTGAGCAATTCACATAGGGGTGCCGAGATCTTTGAAAAATCTTTGATGGAACGTCGGTAGAAACCTCCATGACAAAGAAAAGATCGGATTTCCCGAACAGTAGTAGGATAAGGTAAATTTTGAATTACATCAACCACTGCCCTATTTACTTCTATCCCTTTTGAGGATATTACATGTCCTAGCACAATTCCTTGTTCGACCATGAAATGACATTTTTCCGAATTAAGAACCAAATTGGTTTCAACACGTTTTTCAAGAACACGTTTCAAATGTCCTAAACATGCGTCAAAACTGTCTCCATGGACGGTAAAATCATCCATGAAGACTTCAATGAAATTTTCTATGTATTCGGAGAAAATACTTATCATGCATCGTTGGAAGGTGTCGGGTGCGTTGCAAAGTCCAAATGGCATTTTGCGGTACGTAAAAGTGCCAAATGGGCAAGTGAACGTCGTCTTTTCTTGATCTTCTGGTGCGATGGCTATTTGGAAATAGCCCGAATATCTATCAAGGAAACAGTAGTTCTGATGACCTGCAAGACGTTCCAACATTTGGTCAATAAAAGGTAATGGGAAATGGTCTTTTCGCGTTACCTTGTTGAGCTTGCGGTAGTCAATGCAAACTCTCCATCCGGTTTGTGTTTTGCTCCGGACCATCTCTCCATGTTGATTTTCCACCATGGTGATGCCTCCTTTCTTTGGAACCACTTGGGTTGGACTAACCCAAGTGCTATCCAAGATAGGGAAGATCACATCTGCTTGGAGGAGCTTCAACACTTCCTTCTTGACCACATCCATCATTGGCGGATTCAACCTCCGTTGAGGTTGCCTAGCGGGTTTGGCTTCATCCTCAAGTAAGATCCTATGAATGCAAGTTGAAGGGCTTATCCCTTTGATGTCCGCAATGGTCCATCTAAGGGCCGTCTTGTGCTCTTTTAGCACTTTCACCAACTTGTCTTCTTCACCGGTAATCAACTTGTTGGAGATGATCACCGGAAAGGTATTGTGTTCTCCAAGGAAAACGTACTTGAGGTGTGACGGAAGGTCCATCAATTCTATTTCTGGTGCGTGCACTATAGACGGAACAAGCTTCTCGCTGAGGGTTAGTATAGTGGGCCCAATGGCCAAATTGGAGATAGGTAGCCTTTTATGCCCATCTAATTGTGCTAAGGCCTCTTTCATGCTGGATGTTAATACATAATCTACTTTAAACCCATCAATATCATACTCAATTACGTTTTTCAATTAATCAACATCAGAGTTATCAAAAACATGTTGCACAAAAGGTTCAATAATGTCAATAGCACATACAGAATGATCATCACTAGGAAATCTCATTGCATCATAGATGTCAAATTCCACTACTTCACCATCAAACTCCATGTTCAATTTGCCACTAACATAATCAATATTAGTCCTAACAGTTTTCAAAAATGGCCTACCTAACATAATGGACGCAGCATGTGAATCATTTTCCATATCCATTACAAAGAAATCAGCAGGAAATATTAGGTTGTCTACCATTACTAATACATCTTCAGTTATCCCTTTCGTGTACACATTAGATCTATCAGCAAGTTGTACTACAATCCTAGTTTCCATTAATGGCCCAAGGCCAAGTGATTTGTAAATCAAATATTGTAAAACATTGATAGAAACACCAAGATCAAGCATTGCTTTGTCAAAGCGGGTTTCCCATATAACACAAGGAATGCTTACCATGCCCGGATCGCTGCACTTCTTGGGCATTCTCCGTTGGAAAACAGCCGACACATGCTCACTTACTTGTACTTTTTTTTTCCTCTTCAACTTTTGGTTTCTCTTGATAGTGCAAAGTTCCTTCAAGAAACGAGCATACTTAGGAATACTTTTCACCAACTTAAGGAGGGGAATGTTTACCTCGCATTTGGAAAAAAGTTTCAAAGAGGTCTTTGTCCTCAATGATTCTTCTCTCCTTCAGGGCCTCAGGAAAAGGACCTGGTGGTTTCTCAGAGTACAGTGGCGGAAAGTTAGGCCGGATGTAAGAATCCTTCTTAGCAGAACCTTCTGTCGTGTTTTCTGCAGGGGCGTAAGCTTGTATGCGCAGAGGCGGCTCAGGGGTTTTCACCGCAGGGACGGGGACATCCAGCTGCAGGGGCGGTGTCTGCTCGGTGCTGGGCGCAGTTGCAGCCGCAGGGGCGGCTGTGGGTGCGGTAAAATCGACAAAAGGTTTGTTTTGTGATTCTTTTGTTGGTTTTTGTTGTATCTACTTTCCACTCCTTAATGTTAGGGCACTAACATTCTCCTTGGGGCTTATAAACGTTTGGGAAGGAAGTCCTCCGGAAAATCTAGATTTGGTCCTTCAAATGGCTTCCGCCTTTGCCTAGCCTGTTTTTCAAGGTTCTTGATGCTGGATTCTGTTGTTTGGACATGAGTAGTAAAGTGTTTAGTCAAAACCTGCAACATATCTTCAGTTGTTTGATACTTACCTTGTCGAGGCTGCTGTTGTTGGTTTTGGTGATCCCTCAAACAAAAGTTCTATTGGTCACGCCAGTTCGAAATGAAGTTTTGTGCATAGGGATCGTTCCTAGGCTTTTGCTGCTGTGGCTGTCCATAGCCCATTGTGTTCACCTCAACATCATTATCCTGGACTTGTGGGCACATATCCGTTGGAAGATATGGGTCAGCACACACTCCACAAGCTTTGAGCTGCTGTGGGGTTCCCAGAAGTGTTAGTCTCTTCACCATTTCCTTCAGCTCCGCGAGCTCAGTAGAGATCTCACTCTTCCCGGTATTCACATCATGAACTCCTTTCTTGGACGGGGTCCTTCCAAAGTTCCGGGTTCCTTGCGCTAGTTCCTGTATCTTTTTCAAAGCAAGGTCAGGAGTAGAGTTAAGAATATTACCTCCGCAAGCCGCATCGACGATCCTCCTTTCATTATCGAGCAAGCCATTGTACAAGTACAATACTTGATCTTGAGTTCAATATCCGTGGAAAGGACAGCTGGATCGGAGGCGTGCAAACCTTTCGAAGTACTCATAAAGAGTCTCGTCTGCCTCTTGCTCGATGTTGCTTATAGCTTTCTTCAAGCTATTGGCTTTCTTGGCTGGGAAGTATTTCTCCAAAAACGCCTTGTGAAGGTTCTCCCAAGTGTCGATGCTCCCGGATGGAAGGTGGTAATACCAATCATCCGCTGAATCTTTGAGTGTGAAGCCGAATGCCCTCATCTTGATTTGTTCTTCGGTAATGTTGGCCAGCTTAATGCTCATACACACGGTATAGAACTTCCCAAGTTGTTTGATGGGGTCTTCACCACTTAGCCCATGGAAGGATGGAAGCAAGTGGATGAGGCCCGGCTTGAGCTCAAAGTTGATTCCTTCCCCTAATGCCGGTATGGTAACCGCAATAGGGTTTTGAACCAAAGTGGGCTAAGTAAGTTGATAAAGAGTACGATCAGCCATTTCTTGTTGGAGTTGTTGTTGTCTTCGTTACCGGATGTGCGTCCTCTCAATTTCTGGATCAAAAGAAGCAAAGCCGGAGTTAGTAGCACGGGTTTGAACCATAAAAAATGGTTCAAACCAATAATCAATAATAACAATAGAATAAAAACACTAAACTCCCCAGCAACGGAGCCAAAATTTGACTGAAGGTATTTCTATGGTCGTCTATACCCTATCAAAAAAATAATCCTGACTTAGCACTAAAACAAGTATAGTGTTTAAGCAAGGGTCGAACCCAAGAGAGTTAAGGTATTTTTATTAAATGCGATTATTGATTATAAAAACAAGTAACAAGGGGGGGGGGGGGG
>BSUD01000003.1:50017644-50028799 GCA_033239045.1 Fagopyrum esculentum
TTGGTTGAATTGATGCACACAAAAACTTATGAAAACGAATAACGCAGCAAGTAAGACAATAATGGATGAATCTACACTAGGTTGATTCTTAGCATGCAATTGCTACTTTGGTGAGTTCCTTTTACAAGTTTTCAAGTAATCTCCCGTCTCGATCATATATATGTGTTGAGCCAACCGACATCAACACAACCTAACAGGTTAGTGTTCCGTAAACCTACAAGAACAATTAACAAGTTAGCTTTCAAATAAAGACTAAGGGATATAAAGAATGGATTAAAACCGTTAACCTTATCTTTTTATTTGTGTTCCTTTCTTTAAGTAATTACAACCCGTTATTACTTAAAGTTTACTACTAGATTGAAGACCCGAACACGGAACCTATTAATCCTAGTTCTTTGCATGCACTTTCAAACCTAAGGTGATCAATCTCAAGTAATAGTAAAACATGCAATTAGACAATGGAGATCAAGGAAACAAAAAGCATTATTGAATGAAAACTTATATTAAAGAAAACTTACAACCAAAGTAACTGATAACATGAATTATAGTCTATATTTTGGGACCTGTTTAGACGTTTTATCTTCAATAATCTGCATGTTTGATTGTATAATATGTGATTATATCGTCGTTTCATAAACCTTTGCAGGAATCGAGGTCTACACCAAGTTTCATTGTAATCGTAGGTAAAATGGCACGTTTTGGACTAAAATGGAGCTAAGGAGCAAAGGAGTCATTGGAGCTACATTCAGGAGCTTAAAGAGGAGCTCTGGAAGCAAGGAATTAACAAAGAAGATTTACTTTGGACCAGATTTGAGATTTCACCTTCAGCTGAGAGTCACCTCGGTTGACCACAGAGTCACCTCGACCGAGGTGATCTTGAGGAGTGCCCCGACTGAGGCGAATATCCTGACGCGGCGAGATATATTTTATTTGGTTGAGATCTTTTATTTTTGGAAAGAGAGATCTTATATTTTTAAGCTGGATTTCTTGAAGGAAGATCATATATTTGGGAGATCTATTTTTGAGATATGAATATAGTTTATTAGGAAATTATCTTTTTAAGATATTTTATCTTTGGAAGATAATTCTCCTATATAAAGAGTTGAATTTTCCACAAGTTCAACCATGCTTAGAGACTGAGAGCATCCAACAATTAAGGGATTTTTCCGGAGATTTGAAGGAAGGAAGAAAGATTGAAGATCAATCAAGGAAGGATTGATAGTTCGGATATAGCTTTTGAGGGGATTTGTAAGACTTTCTTAGATTCCCTTTTGTTTGATTGTCTTGTTGGGTTTGTAATCCAAGGAACCCTTATTTGTTTGATATTTGATTCAGTTATTGAAGCCTTGTTCTTAAGGTTTTTGTGTTCAAATATTCATTCTCTTCCCATATATTTGATTATTGATTTCATGATGATGAGTAAATAATTTCCTTGTGCGATAATAGGGTGATTGGCTGAAGGTTGTGGGAAAAACAATGATAGAATAATCTTTAATCCCAGTAGGATCCTGAAAGCTCGAGTCTTTACCATTAAACCTAGAACATCTTTTTCAGTCGATGAACATCTCGGCCGGGGTGGAACTTGACTGACCGAGGTGACCTTTTCTGATCCGAAACTGAGAGTTAAGTGTTGGAGTTTGCCAAATCCTATTCTTATTACACCTTTCTTGGTTCAATGCAAGCCTAGGATGAGACTTACCCGGTAATTCCTTTCTTTGTTTACCCATGATCATAAGTGTAGGTAATAAAGGTTTATCCTTTATTGGGGTTCGAGTGTGCCTTCATCCCTTCTTTGTGAGTTAGGCTGAGACTTACCCGGTAAAGGTTGATTCTATTCCCTTAGTTTCTGTGTTGGTTTGAGATTATAATTCCTTTCCTTAGTACCTTGAGACTAACCCGGTGATAGGTTCTTTGGCTTGGGATTGTGAGTAGTTTGACTTACCCGGTGATCTATTCCACTTTAGTGACACCTTCCCTTTGCAAAATCTTAACTTTGTCCGCTTATCTTGAGATCTTGAGTTGGAACCATAATTGGATGCTTTAATCCTTAGAATTAGCATAATCCCCTTAATTGTCCTTATTATCATCTTTGATTTTTTTAATCGCTTTTGTGGTTAGTTGCAATATTGACAACCTGTACTTGCTTTGTTTCACCTAAGTCCCTGAGATCGACACCCCGGAATTCTTGCTTTTTACTATAATTGACCCGTACATGTTCGCTCCAAACGGTGTGTGCAAGCTTTAAATTTATAACCCTAGACTTAAGCTTAAAACAAGGATGCGAACCCGCAGTGTACGGGTCAATCGTAGTAAAAGCAAGAAAATTCCAGGGGTCGATCACAGGGACTTAGTGAAACAAAGTCCAATACGGTATGCTAGTGTTGATGCTAACCACAAGAGCAAGTATACAATCAAAGATGAATAAGATGTCAAATAAAGCAAACATGCAATTCTAGGGATTAAAGCATCTAGTTGTGGTTCCAACTCAAGATCTATAGATAAGCGGACAAAGCTGAGGTTTTTGCATGGGGAAGGTGTTTCTAAAGTGGAGTAGATCACCGGGTAAGTCTCACTACACACTAATCCCAAACCGTAACTCCTATTACCGGGTAAGTCTCAAGGAATCAAGATAAAGAACTATAACCTCAAACTAACACACCATCTAAGGGAATAGAATCAACCTTTACCGGGTAAGTCTCAGGCTAACTCACAAAGATGGGATGGAAGCACACTCAAACCCCAATAAAGGACAAGCCTTTATTACCTACACTTATGATCGTTGGTATACAAACTAAGGAATTACCGGGTAAGTCTCATCCTAAGCTTGCTTTGAACCAGAAAGGTATAATAAGAATAGGATTTGGCAAACTCTAACACATTAACTCTCAGTTAAGGATCGGATAAGCCACCTCGGTCAGCCAGTTTCCACCCCGGCCGAGATGTTCATCGACTGAACGAGATGCTTAGGGTTAGGGTTAAAGACTCGAACTTTCAGGATCCTACTGTGATTAAGATCATTCTATCATTGTTTTTCCCACAACCTTCAGCCAATCACCCTAGAATCACACAAGGAAATTAGCCACTCATCATCATAATGAAAGTATTAAATATATGGGAAGAAGGTGAATATTTGAACAAAGAAGAATTTAATGAAAACACTTCAATAACTGAATCAAATATCACACAAAATCGTTCCTTGGATAATAATCCAACAAGACAAGACAACAAGGAAAAGAATTGAAGACAATCTTACAAAACCCTCCAAAAAGCTATAAAGCTATAGTCTTCAATCTTCCTTCAACCTTCAAAAAGGTTCTTCGAATCTCCCAAATTGGAGTAGGATGCGGCTGCTGCGTATTCTTCGCTGTAATCGAGACCGTATGCGGTGTATGCAGCCTCTAAGCATGATCGGATTTGTGGAAAATCCAATCCTTTTTATAGGAAAAATAAACCTCCAAAGATAATAAATCTTAAGAAGATATATTCCCATAAAAATAGGTAAAATATATGATTCTGCATATCTCCTTCCTTCTAGAAGCTCAGCCCAAAAATATAAGATCACTTTCCAATTTTAAAAGATCTCAGCCAAGAATAAAATATTCTCGCCGCGTCCTAGGTGTTCGCCTCGGTCGAGTCGGTGTCTCTGGATCGCCTCGGTCGAGATGAATCTCAGGGCAACCGAGGTGATCATAACTGAGTGTAGAATCTCTCAAAAACTGGTCCAAAGTAAATCTTTAATCATGGCTATGCTTCCTGAATGTAGCTCCAAATGACTCTTGACTCCTTTTGCTCCTTTTTGATGCAATACGTACCATATTACCTGCAATTACAACGAAACTAGGTGTAGACCTCGATTCTCGCAAAGGTAGATGAAATGGTAGTAAAATCACATAATGTACATACAAACATGCAGATTATGAAAGATAAAACGTCCAAACAAACCCCAAAATATAGACTATAATTCATGCTATCAAAATACCCCATACTTAGCCCTTGCTTGTCCCTAAGCAAGTTCCTCATATAGAAATCAAGATAGAATGGATTATAAGTCAAGAAAATCAATGAAAAGTCTTTCAAAAACATTTTTATGGTGTGCAACTATCATAGATCACTCTAAGAGAGTACTTCATGGAATTTAAAAACTCAATATGATCAAAACATTTTATAAATATAGGAAAGTTGTTCATCTTTGCATAAAATCATAGAATGCATAATAAATCATAATTATCAAAATTAATCATGTATAATCCGATTTAAACCGCTAAGTCAATCAACAAGCTCAAGGTCTCAAGGGCTTCCCAAAAGAAAAGGTCAAGAAACGTGTAGGGTAGGGATGAATGTAAGGTAATGTGGTGCTAGAATCCGGGAAAAGGATGAACTTCACTTTCACTTTGACTTGCAACATCTTCCACCAATAAGCTTTGCTTATTTCACACTTTTTCTTTTTACTTTACTTTTTGGGATGCATGGACAGAGGTGCACAATAACCGAAGCCTAGGAAATCCGCAATCATCAATTTCTCGAGATGCGTCAAACCCTTGATGCACATACCATGACCCGTTAGGAATATCGCTCAATCCGACTTTGGCAAGACACAAACACCCGGCTATGTGAATGGTGCCGAGTTACTCATCTTCATGATTGACTTCCCCAAACCTATTATTGCTTTCTAACACTTTCACTTTCAGCCACTTCTCAACTTTTGACTTGCTTTCACCACTTCGCTTGCTTCCAAATTCCCGGATAGGTAAAGGGAGGCAATATGTATATGAGGGGCTAAGCATGATCAAGAAGAAGAAGAAGAAGAAGAATGAATTGCCTTGGTCTTTCCAAGAAGAACGTGAGAGAACTTATGCTGCGGTGTCAACCTTCAAATTCAACATAATTTGGATAAAAATAAAGTATTAAACATGCCAATAATTTCAAACAAAGCATTTAGCAACTTAAACATATCATAAAACATTTCAAGCATATAAAGAATTTAAAACCAGTCAGTAAACAAGATCTTCACTGAGATCATATCCAGATAAGTAACACAAAAATCGTTTTCGAAAACTCTCAGTTAACCCACCTCGGTCGAGATGTTCTTGGTTCAACCGAGGTGAAACACCTCGTTTTGCCAGAACTGTCCCGGTCGAGGTCAAAAAAATTTTTTAAAAACAACATTTTTTTTTCGGTTTCGACGTTTTTCTCAATCAAATAACCTGTAAGTATGCATGCAATCTCAGATAAACATATAAATGCAGATAAAGCATGAATATGAAAATATCCGGTAAATAATACATCAAAGGTCAAATAATACATCAACTACCCCATACTTGAGACACACTGTCCCAGTGGGTGTAAATAATTCTAAGGACAGGATACTCACCGAACATAGCTAAACTGCATGAAGAAGTAAGAAACAGCTCCTAGATAAGACCATCTCGGTTGGCGAAGCACATCTCGGTCGAGGTGTTCTGACAGTACCCGAGATGTATCTCAGTAAAGCTCGTCTCCTCAACTTCTCGAAATTTTGTTCTTCCAGTGTAGCTCTTGAACTGTGATCCTTCCTTTTGGAATACCTGGTTGTTGTCTAGAGGAAAACAAAAACAAAGCAACTATCTAAACTAAACTAGAAGAGGGAGAAGAAAGCAATACCTTGGGTTGCCTCCCAAGAAGCGCTTGGTTTAAGGTCGCTAGCTGGACCCTTCTCCATAGAATTACTCAATGTACCTTGAACACCATGGAGTGCTCATCACATCCATCATAAAAAAATTTCAAAAAGGTTCCGGTTCCTAATTTCACTGGCAAATGGTAAGATCCCCCACGTACAAGCTTGTACGGTTTGATTCTCACCGGAATCCTTCTAGCCTTCCTGCACTTCAATGGGACATAATCTAGCCTTACGTCCCATCCTTTCCTTGATCGAGAAAACAACTTCTCGAGATTCCTAGTAGCTTCCCCATCTTTAGCATGGGGATGGTACAAGGTCCTTAGCATGCGAGGGACCCCATACTTGAACAAGAGACACTTCATCGCCTCAACGGTGTAGTGCTTGCCAACTCCACTCCTCATGATCCGAGGAGCTTCCTCTTCCAATAATTTCAAGGAAGACTTCATCTTAATCTTTGGAGGTTCTTTCGGAAGAGACCTCCAACTCTCCGGTGCTTTCCTGAAAAATTCAGAAATTTTAATAGGGAATTCGAATGGAGTAAGAGAACTTACCTTGTAAAGTTCTCCAAAGCTCGGATCAGGTTTCATGTTAGGTTGATAACCAACACATGAAATCTCTCTCAACTCAGTTGATCTTTCTTCCACCTTGGTCACAATCTCAGTAATTTGACCAAGGTTCTCTGCATCTTCTGCTTCTAGTTTTGCAGATTCTTCCATCTCGGCTGAGATCTCTTCCACTTCGACCGAGGTCTCAACAGTCAGATCGAGACCTTCCATATCCTCCTCTTCCTCAAAAGTTTCAGGAGAAATTTTTGGTTCGACTGGGAGAATGCTTGGAACGTGCAACACTTCCTTATGCTCCTCTTGCGGCCTAGCATAGGATAGGGTGCTTTCCTTGAGTTCCGCCACCCTCTTCATTATCTTTTCCAATCGTGATTCGAGAGAATCTTCAAGAGGCTGCTCATAAGTGGTTCTAGGGATATTCTTCTCATCCCATATCGCAAGTTCACGCTGAATGGTCTCTTCTCTTTCCCATTCATTGTTGAACCAATAGAAGGAGTACTTCTCCTCCAAGTACTCATAATGGTCCGCCCTAGCACTTTGTCTTGCTATCCAGGCCGGATCAAACGTAGCCATCAGAAATCCTGAAAACTACAAAACTCATAGAAAGAGTAGTAAGTAGCAACAAGGGCAAGCGCCCCGAAAGCAAACCGCAACCGGCTCGGTCTAGACCAAGTCCCCGGCAACGGCGCCAAAAACTTGTTCGCTCCAAACGGTGTGTGCAAGCTTTAAATTTATAACCCTAGACTTAAGCTTAAAACAAGGATGCGAACCCGCAGTGTACGGGTCAATCGTAGTAAAAGCAAGAAAATTCCAGGGGTCGATCACAGGGACTTAGTGAAACAAAGTCCAGTACGGTATGCTAGTGTTGATGCTAACCACAAGAGCAAGTATACAATCAAAGATGAATAAGATGTCAAATAAAGCAAACATGCAATTCTAGGGATTAAAGCATCTAGTTGTGGTTCCAACTCAAGATCTATAGATAAGCGGACAAAGCTGAGGTTTTTGCATGGGGAAGGTGTTTCTAAAGTGGAGTAGATCACCGGGTAAGTCTCACTACACACTAATCCCAAACCGTAACTCCTATTACCCGGTAAGTCTCAAGGAATTAAGATAAAGAACTATAACCTCAAACTAACACACCATCTAAGGGAATAGAATCAACCTTTACCGGGTAAGTCTCAGGCTAACTCACAAAGATGGGATGGAAGCACACTCAAACCCCAATAAAGGACAAGCCTTTATTACCTACACTTATGATCGTTGGTATACAAACTAAGGAATTACCGGGTAAGTCTCATCCTAAGCTTGCTTTGAACCAGAAAGGTATAATAAGAATAGGATTTGGCAAACTCTAACACATTAACTCTCAGTTAAGGATCGGATAAGCCACCTCGGTCAGCCAGTTTCCACCCCAGCCGAGATGTTCATCGACTGAACGAGATGCTTAGGGTTAAGGTTAAAGACTCGAACTTTCAGGATCCTACTGTGATTAAGATCATTCTATCATTGTTTTTCCCACAACCTTCAGCCAATCACCCTAGAATCACACAAGGAAATTAGCCACTCATCATCATAATGAAAGTATTAAATATATGGGAAGAAGGTGAATATTTGAACAAAGAAGAATTTAATGAAAACACTTCAATAACTGAATCAAATATCACACAAAATCGTTCCTTGGATAATAATCCAACAAGACAAGACAACAAGGAAAAGAATTGAAGACAATCTTACAAAACCCTCCAAAAAGCTATAAAGCTATAGTCTTCAATCTTCCTTCAACCTTCAAAAAGGTTCTTCGAATCTCCCAAATTGGAGTAGGATGCGGCTGCTGCGTATTCTTCGCTGTAATCGAGACCGTATGCGGTGTATGCAGCCTCTAAGCATGATCGGATTTGTGGAAAATCCAATCCTTTTTATAGGAAAAATAAACCTCCAAAGATAATAAATCTTAAGAAGATATATTCCCATAAAAATAGGTAAAATATATGATTCTGCATATCTCCTTCCTTCTAGAAGCTCAGCCCAAAAATATAAGATCACTTTCCAATTTTAAAAGATCTCAGCCAAGAATAAAATATTCTCGCCGCGTCCTAGGTGTTCGCCTCGGTCGAGTCGGTGTCTCTGGATCGCCTCGGTCGAGATGAATCTCAGGGCAACCGAGGTGATCATAACTGAGTGTAGAATCTCTCAAAAACTGGTCCAAAGTAAATCTTTAATCATGGCTATGCTTCCTGAATGTAGCTCCAAATGACTCTTGACTCCTTTTGCTCCTTTTTGATGCAATACGTACCATATTACCTGCAATTACAACGAAACTAGGTGTAGACCTCGATTCTCGCAAAGGTAGATGAAATGGTAGTAAAATCACATAATGTACATACAAACATGCAGATTATGAAAGATAAAACGTCCAAACAAACCCCAAAATATAGACTATAATTCATGCTATCAAAATACCCCATACTTAGCCCTTGCTTGTCCCTAAGCAAGTTCCTCATATAGAAATCAAGATAGAATGGATTATAAGTCAAGAAAATCAATGAAAAGTCTTTCAAAAACATTTTTATGGTGTGCAACTATCATAGATCACTCTAAGAGAGTACTTCATGGAATTTAAAAACTCAATATGATCAAAACATTTTATAAATATAGGAAAGTTGTTCATCTTTGCATAAAATCATAGAATGCATAATAAATCATAATTATCAAAATTAATCATGTATAATCCGATTTAAACCGCTAAGTCAATCAACAAGCTCAAGGTCTCAAGGGCTTCCCAAAAGAAAAGGTCAAGAAACGTGTAGGGTAGGGATGAATGTAAGGTAATGTGGTGCTAGAATCCGGGAAAAGGATGAACTTCACTTTCACTTTGACTTGCAACATCTTCCACCAATAAGCTTTGCTTATTTCACACTTTTTCTTTTTACTTTACTTTTTGGGATGCATGGACAGAGGTGCACAATAACCGAAGCCTAGGAAATCCGCAATCATCAATTTCTCGAGATGCGTCAAACCCTTGATGCACATACCATGACCCGTTAGGAATATCGCTCAATCCGACTTTGGCAAGACACAAACACCCGGCTATGTGAATGGTGCCGAGTTACTCACCTTCATGATTGACTTCCCCAAACCTATTATTGCTTTCTAACACTTTCACTTTCAGCCACTTCTCAACTTTTGACTTGCTTTCACCACTTCGCTTGCTTCCAAATTCCCGGATAGGTAAAGGGAGGCAATATGTATATGAGGGGCTAAGCATGATCAAGAAGAAGAAGAAGAAGAAGAATGAATTGCCTTGGTCTTTCCAAGAAGAACGTGAGAGAACTTATGCTGCGGTGTCAACCTTCAAATTCAACATAATTTGGATAAAAATAAAGTATTAAACATGCCAATAATTTCAAACAAAGCATTTAGCAACTTAAACATATCATAAAACATTTCAAGCATATAAAGAATTTAAATCCAGTCGGTAAACAAAATCTTCACCGAGATCATATCCAGATAAGTAACACAAAAATCGTTTTCGAAAACTCTCAGTTAACCCACCTCGGTCGAGATGTTCTTGGTTCAACCGAGGTGAAACACCTCGTTTTGCCAGAACTGTCCCGGTCGAGGTCAAAAAATTTTTTTTTTTAAAACCATTTTTTTTTCGGTTTCGACGTTTTTCTCAATCAAATAACCTGTAAGTATGCATGCAATCTCAGATAAACATATAAATGCAGAATGAAGCATAAATATGAAAATATCCGATACATCATAAGTCGAATAATACATCATAAGTCAAATAAGTCAGATAATACATCAACTACCCCATACTTGAGACACACTGTCCCAGTGGGTGTAAATAAAGTCTGAAAGAAAGGAGGACTCACCGGATAAAGAGCCGAACTGCATAAAAATAAAATAAATAAAATCCTGCAGCTCCTCAGAAGTCCTGATCCGGTGGTGGTGGTGGCATGTAGGGGTACAAAGTAGGGTCATAGGGATAAAATACCCCATACTTAGCCCTTGCTTGTCCCTAAGCAAGTTCCTCATATAGAAATTAAGATAGAATGGATTATAAGTCAAGAAAATCAATGAGAAGTCCTTCAAAAATATTTTTATGGTGTGCAACTATCATAGATCACTCTAAGAGAGTACTTCCTGGAAATTAAAAAACTCAATATGATCAAAACATTTTATAAATATAGGAAAGTTGTTCATCTTTGCATAAAATCATAGAATGCATAATAAATCATAATTATCAAAATTAATCATGTATAATCCGATTTAAACCGCTAAGTCAATCAACAAGCTCAAGGTCTCAAGGGCTTCCCAAAAGAAAGGTCAAGAAACGTGTAGGGTAGGGATGCATGTAAGGTAATGTGGTGCTAGAATCCGGGAAAAGGATGAACTTCACTTTCACTTTGACTTGCAACATCTTCCACCAATAAGCTTTGCTTATTTCACACTTTTTTCTTTTTACTTTACTTTTTGGGATGCATGGACAGAGGTGCACAATAACCGAAGCCTAGGAAATCCGCAATCATCAATTTCTCGAGATGCGTCAAACCCTTGATGCACATACCATGACCCGTTAGGAATATCGCTCAATCCGACTTTGGCAAGACACAAACACCCGGCTATGTGAATGGTGCCGAGTTACTCATCTTCATGATTGACTTCCCCAAACCTATTATTGCTTTCTAATACTTTCACTTTCAGCCACTTCTCAACTTTTGACTTGCTTTCACCACTTCGCTTGCTTCCAAATTCCCGGATAGGTAAAGGGAGGCAATATGTATATGAGGGGCTAAGCATGATCAAGAAGAAGAAGAAGAAGAAGAATGAATTGCCTTGGTCTTTCCAAGAAGAACGTGAGAGAACTTATGCTGCGGTGTCAACCTTCAAATTCAACATAATTTGGATAAAAATAAAGTATTAAACA
>BSUD01000003.1:50028809-50083662 GCA_033239045.1 Fagopyrum esculentum
CTCAAGGAATTAAGATAAAGAACTATTGCCTCAAACTAACACACCATCTAAGGGAATAGAATCAACCTTTACCGGGTAAGTCTCAGGCTAACTCACAAAGATGGGATGGAAGCACACTCAAACCCCAATAAAGGACAAGCCTTTATTACCTACACTTATGATCGTTGGTATACAAACTAAGGAATTACCGGGTAAGTCTCATCCTAAGCTTGCTTTGAACCAGAAAGGTATAATAAGAATAGGATTTGGCAAACTCTAACACATTAACTCTCAGTTAAGGATCGGATAAGCCACCTCGGTCAGCCAGTTTCCACCCCGGCCGAGATGTTCATCGACTGAACGAGATGCTTAGGGTTAAGGTTAAAGACTCGAACTTTCAGGATCCTACTGGATTAAGATTATTCTATCATTGTTTTTCCCACAACCTTCAGCCAATCACCCTAGAATCACACAAGGAAATTAGCCACTCATCATCATAATGAAAGTATTAAATAAATGGGAAGAAGGTGAATATTTGAACAAAGAAGAATTTAATGAAAACACTTCAATAACTGAATCAAATATCACACAAAAATCGTTCCTTGGATAATAATCCAACAAGACAAGACAATCAAGGAAAGGAATTGAAGACAATCTTACAAAACCCTCCAAAAAGCTATAAAAAGCTAATCTTCAACTTTCCTTCAACCTTCAAAAAGGTTCTTCGAATCTCCCAAATTGGAGTAGGATGCGGCTGCTGCGTATTCTTTGCTGTAATCGAGATCGTATGCGGTGTATGCAGCCTCTAAGCATCTAAGCATCTAAGCATCTAAGCATGATCGGATTTGTGGAAAATCCAATCCTTTTTATAGGAAAATAAACCTCCAAAGATAATAAATCTTAAGAAGATATATTCCCATAAAAATAGGTAAAATATATGATTCTGCATATCTCCTTCCTTCTAGAAGCTCAGCCCAAAAATATAAGATCACTTTCCAATTTTAAAAGATCTCAGCCAAGAATAAAATATTCTCGCCGCGTCCTAGGTGTTCGCCTCGGTCGAGTCGGCGTCTCTGGATCGCCTCGGTCGAGATGAATCTCTGGGCAACCGAGGTGATCATAACTGAGTGTAGAATCTCTCAAAACTGGTCCAAAGTAAATCTTTAATCCATGGTTGTGCTTCCTGAATGTAGCTCCAAATGACTCTTGACTCCTTTTGCTCCTTTTTGATGCAAAACGTACCATATTACCTGCAATTACAACGAAACTAGGTGTAGACCTCGATTCTCGCAAAGGTAGATGAAATGGTAGTAAAATCACATAATGTACATACAAACATGCAGATTATGAAAGATAAAACGTCCAAACAAACCCCAAAATATAGACTATAATTCATGCTATCAAAATACCCCATACTTAGCCCTTGCTTGTCCCTAAGCAAGTTCCTCATATAGAAATCAAGATAGAATGGATTATAAGTCATGAAAATCAATGAAAAGTCTTTCAAAAACATTTTATGGTGTGCAACTATCATAGATCACTCTAAGAGAGTACTTCCTGGAAATTAAAAACTCAATATGATCAAAACATTTTATAAATATAGGAAAGTTGTTCATCTTTGCATAAAATCATAGAATGCATAATAAATCATAATTATCAAAATTAATCATGTATAATCCGATTTAAACCGCTAAGTCTATCAACAAGCTCAAGGTCTCAAGGGCTTCCCAAAAGAAAAGGTCAAGAAACGTGTAGGGTAGGGATGAACGTAAGGTAATGTGGTGCTAGAATCCGGGAAAAGGATGAACTTCACTTTCACTTTGACTTGCAACATCTTCCACCAATAAGCTTTGCTTATTTCACACTTTTTTCTCTTTTACTTTACTTTTTGGGATGCATGGACAGAGGTGCACAATAACCGAAGCCTAGGAAATCCGCAATCATCAATTTCTCGAGATGCGTCAAACCCTTGATGCACATACCATGACCCGTTAGGAATATCGCTCAATCCGACTTTGGCAAGACACAAACACCCGGCTATGTGAATGGTGCCGAGTTACTCATCTTCATGATTGACTTCCCCAAACCTATTATTGCTTTCTAACACTTTCACTTTCAGCCACTTCTCAACTTTTGACTTGCTTTCACCACTTCGCTTGCTTCCAAATTCCCGGATAGGTAAAGGGAGGCAATATGTATATGAGGGGCTAAGCATGATCAAGAAGAAGAAGAAGAAGAAGAATGAATTGCCTTGGTCTTTCCAAGAAGAACGTGAGAGAACTTATGCTGCGGTGTCAACCTTCAAATTCAACATAATTTGGATAAAAATAAAGTATTAAACATGCCAATAATTTCAAACAAAGCATTTAGCAACTTAAACATATCATAAAACATTTCAAGCATATAAAGAATTTAAAACCAGTCAGTAAACAAGATCTTCACTGAGATCATATCCAGATAAGTAACACAAAAATCGTTTTCGAAAACTCTCAGTTAACCCACCTCGGTCGAGATGTTCTTGGTTCAACCGAGGTGAAACACCTCGTTTTGCCAGAACTGTCCCGGTCGAGGTCAAAAAAATTTTTTAAAAAAAACATTTTTTTTCGGTTTCGACGTTTTTCTCAATCAAATAACCTGTAAGTATGCATGCAATCTCAGATAAACATATAAATGCAGATAAAGCATGAATATGAAAATATCCGGTAAATAATACATCAAAGGTCAAATAATACATCAACTACCCCATACTTGAGACACACTGTCCCAGTGGGTGTAAATAAAGTCTGAAAGAAAGGAGGACTCACCGGATAAAGAGCCGAACTGCATAAAAATAAAATAAATAAAATCCTGCAGCTCCTCAGAAGTCCTGATCCGGTGGTGGTGGTGGCATGTACGGGTACAAAGTAGGGTCATAGGGATAGCCCATGACATGCTGGAACTGTAGCTGAGCCATCATGTGCTGATGATGCTGTCGCTCCTGCATCTCCCGGATATCCAAAGAAAGTGCAGCATAAGTGTCGATAACCTGATCTGTCAGGTCATCAATCCGGCGGTGTGCTGCTCTGTCCCTAACCCTCTGCCTCCTGCGCCTAGCGGGCCTAGCTGGAGAAGTCTCAGCCGGCGCTGGCTCAGTGTCCTCCTCGTCCTCATCAAGATCAATAATGGGAGGCGCGCTCGTCCCAGCAGTGTCTGTCCCTGTGTCCATCGGGACGCCGCCTCCTCTCTCATCAACCGTCTCGTCGTCATCTTCCTCATCAGCCTCCTCAGCCTCCTCAGTAGCTGCAGCTGCTCCCTCTCTGTAGTCCTCCATCAGCGGGGCCCATGCTGTCTGCCAAAAATGTGGGTCGAAGACCGAAAACTGTGCAGACCATCTGATGCCCTGCGGCGCTGTCCGCTCCCAAGGCATGGCAACATACGGAGTAGTCAACCCACGAGGAACAAGAATCCGCCTCGTGATCATCTCCTGCAGACCCAGCGGCTTCGGAGCCGCCGCCAATGTGCAGATACTGAGATCCATCCCGTGGTAGGAGGCGATGTGGGTGACTAGACCTCCACAGCAAATATCACCCTTCCCTTTGGCCTTGATCCTGTGCAGATCCTCTGCCAGGAGCAAGCCAAAGTCCGGGTATCCTCCCGTGACCATGCAGTACAGCGAAAATAACTCCCCCTGTCTGATCTTCTGGGGCGTCTCAGTACGCGCCAGAAGCATCTCGCTGAATATCCGGTGGGCGAGTCTGAAAGATAAATGGTAAATAAGCTTCGCCCTGGAATCACCAGGGCGCCACCTGTCTGCATGACTCGTAATGTGGGCAATCTGACCCCAGAACTCTCTAGCTACAGCTCGGGTCGGGAAATCTACAGCGGTGGGGGTAGGGAAGCCAAAAATATCTCTCCAGTGGGCAAGAGGTACTATGTAGTTCCGGTTCATCAACCGGTACTTCACAGCCCCCTCTGTGGGGAGGTAAGTGAAGGAACTGACGAACTCGAGGGTAGGCTCGAGGTAAGCTGGGGCTCGGATCTCAGAAAACTGATCCAGCCCGACTGTGGCGATCATCCTGCTAAGCTCTCCATCTACATGGAGACAGTCAAAGGCAGAAACGTCCAGAAATCTAGGAGCGATAACTGGACGACTAGAAATGCGGTCATAATCTACCCGGTGTCTCTCATGGATCACCGGGATAGAAGGTCGGGATGAGGAAGAAGAAGGGGAAGGGGAGGGTGAAGATCTGTCTCTCAGGGCTAAACGGCGATCTGAACTCATTTTCCCTAATCAATCTGTCAGACCACCTCGGTCGACTGACAAGTTCCAGAAATCACCTCGGTCGAGATGCAGGCCGACTGGACCGAGGCGTAGCAGTTCGAATTCCAATTCTCAGATTTCCAGTTCTTTTCCCCCTAAAATCACTACAATTGCTTCCTAAGGGGTACTTATGCCTTTTCTCAACAGATTCAAGGGCAGCCAAAGCCCAAATAGCAGAAAACGAACGAGTTAGGGTTTTCGAACGTTTTTACCTCGTTTCGGTCGAATCGCTCAAATTTCTTGCAGATCTGTTGTAGTAATCGACTCCTCTACTCTTTAATCTCGGTTTGGAAGCAGAAATCTTCGAAAACGAGCGAGAAATGAGGGAGCGAGGCGATTCTGTGCCGCGGTCGAAATGCGTAAAAATAAAAAGTGAAAAGTAATTTTTCCTTTTTATACTGTCGCGAGATCTGCTGTCACCTCGGTCGAGATGGTCTCGACTGGACCGAGGTGGTACGGACCGAGGCGGTTCTGCAGAAACCCTAGTCGCCTCGGTTGCTTCAAGAATCAACTCGGTCGAGGTGTTCTGACAGTGACCGAGGTGCCTCTTTCTTCTCAGAATCTCGAACTTCTCTCTTTCCTGGTGTGCTCTTTCCTGTTGTCTGTCTGGAACACCAAAAACAAAGCAAAGCAAAGCAAAAACAAAAACTATCTAAACTAGACTAGAAAACGGGAAAGAAAGCAATACCTTGGGTTGCCTCCCAAGAAGCGCTTGATTTAAGGTCGCTAGCTGGACCATGATGCGTCTCAAAGGAGGTAGATCGGCGCGACCTCCTCAACCGGCGTTTCCGGTTGATACTTCTTAAGTCTATGACCGTTGACCTTGAAGCTTCCGCTAGTTTCGCCCCACATCTCAACTGCACCATGAGGGAAAACATGTTTCACAACGTAAGGTCCGGTCCATCTAGACTTCAACTTACCTGGAAAAAGACGGAGGCGGGAGTTGAAGAGTAGAACTAAATCTCCTTCGTTAAGCTCCTTTGGAACGATACGCTTGTCATGCCATCTCTTCGTCCTTTCCTTGTAGATTTTGGCATTCTCATAGGCGTTTAAACGCAGCTCCTCCAGCTCGTTAAGTTCCAATAGTCGCTTCTCGCCAGCATCTTTAATGTCAAAGTTCAACCATTTGATAGCCCAATACGCTTTGTGCTCCAACTCGACGGGCAAGTGGCAAGATTTCCCATACACCAAATTATAAGGGGTGGTGCCTATGGGAGTCTTGAATGCGGTCCTGTACGCCCAAAGAGCATCGTCTAATTTCATGGACCAATCCTTCCTTGTTCTAGAGACGGTCTTCTCCAGAATTGCCTTGATTTCTCTGTTCGAGATCTCGACCTGTCCACTAGTTTGAGGGTGATAAGCGGTTGATACCTTGTGGGTTACCCCATACTTCGATAGAAGTGCCTTAAACTTCCGGTTGATGAAATGCGTTCCTCCATCGCTGATGATGATGCGTGGAGTTCCAAATCGTGGAAAGATAGTTCTATTCAAGAACTTCACAACCACCTTGGCGTCGTTAGTGGGAGAAGCGATGGCTTCAACCCATCTAGAGACGTAATCAACTGCAAGGAGAATGTAGAGGTTTCCTCCGGAGGATGGGAAAGGTCCCATGAAGTCAATCCCCCATACATCAAAGATTTCCACTTCTTGGATGTTGTTAAGTGGCATTTCGTTCCTCCTTGATAGGTTCCCTGTTCTTTGGCATGCATCACAAGAAACAACAAAAGATTGTACATCCTTAAATAATGTAGGCCAAAAGAAACCTGAACGCAATATCTTGGCGCATGTTTTATCGGTGCTAGCATGCCCTCCACATGGAAGTGAGTGACAATGCTTTATGACGCTATTAACTTCGTCTTCCGGAATGCACCTTCGAAGCATCCCATCCGGTCCGCGCTTGAATAGCAGCGGCTCATCCCAGTAGTAATGTCGTACTTCCTTGAAGAATCTCTTCTTTTGGGAGTACGTCAATCCGGGTGGTATTTCCTGGCAAACAAGATAATTCACAATATCAGCATACCAAGGACCTTTATTATCAGAAAGTTGGTGGAGGGAATGATCCGCCAACTGTGGGTGAATGTCAGAGAAGGGAGTAGAAAAATTGTTATTCTCTGTAATCTCGGTCTGAATCGTCTCTCTGTCGACCTCGGTCGAGGCGCAAAGGCGTTGACCGAGGTGTTCTTCAGACGCCTCGCTCAGTCCAGAAAGTGCCTCGGTCGAGGTACTACTACTGGATCCGAGGCTGGAAATCTTCGTTTCCTGGATTAGCTTCTCAGTTTTAGCTCCTGGATCCTCTTCCAGTGCTTTTAAGCTCCGTATATCTGCATCACAAGAAGCATCTATACCTTCCTCCATTAAACTGAAGCTAATAACTCTTTCGAGTGGATCATTAATAAGGATAGAGCTCACCAATTCTCTTGATTCCTCTTCATCGTAGATGTTGAAGATATCATCAGTTAGTTGCTCCCCTTTCATGGCTGCAAGTAGTGCGAACTCCACCTCATCGCCACCAACGTTGAATTTCAACTTGGCGTTCTTGCAATCCACATTGCAACCCGAAGTTGCTAGAAATGGCCTCCCGAGAATGATAGGAACAGGATAATCTGCGGGAATGTCAAGTACGACAAAATCTATGGGTAGATAGAAGTTACCTAACTTGACCGGAACGTCCTCCAAAATGCCCACGGGATGGGTGATTGATAGCATGAATTATAGTCTATATTTTGGGGTTTGTTTGGACGTTTTATCTTTCATAATCTGCATGTTTGTATGTACATTATGTGATTTTACTACCATTTCATCTACCTTTGCGAGAATCGAGGTCTACACCTAGTTTCGTTGTAATTGCAGGTAATATGGTACGTTTTGCATCGAAAAGGAGCAAAAGGAGTCAAGAGTCATTTGGAGCTACATTCAGGAAGCACAACCATGGATTAAAGATTTACTTTGGACCAGTTTTGAGAGATTCTACACTCAGTTATGATCACCTCGGTTGCCCAGAGATTCATCTCGACCGAGGCGATCCAGAGACGCCGACTCGACCGAGGCGAACACCTAGGACGCGGCGAGAATATTTTATTCTTGGCTGAGATCTTTTAAAATTGGAAAGTGATCTTATATTTTTGGGCTGAGCTTCTAGAAGGAAGGAGATATGCAGAATCATATATTTTACCTATTTTTATGGGAATATATCTTCTTAAGATTTATTATCTTTGGAGGTTTATTTTTCCTATAAAAAGGATTGGATTTTCCACAAATCCGATCATGCTTAGAGGCTGCATACACCGCATACGATCCGATTACAGCTGAGGACACGCAGCAGCCGCATCATACTCCAATTTGGGAGAGAGTTGAAGAACCTTTTTTGAAGGTTGAAGGAAGATTTGAAGACTATAGCTTTATAGCTTTTTGGAGGGTTTTGTAAGATTGTCTTCAATTCCTTTCCTTGTTGTCTTGTCTTATTGGATCATCATCCAAGGAACGATTTTGTGTGATATTTGATTCAGTTATTGAAGTGTTTTCATTAAATTCTTCTTTGTTCAAATATTCACCTTCTTCCCATATATTTAATACTTTCATTATGATGATGAGTGGCTAATTTCCTTGTGTGATTCTAGGGTGATTGGCTGAAGGTTGTGGGAAAAACAATGATAGAATGATCTTAATCACAGTAGGATCCTGAAAGTTCGAGTCTTTAACCTTAACCCTAAGCATCTCGTTCAGTCGATGAACATCTCGGCCGGGGTGGAATTCGTCTGACCGAGGTGACTTACCCTATCCTAAACTGAGAGTTAAGTGTTAGAGTTTGCCAAATCCTATTCTTATTATACCTTTCTGGCTCAAAGCAAGCTTAGGATGAGACTTACCCGGTAATTCCTTAGTTTGTGTACCAACGATCATAAGTGTAGGTAATAAAGGCTTGTCCTTTATTGGGGTTTGAGTGTGCTTCTATCCCATCTTTGTGAGTTAGCCTGAGACCTACCCGGTAAAGGTTGATTCTATTCCCTTAGATGGTGTGTTAGTTTGAGGCAATAGTTCTTTATCTTAATTCCTTGAGACTTACCCGGTAATAGGAGTTACGGTTTGGGATTAGTGTGTAGTGAGACTTACCCGGTGATCTACTCCACTTTAGAAACACCTTCCCCATGCAAAAATCTCAGCTTTGTCCGCTTATCTATAGATCTTGAGTTGGAACCACAACTAGATGCTTTAATCCCTAGAATTGCATGTTTGCTTATTTGACATCTTATTCATCTTTGATTGTATACTTGCTCTTGTGGTTAGCATTAACACTAGCATACCGTATTGGACTTTGTTTCACTAAGTCCCTGTGATCGACCCCTGGAATTTTCTTGCTTTTACTACGATTGACCCGTACACTGCGGGTTCGCATCCTTGTTTTAAGCTTAAGTCTAGGGTTATAAATTTAAAGCTTGCACACACCGTTTGGAGCGAACACAAGGCATGGCAACATACGGAGTAGTCAACCCACGAGGAACAAGAATCCGCCTCGTGATCATCTCCTGCAGACCCAGCGGCTTCGGAGCCGCCGCCAATGTGCAGATACTGAGATCCATCCCGTGGTAGGAGGCGATGTGGGTGACTAGACCTCCACAGCAAATATCACCCTTCCCTTTGGCCTTGATCCTGTGCAGATCCTCTGCCAGGAGCAAGCCAAAGTCCGGGTATCCTCCCGTGACCATGCAGTACAGCGAAAATAGCTCCCCCTGTCTGATCTTCTGGGGCGTCTCAGTACGCGCCAGAAGCATCTCGCTGAATATCCGGTGGGCGAGTCTGAAAGCTGGGTGGAAGATGACCTTCTCCCTGGAATCTCCAGGGCGCCATCTGTCTGCGTGAGTGGTGATGTGGGCTATCTGACCCCAAAACTCCCTAGCTACGGATCGGGAGGGGAAGTCTACAGCTGTAGGGGTAGGAAAGCTGAAAATCTCTCTGAATATCTCTAATGGAACTATGAAGTTCCGGCTCATCAGCCGGTACTTCACAGATCCCTCTGTGGGTAGGTAGGAGAAGGAGCTGACGAACTCTAGTGTCGGCTCTATGTAGGCTGGGGCTCGGATCTCAGAAAACTGATCCAGCCCGACTGTAGCTATCATCCTCCTAAGGTCAGCCTCTAACCCTAGGCAGTCAAAAGCTGACACGTCTAGAAATCGCGGTGCGATGACTGGACGTCCAGCTATCCTCTCATAATCTACCCGGCATCTCTCGTGGATAACCGGGCGGTAGGGACGGGAAGAAGAAGGGGAAGGGGAGGGTGAAGATCTGTCTCTCAGGGCTAGTATTCTGTCTGAACTCATCTTCACAAAACAGTCTGTCAGACCACCTCGGTCGACTGACAAATCTCAGAAATCACCTCGGTCGAGGTGCAGGCCGACTGGACCGAGGCGTAACAGTTCGATTTCGAATTCTCAGATTTCAGTTCTTTTCCCCCTAAAATCACTACAATTGCTTCCTAAGGGGTACTTATGCCTTTTCTCAACAGATTCAAGGGCAACCAAAGCCCAAATAGCAGAAAACGAACGAGTTAGGGTTTTCGAACGTTTTTACCTCGTTTCGGTCGAATCGCTCAAATTTCTTGCAGATCTGTTGTAGTAATCGACTCCTCTACTCTTTAATCTCGGTTTGGAAGCAGAAATCTTCGAAAACGAGCGAGAAACGAGGGAACGAGATGCTCTTGTGCCGCGGTCGAAATGGGTAAAAAATAAAAAGTGAAAAGTAATTTTCGCTTTTTATACCGTCGCGAGATCTGCTGTCACCTCGGTCGAAATGGTCTCGACTGGACCGAGGTGGTACGGACCGAGGCGGTTCTGCAGAAACCCTAGTCGCCTCGGTTGCTTCAAGAATCAACTCGGTCGAGGTGTTCTGACAGTGACCGAGGTGCCTCTTTCTTCTCAGAATCTCGAACTTATCCCTTTCCTGGAGTGCTCCTTCCTGTTATCTGTCCAGAACGCCAAAAACAAAGCAAAGCAAAGCAAAGCAAAAACAAAAACTATCTAAACTAGACTAGAAAACGGGAAAGAAAGCAATACCTTGGGTTGCCTCCCAAGAAGCGCTTGATTTAAGGTCGCTAGCTGGACCATAGTGCGTCTCAAAGGAGGTAGATCGGTGCGACCTCCTCAACCGGCGTTTCCGGTTGGTACTTCTTAAGTCTATGACCGTTGACCTTGAAGCTTCCGCTAGTTTCGCCCCATATCTCAACTGCACCATGAGGGAAGACATGTTTCACAACGTAAGGTCCGGTCCATCTAGATTTCAACTTACCTGGAAAAAGACGGAGGCGGGAGTTGAAGAGTAGAACTAAGTCTCCTTCGTTAAGCTCCTTTGGAACGATACGCTTGTCATGCCATCTCTTCGTCCTTTCCTTGTAGATCTTGGCATTCTCGTAGGCGTTCAAACGCAGCTCTTCCAGCTCGTTAAGTTCCAATAGTCGCTTCTCACCAGCCTCCTTAATGTCAAAGTTCAACCATTTGATAGCCCAATATGCTTTGTGCTCCAACTCAACGGGCAAGTGGCAAGATTTCCCATACACCAAATTATAAGGGGTGGTGCCTATGGGAGTCTTGAATGCGGTCCTGTACGCCCAAAGAGCATCGTCTAATTTCATGGACCAATCCTTCCTCGTCCTAGAGACGGTCTTCTCCAGAATTGCTTTGATTTCTCTGTTTGAGATCTCGACCTGTCCACTAGTTTGAGGGTGATAAGCGGTTGATACCTTGTGGGTTACCCCATACTTCGATAGAAGTGCCTTAAACTTCCGGTTGATGAAATGCGTTCCTCCATCGCTGATGATGATGCGTGGAGTTCCAAATCGTGGAAAGATAGTTCTATTCAAGAACTTCACAACCACCTTGGCGTCGTTAGTGGGAGAAGCGATGGCTTCGACCCATCTAGAGACGTAATCCACTGCAAGGAGAATGTAGAGGTTTCCTCCGGAGGATGGGAAAGGTCCCATGAAGTCAATCCCCCATACATCAAAGATTTCCACTTCTTGGATGTTGTTAAGTGGCATCTCGTTCCTCCTTGATAGGTTCCCTGTTCTTTGGCATGCATCACAAGAAACAACAAAAGATTGCACATCCTTAAATAGTGTAGGCCAAAAGAAACCGGAACGCAATACCTTGGCGCATGTTTTATCGGTGCTAGCATGCCCTCCACATGGAAGTGAGTGGCAATGCTTTATGACGCTATTAACTTCGTCTTCCGGAATGCACCTTCGAAGCATCCCATTCGGTCCGCGCTTGAATAGAAGCGGCTCATCCCAGTAGTAATGTCGTACTTCCTTGAAGAATCTCTTCTTTTGGGAGTACGTCAATCCGGGTGGTATTTCCTGGCAAACAAGATAATTCACAATATCAGCATACCAAGGACCTTTATTATCAGAAAGTTGGTGGAGAGAATGATCCGCCAACTGTGGGTGAATGTCAGAGAAGGGAGTAGAAAAATTGTCATTCTCAGCAATCTCAGTTGACATTGTCTCTCTGTCGATCTCGGTCGAGGCGCAAAGGCGTTGACCGAGGTGTTCTTCAGACGCCTCGCTCAGTCCAGAAAGTGCCTCGGTCGAGGTACTGCTACTGGATCCGAGGCTGGAAATCTTCGTTTCCTGGATTAGCTTCTCAGTCTTAGCTCCTGGATCCTCTTCCAGTGCTTTTAAGCTTCGTATATCTGCATCACAAGAAGCATCTATACCTTCCTCCATTAAACTGAAGCTAATAACTCTTTCGAGTGGATCATTAATAAGGATAGAGCTCACCAATTCTCTTGATTCTTCTTCATCGTAGATGTTGAAGATATCATCAGTTATTTGCTCCCCTTTCATGGCTGCAAGTAGTGCGAACTCCACCTCATCGCCACCAACGTTGAATTTCAACTTGGCGTTCTTGCAATCCACATTGCAACCCGAAGTTGCTAGAAATGGCCTCCCGAGAATGATAGGAACAGGATAATCTGCGGGAATGTCAAGTACGACAAAATCTATGGGTAGATAGAAGTTACCTAACTTGACCGGAACGTCTTCCAAAATACCCACGGGATGGGTGATGGAGCGATCCGCCATGTAAAGTCGAATCTTGACCGGCTTGGGCTCTCCAAGACCGATCTTAATGCATAGCTCCAGCGGAATGATGCTCACGCTGGCTCCTAGATCACATAGGGCTTCACAAGTGACATCCCCAACTTGAATGGGAATGCAAAATGAGCCGGGATCTCTCAACTTAGGTGGCATCTTCTCCTTCATGATCTTTATAAGCTCCGAAGACTTAGATGTCATCCTAACTTCACCAACATCCTCCAGCTTCCTCTTCCTTGATAGGATCTCCTTTAAGAACTTCCCGTAGGCGGGCATACCTAAAATAGCATCAAGGAAAGGGATATTAATATGGAGCTTATTCATCAAGTCAAGGAACTTACCAAAGTGCTTGTCAAGATGTGCTCTGGCTCTAGACTGGGGAAATGGAAGTGGTGGTTTATATGCAGGAGGTGGAACATAGGCTTCAGTTGTTCCTCCTGCTTTCTGTTGCACCGCCTCGGTTGGCATCTCGGTCGAGGTGTTCTTCGACTGGATCTGGACCGAGGTGGTCTGCGTCGAGCGAGGTACTGGATCTGTGGTTTTGAGTCCACTCCTCGTCGTGATGGCCATGCACTGGCCCTTAGGGTTAGTTTCCGTCTTTGCTGGAAGCTTCCCTGGATCTCTTGGCGCTTCATTCGCCCTATTAGCAAGTTGTTGTTCGAAGGACTTTTGGGCCCTCGAAAATGAAGTCATAGAATTCTCCATAGCACTAAGCTTGATCAAGATTGCCTCCAGGACTGCGTCCTTCTTTTCCGGCTGAGACGAACTTGATCCTTGCCCTTGGCTCTTCAATGGAGTAGAAGAAGAAGAAGGAGAAGAGAGGAAAGGGTTAGAGGAATCATTAGAGTTGGAGTTTGAATAATTGTTACCGTTGTTTTGGTTATTATTCGCTCTCCAATTGTTGCTATTGGATCCTCTATTGTTGTTGTAGTTGTTGTTTTGGGGTCCGTTGTTGTTGTTACGGTACCCGTTCTTGTTGTAGTTGTTGTTGTTCCTTTGTCCTTGCTCTTCCTTCTTAGTTTGAGCCATCAATAGCTCCTTCAATTGCTTCACGTCGTTCTTCAAGGACGTGAATTGGTTGTTGTTGGTTTGAGTCTCTTGAAAGTTGACTCTTTTAACTCCACCTTCAGCTCCTTGGTGGGTGTACTTCTCCATGTGCAAGGCTTGCTTCTCAATGAAATCCCAAGCCTCGTCAACCGCCATATCCATGAATGTACCGGCGGAGAGTAGTTGGAGATTGAACTGGGTGTTTCCGTCCAGTCCTTTGAAGTAGATCTCCAGCAACTCTATCTTTGGAATCCCATGATGTGGGCAATCCAAAAGGATATCCTTGAATCGCTCCCATGATTTGGACAAACTCTCCTTGTCCTTCATGATGAAAGCATTGATCTTCCCTCTCATTTCAGCAGTCTTTGAGGGGGGAAAGAATTTAGTCAAGAATTCCGTAGTCATCTCTTCCCATGTGCTGATCTTTCCTGCAGGAAGAGATTGATACCAAGTAAGAGCTCTATCTTTAAGAGAAAAGTAGAAAGGTCTTAGCTTGTAGTTGTTATTTTCAATTCTGGGAGGTCGCAAGGTCTCCATCAAGATCTCGTAGTTTTGAAGATGTTGATGCGGCGACTCCTTCTCTAGCCCTCCGAATTGACATTGGCGAATCATCGCTAGAACTTGTGGTCGAAGTTCGTAGTCATGGTCCGCTGGATCTCCTAGGTTCACTCCTGGACGCCTCAGCTGTTGATTAGGGTCCATCCTTTGACCTAGGGTTTGTGGAATTCCTGCAAGAAGAACATCTCGGACTGGCATCCGAAGTGGATGCACATCGGCCGGGGCGTTAGGAACTGGGACCTGCCTCGGTCGAGGATCAATTACTGGATCCTGCATCGGTCGAGGTTGAATCTGGTTCCGAATTGCTGCAATCTCAGCTTCGATTGCTGCATTCCTGGCCTGATTCTCTTCTTTTTCCTGCCTCAGCTCTTCTTTACTGAGACGTAGCTGCTCCTGCGTCTCTCTCAATAGGGCCAAAAGATCGTGATCGTCTTGTTGGGCCATCTTCGCTTCTCTTAAGCGTCGTTTGTATGTCTTTTCTGGTTCGGGATCGTAAGGAACGATTTCCTTCCCAGTGCGGGTTCTTCGCATATACCTAAGAAAGAACCTGCAAAAGTCACTCAAGTAGAGTGGTAAGACAACACGGGGCAAATGCCCCAAGAGCAAACCGTACCGGCTCGGTCTAGACCAAGTCCCCGGCAACGGCGCCAAAAACTTGTTCGCTCCAAACGGTGTGTGCAAGCTTTAAATTTATAACCCTAGACTTAAGCTTAAAACAAGGATGCGAACCCGCAGTGTACGGGTCAATCGTAGTAAAAGCAAGAAAATTCCAGGGGTCGATCACAGGGACTTAGTGAAACAAAGTCCAATACGGTATGCTAGTGTTGATGCTAACCACAAGAGCAAGTATACAATCAAAGATGAATAAGATGTCAAATAAAGCAAACATGCAATTCTAGGGATTAAAGCATCTAGTTGTGGTTCCAACTCAAGATCTATAGATAAGCGGACAAAGCTGAGGTTTTTGCATGGGGAAGGTGTTTCTAAAGTGGAGTAGATCACCGGGTAAGTCTCACTACACACTAATCCCAAACCGTAACTCCTATTACCGGGTAAGTCTCAAGGAATCAAGATAAAGAACTATAACCTCAAACTAACACACCATCTAAGGGAATAGAATCAACCTTTACCGGGTAAGTCTCAGGCTAACTCACAAAGATGGGATGGAAGCACACTCAAACCCCAATAAAGGACAAGCCTTTATTACCTACACTTATGATCGTTGGTATACAATCTAAGGAATTACCGGGTAAGTCTCATCCTAAGCTTGCTTTGAACCAGAAAGGTATAATAAGAATAGGATTTGGCAAACTCTAACACATTAACTCTCAGTTAAGGATCGGATAAGCCACCTCGGTCAGCCAGTTTCCACCCCGGCCGAGATGTTCATCGACTGAACGAGATGCTTAGGGTTAGGGTTAAAGACTCGAACTTTCAGGATCCTACTGTGATTAAGATCATTCTATCATTGTTTTTCCCACAACCTTCAGCCAATCACCCTAGAATCACACAAGGAAATTAGCCACTCATCATCATAATGAAAGTATTAAATATATGGGAAGAAGGTGAATATTTGAACAAAGAAGAATTTAATGAAAACACTTCAATAACTGAATCAAATATCACACAAAATCGTTCCTTGGATAATAATCCAACAAGACAAGACAACAAGGAAAAGAATTGAAGACAATCTTACAAAACCCTCCAAAAAGCTATAAAGCTATAGTCTTCAATCTTCCTTCAACCTTCAAAAAGGTTCTTCGAATCTCCCAAATTGGAGTAGGATGCGGCTGCTGCGTATTCTTCGCTGTAATCGAGACCGTATGCGGTGTATGCAGCCTCTAAGCATGATCGGATTTGTGGAAAATCCAATCCTTTTTATAGGAAAAATAAACCTCCAAAGATAATAAATCTTAAGAAGATATATTCCCATAAAAATAGGTAAAATATATGATTCTGCATATCTCCTTCCTTCTAGAAGCTCAGCCCAAAAATATAAGATCACTTTCCAATTTTAAAAGATCTCAGCCAAGAATAAAATATTCTCGCCGCGTCCTAGGTGTTCGCCTCGGTCGAGTCGGTGTCTCTGGATCGCCTCGGTCGAGATGAATCTCAGGGCAACCGAGGTGATCATAACTGAGTGTAGAATCTCTCAAAAACTGGTCCAAAGTAAATCTTTAATCATGGCTATGCTTCCTGAATGTAGCTCCAAATGACTCTTGACTCCTTTTGCTCCTTTTTGATGCAATACGTACCATATTACCTGCAATTACAACGAAACTAGGTGTAGACCTCGATTCTCGCAAAGGTAGATGAAATGGTAGTAAAATCACATAATGTACATACAAACATGCAGATTATGAAAGATAAAACGTCCAAACAAACCCCAAAATATAGACTATAATTCATGCTATCAGTACACTGCGGGTTCGCATCCTTGTTTTGAGCATACTTTTTGGGTTATAAATTTAACGCTTGCACACACCTTTTGGAGCGAACAAGTCTTTCGGGGCAATTGCCCCTGTTGCTACTAACCACTCTACTTGAGTGACTTTTGAAGGTTCTTCTTTTTAGGTTTATGCGAAGAACCCGTGCTGGGAAGGAAATCGTTCATTACCATCCCGAACCAAGAAAGACATATAAGAGACGCTTGAGAGAAGCAAAAATGGTCAATCTAGACGATCGCAATCTTGAGGCCGAGTTGAATGAGGCAATGGAACAGCTGCACCTCAATAGGGAGGAATTGCAGCGTGAAAGGGAGGAAAATCGCAGTAGAGCTGCAGAGATTGCAACAGATATGGCAGAGTTACGAGCTCAGATTTTGCCTCCACCAGACCCTCGACCGAGGCGGGGCCCCGCTCCAGTTGCCGCGGCCGAGATACTTCTACCTCGGATGCCAGTCCGAGATGTTCTTTTTGCAGGTATTCCACAAACCCTAGGGCAGAGGATGAACCCAAACCAACAAGTGAGGCGTCCAGGAGTGAACCTAGGTGATCCAGCGAAGCATGATTATGAACATCGACCGCAAGTTCTTTCCATGATCCGCCAATGCCAATTTGGAGGTTTAGTAAGGGAGTCTCCGCATCAACATTTACAAAACTATGAGATTTTGATGGAGACTTTGAAGCCTTCAAGAGTGGAAAATAATAATTACAAGTTAAGGCCTTTTTACTTTTCTTTGAAAGACAGGGCGCTTACTTGGTACCAATCTCTTCCTCCCAGAAAGATCAACACTTGGGAGGAGATGACGACGAAGTTCTTAAAAAATTATTTCCCCCCTCCAAAACTGCTGAAATGAGAGGGAAGATCAATCCATTCATCATGAAGGACAAGGAGAGTTTGTCCAAGTCATGGGAAAGATTAAAAGATGTTCTTTTGGATTGCCCACATCATGGGATTCCAAAGATAGAGTTGTTGGAGATTTACTTCAAGGGATTGGATGGAGCTACCCAATTCAGCCTTCAACTTCTATCCGCCGGTACATTCATGGACATGCCGATTGATGAAGCTTGGGAGTTCATTGAGAAACAAGCTTTGCACATGGAGAAGTACTCCGACCAAGGAGCTGAAAATGGAGTTAAGAGAGTCAACTTCCAAAAACTCCATCAAATGATAATCAACTCACCTCCCTCAATAATAATGTGAAGCAATTAAACGATCTTTTGGTTGCTCACACCAAGGAAGAGGAAGGAAATCAAGACTCAAGGAACAACAATGCTTCCCGGAATAACAGCTACAACAATGGTTCCTGGAACAATAACTACACTAACAATAGAGGGTCCAACAACAACAATTGAAGGCCCAACAATCAAAATCAAAATCAAAATTCGGGTAACCCTTACTCTAACTCCATTTCAAATAATTCTTCTAATCCTCTCCTCTCTTCTTCTTCTTCTTCTTCTTCTACTCCATTGAAGAGCCAAGAGCCTGGATCAAGCTCGTCCCAGCCAGAAAAGAAAGATGCAGTGCTGGAGGCTATCTTGTTCAAGCTCAACCCTATGGAGACGACCATGTCTTCATTTTAAAAGGCATAAAAAGCCTTAGAAAACCAATTATTTAATAAGGCGAATGAAGCGCCAAGAGATCCAAGGAAGCTCCCAGCTAGGACAGAGAGCAACCCCGAGGGACAAATCAAGGCAATAACTGTAATAGCTAGGATTTCCGAATTCTATTTCATGTTGATTAACTTAATCAGTGACATTAATTGACATATAACTTGCGAAGATTGCGTAAGTGTTGATTATAAGTCATACCGTTATGTTCCTGGCGTAATTTTGGGCTTATGGTGAAATTTTCACTTTTTCCCCCGGGTAATTATTTTTACCCTCCAGTAATATTTGGAGCATTTAGGAGCTCCAATTAATAAAAATGCAGTTGAGAGAAATGATCAGGACATCGGACATGTCCTAGATATGAAATAACATGGAAAGGCAAAACGGACAAAAGAGTCGCTATTTCGTTTCTTAACGGCTAAGAAAGACGGCTTAGGAATAAACGTTTTCCGAGGCAATTGTGGAATAATTATCACTACAATATTCAAGATCTATTATTCCAATTTCGAGAAGTTTGGAGAAGGGGGTTCAATCCGCCATTGGATCGGTTAAAGGATAATTATCGACTTCGCTAAAGGATAATTATCGACTTCGCTAAAGGATAATTATCGACTTCGCTAAAGGATAATTATCGACTTCACTATAAATAGCGGAAAATCGTTTATTAATTCATTTCCTTTCATGTTTCCTCGTAAAAACTCTGATTTCTCTCAAACTTCAAACTCATATCTACTCTCCGTTTCTAATCCGATTTCAATTCCGTTTGAGTTTCTGGATTCCTCTCTTCATTCTCTTCATATCGGTACCAAGTTTCTACATTTCCGAGCAGATGAAGACCTGGTCGAGCATATATGCCACAAGGACAGTTCCGTCGCTCAGATTCCGGTGAATTTGATGTTGTACATGCGTAGCCTGCGTCGTTGTGATTCCGAATCTTCTTTCAGATCGTCAATCGGGTTAGTAACGAATAAGTTATGAATTTATTCGTATTCCGTACTACGATTTGACCTAAATTGACCTTAGGCTTTTAAAAATGGATAATTAGAAATTCCATTATGATCATTATATTATTCTGGTGTTTATGGGTTGTTTGTTTGATGAAATCATATGACATGTGGGTTTAGAAATGGTCTGCCGACAAAACGTGATTCTAGTGAAATTTAATTAATTAATTAAAGGTTAATTAATTAAATTAGGATTAAATTTGAGAATGAAGAATAGTGATTAGATGCATGCTAGGTGTCAGACTGAGTTGAGGATAAGGATGATGTTATGGATATCGGTTATGGCTTTAAGGATTATTATGTGTACGAGTATGATTAGATGTTAGGTTGAGGATATGCCTTAGGCATTTATGAATGTGTTGAGGATCTGAGGTTTAGATTTGAGATATAGGTTGGTTGTGGTTAGTGAGACGAGTCTCCTAACCTTTGTAGTATGTGATTGTGTGTGCCTTGCTATTGTAGGCGTTGATTACTTCCCCAAGGGGAAGCTATGACGTGGTACAGGTTACGAGTATATCAGGTAAGTCCATAGGACTTACTTAGTGTGCATTTGTGGATTGTATGATTGTGGTGGTTGTGTGTGTTCATATGATTGTGCATTTATAACCAAAACCGGACTAGGATGACCATTCATTACATTTATTTGGCCCAAGTGTATTATAACGGGCGGTAACCGCCGGTCTCCGCCTGCTGGTTAGGAGGAGGTGCCCTGAAGATGACCTCACAGGAGGGGACGAGTGAAGGTCACCCCCATGCAAAACTCCTGTGTTACGTTGGATGGGACGGGGTTCTTGAGTCTCCTCGTGTTACAAAAGAAGTTGAATTAGTAAGGGAATAACGTAATGAAAGATAATAAATGAATGTGTGTGGCATTGCATGTTTGAGATGTTCATGTGTGGTTGTGCTATTACCTTCATGCTTTTCATTGCTGTAGTTTACGGTTCTCATACCGTGTTGTAGTGTTCTGCAGGTTAGGAGTACTGCAGAGTGAGCCAGATGGTGTGACAAGCCGAGGACTTCTGTACATTAGGATGCGTGGGATGTGGGATCTTTTGTGGTTGTGGTTTATGTTGTTTTTTTGTACTCAGCTATGAGTTTGTAAACTCTTTTGATGTATCATACTCAACTTTTATGTATTTGATTTTAATCTACCTGTGCTTTTTTGTATGATCTAGTGAACTTGTTGTCAAGCTAGGGTCAGGATCCATTGTGAGATCCTAGCCCAATGTGACACTCCAAGTCCCACGGATGTAGGGTGTTACAAAGTTGGTATTAGAGCCTTAGGTTGACAACAATGGCACTTGCTATCTGCAATAAAGGTAGAGTGGATAAATAAACAGAACTCACATGGGGTCTGACTTTTCAAAAGGTTTTGGTTTTAAGCGAGTATAGATGTTTTGGGATAGTATGTATAGAAGTCGCCACCCATCTGAGGATCTCGATAGTGTAGATATATATATATATATATATATATATATATATATATATATATATATATATATATATATCTTTTATGTGCTGATGTGTATGCATGTAATAATGAGTATTATATATATATATATATAGCCTTATAAGTTTAGGGGCGTATATTCTACAGATGGCACAGACTAGAGCAGTATTTGTAGTAGGACGAGATAGGGGTACACCCCCTCTTCCTTCAGTAGCGCCAAGTCAGGGACCATTATCCGCTGCTGTGTTGCCTATGGCAGAGAACGAGTTTGAAGAGGCTGATTGTGTCTCCATGAGTAGATTTGAGTTTCAAGAGTATATGCAGCAAGTATATGAGGCGGCGATAGCGGGTAGATCTACACCGGATTTACCAACATCTCTGAGATCAACTGAAGCTTCTGGATTAAAGAAGAAACAACGGGTTGAATCAGCAGAAGACGAGGTTGGATATTCGGGTTGCAAACCAAGCCCGACTTGTGGACCTTTGAGTACTTCTCGTTTCTCACGGACTTCAGGTGAACCGAGGACTTGTTACAATTGTGGGAAGCCTGGACATGTACGACCATAGTGTCCAAGATCGCAAGTGACTTGCTTTACCTGTGGTAGACAAGGTCATAGAACTGTCTTCTGTAAGCAAACTGGAGTGGCATCACGACAGAGTTTTATTTCTGCTATTGTGATGGGAGGTGGTCAGAAGACACCTTAGCAGCAGACGCGGGGACAATAGAGAGTCCCAGATCATTCGCCTACTCAAGAATAGATATCATGTTGGTTTAGATAGTAGTAGGAAGACTATTATAGTCTCTACTGAGATTTACTAAGCAAAGGTTTTTCGAGGTTAGGACCTTTGAGGAGGTGAGTTGTTTTTGGTGCCATATGAGCAGCGAGGTTGATAACACCAGGGGGTGATGTTTTTTTTTATGTATGCCATGAAGGAAAGAGATAGTTCCACGCCGAAGATTATTCTAGTGGTTTATGATTTTATAGACGTAATACTGAACCGTCTAATCTACCGCCTCAGCGGAATGAGGACTTTGATATTGCGTTGAAGTATGGTACGAGATTGGTTGTGAGAAGGCCTATGAGGTATATGGCTTGTTGAGTTGTTAGAACTTGAGGAAGCAATTAGAAGAGTGGATTGAGATGGGCTTCGTTCGGCCTAGTATATTCATCACTATGTATTGATGACTTGTCAGATCAACTTAGAGAAGCAATTGTGTTCTCAAGATTTCCATATGCTTAGGATATCATAAGTTAAGGATGAGAGAGCAGTGTGGGCATAGGACAACATTCCATACCTGTTATGGACACTACAAGTTGTAGTGATGTCATCGGAGTTGAAGAGTGCTCTAATGGTTTTTATAAGAGTTGATGAATAGTACTCTCACAATAGCGAGGAACGTACCGGTTATCTGAGGACGGTGTTGCAGAACCCGAGAGATAGAAGCCTGAATGCTATGCTCCCTATATGTGAGTTGAAATGCCAAAGTTAGCCTTTTTGGTCATGTTGCCCCTGCCAGCGGGATCATAGTTGATCTGACGAGGAGTGAGTATGATGCCTTGTGGATGATGCTGCTGAACATTAAGGGGATGCGTAGTTCTCGGCCCAGCCATTGCTACCAACGCTTTGAGGAAGGATTCCATGTGATTGTGCATCCAATTACGAGTATTCTGAGGAAGACCACCGTAAGTGTGTGGTTGAAGTAGTATGTCCGAGTTCTAAAGAGTAGAGGAAGCATTTGAACTTTGCTTCTATTCGGTGATAATCAGAAGATTTTGGGAATCACGTGACAACGGTGCTGAGAACGTATGAGGAGAACTGTCCCACTCATGATTTGAGTTAGTAGTGGTAGTTCAAGTTTCCAGATTTGAAGGCAATATCGGTGTGATATTTCATGTTAGATTCCCACTGATCATAAGAGTTTGAAGCATATTTGTATGCAACATAAGCTGAATAACCGCCAGCGTCGTTGACTAGAGTTGATCAAGGAGTTTGATCGTGAAGTTTGGTACCATTCTGGCAAGGATAATGTTGTAACTGATACCTTGAACTAGAAGACCACTCGAGAGAAGGCTATTGTTGTAACACCCCAAATTCTGAGAACTCGGGGAGCTACTGGTTAGGACCTCACAATGGGTCCCGACCTTAGTTTGACAACAATATAACTTGGATCTTACAACAAGGCACAAAAGTATTTAAATCATTTGAAAACTTTAAACAATATTTACATGAAGAATATGTATCAGCCTTACAAAGCAAAGGTACCAAAACGACACATAAGAAGAACAAAAGACATCCCGTCCCCAACTAAATAAGTACGTGGACCCGGCTGACCATTCCCTTCGGATCTCTCTACAACTGTTTTAACCTGCAAGACATCTACAAGCGGTATAAAACCGTTAGCTAACATTCTATGCATAAGTATAAAGGTAAAAGCACAAACACACAACATACACAATCAACATGCAACACTCAATCCTTTTATTATCTTTAATTAGGTGATAGGTTATTACTAATGATACTTATTTTGTGACACGAGGGATTCCCAAACCTCGCCCCTGTCCCCGTTTACCAACGCGGAATGGTACTAATGCATCTGACCGTCTACCGGACTGGGCTGGTCGCAGGGAACCTCCTAGACTCTCGTAAGAGCTAGGCAGATGATGTCACGACCCGTTATCATACACTTGGGTCAATTACGTAAATAATAAAGTCGGCCTAATCCGGTTTCGTTGTTTATCATAACTAGCAAACACAACTCATACACATTACACTCATACAAGAAAGCCAGCTAAGTAAGTCCGTGGACTTACCAGAATTCAATCTCGTCTCTCTTAACAACACTCAATCAGTAACGGCAGGAACTCAGTTGCCTGTCAAAGGAGGCACGTGGGTCAACACATTATCCCGGTGTACTTAGAAGTATAAAACTCCTAAGATGTACAATTCCATGTGCAGAAGTTATTATAGTGTTTATTTAAGGTAAAATGACTATTTTACCCTTAGTCCCGGAACTTCCAAAAACTCAGAATATGTACTTAAATTATAATTTGCGGCTAACTAACCATATTCTACTCCCTAGGATGATTTTAGGTAACAACTAGAAAAACTACCTATTTTCTATTTCCCGAAAAGTCACTAAAGTCCAACTACAACTTCAAATATAAAATTCGAATAATCTTATAAAAATTTCGAAATAATTCCCTAGATCATCTATGATATCTCATCTACTCCTAAGAGCAAGAATTTCTTAAAACTGTTCAACCATCACTTCTACAAAAATTTCCAAAGTTGGTCACAACACTTAACAAACAGCACATTGTCTTAACTTTGAAAAATCATAACTCCTAAACTACTCGCTGGATTTATCCCAAATTTTGATATGTTCTAATATAAAATCTTATCTATAATACATCCAAAATTCAGCTGCAAAGGAGATCAAAATCCTATTTAAAACTATCTCACAAAATCGAATTTCAGCACAACCGAAAAACTGCTTACGACTCAATCTTTGAAAAATCATACATCTCAAACCACTCGCTGGATTCCTCTCAAATTTTAATATGTTCTACAACAATATGTAAACTATATCATATCCAAAATTCAAGCCCAACGGAGATCAAGAGCTTATTCAATACCATCTCACAAAACAGCATCACTTGCTGTTTTCCCCAACACTCAGCACATATATAAAAACGTCAACTTTGAAACACAATAACTCTCAAACCGTAACTCCGATTCTTCCCAAATTTTAGTATGTTATACTATGTACTACTGTATATGACATATCCGAAAACCAGCCAAAAATAATGAGTTTAGCATACCTAAATCGGAGTCCAAAGTTGGCTGTTCGTCACAGTTGGAAAATTGGAAGATGTAACAGCCCCTCTGCAGCTATTCCTTTGGCTGGAATATATGAATTCCTAGAGGGTTTTGTACCAGTTATAAGCACATATATGGCTGAAGTAAAGCAAGGAAGAAGTAGTGAGGTCTTACTCATCTACAAGGCTCTCACGTTCCACTACTAGAAATACGGGCTATATGCGACACTTTCCTTACGACACTATGTCAATGTGTCGCAAAAAATTTGCATCCACAAAACTCTCGCTAAATTGCGACACCTTAAGGTGTCTCTATTTTCCGACACATATAGGTGTCGCAAATGACACTATTAGAGACACATTAACGAGTCACAAATTTCGGACACATGTAAGTGTCGCAAATAGCACAAATTACGACACCTTCATTTGTCATAAATAACACAAGTTGCGGCACATTAGATTGTGTTTCCTTTACCCTAATAAAAAACGCGGTGAAGCTTTGACCCAAAAAAATACGCTGTAAAACAATTAAAATAAAGAATTTTGAAACTTCATCTTTAATCTTCCTCCCCTTCTAACCCTACCCACAGATTCCCGATTCTCTCTTTGTGTGTACCGGCGGAGAAGAATAATCGAAGAACTGATGTCGACGTTCGTCTTGTTCCAAATGTCTCTTGATTCTATCTTCGATTCTGTACTAGCGGAGAAGAACAATCATCGTTCGTTTAAGGAGCCAAATCTTCTATAGATTTCGGCATCACAATTGGACTTCGATGAGTACGACTATCTGGAGAAGACAACAGACGATTCAGAATCGTCGAAGAAGGAGAGCGGAGAGAAGAGATCCATATAAGGAATGACGAGTACAACGAGCACGACGAATTGGAGAGGAGAAGCAAAAAGTCGAGAAGCGAAGAGTAAAATGGTGACAAGGAGAGCGACGAATTGGAGAGGAGAAGCTTGCGGTTCATAGTCGATTTCTCCAATTGTCTTCTTATCCATCTTTGGTATGTTTGAATATGGCACATAGAGCTGTGCAATTTACTGAATCGTTTTTATACTGCATTACTGGTATGCCTTGTGATGACATTTTAGTTGTTCTAAGCTCGGGTTATATAGGCAAGAACTTGCAAGTGTGGCATCTCCATCACTATAATTATTAGGTATATATGATCTAATTACTTTATCTGTACGACACAGGAAAACAGGGACTTAATTTGACAGGAAATCAATGGGGTAATGTGGGAATCAAAACTGTAAGCAACCATTATATTTTCATATGCACTGGTGTTGGCGCATGATGATAGTGAAAGAAAACAATTGTCAGGACAACTGGATTTGACAATGAGTTAATAGCATTGCTCATGTGTTTGGGGTTCTACCATATAGTCTATTAGTCTTGATTGTTAGAAGTGTGTGGTTGAGAAAAGTGGACTAAACCCTCATGCTTGTATATGGATTTAATGAACAAAAGATTGCAGAAAGTGTTTTGTGATGTTTTTAGATTATGTCTTGATGATGATGTTTTTACTTCAAATCTCCTTTAATTATTAGTTCACGTAGACGCTATGCGTGGTGTTATTATATAATCAAGGTACAAACTTGATTAAATGGTGCTAACAGGCTAACTCTAATTATGTTTGTTAAAAATTGGTGTATTTTGGAGCAAGATTGGACTATAAATTTAAAGGAGGTTCCAGCTTGAATGGATTCGGAGCAAGATTGGGCTTGTTAGCCAAGAACCGGTGTTGTTTGCTTCCACTATTCGAGAAAACATTGCATATGGAAAGGATGGAGCAATAGAGGTAGATATAAAAGTTACAACTGAGCTTGCAAATGCTGCAAAGTTTATTGATAAACTTCCATAGGTTAGAAAACTAATTCTTTCCTTAATCCATTTGTATTGAGGTCAACGTCATCTTGACTTCCAATTTCATTTTTCTATCAGGGGGACAAAAGCAAAGAGTTTCCGTAGCAAGAGCTATACTTAAAGATACGAGAATCTTACTTCTTGCTGAAGCCACTAGTGCATTCCCTTAAGAAGGGTGAGAAATGCTAATGTGATAGCTGTTATTCATCAAGGAAAGGTGGTTGAGAAAGGTAATATATTACCTAGCATTGTTCTACTTGAGTAAATTTGACACTTGTTCCTTTTTATAAGCCTACTTAATGTAAGTATAGATTCAAATTTGCAATGGTTAATCTCTTCTTGCATGGTTCAGGCACACACTCACGACTACTTAAGGATCCCGATGGTGCATACTCTCAACTTATACGGATGCAGGAAATGAAAAAAGAATCTGAAGAGCAAGAGATGCCATGATCTTTTAGCCAAAGATAAACATCTTCCTTAAGGTCATTAAGCAAGGGATCCTCTGGAAGAGGCAGTGGTCGTCATACATTATCATTTAGGTTTGGTTTAGGCTATGATGCGCCAGAAAGTGTACTGCCCACATCAATAGAGGGTTTCCAGTCATTGGAGGAAACATAAACTAATCCTGATGTACCTATTAGTTGGATTACAACTCTCAACAAGCCTGAGATTTCGGTGCTATTACTTGGGACGATGACTGCAATAGTGAATGGTTGCTTGATGTCCGTTTTCGGGATCCTAGCTAATCTCTAGTGCAATCAAAATATTCTATGAGCCATGTAGACAACTTAAGAAGGATTCCAAGTTTTGGGTTGGCATGTTTCTTGTCCTGGGAGTTGTGTCCTTGGCGTACCATGTTAGGGTAATTTTCTTTTACCGTTGAATTGTAGACAATTGGTGTATTTTGGAGCAGTATACATTGCTATTTTTCTTGCTTATATTTTGAAATAGCTTCGTGGATTCACCTTTTTGGAAGCTTTTAAAATTAATTGAAAATATTTTTTTTTATAAATTAATTGTAAATTGCGACACCTTGAGGTGTCAAAAGTAGTTGCGTCAAAAAAGCAAAGTAAGTACGACAAGAGTCGCGATGAAGTGTCGCAAATGTGTCAAAATATGACAAATATACCTGTCGCAAAATTATAAACTACTGCGACATCTTAAGGTGTCACAATTTACTGTGACATCTTAAGGTGTCGCAATTGGCACAAGTGTCAATTGTGACGGCGGAAATTGTGACACCCTTTGAACGTGTCGCTGATCATATTTGCGACACCTTAAGGTGTCGCAAAATGCTAGTAAAAGTGTCGCTTTGGACCCGCTTTTCTAGTAGTGTTCATAGCCTTGTCGGAAACTGAAGAGGTCCAATGGGAGGCTGTTGTGCACGACTCCAGGGTGGAAGACTCCCGGGTTTCAGTGTGTACGCAGATGGTTGTGCTGCTATGTGGTTGTTCGACAGAAACGAGGGGAGATGCAAGGCAGCAGGTCCTCACTGGCTGACGGGAATAAAAGGCAACAGAAGGAAGGAATCCAGAAGTGAGGTGTGAAGTAAGGCGGAAGATCAGGGGGAGGCACGCAGCAGGCTAACATCTGTAAACGCGGAAGGAAGGTGGGGAGCTGCTCCATTAATTGCGGGTATAAATGAGATAGGAGAGGGAGCGTAGACTAGATCTGGCGTGTTGCTGGGAAGCAGAAGGAGAAGAGACCGTCTGTCCCTGGGCTGGAGCGAAGCAGCAATGCACCATTCTGGGCTGCACATATGGGCTGGGGCGAAGCAGCAATCAGCAAGGCAACGTCCAGGGCTGTAAGTTGTTGTATGGGCTGCAACAAGGAGTGGGCTGGCGCTGGAGCTGAGCAAGGATGGGCATGAGTTCGGGCTGCTTCTGGCTGCAGCAGAGGAAGAGTGGGCTGCGAACTGGGCTGAAAACAAGGTAGGGATAGTGGGCTGAAAGAGTTGTCTTGGCTTTGTCACAGCCTTGTCAAAACGTGTCCTGGCCTTGTCATGGTCTCGTCTCAGCCTTGTCGAAATCTCGTCTCAGCCTTGTCATGATCTCGTCTAAAGTCATCGTTACGAATTAATTATAAGAGTTAGGGTTTGATATAATTCTATCATTTTATGTGAATTAAATTCTAAATAAAATGATAAATAATTATAAGAATTAGGATTTGATATAATTCTATCATTTTATGTAAATTAAATTCTACATAAAATGATAAATAATTATAAGAATTAGAGCTTGATATAATTTTATCATTTTATGTGAATTAAATTCTACATAAAATCATGAATTATAATAACTAGGGTTTAGTATAAATCTATCATTTTATGTGAATAAAATTCTACATAAAATAATAGATAATTATAAGGATTAGATCTTGATATAATTTTATCATTTTATGTGAATTAAATTTTACATAAAATAATGAAATTTGTGAAGGAAGAGATACTAGATAGAAAGGGGAAACCGTCAAAGGCGGAATTAGACGGAATAAAAATTACGGATATTACAATTGTTGGAATTGTTGTACAGCCTCGGTTGCAGAATGATCTAGCTTTGTTAGAGTTAGACCTACAACTGTTTATAAGGACGTTAGTTTCATGTTTTAGGGGTTCTACCTGATTTGTTGGATGAGGTCCAACAAAAGTAGGGGACTTTCCCAACCCTGAGAAAATTTGATGGAAGGATGTCTCATGGCGTGACACCACAGTTCTTTAACGGAGCAGAAGGAGTATGAGGTGCCGCAACTGCGTCTGTATAACCGCTTATGCGGAGTTGAGTGGAGAAGATTACAATACACCCATAGTACACCTTCTTTAGTACATCCATGTATGAACAAGAGGTACCCTGAAGTAGTAGATCAGGTTAAAGTGTTACTGAGCTGGAGATGAGCTCATCCACTACCAGTGCTGTAGTGGAAGTGAGAGGACCTTTCTATGGACTTGTGATGGGATTGAGCTCCAGTAAGAGTTTTGGTGTTATCCAGATTATTGGTAACAGATTTACGAAGTCGACACGTTCCATCTCTATTAAGAAACGTGGACAGTGAATAAAATAACAAAGGAGTACACTAGACAGATGGTGGGACTCCATAAGTGTACCGGGGACGATTGACTATGATTGTAGTAGACGGGTTACTTTGAGGTTTTGATAGCAGATTCAGACTTCTTGGGGAACGCGTCTACACTTCATGATTGAGATTTACATCAGATATATGGTCAGTCTGAGAGGACCCTCCAAACCGTAGAGAACATGTTGCGATCTTGTGGGATGGATTGGGAACATGGACGATCTATTTATATTATCTCCCACTCGTTGAATTCTTATACCACGACCGTTGGCATACATCTATAGGGATGGTCCCTATGAGACATTGTGTAGACATAGGTGTCATACACCTTTATGCGGGGATGAGCCTGACAGTACTAGTGGGTTAGTGCCAGAGTAGATTCAGGATGATATAGCTCGAGTAACGTTTATCAGAGAAAGGATGATAGTTGCACAGAGTCGCCAGAAGTTGTATGCAGATAGGAGGCGTCGACCTCTAGAGTTCAGGGTAGGAGCTCATGTCTGGTTGATAGTACCTCTGACGCGAGGCGTCAGACGTTATGGCATAAAGGGGAAGCTGAGACTCTAATATGTCAGTCCTTTCGAGATACTGGATAGAGTTGGGAGAGTAGTGCACAAATTGGCTTTGCCACCGAAGTTAGAGGGTGTTCACCCTATGTTTCATGTGTCTCAGCTGAGGAAGTACATACCAGATCTGAGGCACATTTTGATTTATGATGATCTAGTGGTCGAGCCGGGCCACACTTTTGCAAAACAACCTTTTGCAATTCTAGAAAGAGAGGTGTGAGACGCCTACATTCGAAGGATATTCCTATGATGAGGATACAGTAATCGAGATGAGGACCGGATGAGGCTACCTGGGAGACAGAGGATAGTATCCAGAGGAACTATCTAGAGTTCTATGCGGAGTTAGAGGCACACGTAGGATCCACGAGTAGATCTTTGTGCCTTTTTGGTGAGTGCTTGTATGCTATGTGCTTATGTGATATGTTGTGTTTTCGTGCTAGTTGTGAGTTGTGCATATGATCTGTTAGATCTTGTTTGCTAGTACGAGATAGGTATAGCTGAAGATGGTTCTTTCCTCCATGCTACGGTGTATGTGTTAGGCTTAGCAGGAGATGGTTCTTTCCTCCATGCTATCTTTGATGGAGATAGTGTGAGTGGAGATGGTTTTCCTCCACAATGTTGTGTTACGTGTACGATTGGCTGGAGACGGCTTTCCTCCATGCCTTGTGACGTGGTTAGTAGTTGGCTAGAGATGATTTTTCCTCTATGCCTTTGGATAGCGTTATGATCTTGTTGCTGGAGTTGGTGATTCCTCCATGCTGTGTTTTGAGGTTATAGAATGTTATAGGTTGATACGTTTGAACGGAGATGTGATACCTCCGATAGAGAGAGTGTATATACCTCGGCGTATGGGTCCGAGAGGATTTGGGCATTGTTCAAGTTTCGGGACGAAACTTTTTCTTAAGGGTGTGTGATGTAATAGCTAGGATTTCCGAATTCTAACTAATTTTGATTAACTTAATCAGTGATATTAATTGACATATAACTTGCGAAGATTGCGTAAGTGTTGAGTATAAGTCCCACCGTTATGTTCCTGACGTAATTTTGGGATTATGGTGAAATTTTCACTTTTTCCCCCGGGAAATTATTTTTACCCTCCGGTATTATTTGGAGCATTTGGGAGCTCCAATTAATAAAAATACAGTTGAGAGAAATGATCAAGACATCGGGCATGTCCTAGATATGAAATAACATGGAAAGGCAAAACGGACAAAAGAGTCGCTATTTCGTTTCTTAACTGCTAAGAAAGACGGCTTAGGAATAAACGTTTGTGGAATAATTATCCCTACAATATTCCAGATCTATTATTCCAATTTCGAGAAGTTTGGAGAAGGGAGTTCAACCCGCCATTGGATCGGTTAAAGGATAATTATCGACTTCGCTAAAGGATAATTATCGACTTCACTGTAAATAGTGGAAAATCATTTATTAATTCATTTCCTTTCACGTTTCCTCGTAAAAGCTCTAATTTCTCTCAAACTTCACACTCAGATCTACTCTCCGTTTCTAATCCGATTTCGATTCCGTTTTAGTTTCTGGATTCCTCTCTTCATTCTCTTCATATCGGTACCATGTTTCTGCATTTCCGAGCAGATGAAGACCTGGTCGAGCATATTTGTCACCAGGACAGTTCCGTCGCTCAGATTCCGGCGAATTTGATGTTGTACATGCGTAGCTTGCGTCGTTATGATTCCGAATCTTCTTTCAGATCGTCAATCGGGTTAGTAACGAATAAGTTATGAATTTATTCGTTTTCTGTACTGCGATTTGACCTAAATTGACCTTAGGCTTTTCAAAATGGATAATTAGAAATTCCATTATGGTCATTATATTATTCTGGTGTTTATGGGTTGTTTGTTTGATGAAATTTGATGACAAGTGGGTTTAGAAATGGCCTGCGGGCAAAACGTTATTCTGGTGAAATTTAATTAATTAATTAAAGTTTAATTAATTAAATTAGGATTAAATTTGAGATTGAGGAATACTGATTAGATGCATGCTAGGTGTCAGAATGAGTTGAGGATCAGGATGATGTTATGGATATCGGTTATGGCTTTAAGGATTAGTATGTGTACGAGTATGATGAGATGTTATGTTGAGGATATGCCTTAGGCATTTATGAATGTGTTGAGGATCTGAGGTTTAGATTTGAGATATAGGTTGGTTGTGGTTAGTGAGACGAGTCTCCTAACCTTTGCAGTATGTGATTGTGTGTGCCTTGCTATTGCAGGCGTTGATTACTACCCCAAGGGGAAGCTATGACGTGGTACAGGTTACGAATATATCAGGTAAGTCCATAGGACTTATTTTGCGTGCAGTTGTGGATTGTATGATTGTGATGGTTGTGTGTGTTCATATGATTGTGCATTTATAACCTAAACCGGACTAGGATGACCATTCATTACATTTATTTGGCCCAAGTGTATTATAACGGGCGGTAACCGCCGGTCTCCGCCTGCTGGTTAGGAGGAGGTGCCCTGAAGATGATCTCACAGGAGGGGACGAGTGAAGGTCACCCCCATGCAAAACTCCTGTGTTACGTTGGATGGGACGGGGTTCTTGAGGCTCCTCGTGTTACAAAAGAAGTTGAATTAATAATGGAATAACGTAATGAAAGATAATAAATGAATGTGTGTTGCATTGCATGTTTGAGATGTTGATGTGTGGTTGTGCTATTACCTTCATGCTTTTCATTGCTGTAGCTAACGGTTTCATACTGTGTTGTAGTGTTCTGCAGGTTAGTAATACTGCAGAGTGAGCCAGATGGTGTGACAAGCCGAGGAGTTCTGTACATTAGGATGCGTGGGATGTGGGATCTTTTGTGGTTGTGGTTTATGTTGTTGTTTTGTACTCGGCTATGAGTTTGTAAACTCTTTTGATGTATCAACCTCAGCTTTTATGTATTTGATTTTAATCTACCTGTGTCTTGTTGTAAGATCCAGTGAACTTGTTGTCAGGCTAGGGTTAGGATCTATTGTGAGATCCTACCCCAATGTGACACTCCAAGTCCCACGAATTTCGGGTGTTACAATAACGACAAGAAGTGGATTAAAAACTGCAGATCCAGTGCCTCGGTCGACGCCAGTGAAGAACACCTCGGTCCAGGTACAGTCGAAGAATAGTTCGGCCGAGGTACCATCCGAGGTGGAGTCACAGAAAGAGTCGGACAAAACTGAAGTGTATGTCCCACCTCCTGCTTGTAAACCACCACTTCCATTCCCCCAGTCAAGGGCCAGAGCACATCTAGATAAGCACTTTGGTAAGTTCCTTGACTTGATGAATAAACTACATATTAACATCCCTTTCCTTGATGCTATTCTAGGGATGCCCGCCTATGGGAAATTCTTAAAGAGATTCTATCAAGGAAGAGGAAGCTGGAAGACTTTGGTGAAGTAGGGATGACATCTAAATCCTCGGAACTCATTCAAATTATGAAGAAAAAGATGCCACCCAACTTAAGAGATCCCGGCTCATTTTGCATTCCCATTCAAGTTGGGGATGTCACTTGTGAAGCATTATGTTATCTAGGAGCCAGCGTGAGCATCATCCCGTTGGAGCTATGTGTGAAGATCGGACTTGGAGAGCCCAAGCCGGTAAAGATAAGATTATACATGGCGGACTGTTAGCATGAAATATTGTGATATTTTAGGCACGTTTTTTAAGTGTATATCATCCATATTGATAGTCATTGATTAAGCATTGATGCATTTGTGAGTTAGTTTGTCTATATTGTCGATATAGAGATCTACACAAGCTTTATGTTGATTGTAGGCAATTAAGAGCTATTTCCGAACGGATCGAGCGAGAATGGAGTTTGATTGAGCATGTCCAAGGATTGAGGACATCTCTAGGAGCTAAGGATGTGCTAGCTTGAAGAATGGCACGAGACTAAGGAAAATCACGAACTAGCCCTAAACCACGCTCTAAAATACGGCCGTACTACATTCCACGGTCTAGTCCATGGCCGTGGAACTTGGCAAGAGAGGCGTGGACCATTCCAGCAACTTACACGGCCGTGGAGGGTTGTGTCAAACCGTGACCAACTTCCACGCTCTAAATTACGGGCGTGGAACCCTTCCACGACCGTGATCTTGACGATCTTTTACGCAATATTTTAAGCCACGATCTTCTACGCAATTGGGCCGGCCTTATATTTTATCTTACCCTATAAAAGGACGGAAGAAGAGAGATTCCGTCACCTCTACTTAGACGCACTTTCGCTTACGCTTGGACTTACCCTAGTTTCACGCCTTTGCGGAGATTGTGATTGAGAGATTTGCGCTTTGCGATTGAGATTTCCGGATTGACGGAAAGAGAGAAGATTTGGAAGATTGTTCGTAAGGAGATTTCGCTTCTTATTTAGGTTTGATTAGAAGACGGATTGACATCCCGTTCTTCGTTCTTATCTAAGATTGTGATTGCTTGTGTTATTCCGAAACTTTTGATATTATTGTTCTTGATTTGTGGATTTGAGATTGACTTGAAAGTTGTTGAAGGTTTTCGGAAGTTTTCATCTTTCATTCTTTTAAATCTTGAATTTGATATCAATATGACTGTTGTTGGCTAAAACCCTTTGGCAATTCTAAGGTGAATGGTTGATAGTTGTGGCTTAGATGATGATAGATCGATCGTAAACAGATTGGACCCTGAGAGTTAGAAAGAATCGCCGATGAACCTAATCCACGGTCTGTTCTTGAGCTTCCACGACCGTGGAACTCAAGAACTACCCGTAATTTTGTGTCAGTTTACGAACTTGCTTTTACTTTAATCCAAAGTTAAAGATTTGCTTTAACTTAGTCTTGGCTTACCGTTTTCTAGGTGGTAGTGAAGCCTCAACAACCTCTACCTCGATTTCGAGTGTCACAACCTTAATCGGTTTAGTTGGTCTTGGTCCTTGGATTACAAGTTTGGGTATTTGACGTTAATTCTTACCTTTAGAACCTTTCTATACTGAAGCCTCAACAACCTTTATAGAGAAGTCTTTTAGGAGAGTCATATAAGGTTTTTGGAACTTCATCGTACGATTACCTTACATTCGTATACCTTTGCATACCTAAACTCTGTCCTTATATCTTTAGTATATCTTGAATCGATTGCCACAGTTGGATTCCTGGATCTTTAGGATTGTTGTTTTCCCAATATTTACAAAAGCTCATACATTTACTCGCTTGACAATTCTATAATTGGATTTAACCCCCCAAATCCCTGTGTTCGATACTCTGGAATTCTTGCTCAACTATATCGATCCGTACACTGCGGGTTCGCTTGCTTGATTTCTAGTTTTATAATTAAAGCTTATTTGCACGCACGCTAAGTGGCGAACAAGTTTTTGGCGCCGTTGTCGGGGATTTGGTCTAGGCCGAAGTCGGTTATCGGTTGTCAAGCTTGGGAGCTTCTCCCTTGTTATTTGATATCTCTTTGAGTGTATGTGCAGGTCTAGGAACACCGAAGACCTCTTACCTCTTGATCAAGAGCTTGAGAGGACTTTGAGGAGAAAGCTTAAGGAAAAGAAAATGGCTGAAGAAAGAGAGCATGATTTCCAATCGGAGTTACCGGAAAAGGAAGCTCAACTCCAATGGAGTGAGAAAACTCGTTGGGAAGAGATGGATCGTCATCAATCAAAGGTCGATGATCTATCGGACATGATGTTCCAAATGAGGTTGGAGATAAACAACCTTAAGGAGAAAAAGAAAAGGAGAAAAAGAAAAGGAGGAGAGCGACTCCTCCATGCACCAGCTAGAGGAAATTGATCCCACGATCAATGTGAATCCATTCTTTCCACGGCGAGCTGCAAATCGCCGTGTTCCACCTAGGAATGCGAATGCAAGGGTCGAATGTGTAGAAGAAGAGCCAAGAACTCTTGGCCAAAGGATGGATCCAACGCAGCAACCACGCCGTCTAGGTGTGAACTTTGATGCTGACGATGCACAAGAGTTTAGCTTCAACCCTCAAGTTATTACCATTGTTCGCTAAAAGCAATTTGGTGGAACAAGTGCTGAATCTCCACACCAACATCTACAAAACTTTGAGATTATGATGGAGTCAATGAAGCCTAAGAACGCAACTACCAACAGCTACAAACTCAAGCCTTTCTTCTTCTCCTTGAAGGGGAAAGCATTGTCTTGGTATCAAGCTCTTCCAAGTGGAAAGCTTGAGACATTGGAGGATCTTTCCGCGGAGTTCCTCACTAAGTTCTTTCCGCCATCCAAAACGGCGGAACTAAGAGGTAAGATTAATGCATTTTCTATGAGATCTAACGAAAGTTTGTTTCAATCTTGGGAAAGATTTCAGGATTTGCTATTGGATTGCCCTCATCATGGCATATCCAAGCTTGCATTGTTGGAGATATACTATAAGGGGGCTAGATGTGGAGACACAATTCAAGCTCCAATCCCTCTCATGTGGTACATTCATGGACATGAGGGAAGATGACGCTTGGGACTTCATTGAGAAGCAAGCAAGGGTCATAGAGAAGTATTCTCACCGGAAAGTGGAGGTGAATCGTGTAGAGCAAGGAGAAAAGCTCACACATGAAGCTCAAACTCAAATCTTTTCTCTCAACAATGAGATTAAAGAGTTGAAATAAGCTATCAAGACCAACTTTCCAAAGCAAAACGGAAAGGATGTTGGTTACTTAGGAAACAACAATAACCAACACGGTGGTGAGAATACAAACCGCAATAACAACCGGAACAACAACCGGAATAATTGGAACGACAACAACAACAACCGGAACAACAATTGGAACAACAATAGGGGTTCAAACAACAACAATTGGCGCTCTAATCAACAAAACTCCGGTAACTCTTATCCTTCCAATTCAAATTCACTAACCCCACCTTCTTCTTCTTCCACTCCGTTGAAAAGCCAGGGGCAAACATCTAATGGAGGAAGCACTTCGGGGAAGGAGAAGCCCGATCCCATGTTGGAGACGATTTTGGGAAAGCTTCAAGGGTTAGAGACTCGCATTATTAAGGTTGATGATCACATTTCTAAGGTTGATAAAGCCCAAAAGGTTTTAGAAAACCAAATGTTCAGCCATGCGGAGGAAGTTCCTAGGAATCAAGGGAAACTTCCAGGAAAAACGGAGGACAACCCAAAAGGAAGGGTGATGGCAATCACAACTAGGAGCGGGGTGACAACTACCGACCCGCAGCCTAAGTTTGTTGAAGTCCCCGTTGAGAAAGAGAAAGAGAAGGGGAAGGAGAAGGAAGATGTCTACGTTCCTCCTCCAGCTTACAAACCTCCCCTACCATTCCCTCAATCTAGAGCAAGAGCGCGTCTAGATAAACAATTTGGTAAGTTTATAGAACTCATGAGCAAACTGCATATTAATATACCTTTCATTGATGCTATTGTAGGTATGCCGGCTTATGGCAAGTTCTTAAAGGAGATCCTCTCTAACAAGAGAAAGTTAGAGGATTTTGGAGAGGTTAAGATGAGTTCGGATTCTTCGGATCTCATCAAGACCATGAAGGAGAAGCTGCCCCCAAAGCTAAACGATCCGGGGTCATTTTGTATTCCCATAGGAGTGGGAGATGTCACATATGATGCATTATGTGACTTGGGGGCAAGTGTGAGCATCATACAACTTGCATTATGTAGGAAGATCGGTTTAGGCGACCCTAAACCGGTGAAGATGACGTTGTACATGGCGGATCGATCCATAACTCGTCCCGTCGGTATTGTGGAAGACGTCCCGGTCAAGCTAGGTAAATTCTTTGTTCCCATTGATTTTGTTGTGCTTGACATTCCTGCATATAGTCCGGTCCCGATCATACTCGGAAGACCATTTCTTGCAATGTCCGGCTGCATAGTCGATTGCAAGAATGCTAGACTTGCCTTTGACATAGGAGAAGAGAAGGTAGAGTTCGTTCTTTCACTCTAGTGAAGGAACCAATCTTTAATGAGGATATATTCAATATCCAAGATGAAGAAGGTTATTACTATGAGTCTAATGGATGTAGGAGAAGAAGAAGAGTGCAATGAGGAAATTGAAGCCTTAGAAGCACAAGAAGAAGTGTGTGAAGAGGAGTTTGAGAAACTCCACGACGAAGCAGAAAACGTGAGAATCTACGGCCACACACTATATTCCACGGCCGTGGATTTCACCAACAAAAGCGTGGCTCACTCCAGAGGGTTACACGGTCGTGGAGGAAACAGAGCACCCATAACTACATCCCACGCCCAAAATCACGGCCGTGGAGCATACAAAGCACCCGTAATTTTGGCCGTGGACGAAGGCAAATGTGCCACTTCTTCAACTTCTCTTGATTCTTCTCCAACACCTTCCACTTCCTTGGATGCTTCTAAGGAAACATCGGATGGTCCTCAAGAGCCATTGGAGACTCCGATCGCAATGGAACTAAAGCCACTTCCTATTCATCTAAGGTACGATTTTCTAGGACCTAATTCTACCTTTTCGGTTATTGTTAGTTCCGATCTAAGCATAGATGAACATAGTAAGCTCATGGTTGTCCTTAGGAAACATAGAAAAGCTTTAGGATATACTATAGTAGACTTAGTAGGAATCAAACCTTCCCTATGCATGCATAAAATATTAATGGAAGAGGACTTTAGGACTTCAAGACAACGTCAAAGGCGGTTGAATCCGACCATGAAGGAGGTTGTCAAGAAGGAAATTCTTAAACTTCTTGATGCAGGTATCATCTACCCTATCTCCGATAGCAAGTGGGTGAGTCCGGTACAAGTAGTTCCGAAGAAGGGAGGAATGACGGTCATCACCAACAAGAATAACGAACTCATTCCTACCCGAACCGTAACAGGATGGCGGATGTGCATAGACTACCGCAAGCTAAACAATGTGACGAGGAAGGATCACTTCCCACTACCCTTCATCGACCAAATGCTTGAAAGGTTAGCACAATATTCGCACTTTTGCTATCTTGACGGTTATAGTGGTTTCTTTCAGATTCCGATACACCCGGATGATCAGGAGAAGACCACATTCACGTGCCCGTGGGGTACGTTTGCCTATAGGAGGATGGCGTTCGGACTTTGCAACGCCCCAGCCACCTTTCAAAGGTGCATGATGGCCATCTTCTCCGAATATATAGAGGAAATCATGGATGTCTTTATGGATGACTTCTCCGTTTACGGTTCCTCCTTTGACAATTGCCTTTCTAACCTTGCTCTTGTATTAAAAAGGTGTGAAGACACTAACCTACTTCTTAATTGGGAGAAGTGTCAATTTATGGTAAAGGAAGGAATTGTATTAGGACACTTAATCTCTAGTAGAGGGATAAAGGTAGATAAAGCTAAGATAGAGACCATAGAAAAGCTTCCTCCCCCAACTTCGGTGAAAGGGATAAGAAGTTTTCTAGGACATGCTGGATTCTATAGGCGTTTCATAAAGCATTTCTCTAAAATATCAAAACCGCTAACTAATCTATTAATGAAGGATGCAGTTTTTGAGTTTTCGCATGAATGCTTAGATGCGTTTAACATGATTCGGGAAGCTCTAATTTCAGCACCTATTATCCAACCTCCAGATTGGAATCTTCCCTTTGAGGTTATGTGCGATGCTAGTGACGTAGCTATAGGAGCTGTTCTTGGACAAAGAAAGGAGGGGCGAACCCACGCTATCTACTACGCTAGCAAGACACTAGTTGAAGCGCAGCTCAACTACGCCACTACGGAAAAGGAATTTTTAGCCATTGTTTATGCTATTGACAAATTTCGCTCTTATCTTGTAGGTGCAAAGGTGATTGTGTACACGGATCATGCTGCGGTCCGGTATCTCCTTGCAAAGAAGGATGCGAAGCCAAGGCTAATTAGATGGATTCTTCTCCTACAAGAATTCGATCTAGAGATCCGCGACAAGAAGGGTACGGAAAATTCTGTTGCGGATCATTTGAGTCGTCTAACACATCTAGAGGACGACCATTTACCTATAGATGACTCCTTCCCGGACGAACATTTACACATTATAGAGGAGTGCATCGATGTGATCTCCAAAGGTAACGAACCATGGTTTCCTGATTTTGTTAACTATTTGGTTTGTCAGGAGATACCGCCCGGATTATCCTACGCACAAAGAAAGAAGTTCTTTAAGGATGTTCGGGAATACTTTTGGAATGAACCTCTCCTCTTTAAGAGAGGTCCGGATGGCATTATTCGGCGATGTGTGCCGGAAGATGAGATGCAAAGTGTCATCCGCCATTGTCATTCACTACCTTGTGGAGGACACGCTAGTTCGAACAACACTAGCGCTAAGGTATTGCAATCTGGGTTCTTTTGGCCTACTTTATTTAGAGATTTGCAAACCTTTGTTTCCTGCTGCGATGCTTGTCAAAGAACAAGAAATATCTCTAGGAGGAATGAGATGCCTCTCAATAACATCCAAGAGGTGGAGATTTTCAATGTTTGGGGAGTTGACTTTATGGGACCGTTCACATCATCTTGTGGAAACCAATACATACTCTTGGCGGTAGATTACGTTTCTAGATGGGTGGAAGCAATTGCCTCTCCCACCAATGACGCCATGGTAGTGGTTAAGTTCTTTAACAAGACCATCTTCCCATGATTTGGGACACCAAGGACTATCATTAGTGATGGAGGTTCTCACTTCATTGCCCGGCGCTTTGAAGCTCTTCTAGCTAAGTATGGGGTTACTCACAAGATCGCCACCCCTTATCATCCACAAACTAGTGGACAAGTTGAGATCTCAAACCGGGAGATCACAGGAATCCTAGAGAAGACGGTTTCAAGGACTAGGAAGGATTGGTCCTTGAAGCTTGATGATGCATTGTGGGCGTACCGGACTGCGTACAAGACTCCCATAGGAACCACACCATACAACCTTGTGTATGGGAAGTCTTGTCACTTACCGGTAGAGTTAGAGCACAAGGCGTTTTGGGCCATCAAGTGGTTGAATTTCAACATGAAGGAAGCGGGAGAGAAGCGTCTCTTGGACCTTAATAAGCTTGAAGAACTCCGCTTGAACGCTTATGAAAACGCCAAGATTTACAAGGAGAGAGCAAAGCGTTGGCATGATAAGCATATCATTCCAAAGGACTTCAAAGAAGGAGATCAAGTTCTCCTCTTCAATTCAAGGCTTCGTCTCTTTCCAGGTAAGCTTGAATCTCGTTGGACCGGACCTTTTCTAATCAAACGTATTTTCCCCCATGGTGGAGTTGAAGTATGGGGTGAAGCGGGCGGAAGCTTTAAGGTGAACGGTCAACGACTCAAGAAGTATACGCCGGAACTCCAAGCTGAAGAGTTCGCGGCAACCGCACTCGAATAAGTGCGAATTTGGTCTAGCTACGGACCTTAAACAAAGCGCTTCTTGGGAGGCAACCCAAGGTATTGCATTTACGTTTTCGTTTTTGATTCATAGATTAGCTTAGTTTAGACGTTTTTGCTTTGTTTTGCCTTCGATTCCTTCCGGTATGTTCGTGTTTTTGGATGTAGGAACAGTGGAAAAGAAGAGGGGATGAGAAAGTTTGAAGAAAAGTGACGAAACTTGGACTTTGGAGCATTACAGAGAGTTCCACGGCCTAAACCACGGTCGTGGAACCCTCTAAGACCGTAATTTCCAAAAGCCTTTGAAAAATCACCAAAACCACGGTTCCGTACATTTCCACGGCCGTGGAACCCCCCGACAGACCGTGATTTTCAAAAATTTTGCCGGCCACTATATAAACCACGTTCTTCACAAAAACACAACATCACAAACCCAATTCCACGCGCTATTTCGCCGATTTGCCTCCTCTCACCTCAAATCTTCGTTCGTTAATCGTTTTTAACGATTCTTTAGCCAAAACAGAAGCAAATCCAACCACCAACAAGATACAAGCAACAATTCGAGCGGCAAATCACCAAGGAAAGCCGAATTCGGATTTGAAAATCCGAAAACCTAGGTTTTTTCGCTCTTCTCTATCTTTGTCGATTCGGACCTACATTTGCTAGAATTTTTAGGAATAACTGATTAAAATTGGAAGAGAATTAGTCTAGGACTGCTGCTGTGAATTTTGGTGTGATTTTGTTGAGTTTTGAGAAAAGTCGAGACAAACCACGGTTCCTGTAGCTTCCACGGCCGTGGAACACCAAGAACAGACCGTGGTTTTTGCCAGAAAATGGATTTTGTAAGGAGAGTGTCCGGGAGAAATAAGGACAAGAACAAAGATAAGGATAAGAGTAAAAAGAGAAAGGGCAACCCCTCTTCCTCTTCCTCCTCTAGAGCACCACCACCTTCATCCCCTTCACCTCCATCATCACCTTCATCACCATCACCTCCTCGCCCTAAGGTCCCCACCACACACGAGGATCATCTCGACGCCTTAGAGAGGATCCATAAGAGGACGATCATAGGACCTAGGTACCTACTATTGGAGGACTTAGCGCCTCTACATGTGATAGATGACATCACTTGGCTCTTGGATAGAGCCGGATTAGTCATCTTCTCGGCTATCTGAGAAGATGCATATGAGGAGATTACGATTGAGGTTGTGACCTCTTTTGAGCACAACCATGTTGATAGGACAGTTTCTTTCCGGCTGATGGAAAGAAACTATGATTTCTCCATCCAGGAGTTTGGAGCCTTCTTTGGGTTCCATGAGACCTTCAATGGTCGTTTCCCCAGCGGCGTTTACGCCAAGGATTTCTGGGCGGATGTGGCTATGATTTACGCCAGCGAGGACCGCTGGTAGCCAGCTGATACCAAGGCTAAGTTGATGTATCACTTAGCCTTGAAGATAGCTCACAGGGTACTTTCCGAGTGTCTCTTCCCTAGGACGGAGACACCTAAGAAAATCAAGACGGATGAGTTGTTTCTTCTGTACTCCATGTTATATGGACGACCTGCTGACTGCGCCAACCTCTTAGCTGCTACCATGAGCAAGCTAAAGAATAAGAGGGCTGGCAACATTGGATATGGTGGGATAGTGACCCACCTTGCTCGACAGCTAGGGGTAGATTTTTCTACTTGTACACGCATTGCTGCTGTACCCCTAGGACTTCAGGCCCTTATGACTAGAGGCCTCATCTTCCCCACCCATAGAGGTCCACCTTATGCTACTATGCCATGGGAGAGTAGGACGGGGAGAGGCATTGAGTGGCTCCTAGAGTATTCCATTATGGGTGGACGCCATAACTGGAAGGAGACGTTCGTTGCTATGCATGCGAACAGGATTGCAGCCCCTCCATATGTCCCACCACCACCTGTAGTTGAGGAGGAGAAGATGAGTGACCAGTATGAGGGAGGAGGAGGAGGAGCTGATGACTTTGGCACATTCCCGGATCAGCCGGATGTGGTTCCTGACCTTCCTAGGCATTCACCCCGTCCAGCTAGAGCTTCAGGATCTTCTTCTCGCCGCGCCAGCGTGAGCGAGAGGCCCACTTGGATGGAGGACCCTCCTGTGTGTTACGGAGCTCCACCACCATGGTCTACACAGCCGCCACCGCACCAGCACCAGCACCGTCAGATGCACCGGCATGGTACAGCCAGCCGCCTGGTTGGTATGAGCAGCTGCCAGAGTGGGCCACCGATCTTTCCGATAGGGTTGGGGCTTTGGAGATTCGAGCTGACACTAGAGATGCACATATGGATGACCTTGACCATATGATGAGGGATGTTTACCGCTAGCAGTTCGGGCGGTACTATGATCCTAGCTTCTCTCCATTTCCACCTCCACCGCAGTGATGACGATGATCACCGACAGTTTAGCCGCTCCACCACCATTTTGTGAGTTCTTTTTCTTTGTTTCTTTTCTTCTTTTTCTTTTCTTTGAACATTAGGGACAATGTTTGTTCCAAGTATGGGGTGGGGTGTGACTAATCGTTGTAATAACTCTTACTCACTTTATTTGCTTCTATTGAGACTATCTTGCATGTTTCATTATGTTGTTGCACGTTTCATTATTGCATTGCATGAAAAAGAGTTTGAAAAACCCATAAAAATTGAAAAATTTTGAAAATTTTGTGTTGTAGGAATTGAGATGATTTCTATGATAATCACCACTTGTGAATTGAGTATGATGACGATCGCATGCTTAAACGAATAGTGAATTGAAAAGAAATTGAATGAGTTGATTATACCTCTTTTTGCAAATTTCATAATGTGATGAATGTTACATAAATCATGTTGAGAAATTAAGGTTGAAATCACACTATAAGTTCTTATACTTCTTGTTGAGATGATTAAGGCAATTCGATTTTCTTTCTTCTTTCTTTCATCATTTAGCCCCTCATTGAAATAATGGCCTCCTTTACCTATCCGGGAATTTGGAGGAGTTGATTGATATTGGCATGCTTGATGTGGGAGGGCCTTGAAAGCAATATTTTGGAATCAAAAGAATAGAAAGAAATTGTAGGTTTGGGGAAGTCAATCATGATGATGAGTAACTCGGCACCATTCACATAGCCGGGTGTTTGTGTCTTGCCAAAGTCGGATTGAGCGATATTCCTAACGGATTATGGTATGTGCGCTAAGGGTTTGAGGCATCTCATAAAAATTGAGAAACGCCAATCTCCTAGGCTTCGGTTTTTGTGCACCTCTATCCATAACTCCAAAAGTAAAGTCGAAAAATGAAAAGAAGAGAGCGAAGCTCTAAGTTGAAAGTGCTTCGGAAACCGCAAGAGAAGAAGAAAAGAGTAGTTATCCACTTTCCCGGATTCATGCACCACATTCCTTAAAGTTTTCCTTCCTTTTCCACATTCTAGACCTTATTTGAAAGTCCTTAAGATCAAAAGAATGTTATATGACTTGGTGATCTAAATTGAAGTTTCTTATGATTTATTTTGATAATGTTTGAAGGTTATGATGTTTATATGGAATTTTGATTAATTCATGAGCTTTCTTTAGTCTTTACTCTTTGATTATACATATGAAAGTCTTATAAGCGAATGAAGCAAGATTTGAGAATGATCTATTGAATAGAAAGCACATTCATTTAAAAGAAGTTTTGCTTTGAGAAGGTACACATATTTCATCCTAACTTGTGCTTTAAAAGCTTTTTGAAAGACCTTGCTTAGGGACAAGCAAGTGGCAAGTATGGGGTTATTTGTTAGCATGAAATATTGTGATATTTTAGGCACGTTTTCTAAGTGTATTTAATCCATATTGATAGTCATTGATTAAGCATTGATGCATTTGTGAGTTAGTTTGTCTATATTGTCGATATAGAGATCTACACAAGCTTTAAGTTGATTGTAGGCAATTAAGAGCTATTTCCGAACGGATCGAGCGAGAATGGAGTTTGATTGAGCATGTCCAAGGATTGAGGACATCTCTAGGAGCTAAGGATGTGCTAGCTTGAAGAATGGCACGAGACTAAGGAAAATCACGAACTAGCCCTAAACCACGCTCTAAAATACGGCCGTACTACATTCCACGGTCTAGTCCACGGCCGTGGAACTTGGCAAGAGAGGCGTGGACCATTCCAGCAACTTACACGGCCGTGGAGGGTTGTGTCAAACCGTGACCAACTTCCATGCTCTAAATTACGGGCATGGAACCCTTCCACGACCGTGATCTAGACGATCTTTTACGCAATATTTTAAGCCACGATCTTCTACGCAATTGGGCCGGGCTTATATTTTATCTTACCCTATAAAAGGACGGAAGAAGAGAGATTTCGTCACCTCTGCTTAGACGCACTTTTGCTTACGCTTGGACTTACCCTAGTTTCACGCCTTTGCGGAGATTGTGATTGAGAGATTTGCGCTTTGCGATTGAGATTTCCGGATTGACGGAAAGAGAGAAGATTTGGAAGATTGTTCGTAAGGAGATTTCGCTTCTTATTTAGGTTTGATTAGAAGACGGATTGACATCCCGTTCTTCGTTCTTATCTAAGATTGTGATTGCTTGTGTTAATCCGAAACTTTTGATATTATTGTTCTTGATTTGTGGATTTGAGATTGACTTGAAAGTTATTGAAGGTTTTCGAAAGTTTTCATCTTTCATTCTTTTAAATCTTGAATTTGATATCAATATGACTGTTGTTGGCTAAAACCCTTTGGCAATTCTAAGGTGAAGGGTTGATAGTTGTGGCTTAGATAATGATAGATCGATCGTAAACAGATTGGACCTTGAGAGTTAGAAAGAATCGCTGACGAACGTAATCCACGGTCTCATCTTGAGCTTCCACGGCCGTGGAACTCAAGAACTACCCGTAAATTTGTGTCAGTTTACGAACTTGCTTTTACTTTAATCCAAAGTTAAAGATTTGCTTTAACTTAGTCTTGGCTTACCCTTTTCTAGGTGGTAGTGAAGCCTCAACAACATCTACCTCGATTTTGAGTGTCACAACCTTAATCGGTTTAGTTGGTCTTGATCCTTGGATTACAAGTTTGGGTATTTGACGTTAATTCTTACCTTTAGAACCTTTTTATACTGAAGCCTCAACAACCTTTATAGAGAGTGTCTTTTAGGTGAGTCATATAAGGTTTTTGGAACTTCATCGTACGATTACCTTACATTCGTATACCTTTGCATACCTAAACTCTATCCTTATATCTTTATTATATCTTGAATCGATTGCAACAGCTGGATTCCTGGATCTTTAGGATTGTTGTTTTCCCAATATTTACAAAAGCTCATACATTTACTCGCTTGACAATTCTATAATTGGATTTAACCTCCCAAATCCCTGTGTTCGATACTCTGGAATTCTGGCTCAACTATATCGATCCGTACACTGCGGGTTCGCTTGCTTGATTTCTAGTTTTATAATTAAAGCTTATTTGCACGCACGCTAAGTGGCGAACACGGACCGCTCCATTACCCATCCCGTGGGCATTTTGGAAGACGTCCCGGTTAAGTTAGGTAACTTCTATTTACCTATAGACTTTGTTGTGCTTGATATTCCCGCAGGTTATCCCGTTCCTATCATTCTCGGGAGACCATTTCTAGAAACTTCGGGTTACAATGTGGATTATAAGAACGCCAAGTTGCAATTCAACATTGGCGGTGATCAAGTGGAATTCGCATTGCTTGCTGCAATGAAAGGAGAGCAGCTGGAGGATGATATCTTCAATATCTATGATGAAGAGGAATCAAGAGAGTTGGTGAGTTGTATCCTTATTAATGATCCACTTGAGAGAGTTATTAGTTTTAGCTTAATGGAGGAAGGCATAGATGCTTCTTGTGATGCAGGTATACGGAGCTTAAAGGTACTGGAAGAAGATCCAGGAGCTAAGATTGAAAAACTAATCCAGGAGAAGAAGATCTCCAGTTTCGGTCCCAATTGCAGTTCCTCGACCGAGGTACCTTCTGGACCAAGCGAGGTCTTCTTGACTGAAGAACATCTCGGTCACCCTCTGTGGACCTCGACCGAGGTCGAAAGCGAGATACTGTCAACTAAGAATAACAAACTTCTAACCCCCTTTTCTGAAACTCATCCACCATTGGTGGAAATACCACCCGGGTTAATTATCTTTTTTGCCAGGAAATACCACCCGGGTTAAAGTACACTCAAAGCAAGAAATTCTTTAAAGATGTACGCCACTACTATTGGGATGAACCTCTATTGTTTAAGAGAGGTCCAGACGGGATGTTTCGGGGATGCATCCCGGAAGATGAATGCCAAAGAGCAGGGAACTTATCTAGGAGGATGTGCACTAAGGTAATGCGCTCACAAAACATGCACTAAGGTATTGCGTTCCGGTTTCTTTTGGCCTACATTATTTAAGGATGTGCAAACATTTGTTGTTTCTTGTGATGCATGCCAAAGAACAGGGAACTTATCTAGGAGGAACGAGATGCCACTCAATAACATCCATGAGGTCGAGATTTTTGATGTATGGGGGTTGATTTCATGGGACCTTTCCCATCATCCAGAGGAAACCTCTACATTCTCCTAGCTGTCGACTACGTCTCTAGATGGGTGGAAGCCATTGCCTCTCCCACTAATGACGCCATGTTGGTTGTGAAGTTCTTTAATAGGACTATCTTTCCACGTTTTGGTACTCCATGCATCATCATCAGCGATGGAGGGACACATTTCATCAACCGGAACTTTAGAGCACTTCTATCGAAGTATGGGGTAACCCACAAGGTGACAACCCCTTATCACCCTCAAACTAGTGGACAGGTCGAGATCTCGAATAGAGAAATCAAAGCAATCTTGGAGAAGACCGTCTCTAGGACGAGGAAGGATTGGGCCATGAGGTTGGACGACGCTCTTTGGGCCTACAGAACCGCATTCAAGACTCCAATTGGTACCACCCCTTATAATTTGGTATATGGGAAGTCTTGCCATTTGCCCGTTGAGCTAGAACACAAGGCGTATTGGGAAATCAAATGGTTGAATTTCGATATCAAGGAAGCCGGTGAAAAGCGGCTATTGGACATCAATGAGTTGGAGGAGCTTCGTTTGAACGCTTATGAGAATGTCAAGATCTACAAGGAAAGGACAAAGAAATGGCATGACAAGCGTATCATTCCTAAGGAGTTCAAAGAAGGAGATTTAGTTCTACTCTTCAACTCCCGCGTTCACCTCTTTCCAGGTAAGCAGAAATCTAGATGGACAGGACATTACGTTGTGAAACATGTTTTCCCTTACGGTGCAGTTGAGATTTTGGGGAGAAACAAGTGGAAGGTTCAAGGTCAATGGGCATAGACTTAAGAAATACTAACCTGAAGTCCAAGTTGAGGAGATTGCACCATTATACCTTTTTTAGGGATACCGTACGGTCCAGCTGGCGACCTTAAACCAATCGCTTTTGGGAGGCAACCCAAGATATTGCTTTCTTTTCCCTTTTCTAATCTAGCTTTAGATAGTTTGCTTTTGCTTTGCTTTGCTTTGTTTTTGACGTCCTAGACAAAAACCAGGTACTTTCTAAGGAAGGAACACAACTCAGGAGCAACACTAGAAGGACAGAAGTTCGAGAAATTGAGAAGACGGGGTTTGACTGAGACACATCTCGTATGTAGTCACAACACCTCCACCGAGATAATTCTTGAGCAACCGAGGCGACTAGGGCTGACAACAAAGCACCTCGGTCCAGACACCTCGGTCCATTCGGGATCACCTCGACTGAGGTGACAATAGAATCGGCGAGGGGTATAAAAGAGGAACAATTTTTCCTCTTTCCCTCCCATCTTCCCCCTCGACCGCGTTGAGCCCTAATCTCGTTTTCTTCGTTTCTCGACCGTTTTCGACCGAATCCGGGGTAAACGTTCGAAAACCCTAACTACTCTATTCTCGCTGATTTCGGGATTTAGTGGCTTTGGTTGCAATAGATTTTTGTTGGAAAAGGATTAAGTACCCCTTAGGAACAATCTGTAGTGAAATCGGGGGAAAAGAACTGAAATCCCGAGAGTTGGAATCGCACAGCTTCGCACCTCGGTCTAGTCGATTGCGCCTTGGCCGAGGTGATTCTTGAGATCTGATACACGACCGAGGTGAACTGTCAGACAGGAAAAAGAAAATGAGTTCCAGGTCAGATCGCCAGATTGTCCTGAGAGATAGATCATCCCCTTCTTCTTCTTCCTCTCAACCTTCCATACCGGTGGTACATGAGCGTCACCAGGCTGATTACAACCGCATTTGTACGAGCCTTGTGATTGCGCCGTGGTTTGTAGACATTTCTGCTTTTGACTATTTGGACGTTGTTGATGATTTGAGACGGATGGTCTCGATTGTTGGACTGGGACAGTTCATGGAGATCAGAGCTCCAGCCTACCTCGAGCCTACACTGGAGTTTTTGAGCTCTATGACTCACCTGCCCGAGGAGAGGGCCATCATGTACCGGTTGCTGAACCGGAATTATTTAGTACCGATGGACCAGTGGAGAGACATCTTCGGCTTCCCGACCCCACAGTTTCCGATTTCCCTTCTCGAGCTATAGCTCGACAGTTCTTAGGACAGATAGCTCATGTAGTTGAGCATGCTGATAGGTGGAGACCTGGAGACTCCAGGGATAAGATTATTTTCCACCTCGCATTCAGACTCGCCCACCGTATATTCAGCGAGACACTTCTGGCGCGTACTGAGACGCCCCAAAAGGTTAGACAGGGGGAGCTTTTGAGTTTATTTTGCATGGTGACTGGGAGTGTGCCTGATTTCATTGCGATGCTAGCTGAGGATCTGCACCGGACAAAGGCTAAGGCAAAGGGGGACATTTGTTGTGACGGTTTAGTGACTCACTTAGCTTTTGAGATGGGGCTGGATTTGAGTGCATGTACACTAGTGGCGGTTGCCAAGCCGCTAGGGCTGCAGGAGATGATCACCAGGAGGATTCTAGTTCCTCGTGGACTTACTAAACCATATGTGGCGATGCCTTGGGAGCAGACTGCCCCTCAGGGTATTAGGTGGTCATCTCAGTTTTCTGTCTATGATCCTCAGTAGTGGTCCAGTGCGTGGACACCTTACATTGAGGACGCTAGAGATGCAGCAGCCCAGGCACAAGAGGAGGATGATGAGGATGATGGCGGTGCTTCCATGGAGACAGGTACGGACACGGCCGGTCCTAGTATACCAGTCGTCGATCTGGATGACGAGGAGACTGAGGAGGAGGCAGCTGCACCACCATCACGTCCTCCCAGGCGCAGAGTCCGCAGACAGCGGGATCCCGTAGCTCACAGACGGATAGACGACCTGACGGAACAGATGATCGACTCTTACGCCGCCCAATTCTTCGACATGTTAGAGATGAGGGACAGCCAGCACTACCAGTGCCGGATGTTGGAGATACAGTTCCAGCACACTATGGGCTACCCCTTTGATCCTTTCCAGCATCCCTGCGTGCCATATCCACCACCATTACCAGCATATCAGGACTAGAGCTTGCAGGGATTTCTTTTATTTATTTATTTTGCAGCTCAGCTTATGTCCGGTGAGTACTTTCTTTCAGACTTATTTTGACCCATTGGGACAATGTGTCCCAAGTATGGGGTATTTGGATGTATTTATATGACTTATGTTTATGCTTGTATGACTCGGTTCGGATATTTATGATTTTCCTTATGCTCTATGTGTTTATTTGATTGAGAAAAACGTCAAAAAACAGGTTAAGAAAAAAAAATTTTATGACCTCGAACGAAGTGACTCTGACCAATCGAGGTGCAGCACCTCGGTTGACTTAGAACATCTCGACCGAGGCAATTTAACTGAAAGGTTTTATAATATGTTTAAGTTGCTAAATGCTTATATGTTTGAAAGGTTTTATAATATGTTTAAGTTGCTAAATGCTTATGTCCGGTGATTTTGTTTGCAGATTGGTATTGAAATCTTTATATGTTTGAAAGGTTTTATAATATGTTTAAGTTGCTAAATGCTTTGTTTGAAATTGTGGCATGTTTAATACTTTGTTTTTATCCAAATTATGTTGAATTTGAAGGTTGACACCACATGATAAGTTCTCTCACTTTCTTCCTGGGATGATTAAGGCAATTTATTCTCTTCTCTTCTTCTTCTTGTTCATGCTTAGCCCCTCATATACATGTTTGCCTCCCTTTACCTCTCCGGGAATTTGGAAGCAAGCAAATGAAAATCAAGTGAAAGAAAAGTTGAGATATTGGCTAGAAGTTAGAAAGAAACAAATAGGTTTGGGGAAGTCAATCATGATGATGAGTAACTCGGCACCATTCACATAGCCGGGTGTTTGTGTCTTGCCAAAGTCGGATTGAACGATATTCCTAACGGGTCATGGTATGTGCATCAAGGGTTTGAGGAATCTCGAGAAATTGATGATTGCTGATCTCCTAGGCTTCGGTTATTGTGCACCTCTGTCAATGCATCCCAAAAAGTAAAAAATGTAAATAAGCAAAGCTTATTGGTGGAAGATGTTGAAGTTCAAAGCAAGTAAAGTAAATATCCTTTTCCTGGATTCTAGCACCACATTCCCTATATACATCCCACCCTCACACGTTTCTTGACCTTCTCTTGAAAAGCCCTTGAGACCTCGAGCTTCTTGATTGACTTGGTGGTTTAAACTGGGTTATGCATGATTAATTTCGATAATTATGATTTATTATGAATTCTATGATTTTATGCAAAGATGAACAAAATTTCTTATATATTATAAAATATTTTGATCATATTTTGATTTTAATTACCATGAAGCATTCTCTTAGAGTGATCTATGAGCGGAGCGCACCATTAAAATGTTTTGAAATACTTTTCATTGATCTTTTTGACTTATAATCCATTCTATCTTGTACTCAAGATTTGGAATATGCTTGGAGACAAGCAAGGGACAAGTATGGGGTATTTTGATAGCATGAATTATAGTCTATATTTTGGGACCTGTTTAGACGTTTTATCTTCAATAATCTGCATGTTTGATTGTATATTATGTGATTATATCGTTGTTTCATCTACCTTTGCGGGAATCGAGTTCTAAACCAAGTTTCGTTGTAATCGTAGGTAAAATGGCACGTTTTGGACTAAAATGGAGCTAAGGAGCAAAGGAGTCATTTATGATACATTCAGGAGCTTAAAGAGGAGCTCTGGAAGCAAGGAATTAACAAAGAAGATTTACTTTGGACCAGATTTGAGAGATTTCACCTTCAGCTGAGAGTCACCTCGGTTGACCACAAAGTCACCTCGACCGAGGTGATCTTGAGCAGCGCCCCGACCGAGGCGAATATCCTGACGCGGCGAGATATATTTTATTTGGCTGAGATCTTTTATTTTTGGAAAGAGAGATCTTATATTTTTGGGTTGGATTTCTGGAAGGAAGATCATAAATTTTGGAGATCTATTTTTGAGATATGAATATATTTTATCAGGAAATTATCTTTTTAAGATATTTTATCTTTGGAAGATAATTCTCCTATATAAAGGGTTGGATTTTCCACAAGTTCAACCTTGCTTAGAGGCTGGGAGCATCCAACAATTAAGGGATTTTTCCGGAGCTTTGAAGGAAGGAAGGAAGATTGAAGATCAATCAAGGAAGGAATGATAGTTCGGATATAGCTTTTGAGGGGATTTGTAAGACTTTCTTAGATTCCCTTTTGTTTGATTGTCTTGTTGGGTTTGTAATCCAAAGAACGCTTATTTGTTTGATATTTGATTCAGTTATTGAAGCCTTGTTCTTAAGGTTTTTGTGTTCAAATATTCATTCTCTTCCTATATATTTGATTATTGCTTTCATGATGATGAGTGGCTAATTTCCTTGTGCGATTCTAGGGTGATTGGCTGAAGGTTGTGGGAAAAACAATGATAGAATAATCTTTAATCCCAGTAGGACCCTGAAATCTCGAGTCTTTATCCTTAACCCTAGAACATCTCGTTCAGTAGATGAACATCTTGGCCGGGGTGGAACTTGACTGACCGAGGTGACCTTTTCTTATCCGAAACTGAGAGTTAAGTGTTGGAGTTTGCCAAATCCTATTCTTATTACACCTTTCCTGGTTCAATGCAAGCCTAGGATGAGACTTTCCCGGTAATTCCTTTGTTTGTTTACCCATGATCATAAGTGTATGTAATAAAGGGTTATCCTTTATTGGGGTTCGAGCGTGCCTTCATCCCTTCTTTGTGAGTTAGCTTCAGACTTACCGGGTAAAGGTTGGTTCTATTCCCTTAGTTGGTGTGTTGGTTTGAGATTATAATTCCTTTCCTTAGTACCTTGACACTTACCCGGTTATAGGTTCTTTGACTTGCGATTGTGAGTAGTGAGACTTACCCGGTAATATATTCCACTTTAGTAACACCTTCCCTTTGCAAAATCTCAGCTTTGTCCGCTTATCTTTAGATCTTGAGTTGGAACCACAACTGGATGCTTTAATCCCTATAATTTTCATATTCCCCTTAATTGACCTTATTATCATCTTTGATTGTTTTAATCGCTTTTGTGGTTAGTTGCAATATTGACAACATATACTTGCTTTATTTCACCTAAGTCTCTGAGATCGAGACCCCGGAATTCTTGCATTTTACTATAATTTCCCCGTACACTACGGGTTCGCATCCTTGTTTGAAGCATACTTCTTGGGTTATAAATTTAAAGCTTGCACACACCTTTTGGAGCGAACAGTAACAACGCAGCTTCAAACCAACCCAATGTAGCAAGGGAGTTAGCAACTCATTACAATGGAAATGATGAGAAAATTGGTTTCTAAGTGGAAAATGATGGAGAATTAGGTTCTTCCTTCTAGCAATCAACCAAGGACTATTTATACTACAAAAGACACTAAATAGGAGTAAATGGCCGGCCTAAAACAGCCACCTTTAATGCCATAAAGGTGGTGTAAACAGCTGGAGAAAAGCTTCTGACATTAAACCGCAGGGGCGGCCTTCAGTTCCGCAGGGGCGGTGAAGGCAAAAACGCTTGATCTTCGTCTTCCAGCTCTTTGTCTTCCATCTCCCAAGTTGAGGCGCAGGGGCGCTGGTCTACGCTTCTTCAGGGCAAGTCACCGCCGGGGCGCCAGGGGTTGACGCAGGTGCTGTGATAGTCTTCGTGGCTGGCGCTGGCGAAGGCGCAGGGAGCGCTCCAGAGTATGGTGTCACCCGCAGGGGCGGTGACAACGCTCCGCGGGGGCGGTGAAGGCACGAAAGCTTTGCTTCGTGAACGAACTTCACTCCTAAGTGCTTATAACTCCTTCCTTAGCTTCTTTTAGTCTTCTTCTTTTGGACCAAGGAGTTAGTAGCATAAACCGACACAAATGCAATAAAAAGTCTCTAAATACTATCCTAAATGATAGTGATTCCATCACCTATCAACAGGTCCATATGTGATAGTTGAGGTTCATCCACATGGTGTTGTGGATCTTTACGATCCACAAACACATAAGATATTCAAGGTCAATGGACAATGGCTCAAGCCCTATCTTTAAGGAGTGAAGAATGATCCCATAGACGATATCGTGTTAAAGGAGACCCAAGCAAAGAAGTAAGGTCCTTACGTCGAGCGAACGACGTAAAACAAAGGTGATGCTCGGGAGGCAACCCGAGTGAATAAGACAAGGAGGCTCGGCCAAGAAAACCGCCCCTATGGCCCCATGTCACTACCCCTCGGTGCAAACCCATGCCCAGTGCCGCCCCGGAACTAGGCATGCGCCAGCTTAAGTTTGTCACCGCCCCCGTGATGACAACCCACGCCCTTGCGGTGTTTCCCCTTGACAAAATCCACAATGCCCCCCCCC
>BSUD01000003.1:50083962-50386391 GCA_033239045.1 Fagopyrum esculentum
CCCCCGGCGTTGGGTCTGCGTCCCCTCTCCTTGTCATCGCCCCCGTGGTGACAAGCCCCGCCCCTACGGGTTTACCCAGAAAAGAAAAAAAATAGAAGGCAGAATAATCCTACACCTACCCCACCAACACCCCTCTCTCTCCTCACCTACCATACACACTCTCTCTCTCTCAATCACTCTCTCACAGACAAGCCCCCACAACGCCCCTGCGCCCCAACTCTCTCCTCCTCACGACACCTCGACAAAGCTAGCCCCAAGTAAGAGCCTAATTGTTGATTGCTGAGAGAGGGAGAAGAGGGGCCAGGTTTATGCCTGAGCCGCCCCTGCGTGACCCAGGGGGCGCCCCTACGCCTAGCCTGGTCCGCCCCTGCGGCTCACAGGGTCCGCCTCTGCGGCTCTTTGTGATGCAGCCGCCTTATTTGACCCTTTGACCAGTGCTTTACCCTTTCACCTACTATATATACTCTTCCCTTACCTCTTATGAGGGTTTACATTCTCAGATCTCTCTTTCTCTCCTTACGCACACTTTCTTCTCTTCTCCTCTCTTGGATCACCTTGGTTGATCTTGGTTTGGGTTTTGTAAGAGATCTTGCATTGTTTGGCTTGGCCTTGATGTGGATGATGATGTTGTGCCTCATGGAGCCAACTTGAGCGTGTGTTGGTGCTGTGTTGATCTCCTAGAGAGTTGTTTGGTAAGCTTTCATGGCTTCCATCTCCTTCTTCTTCTTCTTTGCTTCTTCTTGTTCCTTTTTTCCTTCCTTTCCTTAGTCTAGCATAGACATCTTAGGATTGGATCTTGTTTTAGCCAATTTTGGCTTATGTTGATGTATATATATGTATGTCACACATGTATGTTGCTGTTGGAGTGAAGAAGAGTAGAGTGTCGAAGGAAGAAGTGAAGAAGGAGCTGAGGTGGTGTCTTCTTCACTCCAACCGCCCATGCGCCACCCTACAGCCGCCCTTGCGCCCACCTGCACTAGCTTTGTGTTTTCCTTGGTTCTGCAGGTGTGTGTTGCTTTTAGGCCTTCCTTAGGGTGTCTTTGTTCCCTCCTTTCCTAGTATGAGTGTTTAGGATCATGCTAGATGTGTAAGGTTAAGGTTGATCCTTTGGATCCCTTTGGGTCTAGGTGTGACCCTTATGTGGTTAGGAGTCTGATATATCTCCTTATGCGTTGTTTATAGGCTGTGTTGTCCCTCCAGTGTAGAGGTGATCGTGGTTGTGTTGTGATCGAAGTTGAGGTAAGTCCGTAGGGCTTACTTAGTTGTCATCCTTATATTGCGTGTTTGCATGAGTAGTGTGTGCTTTGTATGTTTGCTATGATAGCATGTGATATCGTATATACCGACCTATGTTCTATTGATTGCCCCGTATTCGTGGCTGTGATAACATTTCCCTTTCATCGAGCCGTGGAGTTTGGGTGGTTCTCTTGGGTCAGGCTAGACCGGTTTACAAGAAGGGCGCAATCCACTCCCACAGGGTACACGGATTGGGTGACCGATACTAGTACGGCTGGCTAGTAGGCTCAAAGGCGAGGATGTATCGGTCCTCATGTCACATAGTTTCATATATATTATATACTTACTGCCAGTGCAGACCTGGAGGTGAGCTCCATCCACTTCCAGTGCCGCAGTGGAAGTGGGAGGACGTCTCCACGGATTTTGTGACTGGTTTGAGACCCAGTAGGAGTTTTGATGCCATCTAGGTTGTTGTCGATAGACTGACGAAGACGGCACGTTTCATCCTTATCAGAGAGACGTTGCCAGTGAGCAAGTTGGTTGAGGAGTACACTAGACAGATAGTGAGACTCCATGGTGTACTGAGGACGATCGTCTCTGATCGAGATGGACGATTCACCTCGAGGTTTTGGCAGCAAATTCAGACTGCTTTGGGGACGAGGCTACACTTCACGACTGCGTTTCACCCCCAGACTGACGGACAGTTAGAGAGGACCATCCAGACTTTGAAGGATATGTTGTGAGCTTGTATGTTAGATTGGGGACAACAATGGTCTGATTACCTCCCACTTGTTGAGTTCTTCTACAACAAGAACTGACATGCATCTATTGGGATGGCTCCTTATGAGGCACTGTATGGACGTAGGTGTCGTACACCTTTATGTTGGGATGAGCCTAGCAGTATAAGTGGGATAGAACCAGAGCAGATTCGTGATGATATGGCTCGAGTAGCGCTGATTAGAGAGAGGAAGCTGGCTGCACAGAGTCGCCAGAAGTCATATGCAGACAAGAGGCGTCGGCCTCTAGAGTTCAGAGTAGGAGCTCATGTATGGTTGAGAGTATCCCCGACGCGTGGCGTTAGACGTTTTGGCATAAAGGGGAAGTTGAGTCCCCGATTTGTCGGTCCTTTTGAGATATTGGACAGAATTGGGAGGGCAGCCTACAGATTAGCTTTGCCTCCGCGATTAGAGGGTATTCACCCTGTGTTCCATGTGTCTCAGTTGAGAGAGTACATACCAGATCCGAGGCACATCGTGAGTTATGATGATTTGGTGGTAGAGCCGGACCACACCTTTGCTGAGCATCCTATTGCAGTCCTAGAACGAGGTGTGAGACGCTTGCGTTCGAAGGATATCCCCATGATGAGGATACAGTGGTCGAGATGTGGGCCTAAGGAGGCTACATGGGAGACTGAAGATAGTATCCAAAGGAACTATCCAGAGTTTTATGCCGAGATAGATGCATCTAGGGTCGTTGAGTAGATCTTAATGCTATCTTGGTGAGTATGTGATTATGTGCTTATGTGCTTTCATGCCTTGATGTATATATTCCATGCTAGTGATGTTATGCCTTATGATCTTATTAGATCTTGCTATGCTATCATGATGTATGTATAGCTGGAGATGATTATTCCCTCCATGCTATTTAAGTATGACTAATGTTTATAGCTGGAGATGGTTCTTTCCTCTATGCTATCTGAGTGGATTAGGATTCAGCTGGAGATGGTTCTTTCCTCCATGCTACTTTGATGGACATAGTTTTAGTGGAGATGTGATTCCTCCATACGATGTATATACTTATGAATCAGCTAGAGAAGTATTTCCTCTATGCTTGTGTTATGTTTGGCTAGAGATGTGCTTCCTTTATGCCATGTGATGTGATATAGCGAGAGACGTGATTCCTCTTTGCCTTGGGTAGCGCTATGGCCCTGTTTTTCTGGAGTGGATGATTCCTCCATGTTGATGTTTATGGTTATAGATCTGTTATAGGTTATGACCTTCTGAGCGGAAATGTGATACCTCCGATAGAGAGAGCAAATTATACCTCGGCTTATGGGACCGAGAGGACTTGGGATCTTGCAAGTTTCGGGACGAAACTTGTTTTTAGGGGGGTCAAATGTAAGAGCCTAGTTGCCGAGTGCTGAGAGAGGGAGCAGAGGGGCAAGGCTTATGCCTGAGCAGCCCCTGCGTGACCCAGGGGGCGCCCCTCCGCCTAGCCTGGTCCACCCTTGTGGCTCACAGGGTCCGCCCCTGCGGCTCGGTGTGTTGCAGCCACCTTCTTTGACCCTTTGACCCGTGCTTTACCCTTTCACCTCCTATATATATACTCTTCCCTTACCTCTGATGAGGGTTTACATTCTCAGATCTCTCTCTCTCTCCTTACGCAAACTTTTTTCTCTTCTCCTCTCTTGGATCACCTTGGTTTATTTTGGTTTGGTTTCGTAAGAGATCTTGCCTAGTTTGGCTTGGCCTTGATGTGGATGATGATGTTGTGCCTCATGGAGCCAGTTTGAGGGTGTATTGGTGTTGTGTTGATCTCCTAGAGAGTTGCTTGGTAAGCTTTGATGGCTTCCATCTCCTTCTTCTTCTTCTTTGCATCTTCATGTTCCTTTTTTCCTTCCTTTCCTTAGTCTAGCATAGACACCTAAGGATTGGATCTAGTTTTAACCAAGTTTAGCTTATGTTGATGTATATATATATATATATATATATATATATGTCACACATGTATGTTGTTGTTGGAGTGAAGAAGAGTAGAGAGTCGAAGGAAGAAGTGAAGAAGGAGTTGAGGTGGTGTCTTTTGCACACCAGCCGCCCCTACGCCACCCTACAGCCGCCCCTGCGCCGTCTAGCGCACCGCCCCTGCGCCACTAGTGAGCCGCCCTTGCGCCCACCTGCACTAGCTTGGTATTTCCCTTGGTTCTGCAGGTGTGTGTTGCTTCTAGGCCTTCCTTAGGGTGTCTTTGTTCCCTACTTTCCTAGTATGAGTGTTTAGGATGATGCTAGATGTGTGAGGTTGAGTTTTGATGATGATTATGATCAATTTATGGCTCATATGGCTTTTGAGGTTCTTTAGGTTGTGAGTGAGGTTGAGGTTGATCCTTTGGATCCCTTTGGGTATAGGTGTGACCCTTATGTGGTTAGGAGTCTGATATATATCCTTATGCCTTGTTTATAGGCTGTGTTGTCCCTCCAGTGTAGAGGTGATTGTGGTGGAGTTGTGCTCGAGGTTGAGGTAAGTCCGTAGGACTTACTTAGCTGCCATCCTTATATTGGGTGTTTGTATGAGTGGTGTGTGCTTTGTATGTTTTCTATGATAGCATGTGATGTCGTATATACCGAGCTATGTTTTATTGATTGCCCCGTATGCGTGGTAGTGATAACCTTTCCCTTTTATCCCGCCGTGGATCTGGGAGGTTCTCTTGGTTCACGCCAGACCGGTTCACAGGAAGGGCGCAATTCACTCCCACAAGGTACCCGGATTGTGTGACCGATACTAGTACGGATGGCTAGTAGGTTCAAAGGCGAGGATGTATCGGTCCTTGTGCCACATAGTTTCATATATATTATATACGTACGTTTGGAGTGAATGACCATTATATTGAGATGATTAAATGGGTAAATGAGTGGAAGCATGCTGATGTGTTTATCTTCCCTTACTTGTGATTGTGCTTATGCATTACTCTATATATGTGTAAGGATAACTAATGGTTTATTACCATGTTGTAGATGCCCCACAGGATAGGCATGCTGCTGGGTGATCTAGCAGAGTGGCAGGCCGAGGACGTCTCGTACATTGGTTGTGTTGGCTTTTGGGGCTTGTTATTTTTCCCTCCTGTGTGAGGATGGTCTTTTGTTACCTCTTGTGTGAGGGTGTTGTGTTTCATACTCGGCTATGTTGCTTTACCTTTTGAGTTGTACAGTTTTATACAGTTTTATGTATTTGTTTTTATATCTGTCAGTGCCATGTTGTAAGGTCCAGTGAACTTGTTTTCACGCTAGGGTCAAGATCCATTGTGAGATCCTAGCCCAATGTAGCACTCCGAGTCCCGCGGATTTGGGGTGTTACACCTCACGCCCATGCGCGACCATCCCTCACGCCACTAGACCGCTCCTGCGCCACCCCCTCTGTCCCTCTAAACCACCATCCCTCAATCTCTCACATCTAAGCCCTAGCCACCTTACACCACACTCAATCACCATCAACCACCATCCACCACCACCGGAAGCTACCACCACCCGCCAGAGACGCCATCAAAGCAGCCTAAGTGCCACCTCCGACGAAGCTGTCACATATCGCCTTCCAAACTTCTCCCGCCCCCGCGCCTGTCACCTCCTGCTTCTGCAACATCCCGCCCCTGCGGATCGACAACCTCCCTTGTGTAAATCACAACAGAGGGATTGCCTTATTTCCCTTCTTTGTGAAATCTGATTCCTTTGCTTGCAAGTGTTGCTAGGATGGATACCACTAGGAATACAAGATGTCGGAGACAAAAAAGGACCGTTATAAGATTGTGGAAGATCAAGTGGTGTATGCAACTCGATTTTTGCATGTTCCGACGTTGGAGAAATTAGGCATGTTGGAGAGCATGCAGTCCTTCCTTGACAACGCTGGGAACGGGGACTTTCTCCACAAGAGCGATCCCACTTACCCCGAGCTCTCCCACTAGTTCATTGCCACCTTCACCATGGAGAAGGAGGATCGCGTAGTTGTTTCCGTTACTTTCAAATACAACAAACGAAAGTATACGGTAAACTTCTCACAGCTACATGAGGCTTTTGGGGCAACTAAGAACCCTACTGACAAGTGGTGGGAAACTGCACCAACTCTTGACTTGGAAGAGTTTTGTCAAGCTGCTACCGGATCCGAGTTTAATGCCATGGGTGAGTATAGCAACAAACTCACTCACTCCTGCTTGAGGCTCCTCTTAAAGATCATAATGTGTGTCTTCTGTGGACACAAGGAGGAGAACAAGGTCGCTCTCAAGGACCTTCCACTGTTGTACGCATGCATTTCCCCTACCCACCGAAGCACGGTACAGATGGTCCACCCGGACCATCCCATTAGGGGTTATCATTTCATCTCTTTCCCTTCTCCACATTATATTCTTTGCTTTCATTTTCACTTTGAGGGCAAGGTGTTCTTCAAGTATGGGGGAGGGATTACTATCTTGCATGCATAGTTTCTTTGTGTGTTTGTTTCATGAATCTTAGCATGTAATCATTATTGAAATTCAGTAAAAAAAAAAAGAAAAAATGAAGAGAAAAAAGCTAAAGAAAATGAGAAAAAGCCAAGAAATCCTTGGATAAACCAAAAACCCGAAAGGGCGGTTTAGGTAAAAAGAAGGTAGTCCGACCAACTCTAGGTTGGTGCAAAAATGGACTTGAGGGATGTGAGGATTTGGATGAGATTATTATGAAAAGAAGAAGAGTTGCAAGGTGAAAACCCGAAAGGGCGCCTTGGAAAAATGTGCGGCACCGAGTTTAGGTTCTCCTTCAGGCGTTGGCAGCATAAGAAGGGGAGTCATAAGGAGATTGTCTGGGTAGGTCACTCTTGGAGCGATAAGAATGGTAGTTTTCTCACTTTCCTCTCATTTTCTCCATTTTCTCTCTTTCTTGGTTTGTCTCTTAATTTCCTCATTTTATCTTCTGCACCATGCTTCCTGAGACTTTGTGGTTGTTGAACTGTTCTTATGTTGGTTACTCAGGACGAGTAAAAGGTCTAAGTATGGGGGAGTTTGATAGGTGATGGAATCACTATCAATTAGGATAGTTTTTTTGCGTCTTTTTAGTGTCTTAGAGTCGGTTTGTGTTACTAACATCTTAATCCAAAAGAAGAAGTCCAAATGAAGCAAAAGAAGATGTTAGCAACACTTGGGAGATAAATATCATTCACGAAGACAAGTTTCTGGTGCCAAACCGCCCCCACGGAGCAGTGTCACTGCCCTTGCAGGTGGTATTACACTCCGGAACGCAACCTGCGCCTTTGCCAGCGCACGGAACAAGCCTGTCACCACCCCTGCGGCGGCCTTTGGCCGCCTCTACGGTGATGACTCACCCTGAAGAAGCAAAGCCGCCTCCCCTGTACCTCTGCCTGCGGACCATCCTACGGAGCTGTGAAGCCGAAGAGCTAGTGTCACTGCCCCTGCGGTGACATTGCGCCGCCCCTGCGGCTTGACATCAGAAACGACACAAAGATGAAGAGTTAGACGTTTAGAGAGCATTAAAGACCCACCCTTGCGGGATTTCCAGGCCGCCCCAGCAGCCAAGAAGAAGATCAAGCATTTTGGCCTAAACCGCCCCTACGGCCCTGAAGCCCGCCCCGCGGTTTAGCGCCGAAGACTTTACTCCGGTTGTTTGCACCACCTTTATGGCATTAAAGGTAGTATAAATAGAGCTATAGCTGATTGCTAGAATCATCCATCATTTTCCCACAAAAGCTCTATTCTCCTTATTTCCAAGTTGTAATGAGTTTCTAAGTTTCCTTGCTACATTGTGTTGTTTTGAAGATGCATTGCTGCTTGGTTGTAAGTCTTCATTAATATAAGTTTATTCAGTCAAATATGTGTTATATTCCTTGTGCTTTATCTTATGTTTGCATGTTTCTTACCACTTAGATTGATCACCTTAAGTGTCTAATTGCATGCAAAGTACTAGGATTAATGATTCCAGGTTTGGGTCCTTAATCTAGTAGTAACCCTTTAGGTAAAAACTGGTTGTGATTCCTTGAAGGAAAAGGAATATGACTATAAAGAAAAGATTAACGGTGTTTATTCATTTCTTTATATCTCTTTGTCTTTGTTGGAAAGCTAACTTGTGCTTTGATCTTGTAGGTTTACGGATCTCTAAACTTGTTAAGTTGTGTTGATACCGGTTGGATCAACAGATACCTAAGATCAAGATGAGAACACTGATGAGTAACTTCTAAAACAACCAAGTAGTGTGCATGTTAAGATTCAACCTAGTGTAGTTTTCCATTCTATTATCACCATCTTTGCTTATTATTAACTGTTTTGTTTTCTTCAATCCACCCCCCCCCCATTTGGTTACATATCGATAATTGAATCCAATCAATACTTGACAAGCCTCTCTTGGGATCGACACTTACTTACATTATACAAACCGATTAGTGTAACATTAGGTAACTACTTTGACTTAAGCTAAAAGACAACGACCTTAGGTTTTTAGCTTCGTCACAGAGCCAGCTGAAGTGTGTTGGTGTTGATCTTTCATCTGTTTATCCCTGTTGTGGTAAGCTTCATTCCTTCTTCCTCTTTCTTCCTTTATTCCTCTTCTTCCTCTTATTTGAAAATGAATTCCCACAAGTTCCACAAGTTGATCTTGTGTTGATCCTCCTAGGTTTGTATTGATGTATATATGTATATATATGTATGTTTATGATTGATGGATGGTGAAGAAGTGAGGTGATCGAGTGAAGGATCGAAGAGAAGTCAGGAATCGCCCACTACACATCATCCACCCCTGCGCCACCAAGGATCCGCCCCTGCGCAACCTGTGAGAGTGACTTGAGGATATTATAGTGTTGTATATGCCGGTTATGGCTTTAAGGTTTAGTATGTGTTTGAGATAATTCCTTAGGCATTTGTGAGTTATGATGTGATGTTGAGGTTTGGATTCCAGTTGTGAGTTGAAGATGGTTATAGGGTTTAGGAGGTGGAATATCCTAACCTCAGGACGATGTTGATATTATTGTACTTTGCTGATGCAGGCATTGATCGTTTCCCCGAGGGGAAGCCGTGACCACTTGATACGGATTTCGTTTGAGACAAGTAATTCCTTGGGACTTACTTAGCAAACAGTTATGGGTTTGAGTGTGTTGTGGTGGTGTGTGTGCATATGTATGTCGCATTTATAACTCAACTGGACTAGGACGGCCATATATGCATTTATTTAGCCCAAGTGTATGATAACGGGAGGTGATAGCTTGTCTAGGCCAAAATTGGGTGGCTAGGGGTTCCTTTGCGACCAATCCTCCAGGTGGTAATGATTGACACCATTCCAAACCTAGGGGGAAACGGGGACATAGGCGTTGGGAGTTTACTCCGCGTGTCACAAGGAAATGAATTGCTAATGGTATAACTTAAGTAAAGATAATAAATGGATATGTGTGTACATAGCATGATATGATGTAATGATGTATTATATGTGATATTGTTCATTATTATTCATTTATGTTGGCTAACGGTTTCATACGGTGTTGTAGATGATCTACAGGTTAGGAAGACTACATGGTGAGCCGGATGGGTAATTAGCCGAGGGCTTCCGTACACTAGGTTGTGCATGGGTTTATGGGATGTTTTGTATCCTAGCCCCGTAGCGCCCCAAGTCCTGCGGATTTAGGGTGTTACAACCTATATTCTGCAAGGCATCTACAACATTGGTGTAAACCGTTAGTTAACATTCTAGATATCAGAAAGAGAATAAACGCACAAACAAACATAAGGTAAAGTAAACACATAACATGCTCACACTTAGCCGGTTATTGTCTTTCATTAAGTTATTCATTACTAGTTCAAGTTCTTTTGTCACATGAGGATCTCCCGAAACTCGCCTCCACTTCCGTCTACCAACAGGATTAGATCAGTACTATCCGTTACCTGCACGAATGGGTTGCAAGAGCACCTCCTAGTCTCCTGTAGAACTCGACAAGTGGTCACAACCCGATTATCATACACTTGTGCACTAAGGTAGAGCCCGATGCTCAATCCCTCTATGTTGAAAGTTTTCATCTTAGGTCGAGTGATCTAGTCTTCTTAGGTCAAGTGAGCTTTCTTTTTACTCACGGTTTTATGGTTTCACTCGACCATAGTTGACATAATTTACTCTTGCTCCGGGTTTTGCAATTCTTTTAACCTCGATTGAGGTTTCACTCGAGGTTCCTCCCATTGGGGTTCCTTGATCCTTTGGCTTTTTGCAGGTTTTGATGCTTGGTTCCTTTCCTCCTTTGACATTTAAAGTATAAGCTAATATGTACATGTCCATTTCTTGCAAAACTAAGGAATATACATCTAAAAGGATAACATGAAAACATGCTATCATGTCCCCTTCACAACTTGTGAGTGTTCTTTTCCCGGTTTTCCCATGAACCTGCTCACGACACTAACAATTTGTGTCAGATAAAGTATTGTGCAATCTTTAACATACATCAAACTCCCTACTACAATAGTATAAGGAACTTGCGACATATACTCTTTCTCCTCATCTGATTAAGGTGAAAACAGAGTTGCAAGATGGTTGTTAGCAACACTAGGTGTGACAATGGGCTTGGCCGATGACATTTTTAACCATGACACCACCTTTTCAACGTAGCCTTTTTGTGATAAGAAAATATTTCTAAGAACCCTATGTCTAAGAATCTCCAATCCCAGAAGTTTTCTGAGCTACTCCTAGACTCTTCATCTCAAACTCAACACTTAGGAGACCTTTTAGTTTCTAAATGTCATACTTGCTATTTGCAGCTAATAGCATATCTTCTATACCTAGAAGACTAGATAGACGAGAGTTTTCATTCTTAAACTTATTGCAACAGACACAACAATCGTAAGCAATCTTATTGTAACCAATCTCTATCATATAACTATCAAATTTCTTATACCACTGCCTCGGAGACTACTTAAGTCCATATAAAGAATTTTTCAACTTGAAGAAATAGTTTTCTTTCTATGGAACCTGGAAACCATCAGGTTGAGTTATCTACATTTCTTCTACTAACTCTCTATGTAAGAAAGTTGTCTTTGTATCAAGTTGTTCTAGCTCTAGATCCTGGTATGCTAGTTGATCCTGAAAGTTTTACCTAAAATGTGACAACAACCTCCCCGACAAGGATACGGGATTGGATGTAGTATAATTGGGTATCGAATCACAAGGATCACATCTGATTTGGATAATACTAAGAGTTATTTATTTTAAATGAAAAGCAAGGCCATAAGGTAGCAATTGTAATAGGTGAAAGCAATTACGATTGTAAACAAAATGTGATGGAAGCGATCTAAGAAAACAAGAATCCCCACTATAATGAACTAAGATATTGATGCATATATATAACCCGTGAACATTGATATATGATAATTGCAAGTAACCATCTAAAATAGCCTTTGACATACACAAACAAAGACTTTTGTTTCCAACTCCCGTAGCTCTTAATCCAGCGGTTCGGGAAGTATAGGAAAACCCATTAAACACTTAGAAATCCGACTTTGATATTCTTCCTCACTTTTTTTTATAGATTTCCTAGTTCGTGTCATCTAGAGACACAAGAAAAACCGGGAACGAACCAACGAAAACGACAAAACAAACTAACTAAGCTAACCTAAGAAAAAGAGAAAAGAAAATGATATCTTGGGTTGCCTCCCAAGAAGCGCTTTGTTTAAGGTCCGTAGCTAGGCCACTCCTTTCGCTTGCTTGAGTGAGGAGGATAGATGCAAGCTCCTCAATCTTAACTACCGTTTTGTACTTCTTTAGTCGTTGACTATTGAGCTTGAATGCTCCGCATTGTTCACCCCATACTTCAACTGAACCATGGGGAAAAATATGTTTAAGTACAAATGGCCCGGTCCAACGAGACTTCAACTTACCTGGAAATAGACGAAGACGGGAGTTAAAGAGAAGGAAAAGATAGCCTTCTTTCAAATCCTTCGGAACGATGTGCTTGTCGTGCCACCTTTTCGTCATTTCTTTTGAAGCTTGAATGTTTTTCGATGCGCTTTTCACCTTGTTATGGCTCCTTGAGCCATCTTGAGATGTTTGTAAGGATAGAGAAAAGGTGAAACAATGTTTAATAATGTTTTTAAGAGGAGAGGAAAAAACATCACGAATTTTTTATTCTACGGATTCATTGTTACATCCACGGTCGTGGAACCAACCGTGGCTGCTCTTGACTTGTCTTTGCACAGGGTAATTTGTGAAAACCACGCCCATGGAACCTTGGCTTTGGCCGTGGTTTTGCCCACATTTGCTAGAATGTCGGGTGATATAGAATTCACCGTCTCCCTTGCTTCTTCTTCTTGGATAGCAAACTCGACATCTTCCCCGTCGATGTTGAAAAATATTTTGGCATTTTTGCAGTCAACTTGACAACCCGATCTTGCTAGGAATGGTCTCCCAAGGATGATTGGCATTGGATAATCTGTAGGAATGTCTAAAACCACAAAATATATTGGAAAGTAAAACTTACCAAGCCTCACGAGAATGTCTTCTAATATTCCGACGGGAACGGTTGTCGATCGGTCGTCCATGTGGAGTTTTATATTCACCGGTCTAGGTTCTCCTAAACCAACCTTCTAACATAACTCTAGTGGAATGACCCTCACACTTGCTCCAAGATCGCAATGTGCATTGTACACACCTTCTCCAATTCCAAGGGGAACACAAAACGAACTCGGATCTCTCAGTTTGGGTATCATCATATGTGTCATGGTTTTGATGAGTTCCAATGACTCGGAAGTCATCTTCACTTCACCAAAATCCTCTAGATTGCGCTTGTTAGAGAGGATTTCCTTCAAGAACTTCCCACAGGATGGCATACCTAGAATTGTATCAATAAAAGGTATGTTAATATGCAGTTTGCTCATGAGTTCAATGAACTTACCAAAGTGTTTATCAAGATGTGTTCTCGCTCTTTTTTGTTGAAACGGGAGCGGAGGTTTGTATGCTGGAGGAGGAAAGTAAACAGGAACCTTTGCCTTTTCTTTCTCAGCTGGAACCTCTACTTCTACAGGCTGCAAGCCCTTGTCACTCTCCTTCGGTGTAGGATCGGTGGCCTGTACGCCACTCCTCATAGTGATTGGCATCACTTGCCCTTTTGGGTTATCTTCAGTTTTTTCGGGAACTCTCCCTTGATCTCGAGGTGCTTCTTCGGCCTTACTAAGCACTTGATTTTCCTAGGCTTTTTGTGCCTTAGAAAGTGAAGTGACGGAATTCTCTAACCCTTGCATCTTCCTCATCATTGCTTCTATCATCGCTTCGAGCTTGTCCTTCTCCGGATGGCTTGAACTCGATGAAGATTGTTCCTGACTTTTCAAAGGAATAGAAGAAGAAGGAGAAGTTAGTGAATTTTCAGGATGGGAATAAGGATTACCAGGATTTTGTTGATTGGATCTCCAATTGTTGTTGTAGTTCCAGTTGTTGTTTCAATTGTTGTTCCTATTCCCTTGTTGGTTTCCTCTTCCAACATAGCCAACATCTTGCTCCTTGGGCTGCTTCACATGAGTTGTCAAAAGGTCTTTCAAAGCCTTCATTTCACTATTTAAAGTGTTCAGCTCCTTCACACTAGAGGTATGTAATATTCAACACCGGGGATCTTGAACTTTGGCTCCCCGCTTCTTCACCTCTATGTGAGTACTTCTCAATTGTGAGACTTTGTTTTTCAACAAATTCCCACGCTTCATCCACTAGCTTGTCAATAAAAGTCCCTCCTAAAAGTGATTGTAGCTTGAATTGCGCTTCTGCATCCAAGCCCTTAAAATAGATCACAAGCAAATCAATCTTTGGAATCCCATGATGTGGGCAATCCAATAATAGGTCCTTGAACCTTTCCCATGAGGTGAAAAGCATTCACCATTCTTCATCACAAATGCGTTGATCTTAGCTCTAAATTCCGCCGTCTTTGATGGCGGAAACAATTTGGTAAGGAACTCAACGGTCATCTATTCCCACATGTTCACTCTTCCGGCGGGAAGTGATTGGAACCATGCTAGCGCTTTATCCTTCAAAGAGAAAAAGAAAACACACAGCTTATAGTTGTTATTTTTGCACCTTGAAGGTCTCAATGTTTCCATCAAGATCTTATAATTCTGAAGATGTTGGTGCGGTGACTCTCTCCCCGTTCATCCAAATCGATTCTGCTAGATCATAGTAATCGCCGGAGGTCTAAACTCGTAGTCATGATCAGCTGGATCTCCGAAGTGCACGCTTGGACGGCGGGCTTGCTGGACTGGATCCATTCGTTACGCTTGGACGGCGGGCTTGCTGGACTGGATCCATTCGTTGCCCAATGGTTTGTGGAATGTCCACAAACGGATTAGTTGGCTCCACTCTTAGTGGAGGTGGTGGTGGTAAGATGTTAGCGGGTGCCGGTGGAGGTGGATTAACCACAACTCTAGCATCCGCGTCTCTCTCCTGATTTGCTAGTTGCGCTTGTGCTATCATGTCGGCCATATTGGATCGAAGTCAGTCTTCTAGAGTAGCTTGATCAACTTTCTCTTTCCTCAAGGCTTCTTCTTGTTGCCTTATCTGATCTCGAGTTGCAGCTGATTCAGCTCTAAGATCCTCCAAATCTTGGTTGTTGTTAGCGGCCATTTTCTTCGCCTCTCTCAACTTCTTTTTGTAAGTCTTTTCCGGTTAAGGATCGTAAGGAACAATTTCTTTACCGATTCGCGTTTGATAGCATGTTTTATAGTCTATATTTTGTGATTGGTTTGGACGTTTTATCTTCATAAATCTGCATGTATGGATGTATATTCTTTGATTATATTGTTGTTTTGTCTATCTTTGCGGGAATCGAGGTCTACACCTAGTTTCGTTGTAATTGTTGGGAAAATGGCACGTTTAGGACCGAAACTGAGCTAAACAAGCTAAGGAGTCATTGGAGCTACGTTCTGGAGCATTGAGGAGTTATAAGAAGATCTCATGAAGAATGGAAATGATTTAGAAGATTTATTTTAGACCAGATTACAGAGTTTCATTCTCAACTGAGATTTACCTCGGTCTGCTACAATACCACCTCGACCGAGGTGATCTTCAAGAACGTTTAGACCGAGGCGAAATGATGACGGGACACGAGATCTTTATTTTTGGCTGAGATCCCCTATTGTTGGAAAGTGAATATTACATATTTTTGGCTGGATTTCTCGAAGGAAGATATCTTTTTGGCTGATATATTTTGGAAGATATGGAGATATATTTTAAGGAAATTATCTTTTAAAGATATTTTATTTTGGAAGATAACTCTCCTATATAAAGGGTTGGATTTTCTGCAATTCAGCCATCTTCGGATCAAAGGATTTTCTGAAGGAAGTTTGAAGGTTAAAGATCAACGATGGAAGGATCAAGTTGAAGTTGGCTTTGAAGGAAGTTTGTTAAGGTTTTCTTGTTTGAATATTGATTCATTTCTTATATATTTGATTATTGTTATCATGATGATTGTTGGCTATGTTTTTTATGCGATTCTATGGTGATTGGCTGAAAGTTGTGGGAAAGACGATGATAGAATGATCCTTTATCCCAGTGAACCCTGAAAGCTCGAGCCTTTACCTTAACCGACAAACACCTCGGTCAGTCAATGAACATCTCGGCCGGGATAGGATATTACTGAACGAGGTGAACCTTTCTTGAACCTTATCTAAGTTGAGTGTTTCAATTTACCAAATCCTATCCTTGTTATACCTTTCCTTGTTCAACGCAAGCCTAGGATGAGACTTACCCGGTGATTCCTTTGTTTGTTTACCCAAGATCACGAGTGTAGGTAATAAAGGTTTCTCCTTTATTGGGCTTTGAGTATTCCTTCATCTCATGTTTGAAAGTTAGCCTGAGACTTACCCGGTAAAGGTTAGTTCTATCCCTTTGGGTAGTGTGTTTGTTTGAGATTATAGTTCCTTTCTTTAGTACCTTGAGACTTACCCGGTGAGAGGATCTTTGGTTTTGGATAGTGAGTAGTAAGACTTACCCGGTGATCTATTCTCACCTTAGAAACACCTTCCCTTTGCAAACCACAGTTTTGTCCACATTATCCTTTGAGATCTTGAGTCGGAACCACAACTGGATAATTTAATCCCTAGAATCCGTATTCCCTTTATCTAACTTTTATATCTACTTTGCTTGTTGCTTGTGGTTATTTGACAACCTAAATTACCGATCTTTGTTTCACCATAGTCCCTGTGTTCGACCCTGGAATTCTTGCTTTTATTACATCCGATCCGTACACTGCGGGTTCGCTATTTGCAATTATTCTTGGTATAAATATTAAAGCTTGCACACACCTTTTAGAGTGAACAAGTTTTTGGCGCCGTTGCCGAGGACTTGGTCAAGACCAAGTTCGGTTTTTGTTGTCTTTCGGGGCTATTTCCCTTGTTGCTTTTCACCACTTTACTTGAGTGTTTTCGTAGGATCTTTCCTTAGGTTTATGCCAAGAACTCGTGCTGGAGAGGAAATCGTTCCTTATGATCCAAAACCACAAAAGACCTACAAGAGAAGATTGAATGAAGCTAAGATGGCCAATCAAGAAAATCGCGATCTTGAAGCCGAATTGAAGGAGGCATTGGAACAACTGCGCCTCAGTAAGGAAGAACTGCAACGAGAAAGTGACGAGACTCACGCAAGAACTGAAGGAATTGAAGCCGATATGGCCGCTCTAAGGGCTCTGTTTCTACCTCGAGTGATCCCAGATCCTCGACCAAGACAAGACCCAGTCCCAGTTGCCCCGGTCGAGATGCACCCACCACCTCGGATGCCAATCTGAGATGTTCTTTTTGCTGGAGTTCCACGAACCCTAGGACAGAGGATGGAGCCGAATCAACAAGTCAATCGTCTAGGAGTCAACCTAGGAGATCCAACTGAGCATGATTATGAACTTAGACCCCAAGTTCTAACCATGATTCGACAATGTCAATTTGGAGTTTGGAGAAAGAGTCTCCGCATCAGCACTTGCAAAATTATGAGATTCTGATGGAGACTTTAAGACCATCAAGAGTGGAGAATATCAACTACAAGTTGAGGCCTTTATCTTTCTCTTTGAAAGACAAGGCCCTTGCTTGGTATCAATCTCTTCCGGCTGGAGAAATAAACACTTAGGAAGAGATGACAACAGAGTTTCTTACTAAGTTCTTTCCCCCTTTTAATACCGTTGAAATGAGGGGCAAGATCAATGCTTTTATTATGAAGGACAAATAAAGTTTGTCTAAGTCATGGGATTCCGAAGATCGAGTTGCTGGAAATTTACTTCAAGGGTTTGGATGGAGATACTCAATTCATGCTCCAATTACTTTCTGCCAGCACCTTCATGGATATGCCGATAGATGAAGCTTGGGATTTCATTGAAAAGCAATCTTTACACCACATGAAGAAGTACTCCCATCAAAGAGTTGAGGATGGAGCAAGAGAGTTAGCTTTCAAGACACATCATCAAATGGAGAACAACTCACCTCGCTTAGCAATGAAGTGAAAGCGTTGAAGGAGCGTTTACTAGCTCGAACAAAGAAGGAGCAAGACAGTGGCTACCAAGGAAGAAACAACTATCTAGGGCCACGGAACAATAATTACAACAACAACAGAAACTCAAACAACAAAATTGGAGATCTAATCAAAAAATTTCGGTAACCCTTATTCTCATGCTGAAAATGCTCTTAATGCCCCCTCTTCTTCTTCTACTCCATTGAGAAGCCAGAAGCCTGCATCAAGTTCGTCCCATCCACCAAAGAAGCCAGATGTTGTGCTGGAAGCAATTTAGATCAAGCTCAACGCTATGGAGACATCGATGAATTCATTTTCGAAGGCACAAAAAGCCTTAGAGCAACAATTTTTCAACAAGGCAAATGAAGCGCCAAGAGATCCAAGGAAGCTCCCAGCAAGGACAGAGAGCAACCCTAAAGGACTGATCATGGCAATTACAACACGCAGTGGACTGAAGACTACTGATCGAGTACATCGGTCGAGCCCCGATCAGATGAGGAACACCTCGGACCAAGATCAAACGAGGAATACCTCGGTCGAGGTGCCAACCGAGATGGAGCCCAAGAAAGTGAGAGATAAATTTGAAGTTTGTGTTCCACCTCCTGCTTATAAACCACCACTTCCATTCCCTCAGTCAAGGCCGAGGGCACATCTAGAGAAGCACTTTGGTATGTTTCTAGACCTTATGAATAAACTACATATTAACTTCCCTTTCATTGATGCCATTCTAGGGATGCCCGCCTATGGGAAGTTTCTTAAAGAGATCTTATCAAGGAAGAGGAAGTTGGAGGATTTTGGTGAAGTAAGGATGACATCTAGGTCTTCGGAGCTCATTCATATCATGGAGGAGAAGATGCCACCTAAAATAAGGGATCCTGTTTCAAGTTGCATTCCCATTCAAGTTGAGGATGTCACTTATGATGTGCTTTATGATCTAGGAGCCAGCGTGAGCCTCATTCCGCTGGAGCTATGTGAGAAAGTCGGACTTGGAGAGCTCAAGCCCGTTAAGATGATGTTATACATCGCGGATCGCTCCATTACCCGTCTCGTGGGTATTTTGGAGGGCGTTCCCATCAATTTATGTAACTTCTACATACCTATAGACTTTGTTGTGCTTGACATTCCCGCAGATTATCCCATCCCTATCATTCTTGGGAGGCCATTTCTAGCAATTTCGGGTTGCAACGTGGATTGTAAGAATGCCAAGTGGAAGATCAACATTGGTGGAGATCATGTGGAGTTTGCATTGCTTGCAGCAATGAAGGGAGAGCCGCTGGAGCATGACATCTTCAACATCTATGATGAAGAAGAATCTAGACAATTGGTGAGCTATATCCTTATTAACGATCCCCTTGAAAAAGTTCTTAGTTTTAGCTTAATGGAGGAAGGTATAGATGTCTTTTGTGGTGCAGATTTGCGAAGCTTAAAAGAATTGGAAGCAAATCCAGGAGCTAGATTTGATAAACTGATTCAGGAGAAGAAAGGCACATTAGGTTTCGGTTCCAGTTCCAGTACGTCGACCGAGGCACTTTTTGGAGCAAGCGAGGTGTTCTTATCTAAAGAACATTTTGGTCACCCACCTTGGGCCCCGACCGAGACAGCAGGCGAGATGTTGTCAACTGAGGACGAAAAATTTCTAAGGGTCACTTACAGTTGGTGGAGCACTGGGTTCGCCAAGTTTTTGATGGTAAAGTGCCTTGGTATGCTGATATCGCTCAAAGGAAGAAGTTCTTCAAGGATCTTCTTCACTACTATTGGAATGAACCTCTACTGTTCAAAGAGGTCCAAATGGGATGCTTCGACGATGCATTCCGGAGGATGAAGCTGCTAGTGTCATACGGCATTGCTACTCGCTTCCTTCTGGAGGACATGCTAGCGCTCACAAAACGTGCTTTAAGGTATTACGTTTTGGTTTCTTTTGGCCTACATTATTTAAGGATGTGCAAGCATTTGTTGTTTCTGGTGATGCATGTCAAATAAAAACGGAACTTATCTAGAAGGAACGAGATGCCACTCAACAACATTCAGGTGGTTGAGATTTTTTATGTATGGGTAGTTGATTTCATGCAACCTTTCCCATCCTCCGCATGGAATCTCTACATCCTCTTAGCTGTTAATTACGTTTCTAGATGGGTGGAAGCCATTTCTTTTCCCACTAATGACGCCATGGTGGTTTAAACTAAATTATACATGATTAATTTCGATAAATATGATTTGTTATGCATTCTATGAGTGGAGCACACTCCAAAAGGTATTGAAATGTTTTTCATTAATCTTTTTGATGACTTATAATCGATTCTATCTTGTATCTAAGATTTGGATTTTGCTTGGGGACAAGCAAGGGATAAGTATTGGGTAATTTTATAGCATGTATTATAGTCTATATTTTGGGATTGTTTTGGACGTTTTATCTTCATAAATCTGCATGTATGGATGTATATTCTTTGATTATATTGTTGTTTTTTCTACCTTTGCGGGAATCGAGGTCTATACCTAGTTTCGTTGTAGTTGTAGGGAAAATGGCACGTTTAGGACCGAAATGGAGCTAAGGAAGCTAAGGAGTCATTGGAGCTACTTTCTGGAGCATTGAGGAGTTATAAGAAGATCTCAGGAAGCATGAAAATAATTTAGAAGATTGATTTTGGACCAGATTAGAAAGTTTCATTCTCAGCTGAGAATCACCTCGGTTAGCTACAATACCACCTCGACCGAGGTGATCTTCAGGAGCGCTTGGACCGAGGCAAACTGATGACGGGACACGAGATCTTTATTTTTGGTTGAGATCCTCTATTTTTGGAAAGTGAATATTACATATTTTTTCGCTGGATTTCTGGAAGGAAGATATCTTTTTGGCTGATATATTTTGGACGATTTGGAGATATATTTTAAGGAAATTATCTTTTTAAGATATTTTATTTTGGAAGATAACTCTCCTATATACAGGGTTGGATTTTCTACAATTCAGCCATCTTCAGATCAAAGGATTTTCTGAAGGAAGTTTGAAGGTTGAAGATCAAGGAAGGAAGGAATCAAGTTGAAGTTGGCTTTGAAGGAAGTTTGTAAGATTTCCTTAGTTTGGTTTGTTTGTTGTCTTTTCTGATTTTGTGATTGAGGAACGCTTTTTGTTGTTTGTCTGATTCATTTAGTTATTGAGACCTTTGTGTTAAGGTTTTCTTGTTTGAATATTGATTTCTTTCTTATATATTTGATTATTGTTATCATGATGGTTGTTGGCTATGTTCTTTATGCGATTTTGGGGTAATTGGCCGAACTTTGTGGGAAAGACGATGAGAGAATGATCTTTTGTCCCAGTGGACCTTGAAATCTCGAGCCTTTACCTTAACCGACAAACACATCGGTCAGTCATTGAACATCTCGGCCGCGATGGGATATTACTGAATGAGGTGAACCTTTCCTGACCTTATATGAGTTGAGAGTTTCAGTTTACCAAATCCTATCCTTCTTATACCTTTCCTTTTTCAACGTAAGCCTAGGATGAGACTTACCCGGTGATTCCTTTGTTTGTTCAGCCAAGATCACGAGTGTAGGTAATAAAGGTTTATCCTTTATTGGGGTTTTAGTGTGCCTTCATCCCATCTTTGAAAGTTAGCCTGAGACCTATCCGGTAAATGTTAGTTCTATCACATTGGGTGGTGTGTTGGTTTGAGATTATAAGTCCTTTCCTTAGTACCTTGAGACTTACCCGGTGAGAGGATCTTTGGTTTGGGATAGTGAGTAGTGAGACTTACCCGGTGATCTATTCCCACCTTAGAAATACCATCCCTTTGAAAACCTCATTTTTCTCCACGTTATACTTTGAGATCTTGAGTCGGAACCACAACTAAATGTTTTAATCCCTAGAATCCGCATTCCCTTTATCTACCTTTTATATCATTTTTACTTGTTGCTTGTGGTTATTTGACAACCTGAATTACCGATCTTTGTTTCACCATAGTCCCTGTGTTCGACCCTAGAATTCTTGCTTTTATTACATCCGATCCGAACACTGCGGGTTCGCTATTTGCAATTATTCGTGTTATAAATATTAAAGCTTGCACACACCTTTTGGAGCGAACAACGTTCTTCGCATATACCTATGAAAGATTAGCAAGAACACTCAAGCAACAGTAATTAGTAGCAAAGATAGAAGCTACCAAGCTAGACAACCGTTCACTGGATTGGTCTTTACCAGATCCCCGGCAACGGTGCCATAAACATGTTCGCTCCAAAAGTTGTGTCCGCAAATAAACTTTATATTTATATCCAAGAATTAAGCGTAACGATAGCGAACCATCAGTGTACGGATCAATCGTAGTATGAGTCGATATTTCGGAGTCGATCTCAGGGAATCGATGAGAACAAAGCAGTAAAAGTAATCCAACTTAGGTAGCAAGCAATGCAATAATCACAATAAAGAATATAGAAGCAAGAATAATGGGAATGCAGATTCTAAATATCCAAGTATCTGGTTGCGGTTTTCGATTCAACACGTCTAAGGATGTGTACTGATAGAGCTGGATAGCAAGGTATGTATATCGTCGGTAAGGTTGTCGTCCGGGTTAAGATCCGACTTCCCTTTATGTCCCAACCAAAAGATTCTACTTAACAGATGTTGAGTCTCGTCAAGAAGAGGTCACAAGGATAGGATTTAGCTCTCACAACCAAAACCCAAGGAAAAGAAAGATAAAGGGTAAAGGGCATGACACTCCTCTAACCTAATAGAGGGTTTTGAATCCCCTATCACCTAGAGCTCGTAAACACTCATAATCGGCAAAACAAAGGCCAGAAAAGGTTAACGTTGGTAGGATTTAAACAATCTTAAACTTTGGATAAAGGCAAAAGCGAAACGTGCAAGATAAAGGATGTAACACCCCAAATCCTGAGAACTCGAAGAGCTACTGGTTAGGAACTCACAATGGGTTCCGGCCTTAGTTTGACAACAATTTCACTAGGATATTACAACAAGGCACAAAAGTATTTAAAACATTTGAAAACTTTAAACAATATATACATGAAGAATATGTATCAGCCTTACAAAGCAAAGGTACCAAAACGACACATAAGAAGAACAGAAGACATCTCCGTCCCCAAATATATAAGTACGTGGACCCGGCTGACCATTCCCTCCGGATCTCTCTACAACTGTCTTAACCTGCAAGACATCTACAAGCGGTATAAAACCGTTAGCCTTACAAAGCAAAGATACTTATTTTGTGACACGAGGGATTCCCAAACCTCGCCCTTGTCCCCGTTTACCAACGCGGAATGGTACTAATGCATTTGACCGTCTACCTGACTGGGCTGGTCGTAGGGAACCTCCTAGACTCTCGCAAGAGCTAGGTAAATGATGTCACGACCCGTTATCATACACTTGGGTCAATTACGTAAATAAGAAAGTCGGCCTAATCCGGTTTCGTTATTTATCATAACTAACAAACACCACTCATACACATGACACTCATACAAGAAGCCAGCTAAGTAAGTCCGTGGACTTACCTGAATGAGATCTCGACTCTCTTAATCACAACTCAATTTGTAACTGTATAACCCGGTTGCCTATCAAATGAGGCAAGTGGATCAACACATATCCCATATACTTAGAAGTCTAAGACTTCTAAGATATAAGATCCTATCGGAAGAGAAATTATACTAAAATACACGTCTAAGGTAAAATGACCATTTTACCCTTTGTCCCGAATCTTCTAAAAAAAACTCGTAATATGTACTTAATTCTTACTTGAGACTAACTATCATATTCTAACTCTTAAAGTTGAGTTTAGGTCAAGACTAGAACATTACATGATTTCTTTAACCTTCTAAAAAGGTCACTAGGGTCCAACTTTGCCTTCAAATATGAAATTCGAATAAGCTTATAAACATTCCGAGATAATTCTCTAGATCATCTATGATATCTCATCTACTCCTAGGAACAAGAATTTCTTAAAACTGTTCAACCATCACTTCTACAAAAATTTCCAAAGTTGGTTACAACACTTGAAAAAGTATGCTCAAACTTGTCTGATCAACACAGTTTCTGGAAATTCAGCAACCACTTAACAAAACAGCACACTATCTTAACTTTGAAAAATCATAACTCCTAAACCTCTTGATTAAAACCTCTCAAATTTTGATATACTATACTATGTAAGCCTAACTAAGACATATCCAAAATTCAAGTCCAATAGAAGTCAATAACCTGTTCAGACCTATCTCACTGAACTGCATCACAAGCCGTTTTTCTCAACACTTAGAAATTTCAGCACAACAAAAAAAACCGCTTACGACCCAATCTTTGAAAAATCGTAAATCCTAAACCACTCGCTGGATTCCTCCCAAATTTTAATATGATCTACAAAAATATGCCAACTATATCATATCCAAATTTCAAGCCCAACAGAGATCAAAAGCTTATTCAAAACTATCTCCCAAAACAGCATCCCATGCGGTTTTTCTCAACTCAGCACATTTATAAAAACTGCATGAGGAGTCAACTTTGCAACATCGTAATTCTCAAACTGTAAGTCATATTACTCTAAAATTTTAGTATGTTATACACTGCAATACCAACTATATCATATCCGAAAACCAGCCAAAACAGAGGAGTCTAACTTACCCAAATCGTGACTCCAAGTAGACTGTTCGTCACCTCCGAAAACTCAGAAAATTCCCAGCCCTTCTAGCTATCTTCCATGGATGTTATGAAAGGTTCTAGGATTCAAATGGCTCACATCAGCACATATATATAGAGAGTGCAATGTAGAGAAGGGAGGGGAGATGTTTACCCAACAAGAGAGACTCGACAAGCTCAAATATACGAGTAGGAAGAGGAAGGACGTTGGTTGTTGTGTTATTGTGTGCAGGAAGGAGGAGATGGTTGCTGTCCTTGGAGGCCCACCAGTAGCTCGAGCCTGCCCGCACCAGCAGTGCCTGAGAAGGCTGCAACCACGGCTCACAAGTCCGCCCTTGCGGCATGGTGCTGGGACGCTCCAACGGCTCCATTGCAAGAGGTAAACATCTTCAGTTCGTCTTCCGTTGTTGCATTGTTGTGTACCGTCAAGAGTGATGCTGAACCTATGGCTTCTAGTGTACGGAGAGGAGGAGCCTCCGGCTACTAGTTCGACGTCGCAGGAGGCCGAGCCCACTCGGCAGATGGAGCCATTGTCTCTGTCCGGCACAGAGGAGCAGCAACAACCTTCCTTCACTGCTGGCGTAGGAAGGGACTTCGCTGGCCCCATCCACGGCTGTAGTGTAGAAGGCAACGTCCAAGGAGGTGTAGAGGGAAGGGGAAAGAAGCTGCCCCCGGTGCCAATCGAACGTGAAAGAGAGAGGTGAAGGAGAGGCAGAAGAAGGATTTTCGTAGGCACGGTTGAAGGAGGAACAAGTCTAGGGTTATAGGAGCGGCTAGCGTAAGTGAGAGAGGTTACACGCAGGAAGGAAGGGGAGAGCTCATGAGCCCAACTGGCTGTCCAAGACGGGCCCAATTGGCTGTCTTTGACGGGCCCAGATGATATGGTTCATGGGCTGAAACTTGGTTTCTCATTTTGGATAAAATTCTAATAACGGATTAAGAACAACTAGATCGGATTTGCGTAATTTATTTGAGTAGGTTCCTCACATAAAATAATAGAAATACCGAAGAACTCGGTGTCACATAAAATGAAAAAAAATGACGGAAAGTCCAAACCGGTCGAGTTCCAGTTTTTCTCGGAATTAAATGGAAATTAAATTTCCGGATCTTACATCAGTACCCCCTTACAATAAGTTTCATCCCGAAACTTAAAACAAGGTGTTTAATCAAACGACTTCCATAATTAAACTTGTATATCCTAGTCTCACTAAATTTTAATTTCGTTTCTAAACTCCTCTAACCCTATCAAAGCGTAAAGAAAAAAAAACCGTTTGTTACACCAGATCTCCCTCAAAATAAGTTTCGTCCCAAAACTTAGGGTTAGACAATCGTGATCGGCCTTTACGGTACCAAATGGGTGTGTTTGGTCACTACACAAGCAGTTAAACAATATCACACATACAAGGTCCAGCCCTTACTCGTCACTCCCGAGGTTACAACTATCACTACATAGGTCTTTGAAAGGTTACGTCTCTTATTATCCCTAGTATCTTAGGTAGCCTTATCAGCTTTTCATAAAACCACTAAATCTTAAATCTTTTCAGGTGATAGGTGATGTAATCACTATCATTTAGGGTAGTTTTTAGAGTCTTTTTATTGCATTAGTGTTGGTTTATGCTACTAACTCCTTGGTCCAGAAGAAGAAGATCAAAAGAAGCTAAGGAAGGAGTTATAAGCACTTAGGAAGTAAAGATCGATCAAGAAGCAAAGTTTCTGTTGCTCCACCACCCCCGCTGGCCCTTGCAGCCGCCCCAGCGGGTGACACTTCCCACTAAAGCGCTCCCAGCACCTTCACCAGCGCCGGCCAAGATGTAGATTACCTCCCCTGCGCCACCCATCGGCGCCCCTGCGGTGACTCGCCCGGACAAGACGCAGGCCAGCTTCCCAGCGCCTCCCACTGCGCCTCGCCTTGGAGATGGAAGGCGAAGAGTTTGTGTCACCGACCCTGCGTTGGCCTTGAGGCGCCCCTGCGCCTTGAAATCAGAAACGTCAGGAAGGCAAAAAGTCAGATGTTGAAGTGCATTAAAGATCGCCCCAGCGGAGCTGTGTAGCCGCCCCAGCGGTTATGAAGAAGATCAACCGATTCTGCCTAAACCGCCCCTGTGGGTCCTGAAGGCCGCCCCTGCGGTGTAACGCCAGAAGCTTTACTCCGGCTATTTGCACCACCTTTATGGCAATAAAGGTGGCTGTTTTAGGCCGGCGATTTACTCCTAATTTAGTGTCTTTTGTAGTATAAATAGTCCATGGCTGATTGCTAGAATTATCCATGCTTTTCCCCACAAAATCCATTTATAGGCTTGAGTTTTCCATTGTAATGAGTTGCTAACTCCCTTGCTACATTGGATTGGTTTGAAGCTGCTTTGTTGCTTTGGTTGTAAGTTCTTTTAATATAAGTTTTTATTCAGTAATGCTTTGTGTTTCCTTGATCTATATTGTTTAATTGCATGTTAACTATTACTTGAGATTGATCACCTTAGGTTCTAAAGTGCATGTAAACAACTAGAATTAATAGGTTCCGGGTTTAGGTCTTTAATCAAGTAGCAACTTTAAGTAATAACGGGTTGTAATTACTTAAAGAAAAGGAACACAAATATAAAGATAAGTTTAACGGTTTTAATCTTCTCTTTATATCCCTTTGTCTTTTTTGAATGCTAACTTATTATTTGTTCTTGTAGGTTTACGGAACTTTAATAGGTTAAGTTGTGTTGATGCCGGTTGGCTCAACACATATGTATGATCGAGACGGGAGATTATTAAAAAACTTGTAAAAGGAACGAACCAAAGTAGCAATTGCATGCTTAGAATCAACCTAGTGTAGATTCACCCATTATTGTCTTATTTGTCGTATTAATCGTTTTCATAAGTTTTTGTGAATCAATTCAACCAAACCCCCCCCCCCTTTGTGTCACTTGTCATTATAATCGATAATTGCATCAAAAACACCTGAACTCTCTTGGGTTAGACCCTTACTTAATCACTATACTTGTTCTTAGTGCTAAGTCGGGATTTACTTTTGATTGGGTATAGACGATCGTAGAAATACCTTCGGTAAAATTTTGGCGCCGTTGCCAGGGAGTTTTTGTGTTTTATTGTTATTATTGATTATTGGTTTTAACCATTTTATGGTTCAAACCCGTGCTACTAATTCCGGCTTTGCTTCTTTTCATCCAGAAATTGAGAGGACGCACATCCCGAATTGAAGACAACAACAACTACAACAAGAGATGGTTGACCGTACTCTTCGTCAACTTACGCAGCCCACTTTGGCTCAAAACCCTCTTGCGGTCGCTATACCGGCACTAGGGGAAGGAGTCAACTTTGAGCTCAAACCGGGCCTTATTCACTTACTTCCATCCTTCCATGGGCTATGTGGTGAAGACCCCATCAAGCACCTTGGGAAGGTCCACACCGTTTGTATGAGCATGAAGCCGGCCAAGATTACCGAAGAACAAATCAAGATGAGGGCATTTGGCTTCACACTCAAGGATTCGGCGGATGATTGGTATTACCACCTTCCAGCCGGGAGCATTGACACTTGGGAAAACCTTCACAAAGCGTTTTTGGAGAAATACTTTCCGGCTAAAAAGGCCAATAGCTTGAAGAAAGCTACAAGCAACATCTAGCAAGAGGCAACCGAAACTCTCTATGAGTACTTCGAAAGGTTTGCACGCCTCCGATCCAGCTGTTCTTTCCATGGATATTCAACTCAACATCTAGTCTTGTACTTGTACAATGACTTGCTAGACAATGAAAGGAGGATCGTCGATGCGGCTTGCAGAGGTAATATTCTTAACTCTACTCCTGACCTTGCTTTGGAAAAGATACAGCAACTAGCGGAAGGGACTAGGAACTTTGGAAGGATCCCGGCTAAGAAAGGAGTTCATGCCGTGAGTTCCGGGAAGAACGAGATTTCCACCGAGCTAGCGGAACTGAAGGAAATGGTGAAGAGGCTAACACTTATGGGAACACCGCAACAGCTAAAAGCCTGTGGAGTTTGTGCTGACCCATATCATCCAACAGACATGTGCCCACAAGTTCAAGATGACGATGCTGAAGTAAACGCAATGGGTTATGGACAACCACAGCAGCAAAGACCAAGGAATAATCCCTATGCACATAATTTCATGCCAAATTGGCGTGACCAACAGAATTTTCGTTAGAGGGAACAACAAAACCAACAACAGCAACCCCTCCAAGGTAAGTATCACTCAACTGAAGATATGTTGCAGGTTTTGACTAAAGACTTTTCTACTCATGTCCAAACAACAAAATCAAGCATCAAGAACCTTGAGAAGCAAGTTGGTCAAATGACGGAAGCTATTTCAAGGACCGAATCACGGCTTTCCGGGGGATTGCCTTCCCAGATGTTTATAAACCCAAGGGAGAATGTTAGTGCCCTAACATTAAGGAGTGGGAAGCAAATTCGACGAGAACCAACAAAAGAGCCACAAAGCCAACCCTCTGTCGTTATTTCCGCACCCATAGCCGCCCCTGCGCCTGCAGCTGCGCCGAGCCCCGGAGGAAGGACGCCCTTGCGGCTGGCTACCCCCGCCCCTGCGGTAACAGCCCCTGAGCCACCCCTGCGCCTTCAAGCCGACGCCCCTGCGGAAAACACAACAGAAGGTCCTACTGAAAAGGATACTTACGTCCGGCCTAACTTTCCGCCGCTGTACTCCGAAAAGCCACCAACGCCTTTTCCTGAAGCATTAAAGGAGGGAAGAATCATAGAGCACAAGGACCTGTTTGAGACTTTCTCTAAATGCGAGGTAAACATTCCTCAACTTAAACTAGTGAAAAGTATTCCTAAGTATGCTCGTTTTTTTAAGGAACTTTGTATTATCAAGAAAAATCAAAAGCTAAAGGGGAAACAAAAAGTGCAAGTGAGTGAGCATGTGTCGGCAGTTTTCCAAAGGAGAATGCCCAAGAAATGCAGCGATCCGGGCATGGTAAGCATCCCTTGTGTTATAAGGGAAACCCGCTTTGACAAAGCAATGCTTGATCTCGGTACTTCTATTAATGTCTTGCCATATTCAGTTTACAAATCACTTGGCCTTGGGTCACTAATGGAAACTAGGATTGTAGTACAACTTGCTGATAGATCTAATGTGTACCCGGAAGGGATAATTGAAGATGTATTAGTGATGGTAGACAACCTAATTTTTCCTGCAAATTTCTTTGTAATGGATATGGAAAATGACTCGCATGCTGCACCCATTCTGTGAGGAAGGTCATTTCTTAAAACGGCTAGGACTAAAATTGACTATGTTAGTGGTAAATTGACCATAGAGTTTGATGGAGAAGTAGTGGAATTTGACATCTATGATGCAATGAGATTTCCTAGCGATGATCATTCTCTATGTACTATTGACATTGTTGAATCTTTTGTGCAAGATGTTTTCGATAACTCTAACATGGATGAATTGAGAAATGTGATTGAGCATGACATTGATGGTTTCAAATCAGATTATGTGTTAACATCTAGCATGAAAGAGGTCCTAGCCCAATTAGATGGGCATAAAAGGCTACCTATCTCCAATTTGGCCATTGGGCCCACTTTACTAACACCAAGCGAAAAGCTTGTTCCGTCCATAGTGCAGGCACCGGAAATAGAATTGAAGGATCTTCCGTCACACCTCAAGTATGTCTTCCTTGGAGCACACAATACCTTGCCGGTGATCATCTCAAATAAGTTGACCACGGGACAAGAAGATAAGTTGGTTAACGTACTAAAGGAGCACAAGACGGCCCTGGGATGGACTATCGCGGACATCAAAGGGATAAGTCCTTACACATGCATGCATAGGATTTTACTTGAGGACGAAGCCAAGCCCTCTAGGCAACCTCAAAGGAGGTTGAACCCACCAATGATGGATGTGGTCAAAAAGGAAGTGTTGAAACTCCTCCAAGCGGACATGATCTTTTATATCTCGGATAGCACTTGGGTTAGTCCAACCCAAGTAGTTCCAAAGAAGGGAGGCATCACCTTGGTGGAAAATCAACATGGAGAGATGGTCCCGAGCAAAACACAAACTGGATGGAGAGTTTGCATTGACTACCGCAAGCTCAATAAGGTAACACGAAAAGACCATTTTGCATTACCTTTTATTGATCAAATGTTGGAATGTCTTGCAGGTCATAAATACTACTGTTTCATGGATGGATATTTGGGTTATTTCCAAATAGCCATCGCACCAGAAGATCAAGAGAAAACGACGTTCACTTGCCCATTTGGCACTTTTGCATATCATAGAATGCCCTTTGGACTTTGCAACGCGCCGGGCACTTTCCAACGGTGCATGATAAGTATTTTCTCCGAATACATAGAAAATTTCATTGAAGTCTTCATGGACGATTTTACTGTCCATGGAGACAGTTTTTGACGCATGTGTAGAGCATTTAAAACTTGTTCTTGAAAAATGTGTTGAAACCAACTTAGTTCTTAATTCGGAAAAATGTCATTTCATGGTCGAACAAGGAATTGTGTTAGGACATGTAATATCCTCAAAGGGATAGAGGTATATAAGGCAAAGGTTGACGTTATTCAAAATTTACCTTATCCTACTAATGTTCGGAAAATCCGATCTTTTCTTGGTCATGCAGGTTTCTACCGACGATTCATCAAAAACTTCTCAAAGATCTCAGCTCCCCTGTGTGAATTGCTCAAGAGAGATGTAACCTTCATAGTGGATGAGGATTGCAAGAAGGCTTTCGACACGCTGAAATCTTGTCTCACCACCGCTCCGATCATCCGTTTTCCGGATTGGGAGAAACCTTTTGAAATCATGTGTGACGCTAGTGACTACGCTGTCGGAGCTGTCTTAGGAAAAAAAGACGGAAGGGCCTCTCATGTGATCCATTATGTGTCTATGACACTAAATGGAGCACAAAGGAATTACTCCACCACCGAGAAGGAGATGTTGGCAGTAGTTTTTGCCCTTGAGAAGTTCAGGCAATACTTACTTGGGGTAAAGGTGATTATTTTCACTGACCATGTAACCCTTAGGTACCTGATGGCAAAGAAGGAGGCGAAACCACGATTAATCCCTTGACTCCTTCTAAGCAAATTTAACCTAGAAATAAGGGGAAAAAAGGGAGCTGAGAACCTGGTGGCAGATCATTTGAGCAGACTAGTGCAAGAGGAGGAAGAATAAGGAAAAGAAAGAGAGATAGCTGGAAGCTTTCCAGACGATACATTTTACACAACTCTCTGTTGTGTAACCGCCCCCGCACCTCACACCAGCCGCCCCTGCGGCCAGCCGCCCCTGCGGCTCTGTCTCGGCGCCCCTGCGGAAATGTCGACAAAGGTTTGTCTTAAGCTTCAATATTTTAAGCCTTGGTTTGCTGACATTGTGAACTTCATTGTCAGGAAAGAGTATCCTCTAGACTTCACCAAGGCACAACGAGAGAAAGTCAAAGCTGAGGCTCGACACTACGTTTGGGACGATCCCTACCTTTGGAAGCATTGTAGTGATCAAGTAATCCGGCGTTGCATTCCGGACAATGAGGTACAATCCGTCCTAACTTTCTGTCATTCTAAAGCATGTGAGGGGCACTTTGGAGCAAACAAAACTGCAAGAAAAGTTTTGGATGCCGGTTTCTTTTGGCCACAAATTTTTCGAGACGCGTTTGTGTTTTGTAAAGTGTGTGATAGATGCCAAAGGGTGGGAAATCTTTCAAGGAGACATGAAATGCCCCAAACCTCTCTTATATTTTGTGAAATATTTGACGTTTGGGGAATTGATTTCATGGGGCCATTTCCTACGTCATTCGGGAACACATATATTTTTCTTGCGGTGGACTATGTTTCCAAGTGGGTGGAAGCAAAGGCCACCAAAAGTGGTTGCAGCATTTCTTAAGGAAAATATCTTTGCTAGATTTGGAATTCCGAAAGCCTTAATTAGTGATAGGGGTACCCATTTCTGCAACAAGACAATCACGGCTCTCCTTAAGAAGTACCATGTTCACCAACGAGTATCAACAGCTTATCATCCTCAAACAAACGGCCAAGCGGAGGTATCCAACCGGGAAATAAAGACCATCCTTGAAAAGACGGTTTCTCCCGGGCGGAAGGATTGAAGTGCAAGGCTAAATGACGCCCTATGGGCATATCGGACAGCTTACAAAACTCCCATCGGAATGTCTCCTTTTAGGCTCGTGTTTGGGAAAGCTTGTCACTTACCGGTGGAATTAGAGCTCAAGGCTTGGTGGACGGTAAAGAAGTGCAACATGAATATAGAAGAAGTAGGAGAATTCCGGAAACTACAATTGCAAGAGTTGGAGGAACTAAGGCTAGATGCATATGACCAAAACAAAGAAAAGACCAAAGCATGGCATGACCGGAACATCCTCCGGAAGGACTTCAAGGTAGGTAATAAGGTACTTCTCTTCCAATCCGGTTTGAAATTCTTTGCAGGTAAACTACGTTCAAGATGGACAGGGCCGTTCATAGTAGCCGAAGTATACCCTCACGGGGCTGTGGATCTCTATGACCCGCAGACGCACAAGGTGTTTAAGGTGAACGGTCAAAGGCTAAAGCTTTACCTTGAAGGAGTCAAGGATGATCCGATTGACGAGATGGTACTAGAGGAGGCACAATAAGAGAAGTAGAGATCTTACCTCGAGCCAACGACGTAAAACAAAGGCGCTAATTCGGGAGGCAACCCGAAGGAATAAGAAGAGGAGCTTCTGTCAAGATTACCGCCCCTGCGGCTCTAAGTCCCGCCCCCGCGGCGACATCCCTGGCCAGCGCCACCCCCGGCGCTTGGCCTGCGCCTGCAACACGCTTGTCACTGCCCCGCGGTGACATCCCCACGCCTGCAACACGCTTGTCACTGCGTGCTCCTCTCCCTTGTCGCCGCCTCTGCGGTATCAAACCCCAGCCCCTGCGGGTTTACCCAGAAAAGAAAAAAAATAGGATCTCGAAAAAACACCTATACCTACAACGCACCACCCACCAACCCTCCTCACCAAATACAACCACATCTCCTCGCACCCTCTCTCTCTCAAAGCTGCGAACGCCCCTGCGCCCTCAGAGAAACCACCCAACCACCCTCTCCGACGCCCCTGCGCCACCAACACCAAGGACGCACACCCTCAACGCCCTTGCGCCACCAGCCTCGTGCCAAACGCTACCTCCCTTCGATTACAGCTATTCTCCACTTTTGCGCCACCTTCAAAGTCACCTGCACCAACGAAACAACCACCGGAGCCACTCCAAGGCGCCACCACCTTCGAAGCACTCGCAAAATCACCTTCTGCTGTTCTACCGCCCTGCGCCTGCAAGCAGCCGCCCCTCCGGAAAACACAACAGAAGGTTGACATCTTTCTTTGTTTTTGGAAATTACTAATATTTTACCGAACATCACACTAGGAAAATGGAATCCAAGATGTCTAAGACAGAGAAGGAGCGTTATAGGATTGTGCTGGATCGAGTTGTGTATGCAACTCGATTTCTACATGCTCCTACCTTTGAGAAACTCGGCATGCTAGAGCATGCAATTCTTTTTGGCAAACGCTGGGCTCGGAGAATTTCTACACCGGAATGCCCCGACATATCCAGAGCTCAGCAGACAGTTCATCTCCACGTTCACAATGGAGAAGGAGGATCATGTGTGTACCGGCCTCACCTTCAAGTTCAACAAGGTGAAATACACACTAGATTACTTCCAGCTTCAGGAGGCCTTTGGGGTGACTTTAAACCCTTCTGAGAGCTGGTGGAAAACTGTTCCTACTTCGGATCAATGTGAGTTTTGGCAGGCGGCTACAGGGTCAGAATTCCATGCTGGGGGTGAGTACTCCAACAAGCTCACTCACCCCTCCTTGAGGCTCCTCTCCAAGATCCTGATGAGTGTCTTCTGTGGACACAAAGAGGAGAACAAGGTCGCCCTTAAGGACCTCCCCTTACTCAGAGTGAGAAGGTTATGGATTGGCCGTACCTCTTCCTTGCCGCTTTGAAGCGGATTAGGAGGAACGAGCCGAGGGACATCGTCGAAGGTGGGGTGATCTCCTTGATAGCTTCACAGGTCATGGACCTGTCCGACCTAAAGGATGGGTTGGAGGCTCCCCTTTATAGAGAGGGGATGCTTAGGAGGTGCAAGCTCCTCCGACGGGACGGGGAGAACCTGTTCTGGATCTCCCTTGCTGATGGGAGCCACCTTACGTACCTCCCCCAGCCTTTACCATTAGGGGAGGAGTTCTCCGATCTTTACATTCCGGTAGATCACTTCGTGCCGAGACGGCCACTAGTGGCCTTTGTGGAGAGGCATGCTGCCAGCTCCAGCCGAGCTCATCAGGAGGAGCACTTGCCCGTCCCAGATGACGAGGAGATGCCCACAGCGGCACTAGAGGAGGACCCTGCCCTTGCGAGCCTTCAGCCTCAGATGGCTGCCATGATGACCCAGCACCGGGCTTGGCAGTCCGACTACCAGCGGACTATGCTGGAGTAGCAGCAGATCTGGCATGACACCTTTGCCACCTCCATGACCTCGCACTTTGACAAGAGGCAGAAGGCATGGCAGGCAGCCCAACAGCGGCGGCTGGAGGCCCAGCAACTGGCCCGGCAAACCAGTTTTGAGACCTCTTTTGGGCGCCGGATGACTGCCCAGCAGGACCACATCGATGATATCTACCAGCGGCAGGAGCACTTCTTCAGCCACTTCCCTTACCCACCGGAGGAGTGTCCTGGTGGTCCATCCGGACCTCCCTAGTATGGGGTACATTTCTTTCCCTTCTCCCATATTTATCTTTGACTCATTTTTACTTTGAGGACAAAGTGCACTTCAAGTATGGGGGAGGGATATATATCATCGCTTGTACAGTTTGTTTGTTGTTTTTGGCATTTTGTTTTGCATTATTGAAATCAGTAAAAAAAAAAGCCAAAGTAGTGAAAAAAGGCTTGAAAATCCTTGGATAAACCAAAAACCCGAAAGGGCGGTTTAGGTAAAAAGAAGGTAGTCCGACCAACCTTAGGTTGATACAAAAATGGAGTTGAGGGATGTGAGCTTAAGAGAGAAAAGAAGAAGAGTGCAAGGTGAAAACCCGAAAGGGCACCTTGGCAAGATGAGCGACACCGAGTGTAGGTTTCCCTTCCGGCGTTTTGGCGACATAAGATGGGGAGTCATAAGGAGGTTGTCCGGGTAGGCCACTCTTGGAGCAATAAGGATGGTAGTATCTCTTTTCCTCACATTACCTCACTTTTCCTTTCTTTCTTTCTTGGTTTTTCTCTTGTTTTCCATTATTTTTCTTTCTTTCCCTTGCTTCCTGAGACCTTGAGTCTAATTGTTGTCATTTGTTTTACTCGGGACGAGTAAAAGGTCTAAGTATGGGGGAGTTTGATAGGTGATGGAATCACTATCATATAGGGTAGTTTTTAGAGTCTTTTTATTGCATTAGTGTCGGTTTACGCTACTAACTCCTTGGTCCAGAAGAAGAAGATCAAAAGAAGCTAAGGAAGGAGTTATAAGCACTTAGGAAGTAAAGATCGATCAAGAAGCAAAGTTTATGTTGCTCCACAGCCCCCGCGGGCCCTTCCAGCCACCCCAGCGGGTGACACTTCCCACTAAAGCGCTCCCAGCACCTTCCCCAGCGCTGGCCAACATGCAGATCACCGCCCCTGCGCCACCCATCGGTGCCCCTGCGGTGACTCTCCCGGACAAGACGAAGGCCAGCTCCCCTGCGCCTCTCACTACACCCTGCCTGCGCCTCGCCTTGGGAGCTAGAAGGCGAAGAGTTTGTGTCACCGCCCCTGCGTTGGCCTTGAGGCGCCCCTGCGCCTTGACATTAGAAACGTCGGGAAGGCGAAAGGTCAGACGTTGAAGTGCATTAAAGATCCGCCCCAGCGGAGCTGTGTAGCCGCCCGAACAGTTATGAAGAAGATCAACCGATTCTTCCTAATCCGCCCCTGCAGGGTCTGAAGGCCGCCCCTGCGGTGTAACGCCCAAAGCTTTACTCCGGATATTTGCACCACCTTTATGTCATTAAAGGTGGTTGTTTTAGGCCGGCTATTTACTCCTAATTTAGTGTCTTTTGTAGTATAATTAGTCCATGGCTGATTGCCAGAATTAGCCATGCTTTTCCCCACTAAATCCATTTTTAGACTTGAGTTTTCCATTGTAATGAGTAGCTAACTCCCTTGCTACATTGGGTTGGTTTGAAGCTGCTTTGTTGCTTTGGTTGTAAGTTCTTTTAATATAAGTTTTTATTCAGTAATGCTTTGTGTTTCCTTGATCTCCATTGTTTAATTGCATGTTAACTATTACTTGAGATTGATCACCTTAGGTTCTAAAGTGCATGTAAACAACTAGGATTAATAGGTTCCGGGTTCGGGTCTTTAATCTAGTAGCAACTTTAAGGAACACAAATATAAAGATAAGTTTAACGGTTTTAATCTTCTCTTTATATCCCTTTGTCTTTGTTTGAATGCTAACTTATTATTTGTTCTTGTAGGTTTGCGGAACTATAATAGGTTAAGTTGTGTTGATGCCGGTTGGATCAACACATATGTATGATCGAGACGGGAGATTACTTAAAAACTTGTAAAAGGAACGCACTAAAGTAGCAATTGCATGCTCAGAATAAACCTAGTGTAGATTCACCCATTATTGTCTTATTTGTTGTATTAATCGTTTTCATAAGTTTTTGTGAATCAATTCAACCAAACCCCCCCCCTTTTTGTGTCACTTGTCATTATAATCGATAATTGCATCAAAAACACCTCAACTCTCTTGGGTTCGACCCTTACTTAATCACTATACTTGTTCTTAGTGCTAAGTTGGGATTTAATTTTGATTGGGTATAGGCGACCATAGAAATACCTTCGGTCATCAGGTATTTAGATCACAAGCGCCTGCTACCACGTTCTAGAGTGGTTACCGGATATCTCACCGGTATCATCCGGCTTAACTGTCTCATCCTCTAATATGATAACCTAACACGTTTCTGGTAGGTATCTCTCCACTGAAATTCTCCAACTCGGTTCCCAAACTTAGTCTCCGTGGAGAACTGAAGCTACACTCTCCAATAGGGTGAGGAATACTAGTCCATCAGTCACTTTTACCGCTTTAAAACTTCCAATGGTTGCCTTACACAACTCACTTCCAGATCCTTTGATGACCCTACGGAAAATAATCTATTCAACTTCCTTCCCTTCGTTATGACCACTTGCTTCCGGCCTTCTAAAAGGTTCTGACTACACAGTCAGGCCAAAGGTCTTGAACATCCACCACACTTACCAAGTGCCCAATGTTCTTCGTATCACGACCCACTTGGTCTTGTCTTTTAATATTACTCAGTCATCTTATTCCTCACGTAAGGAATCATCACCTTTACCCTTTTCAGGTCTAACACTCGAGACAACTAAAAATCAAATCTAGTGGCCATCCTCTTTGTTCACTTGGCTGCATTATTATATTAATTATTGATCTCTAATATATTGTTTCCTCAAACTTAGGCTTCTCACGCATTTTCCAAGATCCTAAGTGACATAGAATATGTCCGGGATGACGGTATTAGTTACAAAGTGATCTTATATCACATTTATTTGATCATAAATACTCGATAAATGCTAACACACCGTCAGCCTTGAACTCTTGTATCCTCCGCTTTTATCGGACTAGTAATATCCCTCTAACTCAAAACGCAACTAGGCTCTGTTCCGACATAACCTTACACATAAAATCTACTCCGAGATTATGCTTTCTTTAAGCACAGTTACTATAATGCAAGTATGTCCTGTCGCTTCTCTTTCTTATGTATCTTCGACTCAGGATGCTAGTTACTCACTTTGAGCTTTCTAGTGCAGGCCATGCACAATACTTTTATTACATCGTTAATTCTTTCCTCAATCTATCAAGAAAACTCACTCTAGAATACCCAGTTACGTATTGGATTCCGAACTAGTTATCTGACAACATGAGACAAGACGACATTATTTACTTGAATCCATAATAGGGTACTAATCTCCTTCTATAACCTCTTACATGCACATACTTTCCCGTCTACCTTGATGGTGGTACAGCTCCCGTACACTATTTTCAGTCACTCCGCGTAACCTATCTCACGTGCCTTCCAAGCGAAATGCATTTCACCAACTATCATCATCTTAAACTCGATACGTCGTTTTTCTGTACCATTACTTCCAGCTTTGTGGGTTAGGACCCACCGCGCTTCCGCTGTGCTACTTTGATAATTCTGTTGTCACTCATTAATCCTAAGGACCTTTTCTGTTAAGTATAAAATGATTGACCCCAAAACTCTTCTTCCAATTACACCATAAGTCTTATACGGATGAAGTACCAAGTACCTTCTTTACTCGCCTTAAGAAAATAAAACAATAATAGAAAAACAACTTCTTCCACTTACTTTCATAATTCTTCTACCACGGATCCAAACTCCCTGACTTGACCGGAGTTTGATCTTAACTAGCCAAGAAGTAACCCTTAAAATATTTCTCTTTATACCTTTAATTCATCCAAGAAGGTTGTCGTTGCCTACTTGAGGAAATCCTCTAAGGTGTCGGTAAAGCTACTCCATAGATCCACAGTCACAAATATCTCTTCTTAACGGTACATAACTCGTCAATACCAAACCATACTTGCACGTCCTTGGTTGACATCGGTCAGTCTATAATTGACTTATCTGAATTTCATACCTCTACTGGTATTAAACTTTTGGTGCACATCACCTACTAATTAATCCTTTTATCCTTCTTTAGTTCGTCTTATCTTTCACTCTTCTGCTTTCTTTGGGACAACTCTCTTTCTCAAGTCCGATTGTGTCATTCATTTGACATAAATAGTCGTTTCAAGTTTCTACAATAGCTTGCAAGCGCCTTTGAAATTCTTATGGCCGTAATGATCATCCACTTGTAGTTCCTTTTGTAGGGACCATTTGTGTTGATGGCTTAGGTCCCGTCATAATTCGTGTTACCCTGGACTCTCGAGTCTAGCAAGGCCATTTTCCCATACAGATTTCTTCACTGGTGTTGGTGGTAATATCGCCTTCCTGAAACTCCGTTGACCCTGCTACAGGCTTCCATTCTTTGGATATTGGCGTCGTTGTTTCTTTCAAACTTCTTATATCTCTGAGGAGGTCAAAACCTCCCCACGCTTGTGGGGTCTGCCCTTTCGCTTTTATACTCAATTATAGGTCTTCACTCCGTGCACCTTAGAATCGTAGGGGGGTTTAGCCAACAATCATCATCGTAATCAAAACAAGATTAAGAAAAGAAATCAAGAAGGATATGCAATCAAGAAGAAGACAAGGATGAATACAACCAATCTTTAAAGATTCAATTACTAAATCAATCAAACAATATAATTCTGAATGTGTTCTCAAAGACAAAAATCAAAGACCAAAACAATCTCACAAATCTCTAAGGTAGAACCAAAAACTTCTTCAATCTCCTCCGATGGTAAAGCAATCTTTTCCGATGTACGGAAAAATGGAATCCAAGAACGTCGTCCTTCCGATCTAAAGCGTGATCTTCGTCCAAAGTGAGATCTTCGTCCCAAGTGAGATATCTAAAATGAAACCTTCAACCTCCTTTTATAAAATAAAATTAGGTTAAAGATCTCCTTCCTTTCTTGTTGACGTGGCAATTAACGTAACGGAATTTTCCGAAGAAAACTACGGGAGATGTCACAAAACCATGGCCGTGGTTCCTCCCGTGGCGACTCTCGACCTTCGTTTCCACGTGCAAAATTAAATTAATTATCAAAACCCCGGCCGTGGAACTTCTTTCCTAACCGTTGTTCTTCCTTTTCGACGCTTTTCACCTTGGCTTCACTTCATACTTCTTCCAATGACGTTCCAATGCTTCCCAATGAAATCCTTATTGACCAATACTCAGTGAATGGTCCATTTCCACTCCAATTCACCTAAAATCACAACAAAGCTTGTGTAGATCTCGATTCCAAGAAAATAGATGAATATACTCGATAAATGCTATGAATGCATGTCCTCGTACTCAAATAAAAGGGAAAAACTATCTATATGTGCATCTAAGCTACGTCATATTTCATGTCATCACTACTCTAAGGGTGAGGACCCATTGTGTGGTCCTATCCCGTAACGTTTCGAGTTCACGGAACTTAGGGTGTTATACTACTACTAAACTAAGATAATTATTATGAATGAGTTGGTAACCAAATTCGTTTGTTTACAATCAACCAAGGGCTTTATTTATAGAGCTAGATTTGTGGTTCCCCTTCAAGAAGTATCTTTAATCAACTAGCATGAAGTTAGTTAGGAAAGTGGTCCACACGAGCTGGCTAACTCGATTGCTCTCCTTAGGTCAAGTGGGTCATCACCCCAGGGTTGAGTGCTTCCACCTCCATACTCAAATACACATAGCTCGGCGGAAGTTTTTCCTTAGTTCGGGTGTTGGAGTCTTCTTACCTAGGGTGATTCTGTTCCACACGAGGTATATGTATTTCTTGTGCACTAAGGTAGAGCCCGATGCTCACTCCCTCTATGTTGAAAGTTTTCTTCTTAGGTCGAGTGATCTAGTCTTATTAGGCCACGTGAACTTTGTTTTTACTCACAGTTTTATGGTTTCACTCGACCTTAGTTGACATATTTTACTCTTGCTCCCGGTTTTGCACTTCTTTTAACCTCGATTGAGGTTTCACTCGAGGTTCCTCCCATTGGGGTTCAGTGATCCTTTGGCTTTTCGTAGGTTTTGATGCTTGGTTCATTTCCTCCTTTGCTCATGGATGGTGATGATGGTTTGATGAATGTTCCTCGAGATTGCTTGAGATGATCATTTATGCTCCATTAAGGTCCAACTTATACTTAAAAACCCTATGAGCATAAAACACAGCAATAGTGTAGATACTTTGATATTTAAGGAATAAGCTAATATGTACATGTTTTTTTTTCATGCAAAACTAAGGAAAACACATCTAAAAGGATAACATGAAAACATGTTATCATATCCTCTTCACAACTTGTCGTTGTTCTTTTCCCGGTTGCCCATTGAACCTGCTCACGACACTAACAATTTGTGTTAGATCTAGTATTGTGCAATCCTTAACATACATCAAACTCCCTACTGCACTAGCATAAGGAACTTGAGACATATACTCTTTCTCCTCATCTGATTGAGGTGAAAATAGAGTTGTAAGATGGTTGTTAGCAACACTAGGTGTGATAATAGGCTTGGCTGATAACATTTTGAACCCTATGTTTAAGAATCTCCATTCCTAGAACTTTTTGAGCTACTCCTAGACCCTTCATCTCAAACTCAACACTTAGGAGACCTTTTAGTTTATAAATGTCATACTTGCTAATTGCAGCTATAAGCATATCTTACCTACAAGACTAGATAGACGAGAGGTTCATTCTTCAACTTATTGCAGCAGACACAATAATCTTAAGCATTCTTATTGTAACCAATCTCTATCATATAACTATCAAATCTCTTATAACACTGCCTTGGAGACTACTTAAGTCCATATAAAGAATTTTTCAACTTGCAGACATAGTTTTCTTTCTATGAAATTGGAAACCATCAGGTTGGGTTATCTACATTTCTTCTTCTAACTCTCTATGTAAGAAAGTTGTATTTGTATCAAGTTGTTCTAGCTCTAGATCCTGATTTGCTAGTTGATCGTTGAAGTTTTACCTAAAAGTGACAACAACCTTCCCCAGAAGGATACAAGATTGGATGTAGTATAATTAAGTATCGAATCACAAGGATCACATCTGATTTGGATAATACTGATAGTTTTTTATTTTAAATGAAAAGCAAGGCCATGAGGTAGCAATTGTAATAGGTGAAAGCAATTTAGATTGTAAACAAAATGTGATGGAAGCAATCTAAGAAAACAAGAATCCCCACTATAATGAACTAAGATATTGATGCATATATATAACCCGTGAACATTGATGTATGATAATTGTAGGTAACCATCTAAAATAGCCTTTGACATAGACAAACGAAGACTGTTCTTTCCAACTCTCGTAGCTCTTAATCTAGTTGTTCGGCAAGTATAGGAAAACCCATTAAACACTTAGAAATCCAAAAAGACCAAGAACAACCTTCACTGTTGGCTCTTCATTTAGAAAAAGGTACAAAGACCAAAATATTCTACGATAGTTAGAAATCCTCGAAACTTTGATAAACTAATACTTTCAAAATCAAGTTCTTTTCAATAAATCCAATTAAATGTCCTTCAATTGTGGCTCTTCAGTTGTTTTATCTAAACTAGTTATTAACACCACTTATTTCAAAGGTAAATAAAATTTAGGAATCAAGCGCTTTGAAAAGAAGTATTATCACAATGTTAATTCATAAATATATATGCAAACAATAAATTAAACCATTATAAGGATCATCCAAAACTTAGATCAGGAGGGAATTTAGCCACACATGATCAGATATCAAACAAAAACTATATATGAAATCAAGAAAGATATAAACTCACAAATTGTTTGGTTCTAGTAAGCCGAACCATCAAAGCAATGCAAAGTACTACTTGACGGTTAGGGAAAGGCGAAATATGAGTTATGCCTAATTCGAGATGAATTAGCGTCTCTAACTCTACGGGTGACATATGAATATATATGGAGACAATTCTCAAATTTAGGGTTAAACAAAATATAAGCCTTCCAAAGTTAAAATGAAAAAGATTTGATTTCCTTCACTTGAAGGCATATTCAGGGGACTTCTTGTTGTAGTTCCTCAGTCATGTAAAGTCTCACTTCAGCTTTGACTTCCGGGAAGATGTAATTATAGGACAATTGATGTTTAAATGCGTGAAACACATAAAAGCAGGTAAAAACCAAAATACAGAAAGTCAACACTTTCCACACAAATAGAGATGTATGAGAGAGTAAAAGAGGTATGAAATGCATGAATCTAAGGTCTAAAAAATTTTACATTTGACACTCATCAAATACCCCATACTTAAACCTTGCTTGTCCTCGAGTAAGATTAGGTCGTATGAATACTACGTGTAAGAACAAATGGTTGCCTCAACGTACTACGAGGAAAAAAACTCAAACTATGTCATCATAACATTAGTCATTGTAAGGGGATAATAAAAGATCATATCCATCCAAACCATGAAAGGGTAATGTGTCAGCTCTCAATCTCACAAGATGTGTTTAGGGATATATCAATAAACTCTCAAATTCAATAGACATAGATAGATCTTACCATAAGCTTGTGAACAAGTTCTCGAACTCCACCACCTGTCAAGTAAAACTAAAATGAAAGATAAATATCATGAGGTCTTTTATAAAGGTGTAATGGGGATATGGGAATGAAAAAGTGATGTTGGTCTGCCAAAAGATAGGTCAAAATGACCAATAATATATTGGGTATCAAATATTTATAACCCAAAACACCTTCAAGGCATTGTGACTTCACATTTTTCATCATATATTGTGCTTCTTCATGAACCATAACACTTTGATCTTTGTAGCACTTGATTTCTCTTTCAAGAATATGCTTTTCTTCACTTTGAAAAATCACTTTTTTTTTGTTGCATATTTGGCAGAAACTTTTTGCCCTCCCCACCAGACATGAAAATATCTTCAAGAATGGAAATATTTATTCGAACTCGGCATTTACTTCTTGAATTCACTTCCACTTTATGGGAACACCCTATACTTGATTTCTTCATTCTTCTTTTCCATTACAACCCCGGATAGGGTCAAATGAGGCTATTTATGATTGTGAGGCATTTTTAAGGGGTACCAAAGAAGGCAAAATAAAAGCAAGAAATAGATAATAGAAGAGAAACATGTATAGAGGTGGAAAATGTCACATAAGCTTATCAAATAGGGCCTCAATCACCTAAATATGCAACATATATAACTAAATGAGCATGTAGTTTTAAAAGAGAGTCAATCACAAGTTATAGAAGAAACGAAACATGCTTGGAGATCTCAAAAACAATAAGAAAGAAAGAACACATGAAAGTACATGTCCATAAGCTAGAGCGCTCACAAGGGTTATGTTTGGGCTAGCTAATCATCAATAATCATTTAAAAACTCATGTGCATAAACGATAGCAAGAAGTAGCAATCCAAAGAATCGTTGGCCAATCAAGTGTAATATCATGGCATAATCCAATTTCTATAGTAAGAATGATCAAAACCGACTCAATCTACATTAAATACAATATCTTGTAGTTTTATTTTATGAATGCATGTGGAAAGCTAAAAGACTCGAGAAAAGAAAAAAGACATAAAATAAACGTGTGACAAGAAAGGGAAACATGATATGAGAATGTGAGTATAGGACCACATACTTAAAGTACTCATCGTCCTCGATGTATAAAAGAAATTATAGTGAATAAGAAACTCACAAAGAAATGCAATGCACATGGTAGTAAGGAAAGGAGGGTGGTAGAAGGTGGAATGTTGTGGAGGTTTTTTGAAGTCCACTACGTGTGTCCCAAGAATCTTCAATTATCCCTACACAAATAATAAATAGTAGTTGTCATCCTAGAAAAGGAAAATGACATAAGCAAATTTGCAAGAAATTGTAACATCCGGAAATTTTATTTCCGGAAGTTGAGGTGTTTTCGATCTTTCCCGCGTCGGCGGCTTATTTCCCGCAGGCACGTTGCTGAGTACGAGTTTTTAACGCGAGAAGAGAGATTTCCGATCTACTTTCCGACCTTGGGAAGTGGAGTGAGGGGACAAGGAGGCTGACCCTTGTGATACCCCACCTCATTGTCAGCCCTTTTCTTCCCTTCTTTCTTTTCCTTCTCCTCTTTTACGCTCTTTCCCTTCCACAACCCTTCTTCTTTTGAACTTCTCTTCTCTCACACCTTGGAGAAGTGGTGTGTGGAGCTGCAGCTGGAGCTTTCCGGATCTATAGTGGTAAGTGATTCTATCTCCTCTTCCTCTTGCTGCTTGTACTCCCTTCTTTCCTTTCTCTTCATTTTCATGGCTATGGAGGAAGCTTTGAAGAGATATCTTATAAAGCCTTTGCATGTCCCTTTCACTAGCTCCTTTAGGTCTAGTTGAGGAGGTTAAGACCTGTGGTGAAGGTTTGGAGGACGCCAACAAGAGAAGGAGACGATAGGAACAAAGAACCAGTCCAAGAAACAAAGAAGACGAACCTTCTGCTGTTCGACCGCGGGGGCGGATTGCCAGAGGCGCAGGGGCGGACTGAGGCCACCGCAGGGGCGGCCTGGACCACCGCAGGGGCGGCCTGAACCACCGCAGGGGCGGCTCCTAGGGGTGGCTACTGGTCTTCCGCCAGGGCGTCAGCTTGTTTCTACGGCTGCGTTTTCCTCACTAGTAGGTTCCTCCCTCCCTTTCCTTTCGTTCCTTCCTTAGATCCTTTATGTTTATAGTTAGAAGCATGCTTAGGATGGACCTAGGGTTTATGAGAATGCCATCTAGTGGTTGCTAGCCTTGGAGCCCTTATGGCTTGGTTTGAATGTTGATCTTGAGTGTGAGCATGTTGGCCTTCCTAAACTAGTTGCTTCTCCTAGGATGTTGTTGTTGATCTTGTTCTTAGGTTGTATAGGCTGTTGTGAGCTTTCTTTAGTAGTACTTAGTGTCTTGTGTACCTTGGACCCTAGGATACATTCCTAGTTTGAGAGTGGTGGGTCTTGCTTAGATCTTTTCAATGAAGTCTATGACTTCATTATTGTGGACTTGTGTTGATGAGTACTTTTGTGTATGAGCAGGTTGTGTGCTTCCACATTAAGGAAGCTAGAGTGTTGTGAGTTGAGAGACGAGGTAAGTCTCCGGACTTACTTAGCCATATTCGTCGTATTAGATTCATTGTGTGCTTGGTGGTGTGTATTTATCGTTTTGTTATAACTTATAAACCGGATAATAGGATTACCGACCTTTATGTTATTTTGGCCCAAGTGTATGATAACGGGCGGTGATATCACTGCCTAGCTCCCGCGAGAGCTAGGAGGTTCTCGGCGACTGGCCCGTGCTGGTTAGATGGTCGGAGGCATCCGACCGTTCCATTGCCTTAAGAAGGGACCGAGGCGAGTTTCTTGGGATTCTCGTGTCACAAAAGAAGTTGAACTAGAACGGGATATGACCTAATAAATAAAGATAATAACCGGATTGTTTGTGGAGCATGTTTATGTGATGTGTATATATATGTTTGTGGTTGTGCCTTCACCTTGTCTTTATTGCTTCGAATGTAGCTAACGGTTTTAAACCGCTTGTTGTAGATGCCCCGCAGGTTAGTGATGCCGCCGAGTGAGGTGGAGGAGTGGACAGCCGAGGGTCGCCGTACATTGTAGGACGGGGGCGTTTTTGGGGTTGTTGTGTTTTTTATGTTACCTTTTGTTGGGATTGTGGTTGTTATACGTTTTTGGTTTATGTCTTGTGGAGTTTATGTTGTTTTGAGGACTCGGCTGAGTTTCCAAGTTGTACTCTTTACCTTTTTTTTCTTGCATACATTAAAACATTTTTGAGTTTTAAGCCTTTATTTGTGCCATGTTGGAAAGGTCAGGTGAGATTGTTGTCAGGCTAAGGGTCGGGACCTGATAGGTGATGGAATCACTATCAATTAGGGTAGTTTTTAGAGTCTTTTTATTGCAATAGTGTCAGTTTATGCTTCAAACTCCTTGGTCCAGAAGAAGAAGATCAAAAGAAGCTAAAGAAGGAGTTATTAGCACTTAGGAGTGAAGATCGATCACGAAGCAAAGCTTTTGCTGCCTCACCGCCCCAGCGGGTCCTTGCAGCCGCCCCTACGGATGATGTTTCCACTGGAGCGCTCTCTGCGCCTTCACCAACGCCAACCATGAAGAGTGTCACCGCCCCTGCGCTACTTCTTGGCGCCGCTGCGGTGACCTGCACTGAAGAAATGAAGACCATCTCCCCTGCGCCTTCCACTGCAGCACTGCCTGTGCCTCAACATGGGAGCTGGAAGGCGAAGAGGCTATGTCACCGCCCCTTCATCGACATAGGGACGCCCCGGCGGCTTGGAATCAGAAACGTCAGGAAGGCGAAAGGTCAGACGTTGAAGTGCATTAAAGATCCGCCCCAGCGGAATTGTGTAGCCGCCCCAGCGGCTCTGAAGAAGATCAACCGATTTTGCCTAAACCGCCCCTGCGGTTCCTGAAGGCCGCCCCTGCGGTTTAACGCCAGAAGCTTTACTCCGGCTGTTTACACCACCTTTACGGCATTTAAGGTGGCGGTTTTGGGCCGGCCATTTACTCCTATTTAGTGTCCTTTGTAGTATAAATAATCCTTGGTTGATTGCTAGAATCATCCATCTTATCATCTAGTTAGTCAATAAATTAGCCAATTAGATTGTCTTGCTTCCTTGTAATGAGTTGCTAACTCCCTTACTACATTGGGTTGGTTTGAAGCGGCATTGTTAGCTTGGTTGTAAGTTCTTTTTAATCTAAGTTTTCATTCATTAATACTTTGTGTTTTCTTGATCTCCATTGTCTAAATTGCATGTTTACTATTGCTTGAGATTGATCACCTTAGGTTCTAAAGTGCATGTAAACAACTAGGATTAATAGGTTCCGGGTTCGGGTCTTTAATCTAGTAGCAACTTTAAGTAATAACGGGTTGTGATTACTTGAGGAAAAGGAACACAAATATAAAGATAAGTTTAACGGTTTTAATCTTTATATCCCTTTTTCTTTATTTGAAAGCTAACTTGTTATTTGTTCTTGTAGGTTTACGGAACTTTAACCTGTTAAGTTGTGTTGATGTCGGTTGGCTCAACACATATATATGATCGAGACGGGAGATTACTTGAAAACTTGTAAAAGGAACTCACCAAAGTAGCAATTGCATGCTTAGATTCAACCTAGTGTAGATTCATCCATTATTGTCTTACTTGTCGCATTTATCGTTTCCATAAGTTTTAGTGCATCAATTCAACCAAAACCCCCCCTTTTGTGTCACTTGTCATTATAATCGATAATTGCCTCTAAAACACCTTAACTCTCTTGGGTTCGACCCTTACTTAATCACTATTCTTGTTCTTAATGCTAAGTCGGGATTTACTTTTGATTGGGTATAGACGACCATAGAAATACCGTCGGTCAGGACCCATTGTGTGGTCTCGCCCGTAGCATTCCGATATCCCGCGGATTTGGGGGGTTACAAAGTGGTATGAGAGCCCTAGGTTGACAACAATGGTACTCGCAACCTTCTAAAGGCCGAATGAGGAACAAACAGAACCCTTCGGGTTCTGACCTTTTTGGTTTTAAAATTCATATGCATGAGTCGGGATTGGGTTAGAATGTACGGGACCACCACTCCTCATGCAAACCTCAGCGACATAGATTTATGGATTTGTTGCATGTAAGTATATTACATAGCTATCTATATTATGACCTTAGGGTTGTTATTGGACATGTATGTACTTAGATATGCATGTGACCTTAGGAAGATTGGGCTTTATGCCTTGATTGTATTCTAGATTTCGGCACCTATCTCTTAAGTTTTATAAGTAATTATTATATAAGTAATCCGAGTAATATATGTATATATATCGACTTAATTGAATCGAACCAACGCGATACGATATCAGATGGCACGCACGCGGGCTACCGCTTATGTGGGACCCGCCAGGGGTACACCACCTCTACCTCCTACCGTTCCGAGATGAGGACGAGCAGGGAGACCTCCAGGCCCCAGAGGTCGGGGACGAATCTCCATTGAGGACGTTGCAGAGAGCGTTATTCCCGAGGCTGAGGGTAGGACAGTTGTGAGGTCCGGGGCACAGAGTTCCCCATCTGCTAGGACCGGGGCAGCATCGGTTAGAGCTATAGTGTTTGAGGAGTATGTACGCCGAGTAGAGGAGGCATTTAGGACTGCAACACCGCCTCCAGCACCACCAGTGCCGGTACCTGCACCTGAACTTGAGCCCGCACCAGCGAGATCAGTTGAGGTCTCGCAGAGGGCTACTCAGATTAGAGCCGCACCTAATATAGTTGCACCGGCAGTAGTGGCACCGGGGCCGGTTGTAGAGATAGCTAGGCCTAGAGACGAGCTGAGGGTTCCTAGACCCGATGACTGGTTGAAAGCTTTCAACCAGCAGCATTCCCCTTCTTCGATGGGAAGGTAGGGCTAGAGGTAGAGCACTAGATTGGGCATGTGGAGTCAGCATTAGAGGCGATCCACTGCCCGGAGGGGAGACAAGTGGAGATAGTCTAGACATTGTTTCGAGAGGAGGCCTAGTATTAGTGGAGGTCGGTGAGAGGGGGTGTGACCAGGATGGACCAGTTGTTACGTCTCGTGAGAGAGACTTTCTGCCCAGATTCTTTGCGTCGAGATAGAGTTCAGGACTTCATAGAGGCCGGCTTTGAGGATGTTCCCGTTATGGAGGAGATTAGACGTTTTAGAGCGGAGTTGGCCTTGGTGGGGCCCGCTACACCTCCAGCGGACCATCATGTCTATCTCTTTTCCACGAGACTGAGGGAGTCCACCCATGCCTACTTGGCTGGTTTTCGCTGCGATTCATTGGCGGAGTACCAGGATTGGGCTTCGGCCTACGAGAGAGACCGACCTGGGACGAGGAGGGCAGCACAGTCCGGGGGACCGGACAAGAGACAGAGGACTGCACCTACCGGAGCCGGAGGACAGGGGCGCAACCAAGCTCCAGGACGTTCTGGACCACAGCAGCCGACATCCGACCGTGGGCCACAGTGCCATGGTTGTGGAGGATACGGACATATTCGGAGGACTTGCACGAAGCCTCCTGTAGCATATTTTACTTGTGGACAGGTGGGCCACCGAGCCGCTGTTTTCCGTCAGGGCAGGTCACAGTCTCAGCAGGGTTCTTCGCCTGCAAGGGTAGCAGGAGGTAGTCAGAGGCCTCCACAGCTTGAGCCACAAGGCTCTCAACAGAGGTTCCAATGACAGACTCGTACCTAGGGTTCAGCCCAGGGTCCAAGCCGTGGTGGTGGTGCATAGGAGACCAGAGGGACATAGGTCAAAGCGATCGAGCTGAGGAGTGCTATTGATCCTATAGCACCGGCAACTATAGGTACTATTCAGATCCATGGACTACCGGTCCGCATTTTGTTTGATACGGGTGCCACACACTCTTTTATTTCCGATGATTGCGTAGCTAGGTTGTCCTTAGTTACGGTAGAGGGGAGACCCTTTGTTGTGGGGTTACCCGACGGGGGTAGGGTTAGTGGTATCCGAGAGGTACGCGGTTGTCCCATACGTTTGGGAAACTGAGATTGGTTAGCCGACTTCTATGTCATGCACTTACTGCATGAAGAAGTCATCCTTGGCATGGACTGGATGGACCGCCACCGAGCCGTTCTAGACATCAGTCGGAGGACCGTGATAGTTACCACGGAGACGGGACATGAGGTGATTTTCCGAGGTTGGGACCTCGGGAAGACCGGTACAGTCATTAGCGCGGTTCGAGCCGCGAGACTTATCGGACAGGGATGCGAGGCCTTCTGGTGCTATGCCATGAAGGAGGAGGCGGGACCGTCGCTAGAGGAGATTCCCGTGGCTTGCGAGTTTGTGGATGTATTTGGAGAGCCACCCGGATTGCCACCACAGAGGAGCGTGGATTTTTCTATTGAGTTGGAGCCCGGCATAAGGCCGATCTCCAAGGCCCCATACCGCATGGCGCCGATCGAGCTGCTGGAGCTGAAGAAGCAGCTCGAGGAGTTAGCTAAGAGGGGTTTTATACGCCCAAGCGTTTCCCCTTGGGGTGCACCGGTCCTCTTCGTCACAAAAAAGGACGGATCTTTGAGACTTTGTATCGATTACCAGGAATTGAACAAAGTCACCATCAAGAACAAGTATCCCCTACCGCGCATTGATGATTTGCTAGACCAGTTGCAGGGAGCCTCCGTATTTTCACGTATCGACTTGAGGTCGGGATACCACCAGCTGAGGGTGAGGGAGGAGGACGTGCCGAAGACGGCATTCCGGACGAGATACGGCCACTATGAGTTTGTCGTGATGCCATTTGGGCTCACGAATGCGCCTGCCGTCTTCATGGAGTTGATGAATGGCATCTTCATCGACTTCTTAGACCAGTTTGTAGTGGTGTTTATAGATAACATCTTAGTCTACTCCCGGAGTAGGGAGGAGCATGCGGGACACCTGAGGACGGTTCTCCGAGTCCTTCAGGATAGAGAGTTTTATGCAAAGCTCTCTATGTGCGAGTTCAAGATGCCCGAGGTGGCATTTCTAGGTCATATAGTTTCCGCCGAGGGTGTCATGGTTGACCCGGCGAAGATAGAGTCCGTTTCTTCTTGGCCGCCTCCTCGGACGATCAAGGAGGTGCGCAGTTTCTTGGGCATAGCGGGATATTACCGCCGTTTTGTCGAGGGTTTCTCCGTGATTGCACGGCCCCTTACTTCCTTACTAAGGAAGTCTACCACGTTCGTCTGGTCCGAGCCTTGTCAGCGCAGTTTTGAGGAGCTGAAGAGGAGGTTGACCTCCGCTCCTGTGTTAGCCCAGCGTGAGGGCGTAGAGGACTTTGTTGTATATGGTGACGCCTCCAAGTTAGGCTTGGGGTGCATTTTGATGCAGAGGGGTAAGTTTATTGTGTACGCTTCTCGGCAGCTAAAGCCGTACGAGGATAATTATCCCACCCATGATCTTGAGCTAGCGGCAGTGATTCAAGCCCTGAAGATCTAGCGACACTATTTGTATGGAGCCACGTGCCCGATCTTCACAGACCATAAGATTCTGAAGTATATACACTCAACGGGAGTTGAATAACCGCTGGAGGAGATGGTTAGAGCTGATTAAGGATTTTGACTTGGGGATCTTATACCATCCGGGGAAGGCGAACGTGGTCGCCGATGCTTCGAGTAGGAGGACACCTCGAGAGGAGGATATAGCTGGACTTACGGTTCAACCACAGTTGTAGAGGGATTTGGCGGAGTTATAGTTAGATATCCGGTTTCGGGATACGGTCAGCCGTTTATCCGAGTTAGAGGTATTAAATGATCAGTCCGGAGAGATCCGGCAGAAGCAGGAGGGATGTCCCGTGTTGACGAGGATTCAGGATAGGATGGCCAGAGGTGAGGCACCGCAGTTTATCACAGGGGCAGACGGGTTATTGAGACGCTAGGGACGTGTTTGTGTACCGTCAGACCCGGAGTTGAGAGAGCGGATCTTGTAGGAGGCACACACTACACCTTACTCGGTGCACCTAGGCGCGAGTAAGATGTATCAGGACCTTAGGAGATCTTATTGGTGGGGTAGGCTCAAGCCCGATGTAGCTAGATATGTGGCCAGATGCACGACCTGCCAACAGGTCAAGATCGAGCACCAGAGACACGCAGGAGAGCTTCGTCCACTGCCCGTGCCGCAGTGGAAGTGGGAGGATATTTCCATGGACTTCGTGACGGGTTTGAGACCGAGTAGGAGCTTTGATGCGATATGGGTAGTAGTGGATCGGTTGACGAAGACCCCACGTTTCATCCCTATTCGGGAAACGTGGACGGTGAGTCGTCTAGCCGAGGAGTTTACTCGACAGATTGTGAGGTTACATGGAGTACCGAGGACTATCATCTCGGACAGGGACGGGCGCTTTACCTCGAGGTTCTGGCAGCAGGTACACGCCGCCCTAGGATCGAGCCTGCATTTCACCACCGCATACCATCCACAGACCGACGGCCAGTCAGAGCGGACTATTCAGACCCTAGAGGACATGTTGCGGGCATGTGTACTAGACTGGGGTCGGGTATGGCCAAACCACCTTTCATTGGTGGAGTTTTCGTATAATAACAGCTGTCACGCGTCGATTGGGATGGCACCTTATGAGGCGTTGTATGGGAGGAGATGCCGCACTACCTTATGTTGGGACGAGCCAGGGAGCTCGAGTGTTGTAGCTCCGGATCAGGTATGGGATGACATGGATAGAGTTGCATTGATACGAGAGAGGATGTTGACCGCTCAGAGTCGTCAGAGATCTTACGCGGATAGGAGGCGTAGACCTCTCGAGTTCAGAGTAGGAGCCCAAGTGTGGCTGAGGGTATCACCAACCTGGGGTGTCAGACGATTTGGCATTAAGGGGAAGTTAAGGCCCCGATAGTTCGGCCCATTCGAGCTAGTGGAGAGAGTAGGTGAGGTGGCATACCGACTAGCATTGCCACCACACTTAGAGGGTATACTTCCGGTATTTCATGTGTCTCAGTTGAGGGAGTACGTCCACGACCCAAGGCACATCATTAGTCATGAGTACCTGGTGGTCGAGCCGGACCATACGTTCGCAAAGCACCCGATCGCGGTTTTGGAGACGAGTACGAGATGCCTTCGATCGAAGGAGATACAGATGTTGAGAGTGCAGTGGTCGAGGCAAGGAGCAGACGAGGATACTTGGGAGACGGAGGATAGTGTCCGGAAGAATTATCCCGAGTTTAATGCGAGTTTAGAGTCACCGATAGGACAGTCGGGTTAGTCCCGAGCTTTTCCTTGTTTATGCATATGTTCTTTGTGCGATGTTATGCTTTGTATATGCTTTATGTGTGATTACCCTTCGAGGTATTGGTGTGCGTACGAGTTTCGACTTCGGAGTTCTGCTTTCTATGAGGTGTATGTCGCTCAAGTTTCGGGACGAAACTTGTTTTTAGGGGGGTTAGTTGTAACATCCGGAAATTTTATTTCTAGAAGTTGAGGTGTTTTCGATCTTTCCCGCATTGGCGGCTTATTTCCCGCAGGCACGTTGCTGAGCACGAGTTTTTAACGCGAGAAGAAAGATTCCCGTTCTACTTTCCGACCTTGGGAAGTGGAGTGAGGGGACAAGGAGGCTGACCCTTGGGATACCCCACCTCATTGTCAGCCCTTTTCTTCCCTTCTTTCTTTTCCTTCTCCTCTTTTACGCTCTTTTTCTTCCACAACCCTTTCTTCTTCTTTTGGACTTCTCTTCTCTCACACCCTGGAGGAGTGGTGTCTGGAGCTGTAGCTTGAGCTTTCCGGATCTATAGTGGTAAGTGATTTTATCTCCTCTTCCTCTTGCTGCTTGTACTCCCTTCTTTCCTTTCTCTTCACCTCCATGGCTATGGAGGAAGCTTTGCAGAGATATCTTGTAAAGCCATTGCATGTCCCTTTCCCTAGCTCTTTTAGGTCTAGTTGAGGAGGTTATGACCAGTGGTGAAAATTTGGAGGACGCCCAACAAGAGAAGGAGACGATAGGAGCAAAGAACCAGTCAAAGAAACGAAGAAGACGAACCTTCTACTGTTCGACCGTGGGGGCGGATTTCCAGAGGCGTAGTGACGGAATGAGGCCACCGCAAGGGCGACCTGGACCACCGCAGGGGCGACCTAAACCACCGCAGGGGCGGCTCCCATGGGCGCAGGGGCAGCTACTAGTCTTCCGCCGGGGCCTCAGCTTGCTTCTACGGCTGCGTTTTCTTCACCAGTAGGTTCCTCCCTCCCTTTCCTTTCATTCCTTCCTTATATCCTTGATGTTTATAGTTAGAAGCATGCTTAGGATGGACATAGGGTTTATGAGAATGCCATCTAGTGGTTGCTAGCCTTGGAGCCCTTATGGCTTGGTTTGAATGTTGATCTTGAGTGTGAGCATGTTGGCCTTCCTAAACTAATTGCTTCTCCTAGGATGTTGTTGTTGATCTTGTTCTTAGGTTGTATAGGCTATTGTAAGCTTTCTTTAGTAGTGGTTAGTGTCTTGTGTACCTTGGACCCTAGAATACATTCCTAGTTTGGAATGAAGTCTATGACATCATTAGTGTGGACATGTGTTGATGATTACTTTCGTGTATGAGCAGGTTGTGTGCTTCCTCATTAAAGAAGCTAGAGTGTTGTGAGTTGAGAGACGAGGTAAGTCTCCGGACATACTTAGCCATATTCGTCGTATTAGATTCATTGTGTGTTTGGTGGTGTGTGTTTATCGTTTTGTTATAACTTATAAACCGGATAATAGGATTACCGACCTTTATGTTATTTTGGTCCAAGTGTATGATAACGGGCGGTGACATCACTGCCAAGCTCCCGCGAGAGCTAGGAGGTTCTCGGCGACTGGCCCGTGTTGGTTAGACGGTCGGAGGCATCCGACTGTTCCATTGCCGGAAGAAGGGACCGAGGCGAGTTTCGGGCGATTCTCGTGTCACAAAAGAAGTTGAACTAGAACGGGATATGACCTAATAAATAAAGATAATAACCGGATTGTTTGTGGAGCATGTTTATGTGATGTGTATATATATGTTTGTGGTTGTGCCTTCACCATGTCTTTAACGCTTCGAATGTAGCTAACGGTTTTAAACCGCTTGTTGTATATGCCCCACAGGTTAGGGATGCCGCCGAGTGAGGTGGAGGAGTGGACAGCCGAGGGTCGCCGTACATTGTAGGACGGGGGCGTTTTTGGGGTAGTTGTGTTTGTTATGTTACCCTTTTGTTGGGATTGTGGTTGTTATACGTTTTCGGTTTATGTCTTGTGGAGTCTATGTTGTTTTGAGGACTCGGCTGAGTTTCCAAGTTGTACTCTTTACCTTTTTCGTCTTGCATACATTAAAACGTTTTCGAGTTTTAAGCCTTTATTTGTGCCATGTTGGAAAGGTCCGGTGAGATTGTTTTCAGGCTAAGGGTCGGGACCCATTGTGTGGTCTCTCCCGTAGCATTCCGATATCCCACGGATTCGGGGTGTTACAGAAATAAAAAAGCGAAAACAGACAAAAGGAAAAACGAAATGCATGGGTTGCCTCTCATGTACCGCTTCTTTTTGGTCATGAACTCAACCCGTGTGGATTACTCCGGAGAGAATCCTTCACTACCGAGGATGAAGTTGTAGACAAGGTGTGTCTCGGCGGAGCACATGAAGTGGGCGAGGATGAACAAGAGTCTCTTGTGACGTCAAGGGCGGGTAGAATGTTGTTCTTGCGGTGGAGGTGACATGATATGTTTGGTGTTGGTGGAACGTGTGGGTGAATGAGGGGGTTTGGTAGAAGGTTTGCGTGAACGGTGGTGTTTATAAGTGATGGATGGTGTGGACGAAAAGTAGTTTCCACGACTATAGTGGGTGGTGTAGGAAGGATATGATGGTGTAGGTGAGGAAGGTTTGGAAAGAGGTTGACTTTGCCTTTCTTATTGGAGAGTTAAGTACGGAATTTTTCTAATTGAAAATTCTGGAGGGGTGAAACGGACATCATACAACAATCATACGGCCGTGTTGCCCGTAGGCTGGCCGTTTCGCTTTTTCTTTTTGGAACCAACACAGTCTACAACCAGGGAGGTGGTGTCTACAGCTATGGGCTTGCCCATAGGTGGTTGTAGGTTGGTGGTTTTAATTAGAACTCTAGCTATGACTTTTGGAGTTAGTTTTGAAAAAATTCTCCAACTAAAATAAAATGGCCTCCCTATGGACGTAGACTGGTGGTAGGATGACCGTAGACTAATTGTAGGCTCGTGGATTTTGCTTGTGGGTTTTCCAATTAATTATGCCGAATTACTTAAATTTAGCCCTTCTTCTTGAGCAATCAATTTCTCAATAACATCTTCCAACCTAATATCCATGTGTTTTAGGTGTCCAATAAGCTCTTGACGAATTTCCTTCAACTCAACAACTTGAAATTCTAGGAATTCATGGCTATCATGAAGTTATCCGAGTTCTCCTTCCACTGTAGAGTTACTTTACACAAGATATTTCATAGTTTATTTATGCTCGTAAATTGTTTTTCTCATCTCCATATGCCCTCTTAGCACGTCTCACATCATTAATTTCGTGGCAGTAACCTGTGGGTTTCTTGTAAGGCAAAAACATATAAAGAGGGGTATTCCTCAATGACCATACAATCATCATTCTGACCAACATTAGTTATAGCACAAATATCATCATCAAGTGGGTAATGTTTAGGTAGGTTTCGAAGAGAAAACTTAATTGTTTCTTCATCAAATATAAGATGATGAATCTCTCTCGGACGTCGATAAGGGCTTTAATTAGTAGCAAGGAAGGGGCGGCCGACGATCTCAAGGACATTAGTACCTACATCAACATGAATAACCACAAAGTCCATAAGCATCTCATGTTTGCCAATCATTACAACATTGTTCTCAAGCATGCTACCAGATCTAATGACAGACTTGTCGGCCAAATTCAAGGTGAATTTCACCGGGACAAGTTCTCCTAGTACTAAATCTTTACACATCTTTATTGAGATAACATCACACTAGCTCCTAAATCATATAAACAAGAATATTTCTTCCACCGAAGGAAAATGGGATGCAAAAGCTTCTTGGATTCCCCTTCTTGGGTGCATCTTTGTCCTAAGCATAACACTTCCCTCCTTGGTAATGTCAGTTGAGCCTTCATAACTTTTGACTTCCTACCGGATATCAATTCCTTCATAAACTTTGAGTACTTAGGAATTTGTTTCAATTCCTCGACAAGTGGAATCTTCACGTAAAGCTTGTTGATGCACTCCAATGTTTTTCCGAAACCGGCCTCTAACTTCTTCTTGTTATGATCTTGGGGAAAAGTAAGAGGAGCTCTATATAGTTTTGGAGGTGTAGAAATAATTACCTCTTCGGAGCAACTTTCTCCTCAACAGTTTTCTTCATAGTCGTCTCATAGGATACGAGATCAACAATTTCTTTTCCGCTTCTTTATGTGATGATGCCAACTCCTCTATAGCTGGATTCCGTGGTTGAACGGAGTTTTATCGAGTTGTTGGTTAAGTTGGGAAACTTGAGTTTCCATCATCATATGTCCTATGTCAAGCATTTAAACAGTGGTTTCCATCCTGTTTAATTTCTTCCATACTCATGATCGAGTTCCTAATGTGTCCTATGGATTCAACGAGTGCTTGTTATGTATTAACTAGCCTCTTCAAAATTTTGTCATGTGTTGTTGGTGCGGTAGCTTGTGTAGGAGCTTACGCTTGATCAAGGATGGGATATTTGGGCGGGAAACTTCTTCTTTGGAATTGTGGGAAAATCCTTTGTGAGAAGGGAGGTCTTGTGTAGGTATTGTCCCTTTGATATTCTCTTTGATTTCCCACATAGTTGACTTGTTCGAAGGTTTTATAGTAATTCATGTTTTCGTTGAAGTTTGAACAATCCTTTATCTCATGACTTGTGGCCTTGCAAAATTGACTTGCAAATGAAGAAGTGGAATTACCACTGATAGGTGATGGAATCACTATCAATTAGGGTAGTTTTTAGAGTCTTTTTATTGCATTAGTGTCAGTTTATGCTACTAACTCCTTGGTCCATAAGAAGAAGATCAAAAGAAGCTAAAGAAGGAGTTATAAGCACTTAGGAGTGAAGATAGATCACGAGGCAAAGCTTCTGTTGCCTCACCGCCCCTGGGGGTCCTTGCAGCCGCCCCTGTGGATGACGTTTCCACTTGAACGCTCCCTGCGCCTTCACCAGCGCCGGCCATGAAGTGTGTCACCGCCCAATGCGCCACTCCTTGGCGCCCCTATTGTGACCTGCCCTGAAGAAATGAAGGTCAGCTCCCCTGCGCCTCCCACTGCGCCCCTGCCTGCGCCCCAACCAGGGAGCTGGAAGACAAAGAGGTTGTGGCGACGCCCCTGCGTCGACATAGGGACGCCTCGGCGGCTTGACATCAGAAACGTCAGGAAGGCGAAAGGTCAGACGTTGAAGTTCATTAAAGATCCACCCCAGCGGAATTGTGTAGCCGCCACAGCGCCCCAAAAGAAGATCAACCGATTCTGCCTAAACCGCCCCTGCGGTTCCTGAAGGCCGCCCCTACGGTTTAACGCTAGAAGCATTACTCCGGCTGTTTACACAACTTTTATGGCATTTAAGGTGGCTGTTTTCGGCCGGCTATTTACTCCTAATTAAGTGTCTTTTGTAGTATAAATAGTCCGTGGCTGATTGCTAGAATCATCCATGCTTTTCCTCACAAAATCCATTTTAGACTTGAGCTTCCCATTGTAATGAGTTGCTAACTCCCTTGCTACATTGGGTTGGTTTGAAGCTGCATTGTTACCTTGGTTGTAAGTTCTTTTTAATCTAAGTTTTCATTCAGTAATACTTTGTGTTTCGTTGATCTCCCTTGTCTAATTGCATGTTTACTATTGCTTGAGATTGATCACCTTAGGTTCTAAAGTGTATGCAAACAACTAGGATTAATAGGTTCCGGGTTCGGTTCTTTAATCTAGTAGCAACTTTAAGTAATAACGGGTTGTGATTACTTAAAGAAAAGGAACACAAATATAAAGATAAGTTTAAAGGTTTTAATCTTCTCTTTATATCCCTTAGTCTTTGTTTGAAAGCTAACATGTTATTTGTTCTTGTAGGTTTACAGAACTTTAATAGGTTAAGTTGTGTTGATGCCGGTTGGCTCAACACATATATATGATCGAGACGGGATATTACTTGAAAACTTGTAAAAGGAACTCACCAACGTAGCAATTGCATGCTTAGAATCAACCTAGTGTAAATTCATCCCTTATTGTCTTAATTGTCGCATTATTCGTTTTCATAAGTTTTTGTTCATCAATTCAACCAAAACCCCCCCTTTGTGTCACTTGTCATTATAATCGATAATTGCATCTAAAACACCTTATCTCTCTTGGGTTCGACCTTTACTTAATCACTATACTTTTTCTTAGTGATAAGTCGGGATTTACTTTTGATTGGGTATAGACGACCATAGAAATACCTTCGGTCAAATTTTGGCGCCGTTGCCAGGGAGTTTATGTGTTTTATTGTTATTTTTGATTATTGGTTTGAACCATTTTTATGGTTCAAACCCGTGCTACTAATTCCGGCTTTGCTTCTTTTGATCCAGAAATTGAGAGGACGCACATATGGCAATGAAGACAACAACAACTTCAACAAGAGATGGATGACCGTACGCAGCCCACCTTGGCTCAAAACCCTCTTGCGGTCGCTATACCGGCACTAGGGGAAGGAGTCAACTTTGAGCTCAAGCCAAGCCTCATTCACTTGCTTCCATCCTTTCACGGGCTAAGTGGTGAATACCCCATCAAGCACCTTGGGAAGTTCCATACTGTGTGTATGAGCATGAAGCCAACCAACATTACCAAAGAACAGATCAAGATGAGGGCATTCGGCTTCACACTCAAAGATTCGACGGATGATTGGTATACCACCTTCCATCCGGGAGTATTCACACTTGGGAGAACCTTCACAAAGCATTCTTGGAGAAATACTTTACAGCTAAAAAGGCCAATAGCTTGAAGAAAGGTATAAGCAACATCGAGCAAGAGGCAACCAAAACTCTCTACGAGTACTTCGAAAGGTTTGCACGCCTCCGATCCAGCTGTCCTTTTCACGGATATTCAACTCAAGATGTAGTCTTGTACTTGTACAATGGCTTGCTAGACAATGAAAGGAGGATCGTCGATGCGGCTTGTGGAGGTAATATTCTTAACTCTACTCCTGACCTCGCTTTGGAAAAGACACAAGAACTAGCGGAAGGAACTTGGAACTTTGGAAGGACCCCGGCTAAGAAAGGAATTCATGTTGTGAGTTCCAGGAAGAGCGAGATTTCCACCGAGCTAGCGGAATTGAAGGAAATGGTGAAGAGGCTAACACTTATGGGAACACCGCAACAACTCAAAGCTTGTGGAGTTTGTGCCAACCCGTATCATCCAACGGACATGTGTCCACAAGTTCAAGATGACGATGCTGAAGTAAACGCAATGGGTTATGGACAACCACAGCAGCAAAGACCTAGGAACGATCCCTATGCATACAATTTCATGCCAAATTGGCGTGACCAACAGAATTTTTGTTGGAGGGATCAACAAAACAAACAATAACAGCCCCGCCAAGGTAAGTATCACTCAAATGAAGATATGTTGCAGGTTTTGACTAAACATTTTGCTACTCATGTCCAAACAACAGAATCTAGCATCAAGAACCTTGAGCAACAGGTTAGTCAAATGGCGGAAGCTATTTCAAGGACCGAATCAAGGCTTTCCGGGGATTGCCTTCCCAAACGTTTATAAACCCCACGGAGAATGTTAGTGCCCTAACATTAAGGAGCAGGAAGCAAATCCAACAAGAACCAGCAAAAGAATCACAAAGCAAACCTTCTGTCGTTTCTTCCGCACCCACAACCGCCCCTGCAGATGCAGTTGCGCCCAGCACAGAAGGAAGACGCCCCTACGGCTGGTTGCCCCCGCCCCTACGGTGACAACCCCTGAGCCGCCCCTGCGCCTTCAAGCTGACGCCCCTTGCGGAAAACACAACAGAGGGTCCTGCTGAAAAGGATACTTATGTCCGGCCCAACATTCCGCCACTGTACTCCGAGAAGCAACCGGCTCCTTTTCCTGAAGCATTGAAGGAGCGAAGAATCATAGAGGACAAGGACCTCTTTGAGACTTTCTCTAAATGCGAGGTAAACATTCCCCTCCTTAAGTTGGTGAAAAGTATCCCTAAGTATGCTCGTTTTTTGAAGGACTAAAGCCCACGAAGTGCAAGTGAGTGAACATGTATCGGTAGTTTTCCAACGGAGAATGCCCAAGAAGTGCAGCGATCCGGGCATGGTAAGCATTCCTTGTGTTATAGGGGAAACCCGCTTTGACAAAGCAATGCTTGATCTCGGTGCTTCTATTAATGTCTTGCCATATTCGATTTACAAATCACTTGGCCTTGGGCCGCTAATGGAAACAAGGATTGTAGTATAACTTGCTGATAGATCTAATGTGTACCTGATAACGTGATTTATGACGTTAGTATAGGCATACATTTAGATAGTTTTTCCAGTTATTCGTGCACGGTTTGGCATTAGTTCACGACGTTTACACTCATTTCGTGCATATTTCTAGAAAAGACGTCTACACAAGCTTTTGTCGGTTTTGTAGGTATTTCGGGGATCTTTTGGGCATTAATCGATACGTTCGAGGGTCAAGCCTCATGGTGGTACACATCCAAGGCTTTGAAGGAACATAATTGGAGCAATGAAGGACACAAAGACCCTTATTGGTGCACGCAATGGAGCAACTCATGGCTAGATGATCATAACAAGTTTCTGTTGAAGAAAATCGACCTACACTTAGGAAAATCGGCAGATTTATTTGACTGGGTCGATTTTTGGCCTTTGACAGCTTAAGCCACGTGTCCCACGATCTCTTTGTCCGGCCTTGCTCTTGGTGGAGAATATGAGTGTAGCCTCTCTTCAAGGCACCCTTGTGGGTGTTCTTGAGAGAGATTAGTATAGATTTCAATTTCGTAGTGAGATTTGAGTGATTTTTGTGAAGAAACTTGTTGAAGGTTGCAAGATCTGACTTGGAGCTACATTTGGTGTGTTGAAAGACTTGTTTTGAGCTCAAATCCAGCTAAGTTTCATTGCTTTCATTTCCTTACTTCATCTTCTTGCTATGGATTCCATGTATGCTTGTATGATGATTTTAGATCTTGAAATGCATGTTGTTGGCTAGTTTAATGTGATTCTGGAGTGATGGATTGATGGTTATAGCTTGGGTGATGATAGAATGGACTTACATGTTAGTTTAGGATTATTTTTGTGCCCGAAACCTAACCCAGACAGAAAAATCGGGCTGTTCTTCAGCCAGATCGGCCGATTTTTGCTATGATCCACCCGATTTTTCCTTTTGTTGCTCTTTAATTGATGAATCTGTATGTTAGGATGTTAGATTGTTTAAATCCTAGTGTTTGTTGAGCATAATATAGCTTAGGGTGACCTAATGCTAGCAAACTAAGTGAGGAAAGAGACCTACCCGGTGATTTCCGATCTTAGATACCTAAGATGATGAATTCTAGGTAGTAGTGAGCCTCACAAGCCGCTATTGGATTGAGTGTGCTAGGATTATTGCTTGAGACTTACCTTTTCCGAGACTTACCCGGTAAGGAGAGGTTTGCCCCTTAAGTAGTGTCCGGTTTGTGTAGAATTCCCAACTTTACCTCCTTGAGACTTACCCGGTAATAGGAGTTTGGTGCGGGATTAGTGAAGCATTAGACTTACCCGGTAATTGCTTCCACTAGAGAAACACCCTTTCCCAATACCGCAGCTTTGTCCTTAGAATCTTTAGAAGCTTGAGTCCAATGCCATAACCGGAAATCTTGACCTCTAGAATCCATTTTTCTCTCTTTGATCACACATCTTGTGTTTGTGTTGCTTGTTTGTTTTGGTAGATTGAGTTGATAGTTTGTTTTATTATCTTGCTTGATTTGTGATCTTGCTTGATCACCACAAAAACCCAACCAATAATATCGTGATTTTCATTTCTTTATTTCTTTCTCTTTTCTTAGACTAGATTCACACTATCTTTGATCATTAAATGACTTGATTTCGCCTCAGTCCTTCTGTTCGACCTCGGAATACTTTCCTTCCTACATAACGATCCGTACACTGCGGGTTTCGCTAGGTAGTTTAGGAGATTAGATCGAGTTTATAAATGTAAAGCTTTTTGTGCTACACAATCCTAGCGTAACAAGTTTTTGGCGCCGTTGCCGAGGACTACGTCTAGATTAAGTCATTTGATTTTGATTGCTTTTAGTGTTTATCTTTCTTGTTACTTTTGATCTTGTGTTGTTTTTGTCTTTGCCTTTTCATGTTTGCCATGGACGGATTGTACTTCCAAGACGACCTTGACGACATGGAGTATGAGGAGTGGATGGAAAGCCAAGATCTAGGACCTCTCCATGATGAGTTTGAGTATTGGGAGGAGTTTAATGCCTATCATGAGTCCCATAATCCAGCTCACATGACTACATTGCCTTATGTGGAATCTCACCATCAACCTCACAATGACCGAGTGGAATCAATGCTAGAAGAAATGTTGAGGAAGATGGATGATCTAGAGAGCAACCTTGCTTCCATTTCGAGTGCCCACATGGTGCTTGAAGCGGAAGTATTTCAACAAGAGGAGGTTCACTATGAGGAGATCCAAGAATTACCTGATTCAACCATAACCAATAGAGACCTTGAGGAAGAGTTGAATGAAGCTCGGAAGCAATTGTGGCTAAGGGATTTGGCCCTGAAGGATGAGAGAATATTGAATTTCGAGAGAGAAGAACAAATGAGGAGGGAGATTGAGGAGATTAGGCATGCTCTTATGCTAGGAGATCCTACCATCCTTCAAGGCTTACCTCCACCTCCTTCACCTTTGGAGGAGGTAATGAAGTACTCTCACCCCCGGACATCCTAGCCATCAACCCGGAACAACACTTGAAGAGCTCACGAGGGAGAGCCCTAAGTTAACTTCAACTCCTTCCAATCCTTTCTTGCTTGCCCGGAGTACACACGAAGATTGGAGTCCCTTTCCTAAGGAGTCTCCCATGTTGAATGATGGAGGCAAGCATGATGGATCCATGATGGTTATGAAGCACTTCAATGAAGAATTCTTTCCAAGAACCGGCCTTCTTCGGATTATAGAGGATGATGATGGCAAGTATCTCACCGGTGTGACCGCGGAGTACCAATTGTCTAAGTATGGGGTGGCACCTATGGTTGCAACTCCATACTATCATCAAGGGAGCGGTGATGAAGGAGTCTACTACTCACCGGTGAAGAGAGAACTTAAGGCTTATTTGGGCATCAAGTGGCCCTTGCTTGTCATCATGGATGCCGGAAAGCGATGGTTACTTGGACTCCTCAAGCAAACCATGGTATTCGAGGTGGATTGACACATCCTCTGAGTTTGGTCAAGCTAATGACCTAAAAAAAGCGCTTAATGGGAGGCAACCCATTGGTACATGTCTTTCCCTTTTATTTTTCTTGTTTTTGTTTGATTTTGCTCTTGGTGTGCTTTGTTTTTCTTTTGTGTTTTTGGGTGCTAGATCTTGTGATTGTCATGAGTGATGAGATGCTGGAGGTCATGTGAAAACCTCATGGAACTGTTGAGAAGAAGGTGCAAGATCCGAGCACATGGACAAGGAAGAAAGCACCCAGGAAAATCGGACTGTTCTTGCACAAAAATCGGCCGATTTTCCTGGGTAGTTGGTCCGATTTTCCTTCTGTCAAGGAAAGTGATGATCTCCAATCAAGCATGGGTGGAGCGGACATGGAACTTGGATGGCTTGCGGTACGAAGCGCGGGTTCTGACACCATAATGAACATCAAGAGCTCTCTACCATCCTTGATTGATCATCCACCATCATCATTTGATGTGAACCGAAATACCAAAGCATCACCAATTTTACATTGTGAGAACTCTCTTTCACTTCTTTATTTAGTTTCCACATTGGGGACAATGTTTCTAAGTATGGGGTGGGGTTTTCATGATCACTTGCATGATTAGCATCTAGGATAGTTTAATATTGTCACATGTTTCATTATGTCTTGCATTGTACATATATATTTCGAAAAATCCAAAAAAATCAGAAAATTTTAAAAATTTTAGTGCTTCTAAAGCTTGGAATGACCCTTATGATTAAATTGTCTTGTGAATTGGCTATGGATGGCCTTATGTGTTGAATAGATGAATGTATATGTGGACTTGAAGTACTTATCTTGAATCCCATGAATGACATGAATGTTTGCCTAGATTGGATTGAGGATTGAAAGTCGAAATTACATGCTAGTTCTTGCACATCATTTAGGAGTGATTAAGGCAATTCATCTTTCTCTACCTCTCATCTTGATCATGTTGTTTGAGCACCTCAATTGATGAAAAATTTTACCTCTGCTGACCCATCCGGGACTAGGAGCATGCTAGTGTGTTGATGTGTGTGAAAAGCAAGTATGGGGTGAAGTTGTTGATGAAAGAATGTTGTGAATGAAGTACTGAATTTGTTGTGAAAGTGTAGAAAAAATATAGGTTTGGGGACGTTGGTTTAAATGACGAGTAACTCGGCACCATTCACATAATCGGGTGTTTGTGCCTTGCCAAAGTCAAATAAACCAATAGTCCTAACGAGCTTTGGTATGTGTGTCCGGTGTGGATGCACCTCGAAAAATAAAAAAACCCGAGGACGGCTAATCACCAAGGTTTCGGCTTTTGTACACCAATGTCATTGTCTAAAAAATAAGTGAAAAAGAAAAGAAAACAAAGAAAAGAGGGAGAAAATTATACACTTGTTGGGAAGTTGAGCAAAAACGAAATTATGGAGTTAGTTCCTTTCCCGGATTAGCATCACATGACCTAAAAATTCCCACCTAATCACAACGTTTCTTAGCCTCTTCTTTCCTAAGTCCTTGTGACCTAATTGCATGTGTGTAAGACTTAGTGATCTAGATTGGATATACTCATGATCATCTTGACTTCTTCATTTTCACCTCTCATGCATGCTTTCTAGTTAAGTATAATTGTCTTTCCATGCCTTCATTCATTTTATGCATGATTGCTTGTCCATTGCTATGAAACATGACTATGAAGGTGATCCAATGTTAGAAGCACAAATTCCAAAAAGATTTTGTTGTTTTTCTGCATGCATAAATCACGTCATCTCTTAGTCTATAGTTGGGTCTTGCTCGGGGACGAGCAAATCTTAAGTATGGGGTATTTTGATAACGTGATTTATGACGTTAGTATAGGCATACATTTAGATAGTTTTTCCAGTTATTCGTGCACGGTTTGGCATTATTTCACGACGTTTACACTCATTTCGTGCATATTTCTAGAAAAGACGTCTACACGAGCTTTTGTCGGTTTTGTAGGTATTTTGGGGATCTTTTGGGCATTAATCGATACATTCGAGGGTCAAGCCTCATGGTGGTACACATCCAAGGCTTTGAAGGAACATAATTGGAGCAATGAAGGACACAAAGACCCTTATTGGTGCAAGTAATGGAGCAACTCATGGCTAGATGATCATAACAAGTTTCTGTTGAAGAAAATCGACCTACACTAAGGAAAATCGGCTGATTTATTTGACTGCGTCAATTTTTGGCCTTTGACAGCTTATGCCACGTGTCCCACGATCTCTTTGTCCGGCCTTGCTCTTGGTGGAGAATATGAGTGGTCCTGTAAGCTGTTGCTGAGCATATATATCTCCCATATCCCTCATCACCCATGGGACACACACACATCCTCTAGCATCTTCCAAAAAGACTCTTAGATTGTAGCCTCTCTTCAAGGCACCCTTGTGGGTGTTCTTGAGAGAGATTAGTATAGATTTCAATTTCGTAGTGTGATTTGAGTGATTTTTGTGAAGAAACTTGTTGAAGGTTGTAAGATCTGACTTGGAGCTACATTTGGTGTGTTGAAAGACTTGTTTTGAGCTCAAATCCAGCTAAGTTTCATTGCTTTCATTTCCTTACTTCATCTTCTTGCTATGGATTACATGTATGCTTGTATGATGATTTTAGATCTTGAAATGCATGTTGTTGGCTAGTTTAATGTGATTCTGGAGTGATGGATTGATGGTTATAGCTTGGGTGATGATAGAAGGGACTTACATGTTAGTTTAGGATGATTTTTGTGCCCGAAACCTAACCCAGACAGAAAAATCGGGCTGTTATTCAGCCAGATCGGCCGATTTTTGCTATGATCCACCCAATTTTTCCTTTTGTTGCTCTTTAATTGATGAATCTGTATGTTAGGATGTTAGATTGTTGAAATCCTAGTGTTTGTTGAGCATAATATAGCTTAGGGTGACCTAATGCTAGCAAACTAAGTGAGGAAAGAGACCTACCCGGTGATTTCCGATCTTAGATACCTAAGATGATGAATTCTAGGTAGTAGTGAGCCTCACAAGCCGCTATTGGATTGAATGTGCTAGGATTATTGCTTGAGACTTACCTTTTTCGAGACTTACCCGGTAAGGAGAGGTTTGCCCCTTAAGTAGTGTCCGGTTTGTGTAGAATTCCCAACTTGACCTCCTTGAGACTTACCCGGTAATAGGAGTTTGGTGCGGGATTAGTGAAGCATGAGACTTAGCCGGTAATTGCTTCCATTAGAGAAACACCCTTTCCCAACACCGCAACTTTGTCCTTAGAATCTTTAGAAGCTTGAGTCCAATGCCATAACCAGAAATCTTGACCTCTAGAATCCATTTTTCTCTCTTTGATCACACATCTTGTGTTTGTGTTGCTTGTTTGTTTTGGTAGATTGAGTTGATAGTTTGTTTTATTATCTTGCTTGATTTGTGATCTTGCTTGATCACCACAAAAACCCAACCAAATCTATCGTGATTTTCATTTCTTTATTTCTTTCTCTTTTCTTAGACTAGATTCACACTATCTTTGATCATTGAATGACTTGATTTCGCCTCAGTCCTTGTGTTCGACCTCGAAATACTTTCCTTCCTACATAACGATCCGTACACTGCGGGTTTCGCTAGGTAGTTTAGGAGATTAGATCGAGTTTATAAATGTAAAGCTTTTTGTGCTACACAATCCTAGCGTAACTGTACCCGAAAGGGATAATTGAAGATGTATTAGTGATGGTAGACAACCTAATTTTTCCTGCTGATTTCTTTGTAATGAATATGGAAAATGACTCTCTTGCTGCACCCATTCTGTTAGGTAGGCCATTTCTGAAAACGACTAGGACTAAAATTGATTATGTTAGTGGTAAATTGACCATGGAGTTTGATGGAGAAGTAGTGGAATTTGACATCTACGATGCAATGAAATTTCCTAGCGATGATCATTCTCTATGTGCTATTGACATTGTTGAACCTTTTGTGCAAGATGTTTTTGATAACTCTGACGTGGATGAATTAAGAAATGTGATTGAGCATGACATTGATGGTTTCAAATCAGATTATGTGTTAACATCTAGCATGAAAGAGGTCCTAGCCCAATTAGACGGGCATAAAAGGCTACCTATCTCCAATTTGGCCATTGGGCCCACTTTACTAACCCCAAGCGAGAAGCTTGTTCCGTCCATAGTGCAAGCACCTGAAATAGAATTGAAGGACCTTCCGTCACAACTCAAGTACGTTTTCCTTGGAGCACACAATACCTTGCCGGTGATTATCTCCAACAAGTTGACCACCGGACAAGAAGATAAGTTGGTGAACGTACTAAAGGAGTACAAGACGGCCCTTGGATGGACTATTGCGGACATAAAAGGGATAAGTCCTTCCACTTGCATGCATAGGATTTTACTTGAGGATGAAGCCAAGCCCTCTAGGCAACCTCAAAGGAGGTTGAACCCACCAATGATGGATGTGGTCAAAAAGAAAGTGTTGAAGCTCCTCCAAGCGGACATGATCTTTCCTGTCTCGGATAGCACATGGGTTAGTCCAACCCAAGTAGTTTCAAAGAAGGGAGGCATCACCTTGGTGGAAAATCAACATGGAGAGATGGTCCCAAGCAAAACACAAACCGGATGGAGAGTTTGCATTGACTACCTCAAGCTCAATAAGGTAACACGAAAAGACCATTTCCCATTACCATTTATTGATCAAATGTTGGAACGTCTTGCAGGTCATCAATACTACTGTTTCCTGGATGGATATTCGGGATAATTCCAAATAGCCATCGAACCAGAAGATCAAGAGAAGACAACGTTCACTTGCCCATTGGCACTTTTGCATATCGCAAAATGCCCTCTGGACATTGCAACGCACCGGGCACTTTCCAACGGTGCATGATAAGTATTTTCTCCGAATACATAGAAAATTTCATTGAAGTCTTCATCGATGATTGTACCGTCCATGGAGACAGTTTTGACGCATGTTTAGGGCATTTAAAACTTGTTCTTGAAAAATGAGTTCAAACCAATTTAGTTCTTAATTCGGAAAGATGTCATTTCATGGTCGAACAAGGAATTGTGCTAGGATATGTAATATCCTCAAAAGGGATAGAGGTAGTTAAGGCAAAGGTTGATGTTATTCAAAATTTACCTTATCCTACTAATGTTCGGGAAATCCGATCTTTTGTTTGTCATGCAGGTTTCTACCGACGGTTAATCAAAGATTTCTCAAAGATCTCAGCACCCCTGTGTGAATTGCTCAAGAAAGATGTCACCTTCCTAGTGGATGAGGATTGCAAGAAGGCTTTCGACACTTTGAAGGCATATCTCACCACCACACCGATCATCCGTTCTCCGGATTGGGAGAAACCTTTTGAAATCATGTGTGACGCCAGTGACTACGACGTCGGAGCTGTCTTAGGACAAAAAGACGGACGGGCCTCCCATGTGGTCCATTATGCGTCTATGATACTCAATGGAGCACAAAGGAATTACTCAACCACCGAGAAGGAGATGTTAGCAGTAGTTTTTGCCCTTGAGAAATTCCGGCAGTACCTACTTGGGGTAAAGGTAATTATCTTCACGGACCATGCAGCTCTTAGGTACCTCATGGCAAAGAAGGAGGCAAAGCCACGATTGATCCGTTGGGTGCTTCTTCTAAGCGAGTTTAACCTAGATATAAGGGACAAGAAGGGAGCTGAGAACCTGGTGGCCGATCATTTGAGCAGACTAGTGCAAGAGGAGGAAGATCCAAAAAAAAGAGAGATAGCCGGAATTTTTCCAGACGATACATTCTACACAACTCTTTGTTGTGTAACCGCCCCCGCGCCTCACACCAGCCACCCCTGCGGCCAGCCGCCCCTGCGGCTCCCTCTAGGTGCCCTTGCAGAATTGTCAACAGATGTTTGTCTTAAGCTTCAATCTTTTAAGCCTTGGTTTCCTGACATTGTGAATTTCATTGTCAGGAAGGAGTATCCTCCAGACTTCACCAAGGCACAACGAGAGAAAGTAAAAGCTGAAGCTCGACACTACGTTTGGGACGACCCATACCTTTGGAAGCATTGTAGTGACCAAGTGATCCGGCGTTGCATTCCGGACAATGAGGTACAATCCGTCCTAACTTTTTGTCATTCTGAAGCATGTGGGGCACTTTGGGGCAAACAAAACTGCAAGAAAAGTTTTGGATGCCGGTTTCTTTTGGCCACACATTTTTCGAGACGCTTTTGCATTTTGTAAAGTGTTTGACAAATGCCAAAGGGTAGGAAATCTTTCAAGGAGACATGAAATGCCCAAATCCTCTCTTATATTCTGAGAAAATTTCGATGTTTAGGGAATTGATTTCATGGGGCCGTTTCCTACTTCATTCGGGAACTCATACATTTTGCTTGCGGTGGACTATGTTTCCAAGTTGGTGGATGCAAAGGCCACCAAAACTGATGATTCAAAAGTAGTTGCAGCTTTTCGCAAGGAAAATATCTTTGCAAGATTTGGAATCCCAAAAGCCTTAATCAGTGATAGGGGTACCCATTTTTGCAACAAGACGATCACGTCTCTCCTTAAGAAGTACCGTGTTCACCAAAGAGTATCAACAAGTTATCATCCACAAACAAACGGCCAAGCCGAGGTGTCCAACCGGGAAATAAAGACCATCCTTGAAAAGACGGTTTCTCCCGGGCGGAAGGATTGTAGTGCAAGGCTAAATGACGCCCTATGGGCATATCGGACCACCTACAAAACTCCCATCGGAATGTCCCCTTTTAGGCTCGTGTTTGGGAAAGCTTGCCACCTACCGGTGGAGTTAGAGCACAAAGCTTGGTGGGCGGTAAAGAAGTGCAACATGAACATAGAAGGGGTGGGAGAATTCCGGAAGCTCCAATTGCAAGAGTTGGAGGAACTAAGGCTGGATGCATATGACCATGCTACCACATACAAAGAAAAGACGAAAGCACGGCATGACCGGAACATCCTCCGGAAGGATTTTAAGGTAGGTAATAAGGTACTTCTCTTTCAATCCCGTTTGAAACTCTTTGTAGGTAAGCTGCATTCAAGATGGACTGGGCCGTTCATTGTAGCCGAAGTATACCCTCACGGGGCTGTGGATATCTATGACCCCCAAACTCACAAGGTGTTTAAGGTGAACGGACAAAGGCTAAAGTTTTACCTTGAAGGAGTCAAGAACGATCCGATTGACAAGATGGTACTAGAGGAGGCACAGTCAGAGAAGTGGAGATCTTACGTCGAGCCAACAACGTAAAACAAAGGCGCTTCTCGGGAGCCAACCCGAAGGAATAAAAAGAGGAGCTTCTGTCAAGGAATCTGCCCCTGCGGTTTTGTTTCCCACCCCTACGGTGACACTCAGGCCAGCGCCGCCCCGGCTCTAGGCCTGCGCCTGCAACACGCCTGTCACCGCCCGCGGTGACATCCTCACGCCCCTGCGGCGGCCATCCTTGACACGAATTTGCAGCGCCGCCCCAGGCGTTAGGCTTGCGTGCCCCTCTGCCTTGTCGCCGCCCCTGCGGTGTCAAACCCCCACCCCTGCGGGTTTACCCAGAAAAGAAAAAAAATAGGATCTCGAAAAATGCCTACACCTACCACGCACCACCCACCAATCTTCTTCACCAAACACAAACCATCCAAACTCCCCTCCTTTAGAAACAACCTCAACGCCCCTGCGCCCTCTGCCCCAAACACAACCTCGCCGACGCCCCTGCACCACCTCCGACAGCTAGGCACTAGTCGAAACATCCCAGCGCCACCTTCTCCCACTACCCCCGTGCTCTCTCACAGCCATACGGCCTTCCTCGTCACCCACTCCATACATTCCACTCCAGCTACATCACCGGCGAGGCTGCACCACCAAGGACGTCACCCGAGCAACAACAGCAACACCCTCTCCATCGCTCCTCAGAAATCGCCTCTGCAATTCTCCCACACCTGCGGCTGCAAGCATCCGCCCATGCGCCTCACCGCCGCCCCTGTGGAAATCACAACAGAAAGGTCATTTTCTTCTCCTCATTTCAACATTTGCTAATCCTTTGCTTCAAATACTTTCAAGAATGGAAGCCCCAAGGAAATACAAGATGACCGAAGCAAAGAAGGAGCGTTATAGGATTGTGCAGGATCGAGTTGTGTATGCAACTCGATTTCTGCATATCCCGACTTTGGAGAAACTGGGCATGCTAGAGAGCATGCAAACGTTTTTGGCAAATGCTGGGCTCGGAGACTTCCTCCAGAAGAGTGCTCCGACATATCCGGAGCTCAGCAGACAGTTTATCTCTACTTTCACAATGGAGAAGGAGGACCACGTGTGTATCGGCCTCACCTTCAAGTTCAACAAAGTGAAATACACTCTCGACTACGCCGATCTAAGGGAAGCTTTTGGGGTGACTCTAAACTGATAGCATGAATTATAGTCTATATTTCGGGACCTGTTTAGACGTTTTATCTTCAATAATCTGCATGTTTGAATGTATATTATGTGATTATATTGTCGTTTCATCTACCTTTACGGGAATCGAGGTCTACACCAAGTTTCGTTGTAATCGTAGGTAAAATGGCACGATTTGCATCAAAATGGAGCTAAAGGAGCTAAGGAGTCATTGGAGCTACATTCAGGAGCTTAAGGAAGAATCCAGGAAGCATGGAATTGGATTAAAGATTTACTTTGGACCAGATTTGAGAGATTTCACATTTCAATTTAGAGCCACCTCGGTCACCTACAGTACCATCTCGACCGAGGTGATCCAGAGGAGCGTCCCGACCGAGGCGAACACCTTGGACGCGGCGAGATATATTTTATTCTTGGCTGAGATCTTTTATTTTTGGAAGGAGAGATCTTATATTTTTAAGCTGGAATTCTGGAAGCAAGATCATATATTTTAGGGATTTATTTATGAGAGATAGATATATTTTATTAGGAAAATATCTTTTCAAGATATTTTATCTTTGGAGGGTAGTTTTACTATATAAAGGGTTGGATTTTCCACAAGTTCAACCATGCATATACATGCTTAGAGCATCCAGGAGTTAGGAAGGATTTTTGGAAGGTTGAAGGAAGATTGAAGGAAGGAAGTTGATAGCTTTTATAGCTTTTGTGAAGGGTTTTGTAAGATTCTCTTAGATTCCCTTCTTGTTGATTTGTCTTGTTGGATTCGTGATCCAAGGAACGCTTATTTGTGATATTTGATTCAGTTATTGAAGTCTTGTTCTTAAGGTTTTTGTGTTCAAATATTCATTTTCTTTCCTTATATTTGATTATTGCTTTCATGATGATGAGTGGCTAATTTCTTTGTGTTATTCTAGGGTGATTAGCTGAAGGTTGTGGGAAAAACAATGATAGAATAATCGTAAATTCCAGTATGACTCTGAAAGCTCGAGTCTTTATCCTTAACTCTAGAACATCTCGTTCAGTCGATGAACATCTCGGACGGGGTGAAATTCGTCTGACCGAGGTGACTTATCTGATCCGAAACTGAGAGTTAAGTGTTAGAGTTTGCCAAATCCTATTCTTATTACACCTTTTCTGGTTCAATGCAAGCCTAGGATGAGACTTACCCGATAATTCCTTTGTTTGTTTACCCAAGCTCATAAGTGTAGGTAATAAATGTTTATCCTTTATTGGGGTTTGAGTGTGCCTTCATCCCATCTTTGTGAGTTAGCCTGAGACTTACCCGGTAAAGGTTGATTCTATTCCCTTAGTTGGTGTGTTGGTTTGAGGTTATAGTTCTTTTCCTTAATTCCTTGAGACTTACCCGGTAATAGGAGTTACGGTTTGGGATTAGAGAGTAGTTAGACTTACCCGGTGATCTATTCCACTTTAGTAACACCTTCCCTTTGCAAAAATTTCAGCTTTGTCCGCTTATCTTTAGATCTTGAGTTGGAACAACAACTAGATGCTTTAATCCCTAGAATTGCATATTTCCTTTAATTGACTTTTTATCATCTTTGATTGCTTTAATTTCTTTTGTGGTTAGTTGCAATATTGACAACCTATACCTGCTTTGTTTCACCTAAGTCCCTGAGATCGACACCCCGGAATTTCTTGCTTTTACTACGATTGACCCGTACACTGCGGGTTCGCATCCTTGTTTTTAGCATACATCTTGGGTTATAAATTTAAAGCTTGCACACACCGTTTGGAGCGAACATAAACCCCTCTGAGAACTGGTGGGATCCAGTCCCGGCCCCGGACCTATGTGAGTTTTGGCAAGCAGCTACCGTGTCGGAGTTCCATGCTGGGGGTGAGTACTCCAACAAACTCACTCACCCCAGTTTGAGGTTGATTTCCAAGATCCTCATGAGTGTCTTCTGTGGACACAAAGAGGAAAATAAGGTCGCTCTCAAGGACCTCCCACTACTCTACTCCGGCCTTCCACAGAGCGAGAAGATGTTGGATTGGCCCTCTCTCTTCCTTGCCGCTTTGAAGCGGATCAGGAGGGATGAGCCGAGGGATATTGTCGGCGGTGGGGTGATCTCTTTGATCGCCTCACAAGGGATGGACCTGTCCGAGTTAGAGGATGGGATGGCTGCTCCTCTCTACACTGAGGGGATGCTTTGGAGGTGCAAGCTCCTCCGGCGGGACGGGGAGAAGCTATTTTGGATCTCCCTTGCAGATGGGAGCCACCTCATCTACCTCCCCCGGCCTTTACCTTTAGGAGGTAAGCTCTCCGAGCTCTACATTCCGGTGGATCCTTTCGTGCAGAGGAGGCCAGTAGTGGCCATTGTGGAGAGGCATGCGGCCAGCTCCAGCAGGGCCTATCAGGAGGATCACCTGCCCATCCCAGATGATGAGGAGATGCCTACGGCGGCACCAGAGGAGGACTCGGCCCTTGCGAGCCTTCACGCTCAGATGGCGGCTATGACGACCCAGCACCGGGCATGGCAGTCCGATTACCAACGGACTATGCTGGAGCAGCAACAGAGCTGGTAGGACACTTTTGCCACCTCCATGACCTCACACTTCGACCAAAGGCAAGAGGCCTGACAGTTAGCCCAGCAGCAGCAGCTGGAGGCTCAGTAGCTGGATTGGCAGGCCAGATTTGAGACCTCTTTTGGTCGCCGGATGTCTCGCCAGCAGGACCGTATTGATGACATCTACCAGCGCCAGGAGCATTTCTTCCGCCACTTCCCCTACCCACCGGAGGAGGGTCTGGGTGGTCCATCCGGACCACCCCAGTGAGGGGTACATTTCTTTTCCCTTCTCCCACATTTATCTTTGACTCATTTCCACTTTCAGGGAAAAGTGTACTTCAAGTATGGGGGAGGGACATATCATTGCTTGTACAGTTTATTATGTTTTTTTTGGCATTTGTTTTGAATTGTTGAATTCAGTAAAAAAAAAAAGCCAAAGAAGTGAAAAAAGGCATGAAAATCCTTGGATAAACCGAAAACCCGAAAGGGCGGTTTAGGTAAAAAGAAGGTAGTCCGACCAACCTTAGGTTGGTGCAAAATTGGACTTGAGGGATGTGAGTTTAAGTGAGAAAAGAAGAAGAGTGGCAAGGTGAAAATCCGAAAGGGCGCCTTGGCAAGATGAGCGACACCGAGTGTAGGTTTCCCTTCCGCCGTTTTGGCGACATAAGAAGGGGAGTCATAAGGAGGTTGTCCGGGTAGGCCACTCTTGGAGCGATAAGGATGGTAGTATCTCTTTTTCTCACATTTCCTCTCTATTCTTTCCTTCTTTCTTGGCTTTTCTCTTGTTTTCCATTATCTTTCTGCTTACTCATGCTTCATAAGGCCTTTGAGTCTAGTTGATGTCATTTGTTTTTACTCGGGATGAGTAAAAGGTCTAAGTATGGGGGAGTTTTATAGGTGATGGAATCACTATCAATTAGGGTAGTTTTAGAGTCTTTTTATTGCATTAGTGTCAGTTTATGCTACTAACTCCTTGGTCCAGAAGAAGAAGATCAAAAGAAGCTAAAGAAGGAGTTATAAGCACTTAGGAGTCAAGATCGATCACAAGGCAAAGCTTCTGTTGCCTCACCGCCCATGCGGGTCCTTGCAGCCGCCCCTGCGGATGACGTTTCCACTGGAACGCTCCCTACGCCTTCACCAGCGCCGGCCATGAAGTATGTCACCGCCCTTGCACCACTCCTTGGCGCCCTTGCGGTGACCTGCCCTGAAGAAATGAAGGCCAGCTGCCCTGCGCCTCCCACTGCGCCCCTGCCTGCCCCCCAACCAGAGAGCTGGAAGACAAAGAGGTTGTGTCGAAGCCCCTGCGTCGACATAGGGACGCCCCGGCGGCTTGACATCAGAAACGTCAAGAAGGCGAAAGGTCAGACGTTGAAGTGCATTAAAGATCCGCCCCAGCGGAATTGTGTAGCCGCCCCAGCGGCCCTGAAGAAGATCAACCGATCCTGCCTAAACCGCCCCTGCGGTTCCTGAAGGCCGCCCCTGCGGTTTAACGCCAAAAGCTTTACTCCGGCTGCTTACACCACCTTTATGGCATTTAAGGTGGCTGTTTTAGGCCGGCTATTTACTCCTAATTAATTGTCTTATGTAGTATAAATAGTCCATGGCTGATTGCTAGAATCATCCATGCTTTTCCTCACAAAATCCATTTTAGACTTGAGCTTCCCATTGTAATGAGTTGCTTACTCCCTTGCTACATTGGGTTGGTTTGAAGCTGCATTGTTACCTTGGTTGTAAGTTATTTTTAATCTAAGTTTTCATTCAGTAATACTTTGTGTTTCCTTGATCTCCCTTGTCTAATTGCATGTTTACTATTGCTTGAGATTGATCACCTTAGGTTCTAAAGTGCATGCAAACAACTAGGATTAATAGGTTCCGGGTTCGGGTCTTTAATCAAGTAGCAACTTTAAGTAATAACGGGTTGTGATTACTTAAAGAAAAGAAACACAAATATAAAGATAAGTTTAAAGGTTTTAATCTTCTCTTTATATCCCTTAGTCTTTGTTTGAAAGCTAACCTGTTACTTGTTCTTGTAGGTTTACAGAACTTTAATAGGTTAAGTTGTGTTGATGCCGGTTGGCTCAACACATATATATGATCGAGACGGGAGCTTACTTGAAAATTTGTAAAAGGAACTCACCAACGTAGCAATTGCATGCTTAGAATCAACCTAGTGTAGATTCATCCATTATTGTCTTAATTGTCGCATTAATCGTTTTCATAAGTTTTTGTGCATCAATTCAACCAAACCCCCCCCCCTTTGTGTCACTTGTCATTATAATCGATAATTGCATCTAAAATACCTTAACTCTCTTGGGTTCGACCCTTACTTAATCACTATACTTGTTCTTAGTGCTAAGTCGGGATTTACTTTTGATTGGGTATAGACGACCATAGAAATACTGTCGGTCAACCACCCACAAGCTTCATTACGGTTTGTACATTCTCAGATAACTTGTCAATACTGTCATCATCCTTGATGTTGTAGACACCTTGTGACTTGTTTTCTTTCTTGGCGTACTTCCTTTTATTTTCAATAACATTTACAAGGTATTCCCAAGCTTCATCTTAATTCATCCTTGTGAATCCATGAGAATTTGCATTATTCACCAAATTCTTTGTAGTGTCATTTAGTCCACTATAAAAGTATTCGAGAAGTGATCCCTTCTCAACTCCATGGTAAGGGCATGAATGCAGCAATTCATTGAATATTTACCATACGAAATGGATGTTCTCTCCATCTTCCATATCAAATTAGGAGATCTTCTCCCGAATCTCACCAATCTTGTGGGGAGGAAAAGTACATGAAGGGTGATTTTGCAGCCAGCTTGCATCCTTTCCTGTTAAAGAAAAACTAAACACCCGCATTCTGAAGGCATCAGGAGCAATTTTCTCATAATTCAATGTACTAATAATATTCTCAAAATTCTTCAAATGTTGATGCGGGTTCTCCTTCAGCATTCTTGAGAATTGATCATTTTGGATCAATCTGATGGTGCCCGTTTTGAGGTTGAAATCTCGACCTCCAAGTGCAAGGAGCACAAAAATATGGTTGGACACTCTTTGTCCAGGATTCATCCTAGCATCCGGTGTTTTAGGGTGACGAGCCCTTTTAATAGTGAGAACGACATTGAGCCTAACAATTCTACATGCAAATCAGCAGTATGGAGTTGGTTAATTCTTCCTTCTATTGTTTGACTTGCATTAGCTTTCTTGGTAGACTTTTGTTTGCGGAGGGTGTGTTCAATCTCGTTGTCAAGAGGGACAAGTTTGCTTGAATCACGGACACTTGCATTTACCAATCTAGCCTGAAAAATCAAAAACAAAATAGGAAATTTCATAAACAAAAACAGCTTAAAATAACCAAGAATCACGTATCAACTAATTCTATTAGTAGTCCTCGACAAAGGTGTCAAAAACATGATCGGGGAAGTTTTACCGAAAAGTAACAACCTACCCGCAAGGATACTGTATCAGATGTAGTATAATCGGGTAAGAATTATAGTAACCGCGTCTGATTTGGATAATACTACTAATTAATTAGTTATGGTGAAAAGCAAGGGAATAAGGTAGCAATTGTAACAGGCAAAAACAAGAACGGTTGTCAACAATATGTGATGGAACCAATCTAAGAAAACATAAATTTCACTTTAATGAATTCGAATATTGATGCGTATATATAACTCATGAACATTGATATATGATAATTGTAAGTAACCATCTTAAATAACCTTTGATATAGACAAACAAAGACCTCTCTTTCCAACTCGAGTAGCTCTCAATCCATCGTTAGGCATGTATGAACAAACCCATTAAACACTTATAAATACGGGAAAGACCAAAAACAATATTCATTTTGGACTCTTCAGTTAGGATATTGTACAAAGATCGGAATTTTCTACGATAGTTATAAATCCTCGAAGATTTAATAAGCTCGTACTCTCAAAACCAAGTTATTTTCAATAAATCCAATAAAACACACTTTGCTTGTGACTCTTCACTAATTTTTATCTAAAACAATTATGAACACCACTTCTTTCGAAGGAAAATAAATGGTAGAAATTAAGCGCTTTGAAAAGAAACAATATCACAATCACAATTTATAAATATATATATATATATATATAAATAATAAATTAAACCATTATAGGGATAATCCAATCCTTAGATCATGAGAGAATTTATCCACGCATGATCATGTATAGAGAAAAAACAACATATAAAATCAAAAAAGACATAAACTCACAATTGTTGGGTTCTATTAAGGCAAGCATTCAAAGAAAAGCGAACAACTACTTGACGGCCAGGGTAAGGAGAAATTTGAGTGATGCTTAGTTCAGGATGAATCAAGGTCTTTAACCCTACGGATGACATACAAATATATAGACAGAATTCTCGTAGTCTAGGGCTACACAAAATATAACCCTTCCAAAGTTACAATTTATAATATTTGATTTCCTTCTCAGCGGCAGTTGGAATGGCCACCTTACGGCTAGTCTACGGTCGTTTTGTCTAGTGGTTTCACTTATATGTAACTTCAAATCGTGGATCTTCAGTTTACGGGGACTTCATGTTGTAGTTCCTTAATCATGTAAAGTCTGGACTTTAACTCCGACTTCCGGGAGGATGTAATTATGGCACAGTTGATGTTGTAAATGCCTCAAACACATAAAAACAAGGTAGAAACCGAAAGGAACACTTTCCATACAAATAGAGTTGTATAAGAGAGTAAAAGAGGTATGTGTGACTACCAGCAATAAAATCTCATTGTAATCCACTCCCTCTCGTTGGCAAAAGCCTCTTCTAACAACTCAAGCCTTACAGTTGACCCCTTCAGCAGGCAACATCCCTTCATTCTTCTAGAAAACCGACTTGCAAGTAATAATCTTTCTCTCCCTAGACGGTATGACTAACTACCAACTTTGATTCTTATGAAGTGACTCCATCTCATCTTCAATTGTTGCAAACCACTTTGCAGCTTCGGACCTAGATACAACTTCTCTATAGTTGGATGGTTCATGAGTATCCACCTCTTCATCAACTTGTAGAGCATAACCAATCATATCCTCAAACACAATTTTCTTTGCTCGAGGCTATACTTTACCCTTACTGATATGATAATACATTATACACCCAAAAACCCTACGATCAGAATAGTCATGAAATTTACCAAACCACACATCATAAGGTATTTTGTAGTTCATGCCAATGTGAGGTCCGTGGTTTATCAAATAACATGCTATGGATAATGTTGTTGCCCAAAACCTTCTATCAAGTTTTACATTAGAGAACATGCATATCGCTCTCTCTAGTAGAGTCCGATTCATCCTCTTAACTACACCATTCTATTGTTGTGTATGTTTGATGTATGATGACAAACAATTCTACTGTCCTATAGAACTGATCAAACTCAGATGAATAAAAATACAAACCATTATCATTTCACACCATTTTGATCTTCATACCTTTTTGATTCTTCACAAAACTTTTCCACTCCTTGAAGTTCTTGAAAACTTCTCATTTGTGTTTCATGAGAAACAACCGAGTCATTCTTGAATAGTACATCACCAATGATGATCAAGATATACATGTAACCCCCTAGAAACTCAACGTTAGCCGGACCCCGATAATCCGAATGGATGTAATTATGTGTGCCTTTTGTTTTGTAAATATCCTTTGGAAACTTGTTGTGGTGCAAGTTCTCAAGGACACAATGCTCACATAAGTCAAGGCTCGTGATCATGTGACCACCAATACCATCTTCTTTTGCTAGAATGTACATCCCTCTTTCATTCATATGACCAAGTTTCATAAGCCATATCTTAGTCACATCATCCTTGTGAACCTCTAAAGATGATAAAAAAAAATAGACCAAGAAGTAGTAGAACCCGGTAGGAAATATAAATTACCCTTCTTGACACATTTCAAACTAACATCATAACCCTTACATACATTTAGAACTCTACCTTCACCTTTGAAATGAATCACCTTATTATCCAACATACTCAGGGATATAAGATTCTTACTATTTAGTGGAACATTATTGACTTTGTTCAATGTACAAAATCCACCATCATGTGTCCTGCTTTTAATCGAGCCCATTCAAACCGCCTTGTAGACATAACTTTTGTCCATTGAAATACTACCACCGTCGACCCACTTATAAGTTTTAAATCACTCTTTGTTAGGACAAATGTGATAGGAAGCCCCCAGAATCAAGAATTCACATATCTTCTTGATAAGTGTGTCCACCAACAACCAAAGTTATATACGCATATGATTTAAAATCATCTTCTACATCAGTTGCAGAACCAGAATCCCGTTGTTTCTTCTTCTCAGGATCATTGTTGTATCATCGTCCTTTCTCCTTATAGTAGTTGTAGATGCTATTAGGCTTAGGACCTTTTGAAGAAGACAACTTCTTGTCTTTCTTCTTCCTTGATTTTCCTTTTCCCTTGCCTCCTCTTGTATACAAGCAGATTCCTTACTGTCCTTGTGTACAACACTTGCATTAACCTTGTGATGTAGTCCCCTTGTATGAAGGGCAAACCTGACGTCTTCTAAAGTAGTAGTATATTTCCAACAATAAATGAATGAACAAAGTTTTCATATGATGACGGAATATATACCAACATAATCAACAAAACATCCTTGTCCTCATTCTCAACCTCAATATTACGCAAATATAGAATAATTGTGTTCAAGTGATCTAATTGATGATGATGTTGCATACCTTTTTGCATTCGCAAGATGAATACAGGTTGCTTTAGAAGCAACTTGTTGGTGAGAGAATTTGTGATTTAGAGTCTCTCCAACTTTGACTACAATTTTGTTGTGGTGTCCTAATCCGAAACCTCGCAAAAGACATCATATACGAGACACAACATGATGGTCGAATGTGCCTTACCCTCTTGAGTGGTCATCTCAACAGCATCAACCTTTTCCTTATATGATTCCTTCCTTTACCACGGCCCCCAAAAGGCTTGTTATTTGAGCAACACTCACATCTCGATTTTCCACAAATAGAAAATATTCCTCCCCGTGAACTTATCAATCTTCGTATTGAAAGAATACATCTTTCTTTAAAATTACAGAAACCAAAAGAACCCAAAGCTCTTATATTAGTTTGTTGTACAGAATTATAAGAAAGAACATAATCAAACAAACAAGAACAAAAGAAAACACGGATTTATAGTGGTTCACCCAATAATTGTTACGTCCACTTTCAGAGAGATTTCATTTAGGAGTCTCAGATTTCAGATGATCACATAATTGAAGGCAAAGAGAAACACTACAAATATATAGATAACGGAACTCTAGAAACATTTGGTCACCAAGTATAAGACTAGGTCAAACGGTAAAGGCCCAAACACATGACAAACGGTTCAAACTCCGGAACCGGGGGCAGCTCTGCCACACGGACCCCATGCGAGGGGACTTCGCCCCCCTCGACTAGATTTTGCAAAGAGTGACATTCAAGGCATACCAACAATGGGCCCTTTAATAATCTAGTTAATAAAGAAGATCTCTTAGTTACCCGATTTTAGTTACCCGGTCATAATTATCTTTTACTTACCCGATTTTAGTTAGAGGGTTTTAGTTACTTGATTTTACTCACCCAATTTTAGTTACCCGATTTTAATCACCCGATTTTAGTTACCTGATTTTAGTCACCCGGTTTTAGTTACCCGAAGACTGCATTTACTGCGTCCGTAACCTTCTCCTCTCCATAATCGCCACCACATATTTCTCCTCTCATGCAGCTGACATAGTTTATTAGTGAGTAATATACCGGTGAAAAAACCATTAGTGTGAGAAATATTAGCATGAAACATTTTTCAACTTCATTTCGACATATGAAAAAGTATGTGGAAGAACTTAATCAAACTCAAAACAAGTACATTTGAAGAATAAGACACGTAAAGCTAAAGATAGGTTCATGTATCCTCAATGCTTGGTCAATATGAATCAAACCAAGAATATTTGTTATAAAAATATACCTATTAATTAAAATGCAGTAAGCATGGCTGAGCAAGTTAGGTTCAACTTACCTGAATCGAACCGAACCAAGTAATTTTGGTCCAGACCGAACCTAAACTAACAATTTAGGTTCGGTCTTAAGTCCTTGTTTTTTACAATTTCGGTTTCGGTTTGGTTTAGGTCCACAACCGTAAACCTGATAAAAAAAGCCAAAAACCGTATATTAAATAAAAAAATAAGCGGCTTTGGATTATTGTAAGTTTTTTTAGGTCCATATAGGTCCAAAACCTAAACCGAACCGAAACCGATCTAATAGGTTCGGTTTTAAGTTCCAATATTTTAAGGTTTCGGTTTTAGGTCCAAACCAAAAACGAACCTACTTTTATTGGTTTGGTTTTCGGTCTAAGGTTTTTGAAAAACTGGTTTTAGGTTCGGTTCAATTTTTAGAGGTTCAGTTCGGTTTTGGACCTATGCTCACCCCTAGCAGTAAGCCATTAAAACTACTAAGTGATGGTAAGGTAGTGACTAATCGTGGAAGTTTTAACCGAATGGTTAACAAAAACCTCCCCCGAAAGTATTACGGGATCAGATGTAGCATATTCGGGTATCAAATTCTCAAGGACCGCATCTGATTGATGGATACTAATAATTAGTTATTTAAGTAAAAAAGAAGGCAATAAAGCAACAATTTGTAGCAAGCAATAGCAATATTATTTGTAGACAAACATTTGATGGGTACCATCTAAGAAAACAAGAATCTCCACTAGAATGAATCAAGATATTGTCGCATATATGACTCATGAACATTGATATATTAATAATGCATGTAACTATCTAAAATAACCTTTGGCATATACAAACAAAGACCATGCTTTCCAACTCGCGTAGCTCTCAATCTAGCGGTTCAGTTTGTATATGAAAACCCATTAAAAACATGGAAATCCATAAAAGACCAAGAGCAACCACCTCTTTTGGCTCTTTAGTTGGAAAAAGGTAAAAAGATCGGTACTTTCTTCGATAGTTAGATTTTCTCAAAGTTTTGATAAACTAGTACTCTCTAAACCAAGTTCTTTTCAATAAATCCAATAAAACGGCATTCGCTTGTGGCTCTTCAATTGGTTAATCTAAACTAGTTACAAACACCACTTTTTTCGAAGGTAAATATAAGGTAGGAATCAAGCACTTTGAAAAGAAGAAAGAGCACAATCTCAATTCATAAAGAAGATCTTGCGTAGGCGTTGCCCCTTTGTTAGTCTCTTTGATTTCCTAGATAGTTGACTTGTTCCATGACCTCATAATATATCATGTGTTCCTTGAAGGCTGAACAATCCTCTAATTCGTGGCTTGTGCCCTTGAAAAATGGTAAGCTTGTATTATTATCTACATTAGCAATTAAGGAAGTGTTATTACCATCAACAAGCTTCATCAAGGTTTGCACAATCTAAGATAACTTGTCAATCCTGAAACATCCGGAATTTCTATTCCGGATTGTAAGCGAGTTTTTGACCTTCCCGCAGACGCGGCTCAGCTTTCCCGCAGGCACGAGGCGCTAAGTAACGGGATTTATCCCAAAATCCCACCCCGACCCCTCGTTATTTCATTCTTGATTTTGGACCCCTCGGTTCCTAGCGTAATGTGAGAGGATGGGTCAGTTGACCCTTGCGGTCCCTCTTTTGTGGTAGCCTTGTTCCTTCTCTCTCTCTCTCTCCTCTCATTTCACTCTCACGTGTAATGGTTCCCTCCTCCTCCACACACTCTCTCTTTCTCTCTTTTGGATTGGAACTTGGAAGCTCTTCCATGGAGGCCCTCCTCTTTCCCTCTCTCTTGTGTGTGAGTTGTCCAACCTTGGTGTCCTTTACAGATTCGTTTGGATGGGTAAGTCTTTTTCTTTCACCTCCTTCACCTTCATCCTCTTCCTTGAGCTTCAATGGTGGAACCCATGGATCTTAAGTTTTTCTTCTCCCTTTTGGCTTGCATGTGAGTCGATCATGTCTAGGATGTTTGCTTGAGTGTGGATCCATGTGGTAAATGTTCTGGAGCCAAGCAAGGAAGCTAGGAGGTCATGGCACATCAAGGAGACCATCGAAGAAGCCATCGCAGATCGGCTATTGGAGCTCGACCGCCCCCGCGGCTGGACAGCGCCGCAGGGGCAGCCTTTGCACTGAACCGCAGGTGCGTGATAGCATGATATATGACTATATTTTAGGCACTTATTTTGATTGTTATTTCAATTTAGATGTGTACATGGATATGAGTTTGAAGCATTTATGAGCACATTCACCTATTTTGTCGATATAGAGATCTACACAAGCTTTGTTATGTTTATAGGTGAATAAAGGCTTGAATTGGAGCATATGCAAAGGGATAGGAGTATTTGATCCTGCTAGATGTCAAGAAGATGCATTGGAGAAGCTAAGGAAAGAGCATGATTAGAGAACTTTACGAAACAAAGGCTTTCACAAAGGATTTTGAGTTTCCACGGCCAAACCATGAGAACCATGACCGTGGTTTATGCATTGATATCGTGCAAAGTGATGTCGAAGAGCAACAAAAGGTTCCATGCCCTAAATCACGGCCGTGGAATGTTACACTAGACCGTGATTTCCATGACGTTTCCACGTGTCATATTTGCCACGTCAGCAATAGTTATCGGGCTTTCTCGTAACCCTATTTTTCCCTATAAGAAGGCTGAAGGAGGGAGAAAACGGTACGGCGGCTTTCACCCCCGAAGAGAGAGATATTCGGATCATTTCTTAGGAAGATTCCATTGCGTACAGGGAAGATCCCGAGAAGGACACGATTTGGAGATTGTGTACTTAGAGAATATCTTAGGGTTTACATTTGGAGACGGATTGACATCCCACTCTTCATTATTCCTCGAGATTGTTGTGAGGATTTTTGTTCCCTCTTCCGCATTCATTAAACACACACACTTGTTGTTTGGATTTGAGATTGATTATTTGAGTATTATTAAGTTTTTGAGATTTTTACCTTTTTCTCTTTTAAACTTGATTATTGATTCAACGACAATGGTTATTGGCTAAAACCCTCTAGCGATTCTAAGGTGAAGGGTTGATAGTTGTGGCTTAGATAATAATAGATTGAACCAAAACAGATTGGAACCTGAGAGTTACGAGAAACCTCGTCGTCGAGGATTTCCACGGCCTGTTCTTGAGTTCCACAACCGTGGTTCTTCAAGATCCAGCCGTGGTTTCCTCTGTCGTATGACCTTTGCTTTAGCTTTGATCCAAAGTTAAAGATTTGCTTTAACCTAGCCTTGGCTTGCCTTTTATAGGTAGCAGTGAGACTCAACATCCTCTATTTCGGTTTCGAGTGTCACAACCTTAACCGTTTTGGCTTATCTTTGATTCCTTGGGTTTGGGCATGGGTATTTGAGAGTAATTCTTGTCCTTTGAAACTTTTTATACTACAACCTCAACAACCTTTATAGAGAGAGTCCTTTATTGAGACATATAGGTTTGGAACTTCACCGTACATAACCTTACATTAGATATACCTCTACAATCCCGACTCTGTCCTTAAATCTATAGAATATCTTGAATCGATTGCCACAATTGGATACTTGGATCTTTAGAATTGTTGTTTTCCCAATATTACTTGCAAAGCTTTTATATTTTACTTGCTCGACGATTTGTGAACTGATTTTATTCTCACCAAATCCCTGAGTTCGACTCTGGAATTTCTTGCCTTACTACGCCGATCCGTACACTGCGGGTTCGGTTTTACATAAGTTCTAGATATAAATTTAAGACTTTGTGACACACACACTTTGAGGCGAACAGTGCGGCCAGCTTGAACCGCAGGGGCGGCCAGCGTGAGCCACAGGGGCGGCCAGCCTAGGCCGCAAGGGCGGCCACTAGCTATGCCGGCAATCTCTCGCGGTCTTCTTTCTCCTTTCGCGGCGGTTCTTCCTCCTTCTCACCCCGTGCCTTTGCTTGGTGAGTTCCCTACCTTGAGTATGTATTCCTAGACGATCTTAGAGAGTGTTGATGATAGAAGCATGCTAGGTTTGGACCTAGGATAGTTGGAATTCCATGTAGTGGCTTGTGGACCTTAGGCGAGTATGGAGAGGTTGTTGGAATGTTCAAAGGGTTAAGGGTTGTATGTTTTTGAGTGGTACGACGGATGAGTGTAGGGATATCCTTGTGAGGCTTGTGAGGTTCAGATTGTAAGTTTATAGTTGTGAGCTTATGGTTGTTGAGATTATGGGCTAGGATGTGCGTATCCTAGCATAGTGTTGTTACCGTTGTGATCGTGTTGACTAGGCATGTTATCCTAGTGGTGTTGTGAGTTATGATCTTGCGAGATCTAAGGGTTTAGAAGTCTTAGGACTTCTAGCTTCTGTTGAGTGTGATGTGAGCATGAGGATTCTAGGATTCGGTACTAGAATTGAGAGTCAAATGGTGTTGAGTAGCTCATTTGTATAGAAGTCTAAAGACTTCTATTGTGAGTTGGTTGTTGTTGATATAGTTATCTTCTTGTGAGCAGGTTATGGGCTTCCTCCCTAAGGAAGTGAGAGTGTTGTGAGTTGAGTGTGGTGACGAGGTAAGTTGTTCGCTCCAAATGGTGTGTGCAAGCTTTAAATTTATAACCCAAAATGTATGCCTAAAACAAGGATGCGAACCCGCAGTGTACGTGTCAATCGTAGTAAAAGTAAGAATTCCGGGGTGTCGATCTCAGGGACTTAGGTGAAACACAACAAAATTATAGGTTGTCAATATTACAACTAACCACAAAAGCAATTAAAGCAATCAAAGATGATAATATAGTCAATTAAGGAATTATGCAAATTCTAGGGATTAAAACATTCAGTTGTGGTTCCAACTGAAGATCTCAAGATAAGCGGACAAAGTTGAGGTTTTGCAAAGGAAAGGTGTTACTAATGTGGAATAGATCACCGGGTAAGTCTCACTACTCACTAACTCCAAACCAAAAGCTCCTATTACCGGGTAAGTCTCAAGGTACTAAGGAAAGGAATTATAATCTCAAACAACCACACAAACTAAGGGAATAGAATCAACCTTTACCGGATAAGTCTCAGGCTAACTTACAAAGATGGGATGAAGGCACACTTAAACTCCAATAAAGGATAAATCTTTATTACCTACACTTATGATCTTGGGTAAAGAAACAAAGTAATTACCGGGTAAGTCTCATCCTAAGCTTGCATTGAACCAGGAAAGGTGTAATAAGAATAGGATTTCGCAAACTCTAACACTTAACTCTCAGTTTCGGATCACATAAGTCACCTCGGTCAGTCAAGTTCCACCCCGGCCGAGATGTTCATCGACTGAACGAGATGTTCTAAGGTTAAGGATAAAGACTCGAGCTTTCAGGGTCCTACTGGGATTTAAGATTATTCTATCATTGTTTTTCCAACAACTTTCAGCCAATCACCCTAGAATCGCACAAAGAAATTAGCCACTCATCATCATGAAGGCAATAATCAAATATATGGGAATGGAATGAATATTTGAACACAAAAACCTTAAGAACAAGGCTTCAATAACTGAATCAAATATCAAACAAATCAGCGTGCCTTGGATAACAAATCCAACAAGACAAACCAACAAGAAGGGAATCCAAGAAAGTCTTACAAAACCCTTCACAAAAGCTATAATAAGCTATCAATCCTTCCTAGATTGATCTTCAATTTTCCTTCCTTCAAAACTCAAGAGAAAATCCCTTAATTGCTGGATGCTATCAGCCCTCTAAGCATGGTTGAACTTGTGGAAAATCCAACCCTCTATATAGGAGAATTATATTCCAAAGATAAAATATCTTAAAAAGATAATTTCCTATTAAAATATATCTTATCTTCTTAAATAAATCTTCTAAATATATGATCTTCCTTCTAGAAATCCAGCCCAAAAATATAAGATCTCTCCTTCCAAAAATAAAAGATCTCAGCCAAATAAAATATATCTCGCCGCCTCAGGATATTCGCCTCGGTCGAGACGCTCCCTTGGATCACCTCGGTCGAGGAGACTCTGTGGTCAACCGAGGTGACTCTTAGTTGAAGGTGAAATCTCTTAAATCTGGTCCAAAATAAATCTTTAATTCAATTCCATGTTTCTTGGATTCTTCCTTAAGCTCCTGAATGTAGCTCCAATGACTCCTTAGCTCCTTTAGCTCCATTTTGATGCAAAACGTGCCATTTTACCTACTATTACAACGAAACTTGGTGTAGACCTTGATTCCCACAAAGGTAGATGAAACGACAATATAATCACATAATATACATTCAAGCATGCAGATTATTGAAGATAAAACGTCTAAACAGGTCCCAAAACCTATTTGTTTTGGGACTCATCATCATGATTGACTTTCCCAAACCTATTTGTTTCCCAAACCTATTTACTTTCACTTGCTTCCAAATTCCCGGATAGGTAAAGGGAGGCAAATGTGTATATGAGGGGCTAAGCATGATCAAGAAAGAGAAGAGAAGAGAATGAATTGCCTTAATCATCTCAGGAAGAAAGTGAGAGAACTCATCATATGGTGTCAACCTTCAAATTCAACATAATTTGGATAAAAACAAAGTATTAAACATGCCACAAATTTCAAACAAAGCATTTAGCAACTTAAACATATCAATAAACCTTTCAAACATATAAAGATTTCAAAACCAGTCAGCAAACAAAATCTTCATCGAGGTCATATCTAGATAAGAAGCACAAAATCGTTTCGAAAACTGTTTCAGTTAAACCACCTCGGTCGAGATGTTCTAAGTCAACAGAGGTGATGCACCTCTATCGGTTAGAATCACTTCGGTCGAGGTCATAAATTTTTTTTCTTAACCAGTTGTTGACGTTTTTCTCAATCTATTAACATGTATGCATACATGTAGTCTCAGATAAACACATAGAGCAAGATAAAACAGTAATATCCAAATAGAGTCTTACAAGCATACACATAAAGTCAAATCATACATCCAAATACCCCATACTTGGGACACATTGTCCCAATGGGTCAAAATAAGTCTAGAAGAAGTGTACTCACCGGGCATAAGTTGAGATGCATAATAAATAAATAAAATAAATCCCTGCAAGCTCTAATCCTGATCTGCTGGTGGTGGTGGATATGGCACGTACGGGTACTGGTATGGGTCAAAAGGGTAGCCCATAGTGTGCTGGAACTGGATCTCCATCATCTGGCGCTGATAGTGCTGGCTCTCCAGCATCTGGTGTGTCCGACTCTCCATCTCTCGGCGCTGGTCGTCAAGGGGCTCACCGATATCAACTGTAAGAGCGGCGTAGGAGTCGATCATCTGATCGGTGAGGTCGTCGATCCTCTGATGTGCTGCCGTATCTCTAAATCTGCAGACTCTGCATCTAGAAGGACGTGGTGGTGGTGCAGCTGCCTCCTCCTCAGTCTCCTCGTCATCTAGATTGACGACTGGCATACTGGGACCAGCTGTGTCTGTCCCTGTATCCATGGCAGCACCGCCATCGTCCTCCTCATCCTCATCAGCATCCTCCCGTGCTTGTGCTGCTGCATCTCTAGCGTCCTCAACGTACGGAGTCCATGCAGTGGACCAGTACTGAGGGTCGTAAACCGAAAACTGAGATGACCACCTGATACGCCCCAGCCAAAGGATCCAACGATGCAAGACAAACGAAAAACTAAAGAAAACATACACATGTGTTTTGGATTTGTGATAATTGAAAATAAAGTACAAGATATGTATTGATAGAGCTTCAAGCATCTCACCATCCACTCTACAATACTCGCATCAGCTCTCACAAGCCTCTCACCTATGAGAACTAATGCCTTCGCCCTCGCATCTCACAAAGGCAACCCACCCGGCATCTCACCAAGGAGGAGGTTTCGGCATCTCACCAAAAACCAAAGAACCAAACACTTTTCCAAATTTTATCAACTCTCACTTATTTTTTCTATGAATCAATCAAGCCTTTAAATAGGGAAAATAAGGCTAGATGAAAGATCAAAAACAAGGCCTAAAGTCATAATAAAAATATAGGCCTTAAAGATCCACATAATGAGACATTGGTTTTGGACTCTTCACATCTTGACCATAAATCCGGCTGTTGGAAGAACCAAAATTAAGACTCATCTCTTGGACGAATCTGCTCTTGAAGTCGGCATCAATATTGTAGCCCTTGAAATCAGCTTTCCAACAAGTATTTACGGACCTTCTTTGGATAAACGTAGCATTCGTTATGACCAAAATACTGAAGGGTCGAATTAAAGTGAAGCCGTTTGCATTGGTTTCCCGGATCACATCATCCTCTCCACCTTTTAAAAAGATTCGTCCGCGAATCTTCGTGCCTCTTATTGAGTTGCATCGAATAAGGCTCTGATGCCGAATGATACGCCCTAGCCAAAGGATCCAACGATGCAAGACAAACGAAAAACTAAAGAAAACATACACATGTGTTTTGGATATGTGATAATTGAAAATAAAGTACAAGATATGTAATGCTAGAGCTTCAAGCATCTCACCATCCACTCTACAATACTCGCATCAACTCTCACAAGCCTCTCACCTATGAGAAGTAATGCCTTCGCCCTCGCATCTCACAAAGGCAACCCACCCGGCATCTCACCAAGGAGGAGGTTTCGGCATCTCACCAAAAACCAAAGAACCAAACACTTTTCCAAATATTATCAACTCTCACTTATTTTTTCTATGAATCAATCAAGCCTTTAAATAGGGAAAATAAGGCTAGATGAAAGATAAAAAACAAGGCCTAAAGTCATAATAAAAATATAGGCCTTAAAGATCCACATAATGAGACATTGGTTTTGGACTCTTCACATCTTGACCATAAATCCGGCTGTTGGAAGAACTGAAATTAAGACTCATCTCTTGGACGAATCTGCTCTTGAAGTCGGCATCAATATTGTAGCCCTTGAAATCAGCTTTCCAACAAGTATTTACGGACCTTCTTTAGATAAACGTAGCATTCGTTATGACAAAAATACTGAAGGGTCGAATTAAAGTGAAGCCGTTTGCATTGGTTTCCCGGATCACATCACCACCTAATACCCTGAGGCGCAGTCTACTCCCAAGGCATCGCCACATATGGCGTAGTAAGTCCACGAGGAACCAGAATCCTCCTGGTGATCATCTCCTGCAGTCCTAGCGGCTTGGCAGCCGCCACTAGTGTACAAGCACTCAGATCCAACCCCATCTCAGTAGCTAAATGAGTCACTAACCCTCCACAACAGATGTCTCCCTTCGCATTGGCCTTTATCTTGTGCAGATCCTCAGCAAGCATAGTACCGAAATCAGGAACGCCTCCAGTCACCATGCAAAATAAACTCAAGAGCTCCCCCGGTCTCACCTTCTAGGGCGTCTCAGTACGCGCCAGAAGTGTCTCGTTGAATATCCTGTAGGTGATTTTGAAGGCGAGGTGGAAGATGATCCGCTTCCTAGAATCTCCAAGTCTCCACCAGTTAGCATGCTCAACTATGTGAGCTATCTGTCCCCAGAACTGACGAGCTACAGCTCGAGAGGGGAAATCAGTAACTGTCGGGGTCGGGAAGCCGAAGATGTCTCTCCACTGATCCATCGGCACTAGATAATTCCGGTTCAGTAACCGGTACTTGATGGCCTGCTCTGCAGGCAGGTGAGTCACAAGCTCACAAACTCTAGTGTGGGCTCGAGGTAGGCTGGAGCTCTGATCTCCATGAATTGCTCCAACCCGCACATCGAGACCATCCGTCTCAGATAATCTATAACGTCCAAACAGTCAAAAGCTGGAATGTCCAAAAGGCACGGTGCAATCACTGGACGTGTACAGATGGGGGCGTAGTCGACCTGGTGACGCTCGTGGATCACTGGTATAGAAGGTCGAGAAGAAGAAGAAGGAGAAGGGGAAGATCTATCCCTCAGGACAAGCTGTCTGCCAGATCTAGAACTCATTCTCTCTTTGTCAGACCACCTCGGTTGCCCTGACAATCCTCAAGAACACCTCGGTCGAGATGCAGGTCGACTGGACCAAGGTAGAAGGCTGTTCGATTTCAACTCTCAAATTTCCAGTTCTTTTCCCTCAAAATCACTACCAATTGTTCTTACGGGGTACTTAATCCTTTACTAACAGAAAGAATTGGCAACTAGAGCCAATTTCTTCGAAAATCAGTGAAAGAAGAAGAGATTAGGGTTTTATCGATTTACCCCAGATTCGACCGATTGGGAGCGTTTTTGTTGTTGATTGTCGCTTGCAAACTGATCCTCTCCTCTTTCTTTGCATAATGGGAGCAAGAATCATCGAAAATGATCGAGAATCGGAGAGCGAGGTGAATCTGTGTGCCGCGGTCGAGAAGGTGAGAGAGGGAAGAGAGAGAAATCGTTCCCCCTTTTATACCCTTTACTGAAACTGCTGTTGATAACACGATTTATGACTTAGGTTTTTGTAGTCATTTAGATAGATTTCTCACTCATTCATGCATGGTTTAGCACTAGTTCACGACGTTTGCACTAAATTCACGTATTTTGTCGAGATAGACGTCTACACGGACTTTTGCATTGCTTTGTAGGCATTTTGGGAGATTTAGGAGCTTAAACGATACGTTTGAGGATCGTTCATCAAGATGATACACCCTCGGACTCATTAGGATACAAGCTAGAGGCTAAGGAGGACTCATGGAACCTTGTCAACACAAGCCATGCACCCAATCGAAGCTTAATGGACCAAGGCAACGCTGAAGCACCAAACCACGGTTCACTAGCACTTCCACGGCCGTGGAACCAACCGTGGTTTTTGCCAGACGGTTGTGACAGCTGTGCCACGATCTCTTGGCCTTCTCTAGCATGGTGGTAGTATAAAAGTGGTCCTGCATTGTGTTCGCTCCAAACGGTGTGTGCAAGCTTTAAATTTATAACCCTAGACTTAAGCTTAAAAACAAGGATGCGAACCCGCAGTGTACGGGTCAATCGTAGTAAAAGCAAGGAATTCCAGGGGTCGATCACAGGGACTCGGTGAAACAGAGTCAATAACGGTAAGCTTCGTGAATACTAACTACAAGAGCAATTAACACAATCAAAGATGAATAGAAGTCAATAAAGCAAACATGCAATTCTAGGGATTAAAGCTTCTAGTTGTGGTTCCAACTCAAGATCTAAAAATAAGCGGACAAAGCTGAGATTTTTGCATGGGGAAGATGTTACTAAAGTGGAGTAGATCACCGGGTAAGTCTCACTACACACTAATCCTAAACCGTAACTCCTATTACCGGGTAAGTCTCAAGGAATTAAGATAAAGAACTATAACCTCAAACTAACACACCATCTAAGGGAATAGAATCAACCTTTACCGGGTAAGTCTCAGGCTAACTCACAAAGATGGGATTGAAGCACACTCAAACCCCAATAAAGGATAAACCTTTATTACCTACACTTATGATCATTGGTATACAAACTAAGGAATTACTGGGTAAGTCTCATCCTAAGCTTGCATTGAACCATGAAAGGTGTAATAAGAATAGGATTTGGCAAACTCTAACACTTAACTCTCAGTTTAGGATCAGGTAAGTCACCTCGGTCAGCCAAATTCCACCCCGGCCGAGATGTTCATCGACTGAACGAGATGCTTAGGGTTAAGGTTAAAGACTCGAACTTTCAGGATCCTACTGGAATCTAAGATTATTCTATCATTGTTTTTCCCACAACCTTCAGCCCATCACCCTAGAATCACACAAGGAAATTAGTCACTCATCATCATTATGAAAGTATTAAATATATGGGAAGAGGGTGAATATTTGAACAAGAAGAATTTAATGAAAAAGACTTCAATAACTGAATCAAATATCACAACAAAAGCGTTCCTTGGATGACAATCCAACAAGACAAGACAACAAGTGAGGGAGTTAAAGACAATCTTACAAAACCCTCCAAAAAGCTATAAAAGCTATAGACTTCAATCTTCCTTCAACCTAAAAAGGTTCTTCGAATCTCCCCAATTGGAGTATGCTGCTGCTGCTGCGTGCTATAAACCCTAGTTGATGGTATAGCGTGATTGATAGCGGATGTAGCGGGGTGATAGCGGATGTAGCGGGGTGATAGCGGATGTAGCGGGGTGATTGCGGATGTCGGATTTGTGGGAAATCCGACCCTTTTTATAGGAAAATAACCCTCCAAAGATAAGATATCTTAAAAAGATCTTTTCCCATAAAAATAGGTAAAATATAAGATCTTCTTCCTTCCAGCAGCCAAGCCCAAAAATATAAGATCACTTTCCAAAGATAAAAGATCTCAGCCAAGAATAAAATATTCTCGCCGCATCCTAGGTGTTCGCCTCGGTCGAGTCGGCGTCTCTGGATCACCTCGGTCGAGATGAATCTCTTGTCAACCGAGGTGAGTCACAACTGAATGTGAAATCTCTCAAAACTGGTCCAAAGTGAATCTTTAATCCATGGCTATGCTCCCTGGATGTAGCTCCAAATGACTCATGACTCCTTTTGCTCCTATTTGATGCAAAACGTGTCATTTTACCTACAATTACAGCAAAACTAGGTGTAGACCTCGATTCTCGCAAAGGTAGATGAAATGGTAATATAATCACATATTATACATGCTAACATGCAGATTATTGAAGATAAAACGTCCAAACAAACCTTAAAATATAGACTATAATTCATGCTATCACATTGCTGAGAGAAAGCATCTTGGAGCAGCCATCCATTATCCTCTATCATTCAATCAAATACTCTCTCAACAAGAAGATTCTCTCAAGAAAGAGAGCTACCATTGAAGGAGAAGAGCTCCATTGGCGAGGAGAAGAAGAACACACCATTGATAAACTTTGATAGCTTTTGTAGTGAAGAATTTCGGAATCGATTTCTAGAGTTGTATGAACCATTTAAACCTTCTTTTGGAAGGGTTGTGAGTCATTCTAATCCCATTTTCAGCTTGGTTTTGTTTACTTCACTTGTTCTTCTCTTTCTCTTCATTATCTTGCAAATGGAAGCCATGATTTTATGTTTGATGATTTCGATTGTTATGATGAATGTTGTAGGCTAAATAGATGCGATTCTAGGGTAAGGAAATGATGGTTGTGGCTAGGACTATGATAGGATGGACATAGATTTGCCCTTGGATGAGTCACTCACTTGAATGAAACCTCTGTTAGAGTCAACGGTTTGTTCTTGCCAGTCCACGGCCGTGGACTTGGTAGAACAACCCGTGATTCTCCCTGGTTCGATGGATCTAGTTTTAGATTGTTAGAATGTTGAAATCCTAGTGTTTGTTGAGTTAAATCTACCCTAGGGTAACCTAGTGTTAGCAACTAAGTGTTAGAAGAGACCTACCCGGTGATTCTTACTCTTAGATTCCAAAGATGACAAACCCTAGGTAGTGGTGAGCCTCATAAGCCGCCATTGGACTAAGTGTGCTAGGATAGTTGTTTAGGACTAACCCTTTCGAGACTTACCCCGTAAGGATAGGTTAGATCCCTAAGTGACAATCCGGTTTGTGTAGAATTCCATCCCTTAGGTTCTTAGAGACTTACCCGGTGATGAGATCTTAGGGACGGACTGGTGGACCATGAGACCTACCCGGTGATTGATCCCAATATAGAAACAATTACTCCCAACATATCATAGTTAATTCAAGGAGTGATTAGATAACTTGAGTCCATTGCCATAACCGGAATTTCCAACCCCTATAATCCGCTTTTCTCTCTTTGATCTATATCTCGTTTTAGCTTGTTTGTTTGTGTTGATTTGTTAGCATAGTTGATTGTTCATTTTGCATGATTTGTGATCCTTGATTGATCACCTAAAAACCCACCAAAAACATTTAGATTTTCATTCTTTATTCCCCTCTCTTTTCTTAATCTAGATCTTCACTAAAACTAATCACTACTCGAATCAATCTCACCTTAGTCTTTGTGTTCGACCTCGGAATACTATCCTTACTACAAACGTCCCGTACACTGCGGGTTCGTTAGGAGTTAGGAGAAATATAACGAGTATAAATTTAAAACCTATTGCGTGCATCACACGATCTTAGCATAACAGCTGTCACCTCGGTCGAGGTGGTCCTGACTGGACCGAGGTGATACGGACCGAGGTGGATTTTCATAAGCTCTAGTCGCCTCGGTTGCTCAAGAATCATCTCGGTTGAGGTGTTGTGACAGCAACCGAGATGTGTCTCAGTCAAACTCCGTCTTCTTGATTTCTTGAACTTCTGTCCTTTTAGTGTTCTGGGTTGTATTCCTTCCTTAGAGATTACCTGTTGTGTGTCTAGGATGCAAAAAACAAAGCAAAGCAAAGCAAATTATCTAAAGCTATGCTAGAAAAGAGAAAAGAAAGCAATACCTTGGGTTGCCTGCCAAGAAGTGCTTGGTTTAAGGTCACTAGCTGGACCGTATGCTGTCCCTAAACATGCTGGAAGGTGTCCTCACCCCATACTTCATCTTCATCGTGGGGTGATATAAAGAAGTCTATCAAACGTTCCAGCAAGTGCAAGTGCTCATCGGGGAATGAATTGTCTATGGGTGGTTCGTTCTTCTCGCGTGAATAGGGAAATAGCCGGCTGAGGTTATCCGGAACAGAATTTTTAGATCCCTTCTTATCGCGGATCTCTAGGTCAAACTCTTGAAGTAAGAGAATCCATCGAATAAGACGCGGCTTGGCATCCTTCTAAGCGAGCAAGTAACGAACAGCTTCATGGTCAATGTAAACAATAACTTTCGCCCCTACTAAGTAAGAACGAAATTTCTCAAAAGCGTATACAACCGCCAATAGCTCCTTTTCGGTGGTGGCGTAGTTATGCTGGGCTTCGTCTAGCGTCTTGCTAGCATAGTAAATGGCGGTAGTCCGCCCATCCTTCTTTTGTCCAAGCACCGCTCCTACTGCCACATCACTCACATCACACATGATCTCGAAGGGCAAGGTCCAATCCGGAGGCTGGATAATGGGAGCGGAGATCAATGCTTCCTTAATCCTGAAAAATGCATCAAGACATTTCTGCGAAAACTCAAAAACAACATCTATATTCAAGAGTTTAGTTAGTGGTTTAGAGATCTTCAAGAAGTCCTTGATGAACCTCCTACAGAAACCTGCATGCCCGAGAAAACTCCGCACACCCTTAACAGAACAAGGGGGAGGAAGTTTCTCAATAGTCTCGATCTTAGCTCGATCGACCTCAATCCCTCGGTTGGAAACGAGGTGTCCTAGCACGATGCCTTCATTAACTATAAAGTGACACTTCTCCCAATTCAAGACGAGATTAGTGTCTTCACATCTTTGTAGCACTAGAGAAAGGTTAGATAGGCAATCATCAAAAGAAGAACCATATACTGAAAAATCATCCATAAATACCTCCATGATCTCCACTATATACTCGGAGAAGATAGCCATCATGCATCGCTGGAAGGTAGCGGGTGCATTACATAATCTAAATGGCATCCTCCTATAAGCGAATATCCCCCACGGACAAGTGAAAGTGGTCTTCTCTTGATCATCCGGATGGATAGAAATCTGAAAGAAGCCACTATAACCATCTAAATAGCAAAAATGTGAATGTTGGGCTAACCGTTCGAGCATTTGATCGATGAAGGGAAGAGGAAAATGGTCCTTCCGAGTGGCCACATTCAGGTTCCTATAATTGATACACACCCTCCAGCCTGTGACGGTCCTAGTTGGGATCAACTCATTGTTCTTATTTGTCACAACGGTCATCCCTCCTTTCTTCGGAACTACCTGCACTGGGCTCACCCATTTGCTGTCCGAGATAGGAAATATAATACCTGCATCCAACAACTTAAGACTTTGTTTCTTCACGACCTCTTTCATGATCGGATTTAACCGTCTTTGAGGTTCCCGTTAAGTCTTATGATCATCCTCCATTAGAATTCTCAAGTGACTCGGGAGTTGTTTAAGCTCCACAACTGGGGTTGCTTTCTGAGGTGGATCTTTGCTTCCTCCTTCCAGTGGAGTAGACTTAGATTGAAGAACTGGACTTTCAGAAGTCTCAGTTGACATTATCTCGCTTGTGACCTCGGTCGAGGTCCAAATAGGTTGACCGAGATGTTCTTCAGTCAAGAACACCTCGCTTGGTCCAGAAAGTGCCTCGGTCGAGGTACTGCAACTGGGACCGAGACTGGAGTTTCTCTTCTCCGGGATTAATTTTTCAATCTTAGCTCCTGGATCTTCTTCCAGTGCCTTTAAGCTCCGTATATCTGCATCACAAGAAACATCTATACCTTCCTCCATTAAGTTAAAACTAATAACTCTCTCAAGTGGATCATTAATAAGGATAGAGCTCACCAATTCTCTTGATTCTTCTTCATCATAGATGTTGAAGATATCATCTCCCAGCGGCTCTCCTTTCATTGATGCAAGCAATGCAAACTCAACTTGATCACTGCCAATGTTGAATTGCAGCTTGGCGTTCTTATAATCCACATTGCAACCCGAAGTTGCTAGAAATGGTATCCCGAGAATGATAGGAACGGGATAATCTACGGGAATGTCAAGCACAACAAAGTCTATAGGTAAATAGAAGTTACCTAACTTAACCGGGACGCCTTCCTAAATGCCCACGGGATGGGTAATGGAGCGGTCCGCCATGTAAAACCGTATCTTCACCGGCTTGGGCTCTCCAAGTCTGATCCTCACACATAGCTCCAGCGGGATGATGCTCACGCTGGCTCCTAGATCACAAAACGCCTCACAAGTGACATCCCCAACTTGAATGGGAATGCAAAATGAACCGGGATCCCTTAACTAGGGTGGCATCTTCTCCTTCATGATTTGAATGAGCTCGGAGGATTTAGATATCATCCTTACTTCACCAAAGTCTTCCAGCTTCCTCTTCCTTGATAGAATCTCTTTTAAGAACTTCCCATGTGTGGGCATCCCTAGAATAACATCAAGGAAAGGGATATTAATATGTAGTTTATTCATCAAGTCAAGGAACTTACCAAAGTGCTTGTCTAGATGTGCTCTGGACCTTGACTGAGGGAATGGAAGTGGTGGTTTATATGCAGGAGGTGGGACATAAACTTCAGTTTTGTCCGACGCTTTCTGAGATTCAACCTCGGTTGGCACCTCGGTCGAAGTGTTCTTCGTTTGTACCTAGACCGAGGTGTTCTTCACTGGCATCGACCGACGCACTGGATCTGCAATTTTCAGTCCACTTCTCGTCGTTATTGCCATGATCTGTCCTTTAGGGTTTGTTCGCCCCTAAACGTGTGTGCAAATAAGCTTTAATTATAAAACTAGAATAAAGCAAGCGAACCCGCAGTGTACGGATCGATATAGTTAAGCAAGAATTCCAGAGTATCGAACACAGGGATTTGGGTGGGAACAAATTCAATTGCAGATTATCAAGCGAGTAAATATGAGAGGTTTTGCAAATATTGGGAAAACAACAATCCTAAAGATCCAAGTATCCAGCTGTGGCAATCGATTCAAGATATACTAATGATATAAAGACAGAGTTGAGATATGCAAAGGTATGCTAATGTAAGGTAATCGTACGGTGAAGTTCCAAAAACCTTATATGACTCACCTACAAGACACTCTCTATACAGGTTGTTGAGGCTTCAATATAGAAAGGTTCTAAAGGTAAGAATTAATGTCAAATACCCAAACTTACAATCCAAGGATCAAAACTAACTTAACCGATTGAGGTTATGGCACTCACAATCGAGGTAGAGGTTGTTGAGGCTTCACTACCACCTAGAAAAGGCAAGCCTAAACTAAGTTATAAGCGAATCTTTAACTTTGGATTAAAGTAAAAGCAGGTTCGTAAACTTAAGGGAAATTACGGGTGGATCTTGAGATTCCACGGTCGTGGAACTCAAGAACAAACCGTGATTTAGGGTTCGTCGACAATTCTCTCTAACTCTCAGGGTCTAATCTGTTTACGATCGATCTATCATCATCTTAGCCACAACTATCAACCCTTCACCTTAGAATTGTTAAGGGTTGTTAGCCAATAACAGTCATATTGATATTAAATTCAAGAATTAAAAGATTGAAAGATGAAAACTTCCGAAACCCTTCAATAAACTTCAAACCAATCTCAATGTCACAATCAAGAACAAATATCGTCACAAGGTTCGGAATAGAACAACAAACACAATCGTAGATAAGAAGGAAGAACGGGATGTCAATTCGTCTTCTAAATCAAACCTAAACAAGAAGAGGAATCTTCTTGCGAACGATCTTCCTAATCTTTGATCTTCCGTCAATCCGGAAGTCTCCACAGCAATCTCCACCAAATGTGCGAGATTAGGGCAACTCCAAAGATGAGCGCAAATTACGTCTTTTGCAAGAATCACAGAAATCTCCAAGTCGCGGCGTAGGCAAAAGTCTCTAAGCGATGATGCAAGCAAGCACGTAAGCGAAGGTGTAAGCGAGGATCTAAGCGACGATGATGGAGTCTCCCTTCGTCCGTCTTTTTATAGGGCAAGATAAAATATCGGCCCGGCCCAATCTTCAAAAGATCGTGGCTTCAAAATGTGGCGAAAAAGATCGCCAAGATCACGGTCGTGGAAGGTTCCACGACCGTAATTTAGAGCGTGGAAATCAACACGGTTTGAACCATGGATTCCACGACCGTCAAAGCTCTTGGAATGAATCACGCTTCTCCTGCAGGGTTCCACGGCCGTGGAACTGAACGTGGTTCGTAGTACGGCCGTATTTTAGAGCGTGGTTTAGGGCAAGAACGTGATTCTTCCCTAGCCTCGTGCATTCCTGAAGTTGACATCCATTTTGCTCCTAAGAATGCCCTCAATCCATGGACATACTCAATCAACTCGTCTTTGCTCGATTCCGCTCGGAAATGGCTCTCAATCACCTATAATCAACATAAAACGTGTGTAGACATCCATATCGACAATATAGGCAAACTAGCTCACAAATGCAACAATGTTCAATCAAAGACTATCAATATAAGTCAAATACACTTATAAAACGTGCCTAAAGTATCACAATATTTCATGCTAAAAAATAACCCCATACTTGCAACTTGCTTGTCCCTAAGCAAGGTCTCTCAAAAGCTTTTAAAACAAGAGTTAGGATGAAATATGTGTACCTTCTCAAAGCAATACTTCTTTTGGATGAATGTGCCTTCTAAAGAGTAGATCATTCTCAAATCTTGCTTCAATCGTTTATAAGACTTTCATACACTTAATCAAAGAGTAAAAAGCAAAGAAAACTCATGAATCAATTAAACTTCTAAACAAGCATCATAACCTTCAAACATTATCAAAATCAATCATGGGGAACTTCAATTTAGATCACCAAGTCATATAGCATTCTTTTGATCTTAAGGACTTTCAAAGAAAAAGGTCTAGAATGTGGAAAAGGAAGGAAACTTTTAGGGAGTGTGGTGCATGAATCCGGGAAAATGGACAACTACTCACTTCTTCTTCTCTTGCGGTTTCCGCACACTTTCAACTTAGAGCTTCGCTCTCTTCCTTTCATTTTTCGACTTTACTTTTGGAGTTATGGATAGAGGTGCACAAAAACCGAAGCCTAGGAGATTGGCGTTTCTCAATTTTTATGAGATGCCTCAAACCCTTAGCGCACATACCATAATCCCCTAAGAATATCGCTCAATCCGACTTTGGCAAGACACAAACACCCGGCTATGTGAATGGTGCCGAGTTACTCATCGTCATGATTGACTTCCCCAAACCTACAATTTCTTTCTATTCATTTGATTGCAAATAATTGCTCTCATGGCCCTCCCACATCAAACATGCCTTTTTCATTCACTTCTCCAAATTCCCGGATAGGTAAAGGAGGTCAATATTTCAATGAGGAGCTAAATGGTCAAAGAAAGAAGAAAGAAAAATCGAATTGCCATAATCATCTAAACAAGAAGCATAGGAACTTATAATGTGATTTCAACTTCAATTTCTCAACATGATTTAGGTAACATTTATCACATTATGAAACTTGCAAAAGAGGTATAATCAACACATTCAAATCCTTTTCAATTCACTAATCGTTTAAGCATGCAATTGTCATCAAACTCAATTCACAAGTAGCGATTATCATAGAAATCATCTCAATTCATTAGAAGCACAAAATTTTCAAAATTTTTCAATTTTTATGGGTTTTTCAAGTTCTTTTTCATGCAATGCAATAATGAAACATGCAACAATATAATGAACATGCAATGATAGTCTCGAATAGAAGCAACATAGTGAGTAAGAGTTATTACAAACATTTAATACATCCCACCCCATACTTAGGACGAACATTGTCCCTAATGTTCAAAAGAAAGAAAGAAAAGAAAGAAAAGAAAAAGAAACTCACAAAGTGGTGGTGGAATGGCTAAAGCGAACGGTCATGCAATCAATCACTGCGGCGCTGGTGGAGGCGGGAATGGAGAGAAGCTGGAGTCGTAAGGCCGCCCAAACTGCTGGCGGTAGACGTCCCTTATCATGTAATCAAGATCATCCATGCGTCCGTCTGTAGCATCGGCTCGGATCTCCAATGCTCCTACTCTCTCCGAAAGGCCAGTGGCCCAATCCGGCATCTGCTCATACCATCCCGGAGCGTGATTGTACCATGCTGGAGCGTCGGATGGTGCTGGTGCTGGTGTTGGTGCTACTGGCTGCTCTGTGGACCAAGGAGGGGGAATTCCATACCATGTAGGAGATGTGGTTATCCATGTAGGTCTCTCACTCACGCTAGCGCGGCGAGAAGACGAGCCTGAAGCTCTAGCTGGACGTGGAGAACGTCTAGGTGCATCGGGGGCCGCCTCCGGCTGATCCGGAACGTGCCAAAGTCCTGCTCTGCCCCTCCTCCACCCTCAAACTGATCTCTCATATCCTCCTCAACAACGGGCGGTGGTGGAACATACGGGGGAGCTACAATCCTGTTCGCATGCATAGCAGCGAACGTCTCCTTCCAATTATGGCGTCCCGCCATAATGGAGTACTCCGGTAGCCACTCTATACCCCTACCCGTCCTGCTCGCCCAAGGCATGCCCGCATAAGACGGACCTCTATGTGTGGGGAAAATGAGACCCCTAGTCATGAAAGCATGTAGCCCTAAAGGTACGGCTAGTATCCTGGTGCATGCAGAGAAATCAACACCCAAGCTCCTAGCAAGGTGGGTAACTATCCCACCATATCCTATGTTGCCCTTCCTCTTGTTCTTGAGCTTGCTCATAGTAGCATCCAAGAGGGTGGCACAGTCAGCTCGGCGCCCGTACAGCATGGAATACAGCAAAAAGAGCTCATCCGTCTTGATCTTTTGGGGCGTCTCCGTCCTAGGAAAGAGACACTCCGAAAGAACACGGTGAGCAATCATCAAGGCTAGGTGGTACATCAACCTAGCCTTGGTATCAGCAGGTTGCCAACGGTCCTCGTCGGCGTAAATCATCGCTACCTCCTCCCAAAAGTCCTTGGCGTAAACGCCGCTAGGAAATCGACCGTTAAAGGTCTCCTGAAACCCGAAAAAGGTCCCGAACTCACGGATGCTAAAATGATAGTCTCTTTCCATAAGACGGAAAGAGACGGTCTTGTCTAAATGGTTGTGCTCGAAAGACGTCACAACCTCCCGTGTAATCTCCTCATAAGCGTCTTCTCGGATAGCCGAGAAGACAACAAATCCGGCTCTATCCAAGAGCCAAGTAAGGTCATCTACAATGTTGAGAGGAGCTAGATCCTCCAACAATAGGTACCTAGGACCAATCACAACCCTCTCCTTGATCCTCTCGAGTGCATCGAGGTGATCCTCATGTATGGTCGGGACTCTAGGGCTAGGAGGTGAGGGTGACGAAGGTGATGATGGAGGTGAAGGGGAAGAGGGTGGTGGTGCTCTAGAGGATGAGGAAGAAGAGGGATTACCCTTCCTCTTCTTGTTCTGGTTATTTTTCTTCTCCTTAATCCTCCCCGAAACTCTCCTCAGAAAGTCCATTCTGTCAGAAATTACGGCCTGTTCTTGCAATTCCACGGCCGTGGTTCTCCTAGGAACCGTGATTCGTCTCAGAAATTCGCAAATCTCAGCAAATCAACACTCAAACTCCACAAACAGGCAGTCCTAATCTAATTTCTTCCAATCTCAATCAGTTCTTCCTAAAATCTCTAACAAAAACGAACCAAATCGACAAAAATCAAGAAGAGAGGAAAAACCTATTTTTTCGGATTGAAAAATCCGAATTGCGCGTTCCTTGGTGAATTTCCGCTCGATTTGTCTCTTGGATCTTGTTGGTGGTCGAATTTGCTTCAGTTTAGGAAGAAGAATCGTTAAAAACGATTAAGAAACGAGGAATTTGAGGAGGGGGCGTGGATTCGGCGTTTAGGTCGTGGAAGAGGGGTTTTGTGGGTGATTTTTGTGAAGAACGTGGTTTATATAGTCACAGGCAAATTTTTGAAAATCACGGTCTGTCGGGGTGTTCCACGGCCGTGGAATTGTACGGAACCCCGTGGTTTTGGTGATTTTTCGAAGGCTTTTGGAAATTACGGGTGCTGTAGCTGTCACGACCGTGGTTTAGGCCGTGGAACTCTCTATAAAGCTCCAAAGTCCAAATTTCGTCACTTTTCTTCAACATTATCCTAGCCTTTTCCTTTTCCATCGTTCCTACATCCAAAAACACGAACATACCGGAAGAAATCGAGGCAAAATAAAGCGAAAAACGTCTAAACTAAGCTAAACTATGAATCGAAATCAAAAACAAAAATGCAATACCTTGGGTTGCCTCCCAAGAAGCGCTTTGTTTAAGGTCTGTATCTAGACCAATCTCGCACTTATTCGAGTGCGGTAGGCGCGAACTCTTCAGTTTGGAGTTCCGGCGTATACTTCTTGAGTCGTTGGCCGTTCACCTTAAAGCTTCCGCTCAATTCACCCCATACTTCAACTGCACCATGGGGGAAAATACGCTTAATTAGAAAAGGTCCGGTCCAACGAGATTTAAGCTTACCTGGAAAGAGACGAAGCCTTGAATTGAAGAGGAGAACTTGATCTCCTTCTTTGAAGTCCTTTGGAATGATGTGCTTATCATGCCAACGCTTTGCTCTCTCCTTATAGATCTTAGCGTTTTCATAAGCATTCAAGCGTAGTTCGTCCAGCTCATTAAGGTCTAGGAGACGCTTCTCTCCCGCTTCCTTCATGCTGAAGTTTAGCCACTTGATAGCCCAAAACGCCTTGTGCTCCAACTCCACCGGCAAATGACAAGACTTCCCATACACAAGGTTGTATGGTGTGGTTCCTATGGGTGTCTTGTACGCAGTCCGGTACGCCCACAATGCATCGTCAAGCTTCAAGGACGAATCCTTCCTAGTCCTTGAAACCGTCTTCTCTAAGATTCCTTTGATCTCCCTATTTGAGATCTCAACTTGTCCACTTTTTTGTGGATGATAAGGGGTAGCGACCTTGTGAGTAACCCCATACTTAGCTAGAAGAGCTTCAAAGCGACGGGCAATGAAGTGAGAACCTCCATCACTAATGATCGTCCTTGGCGTCCCAAATCGCGGGAAGATGGTTTTGTTGAAGAACTTAACCACCACCATGGCATCATTGGTGGGAGAGGCAATTGCTTCCACCCATCTAGAAACGTAATCCACCGCCAATAGTATGTCTTGGTTTCCACAAGAGGATGGGAACGGTCCCATGAAATCAACTCCCCAAACGTCGAAAATCTCCACCTCTTGGATGTTGTGGAGGGGCATCTTGTTCCTCCTAGAGATATTGCCTGTTCTTTGACAAGCATCGTAGCAAGAAACAAAGGATTGCACATCTCTAAACAAAGTAGGCCAAAAGAATCCAGATTGCAATACCTTTGCGCTAGTCTTGTTCGAACTAGCGTGTCCTCCACAAGGTAGTGAGTGACAATGGCGGATGACACTTTGCATCTCATCTTCCGGCACACATCACCGAATGATGCCATCCGGACCTCTCTTAAAGAGGAGAGGCTCGTTCCAAAAGTATTCCCGGACGTCCTTAAAGAACTTCTTCCTTTGTGAGTAGGATAGTCTGGGTGGTATCTCCTGGCAAACCAAATAGTTAACAAAATCAGCAAACCATGGTTCGTTACCTTTGGAGATTACATCGATGCACTCCTCAATAATGTGTAGGTGTTCGTCTGGAAAGGAGTCGTCGATGGGTAGATGGTCGTCCTCTAGATGTGTTAGGCGACTCAAATGATCCGCAACAGAATTTTCTGAACCTTTCTTGTCGCGGATCTCAAGATTGAATTCTTGTAGGAGAAGAATCCATCTAATTAGCCTTCGCTTCGCATCTTCCTTCGCAAGGAGGTACCGCATCGCAGCATGATCCGTGTAGACAATCACCTTTGCACCTACAAGATAAGAGCGAAACTTGTCAATAGCATAGACAATGGCTAAAAACTCTTTCTCGGTAGTGGCGTAGTTGAGCTGCTCTTCGTCTAGCGTCTTGCTAGCATAGTATATGGCATGGGTTCGCCCTTCCTTTCGTTGTCCAAGAACAGCTCCTATAGCTACGTCACTAGCATCGCACATAACCTCAAAGGGAAGAGTCCAATCCGGAGGTTGGATAATAGGTGCTGAAATTAGAGCTTGCCGAATTGTGTTAAACACATCCAAACATTCCTGCGAAAACTCAAAAACTGCATCCTTCATCAATAGATTAGTGAGCGGTTTTGATATCTTAGAAAAGTCCTTAATGAAACGTCTATAGAATCCAGCATGTCCTAGGAAACTTCTTATCCCTTTCACCGAAGTTGGGGGAGGAAGTTTCTCTATGGTCTCTATCTTAGCTTTGTCTACTTCTATCCCTCTACTAGAGACTAAGTGAACTAATACAATTCCTTCCTTAACCATAAATTGACACTTCTCCCAATTAAGAACGAGGTTAGTGTCTTCACACCTTTGCAAAACAAGAGAAAGGTTAGAAAGGCAATCGTTAAAAGAGGAACCGTATACGGAGAAGTCATCCGTGAAGACTTCCATGATTTCCTCTATGTATTCGGAGAAGATGGCCATCATGCACCGTTGAAAGGTGGTTGGGGCATTACAAAGTCCGAACGGCATTCTCCTATAGGAAAACGTACCCCATGGGCACGTGAATGTGGTCTTCTCCTGATCGTCCGGGTGTATCGGGATCTGAAAGAAACCACTATAACCGTCAAGGTAGCAAAAATGTGAATGTTGTGCTAACATTTCAAGCATTTGATCAATGAATGGCAACGGGAAGTGATCCTTCCTCGTTGCATTGTTGAGCTTGCGGTAGTCGATGCACATCCGCCATCCTGTCACGGTCCGGGTAGGAATGAGCTCGTTGTTTTTGTTTGTGATGACCGTCATTCCTCCCTTCTTCGGAACTACTTGAACTGGACTTACCCACTTGCTATCGGAGATAGGGTAGATGATACCTGCATCAAGAAGTTTAAGAATTTCCTTCTTGACAACCTCCTTCATGGTCGGATTCAACCGCCTTTGAGGTTGTCTTAAAGTTCTAAAATCCTCCTCCATTAGTATCTTATGCATGCATAGGGAGGGTTTAATTCCTACTAAGTCCTCGATAGTATAGCCTAAAGCTTTCCTATGTTTCCTAAGGACAATCATGAGTTGATTATGTTCATCTATGCTTAGATCGGAACTAACGATAACCGGAAAGGTAGAATTAGGTATTAGAAAAGCGTACCTTAGATGAGTAGGAAGTGGTTTGAGTTCCATTGCTTTCGGAACTTCCAATGATCCTTGAGGAGCATCCGATGTTTCCTTAGAAGTTTCTAAGGGTGTTGAGTGTGTGGGAGAAGAATTAGAAGAAGTTGAAGAAGTGTCTCGATCACCCCTTTCCACGGCCAAAATTACGGGTGGATCATGTCCTCCACGGTCGTGGTTTAGGGCGTGGAAGGGAAATACGGTTGTCACATCTTCTCCACGACCGTGTAACTCCCTGGAGTGGGACACGGTTTTGGTTGTGAAATCCACGGCTGTGGAATTTAAAGTATGGCTGTGGATTCTCACGTTCTCAGCCTCCTCGTGGAGTTTCTCAAACTCCACTTCATGCATCTCTTCTTGTGCTTATAAGGCTTCAATTGCCTCATTGCACCCTTCTTCTTCCCCTACATTGGTTAGACTCATAGTGATAACTTTTTGTAAAGGATCGTTAAAGAGAATCGCACTTACCTCCTCCCTAGACAAACCTTCTTCATCTTGGATATCGAAAATATCCTCATCAAAGATCGGCTCCTTCACTAGAGTGGAAAGAACGAACTCTACTTTCTCTTCTCCTATATCAAAAGCGAGTCTCCCATTCTTGCAATCGACTATGCAGCCGGAAGTTGCAAGAAACGGTCTTCCGAGTATGATCGGGACCGGACTATCTGCAGAAATATCAAGCACGACAAAATTAATGGGAACAAAGAATTTACCGAGCTTGACCGGGACGTCTTCTACAATACCGACGGGGCGAGTGATGGATCGATCCGCCATGTATAACGTCATCTTCACCGGTTTAGGGTCGCCTAAACCGATCTTCCTGCACAATGCAAGTGGTATGATGCTCACACTTGCTCCTAAGTCACATAAAGCGTCATATGTGACATCTCCCACTCCTATGGGAATGCAAAATGACCCCGGATCCTTCAGCTTTGGGGGCATTTTCTCCTTCATGGTTTTGATGAGATCCGAAGAATCAGAACTCATCTTAACCTCACCGAAATCTTCTAGCTTCCTCTTGTTAGAGAGAAGCTCCTTCAAGAACTTGCCATAAGCCGGCATACCTACAATAGCATCGATAAAGGGTATATTAATATGCAGCTTGCTCATGAGTTCTATGAACTTACCAGATTGTCTATCTAGGCGCGCTCTCGCTCTAGATTGAGGGAATGGTAGGGGAGGCTTGTAAGCTGGAGGAGGAACGTAGACATCTTCCTTCTCCGTCCCCTTCTCCTTGTCTTTCTCTACGGAGACTTCAACAAATTTAGGTTGCGGATCGGTGGTAGTCACTCCGCTCATAGTTGTGATCGCCATAACCCTTCCCTTAGGGTTATCCTCCGTCTTTCCTGGAAGCTTCCCTTGATTCCTAGGAACTTCCTCCGCATGGTTGAACATTTGGTTTTCTAAAACCTTTTGAGCTTTATCAACCTTAGAGATTTGATCATCAACCTTTATGATGCGGTTCTCCAACCCTTGTAGCTTTCCCAAGATCGTTTCCAACATGGGATCGGGCTTCTCCTTCCCCGAAGTGTTTCCTCCATTAGATGATTGCCCCTCGCTTTTCAAAGGAGTAGAGGAAGAGGAGGGTGGAGTTAGTGAATTAGAATTTGAAGGATAAGAGTTACCGGAATTTTGTTGATTGGAGCGCCAATTGTTGTTGTTGGAACCCCTATTGTTGTTCCAATTGTTGTTCCGGTTGTTGTTGTTTCCATTCCAATTGTTCCGGTTATTGTTACGGTTATTGTTGTTGTTGTTGCGGTTTGTGTTGTCACCGCCATTGTTGTTGCCCAAATAGCCAACATCCTTCCCTTGTTGCTTTGGAAAGTTGGTCTTGATAGCCTCCTTCAACTCTTTGATCTCATTGTTGAGGGAGAAAATCTGATTTTGAGCTTCATGTGTGAGCTTTGCTCCTTGCTCCACACGATTTCCCTCCACTTTCCGGTGGGAATACTTCTCTATGACCCTTGCTTGCTTCTCAATGAAGTCCCAAGCGTCATCTTCTCTCATGTCCATGAATGTTCCACATGAGAGGGATTGGAGGTTGAATTGCGTTCCCGCATCTAGCCCCTTATAGTAAATCTCCAGCAAGGCAAGTTTGGATATGCCATGATGAGGGCAATCCAAGAGCAAATCCTGAAACCTTTCCCAAGATTGAAACAAACTTTCGTTAGATCGCATGGAAAATGCATTAATCTTACCTCTAAGTTCCGCTGTTTTGGATGGCGGAAAGAATTTGGTGAGGAACTCCGCGGAAAGGTCTTCCCACGTGTCTAGTTTCCCACTAGGAAGAGCTTGGTACCAAGACAACGCTTTCCCCTTTAAGGAGAAGAAGAAAGGCTTGAGCTTATAGTTGTTGGTAGTAGCATTCTTCGGTCTCATTGTCTCCATCATACACTCAAAATTTTGCAAGTGTTGGTGTGGAGATTCACCGCTTGTCCCGCCAAATTGGTTTTGGCGAACAAGAGTAATAACTTGAGGGTTGAAGCTAAACCCCTGTACATCTTCAGCATCAAAATTCACGCCCAAACGGCGTGGTTGTTGTGTTGGATCCATCCGCTGGCCAAGAGTTCTTGGCTCATCATCCACACGTTCGATCCTCGCATTCCTAGGTGGAATGCGGCGATTAGTAGCTCCTCGTGGATGGAAAGGATTTACATTGATCGTGGGATCAATTTCTTCTAGCGGTGGCATGGAAGAGTCACTATCATCAGCGGATGAATGACTTCTTCTTCTAGATCTTGATGCCCTTCTTGAGGATTTCTTGCTTCCCTTATTCTTAAGGTCGCTTAGCTCTATCCTCATTTGGAACATCATATCCTTTAGATCGTTAACTTCAGATTGATGACGATCCATTTCATCCCGTCGGATGTTCTCATTCCATTGGAGTTGAGCTTCTTTCTCAGCTAACTCCGCCTGAAGATCGCGTTCGTGTTCTTCAGCCATCTTCTTTTCCTTGCGCTTTTGCCTTAAAGTTTTCTGTAGCTCTTGATCAAGAGGTAAGAGATCTTCGGTGTTCCAAGACCTGCGCATGCACTCAAAGTAATATCAAATAACGAGAGCAAGCTCCCAAGCTTGACAACCGGTAACCGAATTCGGCCGAAACCAAATCCCCGGCAACGGCGCCAAAAACTTGTTCGCCCCTAAACGTGTGTGCAAATAAGCTTTAATTATAAAACTAGAAACAAGCAAGCGAACCCGCAGTGTACGGATCGATATAGTTAAGCAAGAATTCCAGAGTATCGAACACAGGGATTTGGGTGGGAACAAATTCAATTGCAGATTATCAAGCGAGTAAATATGAGAGGTTTTGCAAATATTGGGAAAACAACAATCCTAAAGATCCAAGTATCCAGCTGTGGCAATCGATTCAAGATATACTAATGATATAAAGACAGAGTTGAGATATGCAAAGGTATGCTAATGTAAGGTAATCGTACGGTGAAGTTCCAAAAACCTTATATGACTCACCTACAAGACACTCTCTATACAGGTTGTTGAGGCTTCAATATAGAAAGGTTCTAAAGCTAAGAATTAATGTCAAATACCCAAACTTACAATCCAAGGATCAAAACTAACTTAACCGATTGAGGTTATGACACTCACAATCGAGGTAGAGGTTGTTGAGGCTTCACTACGACCTAGAAAAGGCAAGCCTAAACTATGTTAAAGCGAATCTTTAACTTTGGATTAAAGTAAAAGCAGGTTCGTAAACTTAAGGGAAATTACGGGTGGATCTTGAGATTCCACGGTCGTGGAACTCAAGAACAAACCGTGATTTAGGGTTCGTCGACAATTCTCTCTAACTCTCAGGGTCTAATCTGTTTACGATCGATCTATCATCATCTTAGCCACAACTATCAACCCTTCACCTTAGAATTGTTAAGGGTTTTTAGCCAATAACAGTCATATTGATATTAAATTCAAGAATTAAAAGATTGAAAGATGAAAACTTCCGAAACCCTTCAATAAACTTCAAACCAATCTCAATGTCACAATCAAGAACAAATATCGTCACAAGGTTCGGAATAGAACAACAAACACAATCGTAGATAAGAAGGAAGAACGGGATGTCAATCCGTCTTCTAAATCAAACCTAAACAAGAAGAGGAATCTTCTTGCGAACGATCTTCCGAATCTTTGATCTTCCGTCAATCCGGAAGTCTCCACAACAATCTCCACCAAATGTGCGAGATTAGGGCAACTCCAAAGATGAGCGCAAATTACGTCTTTTGCAAGAATCGCAGAAATCTCCAAGTCGTGGCGTAGGCAAAAGTCTCTAAGCGATGATGCAAGCAAGCACGTAAGCGAAGGTGTAAGCGAGGATCTAAGCGACGATGATGGAATCTCCCTTTGTCCGTCTTTTTATAGGGCAAGATAAAATATCGGCCCGGCCCAATCTTCAAAAGATCGTGGCTTCAAAATGTGGCGAAAAAGATCGCCAAGATCACGGTCGTGGAAGGTTCCACGACCGTAATTTAGAGCGTGGAAATCAACACGGTTTGAACCATGGATTCCACGACCGTCAAAGCTCCTGGAATGAATCACGCTTCTCCTGCAGGGTTCCACGGCCGTGGAACTGAACGTGGTTCGTAGTACGCCCGTATTTTAGAGCGTGGTTTAGGGCAAGAACATGATTCTTCCCTAGCCTCGTGCATTCCTGAAGTTGACATCCAGTTTGCTCGTAAGAATGCCCTCAATCCATGGACATACTCAATCAACTCGTCTTTGCTCGATTCCGTTCGGAAATGGCTCTCAATCACCTATAATCAACATAAAGCGTGTGTAGACATCCATATCGACAATATAGGCAAACTAGCTCACAAATGCAACAATGTTCAATCAAAGACTATCAATATAAGTCAAATACACTTATAAAACGTGCCTAAAGTATCACAATATTTCATGCTAACAGGGTTGCTCTCTATCCTTGCTGGAAGCTTCCCAGGATCTCTTGGCGCTTCATTCGCCTTATTAAAGAATTGTTGTTCTAAGGCTTTTTGTGCCTTCGAAAATGAAGTCATGGACGTCTCCATAGCATTGAGCTTGATCAAGATAGCCTCTAGCACTGCATCTTTCTTTTCTGGCTGGGACGAGCTTGATCCAAGCTCCTGGCTCTTCAATGGAGTAGAAAAAGAAGAAGAAGAAGAGAGGAAGGGATTAGAAGAGTTGTTCGAATTCAAGTTAGAGTAAGAGTTACCCGAAGTTTGATTGTTTGGCCTCCAATTATTGCTGTTGGATCCTCTATTGTTGTTGTAGTTGTTGTTCCGGGAACCGTTGTTGTTGTTCCGGTAACCGTTGTTGTTCCGGTAACCGTTGTTGTTCCTTGAGTTTTGATATCCTTCCTCTTCTTTCTTGATGTGAGCAACCAAAAGTTCCTTGGAGTGAGTACTTATCCATGTGCAAAGCTTCATCAATCGGCATGTCCATGGTGTGAGTACTTCTCCAATCATTGCTGTTGGATCCTTTATTCTTGAGGGAGGTAAGTTGATTATCATTTGATGGAGCTTCTTGGAAATTAACTCTCTTAACTCCATTTTCAGCTCCTTGGTGTGAGTACTTCTCCATGTGCAAAGCTTGTTTTTCAATAAATTCCCAAGCTTCATCAATCGGCATGTCCATGAATGTGCCGGCGGATAGTAGTTGAAGGAGGAATTGGGTAGCTCCATCCAATCCCTTGAAGTAAATCTCCGAAAACTCTATCTTTGGAATCCCATGATGTGGGCAATCCAAAAGAACATCTTTAAATCTCTCCTATGACTTGGACAAACTCTCTTTGTCCTTCATGATGAATGCATTGATCTTCCCTCTCATTTTGGCAGTTTTGGAGGGGGGAAAGAATTTCGTTAAGAACTCCGTCGTCATCTCCTCCCATGTGTTGATCTTTCCGGGAGGAAGAGACTGGTACCAAGTAAGCGCCCTGTCCTTCAAATAAAAGTAAAAAGGCCTTAACTTGTAATTATTATTTTCAACTCTTGAAGGTTTCAAGGTCTCCATCAAGATCTCATTGTTTTGTAGATGTTGATGCGGAGATTCCCTTTCTAGACCTCCGAACTGGCATTGGGGAATCATGGAAAGAACTTGCGGTCGAAGTTCATAATCATGCTCCGCTGGATCTCCTAGGTTGACTCCTGGACGCCTCACTTGCTGGTTTGGGTCCATCCTCTGCCCTAGGGTTTGTGGAATACCTCCAAAATGAACATCTCGGACTAGCATCCGAGGTGGAAGTATCTCGGCCGGGGCAACTGGAGCGAGGTCCTGCCTCGGTCGAGGGTCCGGTCGATGCAGAATCTGAGCTCGCAACTCAGCCATATCTCCTTCAATCTATGCAGTTTGGGTGCGATTGTCTTGGTTGGCCATTTTTGCTTCTTTCAAGCATCTCTTATATGTCTTTTCTGGTTCGGGATCGTAAGGAACGATTTCCTTCCCAGAACGGGCTCTTCGCATAAACCTAAGAAAAAGAACCTGCGAAAGTCACTCAAGTAGAGTGGTTAGTAATAACAGGGGCAACAGCCCCGAAAGACAACCACAACCGGTTTGGTCTAGACCAAGTCCCCGGCAACGGCGCCAAAAACTTGTTCGCTCCAAATGGTGTGTGCAAGCTTTAAATTTATAACCCAAAATGTATGCCTAAAACAAGGATGCGAACCCGCAGTGTACGGGTCAATCGTAGTAAAAGCAAGAATTCTGGGGTGTCGATCTCAGAGACTTAGGTGAAACACAAGCAAGTATAGGTTGTCAATATTACAACTAACCACAAAAGCAATTAAAGCAATCAAAGATGATAATATAGTCAATTAAGGAAATATACAAATTCTAGGAATTAAAGCATTCAGTTGTGGTTCCAACTCAAGATCTCAAGATAAGTGGAAAAAGTTGAGGTTTTGCAAAGGGAAGGTGTTACTAAAGTGGAATAGATCACCGGGTAAGTCTCACTACTCACTAACTTCAAACCAAAAGCTCCTATTACCGGGTAAGTCTCAAGGTACTAAGGAAAGGAATTATAATCTCAAACCAACACACCAACTAAGGGAATAGAATCAACCTTTACCGGGTAAGTCTCAGGCTAACTCACAAAGATGGGATGAAAGCACACTCAAACCCCAATAAAGGATAAACCTTTATTACCTACACTTATGAACTTGGGTAAACAAACAAAGGAATTACCGGGTAAGCCTCATTGTTAGCATGAAATATTGTGATATTTTAGGCACGTTTTCTAAACGTATTAGATTCATATTGATAGTCTTTGATTGAACTTTGTGCATATGTGAGCTAGTATTACCTATATTGTCGATATGGATGTCTACACTAGTTCTATGTTGATTATAGGTGATTTGGAGCTATTTCCGAACGGAATCGAGCAAAAGAGGAGTTGATTGAGTGAGTCCATAGATTGAAGACATTCTTAAGAAGCAAATTGGAGTCTTAGCTTGAGGAATGCACGAGGCTAGGGAAGAATCACGTAATTGCCCTAAACCACGCTCTAAAATACGACCGTATCACGTTCCACGTTCAATTACACGACCGTGGATTTATAGTAAAAAATTGAAGTTCATTCCAGAGGATATTACGGCCGTGGAACATATGGTGCAAACCGTATTTATTTCCACGCCCTAAATTACGGTCGTGGAACACTTCCACGACCGTGATCTTGGCGAATCTTTTCGCCACACTTTGAAGCCACGATCTTTTGAAGATTGGGCCGGGCCGATATTTCGTCTTGCCCTATAAAAAGACGGCCGAAGAGAGATTTCGGCATCCCCGTTATAGAGAAAAACACCCGTTCATCATCGCTTACAGCCGTTTACCCTCGTTGAGGAGCATTTGGAGATCTCGTTGGAGATCAAGGTTCGTGCTTGGAATTGCCCTAATCTCGCACTTGGTGGAGATTATTGCTGGGATTTCCATACTTTCCGGATTGGCGTAAGATCGAAGCTTTTGGAAGATTTTGCAAGAAGATCTCTCTTCTTGTTTAGGTTTGATTTGGGAAACGGATTGACATCCCGTTTTTCCCTTCTTTCCTAAAGTTGTGATTGTTTATTTTAGTTTGAACCCTTCGATAATACCTGTTCTTGATTGTGACTTTGAGATTGGTTTGATGATTATTGGAAGTTCTTGGAAGGTTCCATCTTTCTATCTTTTAATTCTTGAATTGATATCAACATGACTGTTATTGGCTAAAAACCCTTAACAATTCTAAGGTGAAGGGTTTATAGTTGTGGCTCAAATGATGATAGATCGATCGCAAACAGATTAGACCCTGAGAGTTAGAGAGAATCGCCGATAGACTATAAATTACGGCCTGTTCTTGAGACCACGGCCGTGGAACACCAAGAACTAACCGTAATTTCTCCTAAATCTACGAACCTGCTTTTACTTTAATCCAAAGTTAAAGATTTGCTTTAACTTAGTTTAGATTTATCTTTTCTAGGTGGTAGTGAAGCCTCAACAACCTCTACCTCGATTGTGAGTGTCACAACCTCAATCGGTTAAGTTAGTCTTGATCCTTGGGCTACAAGTTTGGGTATTTGACATTAATTCTCATCTTTAGAATCTTTCTATATTGAGCCTCAACAACCTGTATAGAGGGTCCCTTGTAGGTGAGTTACATAAGGTTTTTGGAACTTCACCGTACGATTACCTTACTTTAGTATACCTTTGCATATCTCAACTCTGTCTTTATATCATTAGTATATCTTGAATCGATTGCCACAGCTGGATACTTGGATCTTTAGGATTGTTGTTTTCCCAATATTTGCAAAACTCTCATACTTACTCGCTTGACAATCTGAAATCGAATTTGTTCCCACCCAAATCCCTGTGTTCGATACTCTGGAATTCTTGCTTAGCTACGTCGATCCGTACACTGCGGGTTCGCTGCTTGATTCTAGTTTTATAAATTTAAAGCTTATTTGCACACACCTTTAGGGGCGAACAAGTTTTTGGCGCCGTTGTCGGGGATTTGGTTTCGGCCAAATTCGGTAACCGGTAGTCAAGCTTGGGAGCTTGCTCTCATCATTTGATATTTTCTTAAGTGGATGCGCAGGTCTAGGAACACCGAGGATCTCTTACCTCTTGATCAAGAGCTAGAGAAAACCTTAAGGCAAAAGCGCAAGGAAAAGAAGATGGCTGAAGAACACGAACGTGATTTTCAAACGGAGTTGGCTGAGAAGGAAGCTCAACTCCAATGGAATGAGAACCTCCGCCGGGATGAGATGGATCGCCATCAATCCCAAGTTAACAGTCTACAGGATCAAATGTTCTAGATGAAATTAGAAATAAGCGACCTTAAGAGTAAAGAAATCAAGAAATCCTCAAGAAGGACATCAAGATCTAGATGAAGGAGAGGTCATTCATCCGCTGATGATAGTGACTCTTCCATGCCACCATTAGAGGATATTGATCCTACGGTCAATATGAATCCTTTCCATCCACAAGGAGCTACTAACCGCCGCATTCCACCTAGGAATGTGAGGGTCGAACGTGTGGATAACAAACCAAGAACTCTTGGCCAGCGGATGGATCCAACACAAAAACCACTCCACTTGGGCGTGAATTTTGATGCTGAAGATGTGCAAGGGTTTAGCTTTAACTCTCAAGTTATTACTCTTGTTCGCCAAAACCAATTTGGCGGTACAAGCGCTGAATCTCCACACCAACACTTGCAAAACTTCGAGTGTATGATGGAGACGATGAGACCGAAGAGCGCTACTACCAACAGTTACAAGCTTAAACCCTTTTTCTTCTCCTTGAAGGGGAAGGCGTTGTCATGGTATCAAGCTCTTCCTAGTGGGAAACTAAATACGTGGGAAGACCTTTCCACGGAATTTCTCACCAAATTCTTTCCGCCTTCCAAAACGGCGGAACCTAGAGGTAAGATTAATGCTTTTTCTATGAGACCTAACGGAAGTTTGTTTCAATCATGGGAAAGGTTTCAGGATTTGCTCTTGGATTGCCCTCATCATGGCATATCCAAACTTGCCTTGCTGGAGATTTACTACAAGGGGCTGGATGCGGGAACGCAGTTCAACCTCCAATCCCTCTCATGTGGAACATTCATGGACATGAGAGAAGATGACGCTTGGGACTTCATTGAGAAGCAAGAAAGAGTCATAGAGAAGTATTCCCACCGGAAAGTGGAGGGAAATCGTGTGGAGCAAGGAGCAAAGCTCACACATGAAGCTCAAAATCAGATTTTCTCCCTCAACAATGAGATCAAAGAGTTGAAGGAGGCTATCAAGACCAACTTCCCAAAGCAACAAGGGAAGGATGTTGGTTATTTGGGCAACAATAGTGGCGGCAACAACAATAACCGGGGTAACAACCGGAATAACAACTGGAATGGAAACAACAACAACCGGAACAATGATTGGAACAACAATAGGGGTTCAAACAACAACAATTGGCGCCCCAATCAACAAAATTCTGGTAACTCTTATCCTTCCAATTCTAATTCACTAACTCCACCTTCCTCTTCCTCTACTCCTTTGAAAAGCCAGGGGCAATCATCTAATGGAGGAAACACTTCGGGGAAGGAGAAGCCCGATCCCATATTGGAAACGATCATGGGAAAGCTTCAAGGGTTGGAGAACCGCCTCATCAAGGTTGACGATCAAGTCTCTAAGGTTGACAAGGCTCAAAAGGTTTTGGAAAACCAAATGTTCAACCACGCGGAGGAAGTTCCTAGAAATCAAGGGAAACTTCCAGGAAAGACGGAGGACAACCCTAAGGGAAGGGTGATGGCGATAACAACTAGGAGCGGAGTGACTACCACCGATCCGCAGCCTACGTTCGTTGAAGTCCCCGTAGAAAAGGGCAAGGAGAAGGGGAAGGAGAAGGAAGATGTCTATGTTCCTCCTCCGGCTTACAAACCTCCCCTACCATTCCCTCAATCTAGACCGCGAGCGCGCCTAGACAAACAATTCGGTAAGTTCATAGAACTCATGAGTAAGCTGCATATTAATATACCATTCATTGATGCTATTGTAGGTATGCCCGCTTATGGCAAGTTCTTGAAGGAGCTTCTCTCTAACAAGAGGAAGCTAGAAGATTTCGGCGAGGTCAAGATGAGTTCGGATTCTTCGGATCTCATCAAGACCATGAAAGAGAAAATGCCCCCAAAGTTGAAAGATCCGGGGTCATTTTGCATTCCCATTGGAGTGGGAGATGTCACATATGACGCTTTATGTGACTTAGGAGCAAGTGTGAGCATCATACCACTTGCGTTGTGCAGGAAGATCGGTTTAGGCGAACCTAAACCGGTGAAGATGACGTTATACATGGCGGATCGATCCATCACTCGCCCCGTCGGTATTGTAGAAGACGTCCGGTCAAGCTAGGTACATTCTTTGTTCCCATTGATTTTGTCGTGCTTGACATTCCTGCAGATAGTCCGGTCCCGATCATACTCGGAAGACCGTTCCTTGCAACTTCCGGCTGCATGGTCGATTGCAAGAATGGTAGACTCGCTTTTGATATTGGAGAAGAGAAAGTAGAGTTCGTTCTTTCCACTCTAGTGAAGGAACCAATCTTTGATGAGGATATTTATGATATCCAAGATGAAGAAGGTCTATCTAGGGAAGAGGTAAGCGCAATTCTCTTTAACGATCCTTTACAAAAAGTTATTACCATGAGTCTAACAGATGTAGGGGAAGAAGAAGAGTGCAAAGAGGAAATTGAAGCCTTAGAAGCACAAGAAGAGATCCAAGAAGAGGAGTTTGAGAAACTCCACGATGAGGCTGAGAATGTTAGAATCCACGGTCATACCCTGTATTCCACGACCGTGGATTTCACAACCAAAATCGACCTCCATTCCAGGGGATTACACGGCCGTGGAACATATGGGGAACCCGTAATTCTGACCGTGGAAGAGGGTAGTCGGCATACTTCTTCAACTTCTTTTGATTCTCCTCCAACTCATTCAAAACCCTTAGAAACTTCTAAGGAGACGTCGGAAGCTCCTCAAGGATCATTGGAAGCTCCGAAAGTGATGGAACTCAAACCACTTCCTACTCATCTAAGGTACGCTTTTCTTGGATCTAATTCTACCTTTCCGGTTATCGTTAGCTCCGAATTAAGCATAGATGAACATGAACAGCTCATGATTGTCCTTAGGAAACATAGAAAAGCCATAGGCTATACTATTGAGGACTTAGTAGGAATTAAACCCTCCCTATGCATGCATAAGATACTAATGGAGGAGGACTTTAGAACTTCAAGACAACCTCAAAGGCGGTTGAATCCGACCATGAAGGAGGTTGTCAAGAAGGAAATTCTTAAACTTCTTGACGCTGGTATCATCTATCCTATCTCCGATAGCAAGTGGGTGAGTCCAGTTCAAGTAGTTCCGAAGAAGGGAGGAATGACGGTCATCACCAACAAGAACAACGAACTCATTCCTACCCGAACCGTAACTGGATGGCGGATGTGCATAGACTACCGCAAGCTCAACAACGCAACGCGGAAGGATCACTTTCCATTGCCATTCAATGATCAAATGCTTGAAAGGTTAGCACAACATTCACATTTTTGCTACCTTGACGGTTATAGTGGTTTCTTTCAGATTCCGATACATCCGGATGATCAAGAGAAGACCACATTCACGTGCCCTTGGGGTACGTTCGCCTATAGGAGAATGCCGTTCGGGCTTTGCAACGCCCCAGCCACCTTTCAACGGTGCATGATGGCAATCTTCTCCGAATATGTAGAGGAAATCATGGAAGTCTTCATGGACGACTTCTCCGTATACGGTTCCTCTTTTAACGATTGCCTTTCTAACCTTTCTCTTGTTTTAAAAAGGTGTGAAGACACTAACCTAGTTCTTAATTGGGAGAAGTGTCAATTCATGGTTAAGGAAGGAAACGTATTAGGTCACTTAGTCTATAGTAGAGGGATAGAGGTAGACAAGGCTAAGATAGAGACCATAGAGAAACTTCCTCCCCCAATCTCAGTGAAAGGGATAAGAAGTTTCCTAGGACATGCTGGATTTTATAGACGTTTCATTAAGGACTTTTCTAAGATATCAAAACCTCTCACTAACCTATTGATGAAGGATGCGGTTTTTGAGTTTTCGCAGGAATGTTTGGATGCGTTTAACACCATTCGGCAAGCTCTAATTTCAGCACCTATTATCCAACCTCCGGATTGGACTCTCCCCTTCGAGATTATGTGCGATGCTAGTGACGTAGCTATTGGAGCTGTTCTTGGACAACGAAAGGAAGGGCGAACCCATGCCATATATTATGCTAGCAAGACGCTAGACGAAGCGCAGCTCAACTACGCCACTACCGAGAAAGAGTTTTTAGCCATTGTCTATGCTATTGACAAGTTTCGCTCTTATCTTGTAGGTGCAAAGGTGATTGTCTACACGGATCATGCTGCGATCCGGTACCTCCTTGCAAAGAAAGATGCGAAACCAAGGCTGATTAGATGGATTATTCTCCTACAAGAATTCGATCTTGAGATCCGCGACAAGAAAGGCTCGGAAAATTCCGTTGCGGATCATTTGAATCGCCTAACACATCTAGAGGACGACCATTTACCCATTGATGACTCCTTTCCGGACGAACATCTACACATCATAGAGGAGTGCATCAACGTGATCTCCAAAGGTAACGAACCATGGTTTGCCGATTTCGTTAACTATTTGGTTTGCCAGGAGATACCACCCGAACTATCCTACGCACAAAGGAAGAAGTTCTTTAAGGACGTCCGGGAATACTATTGGAACGAGCCTCTACTCTTTAAGAGAGGTCCGGATGGCATCATTCGGCGATGTGTGCCGGAAGATGAGATGCAAAGTGTCATCCGCCATTGTCATTCACTACCTTGTGGAGGACACGCTAGTTCGAACAAGACTAGCGCAAAGGTATTGCAATCTGGATTCTATTGGCCTACTTTATTTAGAGATGTGCAATCCTTTGTTTTTTGCTGCGATGCTTGTCAAAGAACAGGCAATATTTCTAGAAGGAACGAGATGCCCCTCAACAACATCCAAGAGGTGGAGATTTTCGACGTTTGGGGAGTTGATTTCATGGGACCATTCCCATCTTCTTGTGGAAATCAATACATACTATTGGCGGTAGATTACGTTTCTAGATGGGTGGAAGCAATTGCCTCTCCCACAAATGATGCCATGGTGGTGGTTAAGTTCTTCAACAAGACCATTTTCCCGCGATTCGGGACACCAAGGACGATCATTAGTGATGGAGGTTCTCACTTCATAGCCCGTCGCTTTGAAGCTCTTCTAGCTAAGTATGGGGTTACTCACAAGATCGCTACCCCTTACCATCCACAAACGAGTGGACAAGTTGAGATCTCAAATAGGGAGATCAAAGGAATTCTAGAGAAGACGGTTTCAAGGACTAGGAAGGATTGGTCCTTGAAGCTAGATGATGCTTTATGGGCATACCGGACTGCGTACAAGACTCCCATAGGAACCACACCATACAACCTTGTGTATGGGAAGTCTTGTCACTTGCCGGTAGAGCTAGAGCACAAAGCGTTTTGGGCTATCAAATGGCTGAATTTCAGCATGAAGGAAGCGGGAGAGAAGCGTCTCCTAGTATCAACAAGCTGGATGAACTCCGTTTGAACGCCTATGAAAACGCCAATATCTACAAGGAAAGAGCAAAGCGTTGGCATGATAAGCATATCATTCCAAAGGACTTCAAAGAAGGAGATCAAGTTCTCCTCTTCAATTCAAGACTTCGCCTCTTTCCAAGTAAGCTTAAATCCCGTTGGACCGGACCCTTTCTAAGTAAGCGTATTTTTCCCCATGGTGCAGTTGAAGTATGGGGTGAAGCTAGCGGAAGTTTTAAGGTGAACGGCCAACGACTCAAGAAGTATACACCGGAACTCCAAGCTGAGGAGTTCGCGCCTACCGCACTCGAATAAGTGCGAGATTGGTCTAGCTACGGACCTTAAACAAAGCGCTTCTTGGGAGGCAACCCAAGGTATTGCATTTTCGTTTTTGTTTCCAATTCATAGATTAGTTTAGAATAGACGTTTTTGCTTTGTTTTGCCTCGATTTCTTCCGGTATGTTCGTGTTTTTGGTTGTAGGATCGATGGAAAAGGAGAAAGGGAAGATAATGTCGAAGAAAAGTGACGAAATTTGGACTTTGAAGCTTTACAGGAGGTTCCACGGTCTAAATTATGGTCGTCATAGCTACAGTGGCCGTAATTCTCAAAAGCCTTTGAAAAATCACCAAAACCACGGTTCCGTACACTTCCACGGCCGTGGAACACCCCGTCAGACCGTGATTTTCAAAATTTTGCCTGCGACTATATAAGCCACATTCTTCACAAAATCACCCAAAAACTTCCCCCTTTCCACGACCTAGACGCCGAAACACCACGACCTCCTCCAAATCTTCGTTTCTTAATCGTTTCTAACGATTCTTCTTCCCAAACTGCAGCAAATTCAACCACAAACAAGATCCAAGCGACAAACCGAGCGGAAATCCATCAACAAACGCGCATTTCGGGTTTTTCAATCCGAAAAAGAGGTTTATTCTTTCTTCTTGATTTTCGCGGATTTGGTTCGTTTTTGCTATAGATTTTTAGGAAGAACTGACAAAGACTGGAAGGAATTAGATTAGTACTGCTTGTTGTGGTGGTTGCTAGTGAATTTGCTGAGATTCGTGAAATTCTGAGACGAATCACGGTCTCCGGGTAAACCACGGCCGTAATTTCTCAAGAACAGACCGTAATTTTTGGTGAAAAATGGATTTCGTAAGGAGAGTGTCGGGAAGGATAAAAGAGAAGAAGGGAGAGCAGAATAAGAAAAGGAAAGTCAACCCCTCCACCTCCTCATCCTCTAGGGCACCACCACCCTCATCCCCCTCACTACCATCTTCACCTTCACCTCCATCTTCACCCCCTCACCCTAGAGTCCCGACTGACCATACATCAGAACCACATTGCTGCATTCGAGAAGATATAGAAGAGGGCAGTGATTGGCCCTAGGTATTTGTTGTTGGAGGATCTATATCCTCTTAACATTGTTGATGACCTCACTTGGCTCTTGGATAGAGCCGGATTAGTTGTCTTCTCGGCTATCCGAAAAGACGCCTATGAGGAGATCACCCGGGAGGTTGTGACGTCCTTTGAGCACAGCCACGTAGATAGGACCGTCTCCTTCCGTCTCATGGAACGAGACTATCGTTTGAGCATCGTTGAGTTTGGGACTATTTTTGGGTTTCATGAGACCTTCAATGATCGATTTCCGAGCGGTGTTTACTCTAAGGATTTTTAGAAGGAAGTTGTGATGATCTACGCCGACGAAGACCGTTGGCAACCCGCCGATACCAAGGCTAGATTGATGTACCATGTAGCCTTGAAGATAGCTCACCGCGTTCTTTCGGAGTGTCTTTTTCCTAGGACGGAGACGCCCCAAAAGATCAAGACGGATGAGCTATTCTTGCTCTATTGTATGCTTTATGGACGCCGTGCAGATTGTGCTACTCTCTTGGCTGCTACGATGAGCAAGCTCAAGAATAAGGCGAAGGGGAACATTGGATATGGTGGGATAGTTACCCACATTGCTAGGAGTTTAGGTGTGGATTTTTCTGCTTGCACCCGCATACCGGCCGTTCCTTTAGGGCTACATGCATTCATGGTTAGGGGTCTCATTTTCCCCACGCATGGAGGTCCGCCTTATGCGGGCATGCCTTGGGAGAGTAGGACGGGCAGGGGTATTGAGTTGCTGCCGGAGTACTCCATTGTGGCGGGACGCCACAATTGGAAGGAGACGTTCGCTGCGATGCATGCGAACAGGCTAGTAGCTCCCCCTTACGTCCCACCACCGGTTGTGGAGGAGGAGGACATGGGAGACCAGTTCGAGAGTGGAGGAGGAGCGGAGCAGGAGTTTGGCACGTTTCCGGACCAGCCGGAGGCGGCCCCAGATGTACCTAGACGCTCTCCACGTCCAGCTAGAGCATCAGGCTCGTCATCTCGCCGCGCTAGCGTGAGTGAGAGGCCCACGTGGATGACCACACCTCCCACATGGTATAGCGTTCCCCCTCCTTGGTCCACGGAGCGGCCAGCAGCACCACCACCAGCACCAGCACCATCCGACGCCCCCACATGGTACGATCACGCCTCGGGATGGTACGAGCGGATGCCGGATTGGGCTACCGGACTTTCAGAGAGAGTTGGAGCGTTGGAGATCCGGGCCGACGCTAGAGACGGACGCCTCGACGACCTTGACCACATGATGAGGGACGTCTACCGCCAGCAGTTTGGGCGGCCATACGACTCCAGCTTCTCCCCATTCCCACCTCCGCCGGCGCCGCAGTGATTCGATGCATGACCGTTCGTTTTAGACATTCCCGCCACCACTTTGTGAGTTCCTTTTTCTTTTCTTTCTTTTCTTTCTTTCTCTTGAACATTAGGGACAATGTTCGTCCTAAGTATGGGGTGGGATGTACTAAAAAGTTTGTAATAACTCTACTCTCTATGTTTGCTTTTATTTGAGACTATCGTTGCATGTTCATTATGTGTTGCACGTTTCCTTATTGCATTGCATGAAAAAGAACTTTAAAAACTCATAAAAATTGAAAAATTTTGAAAAATTTTGTGCTCCTAATGAATTGAAATGATTTCCATGATACTCACTACTTGTGAATTGAGTTTGATGACAATTGCATGCTTAAAAGGATTGTAAATTGAAAAGAATTTGAATGAGTGAATTCTACCTCTTTTGCAAGTTTTATAATGTGAAAATGTTACCTAAATCATGTTGAGAAATTGAAGTTGAAATCACGCTATAAGTTCATATACTTCTTATTGAAATGATTAAGGCAATTCGATACCTTCTTTCTTCTTTCTTTGATCATCTAGCTCCTCATTGAAATATTAGCCTCCCTTACCTATCCGGGAATTTTGGAGAAGTGAATGAAAAAGGCATGCTTGATGTGGGAGGGCCATGAGAGCAATTATTTGCAATCAAGTGAATAGAAAGAAATTGTAGGTTTGGGGAAGTCAATCATGACGATGAGTAACTCGGCACCATTCACATAGCCGGGTGTTTGTGTCTTGCCAAAGTCGAATTGAGCGATATTCCTAGCGGATTATGGTATGTGCGCTAAGGGTTTGAGGCATCTCATGAAAATATGAGAAACGCCAATCTCCTAGGCTTCGGTTTTTGTGCACCTCTATCCATAACTCCAAAAGTAAAGTCGAAAAATGAAAGGAAGAGAGTGAAGCTCTAAGTGAAGTGTTGCGGAAACCGCAAAAGAAGAAGAAGGTAGTTGTCCACTTTCCCGGATTCAAGCACCACATTACCTAAAGGTTTCCTTCCCTTTCCATATTCTAGACCCTTTTCTTTGAAAGTCCTTAAGATCAAAAGAACGTTATATGACTTTGTGATCTAAATTGAAGTTCCTTGTGATTGATTTTGATAATGTTTGAAGTTTATGATGCTTGTTTGGAAGTTAAATTGATTCATAAATTTTCTTTGCTTTTTACTTTTTAATTGAGCGTGTGAAAGTTTGATGAACGATTGAAGCAAGGTTTGAGAATTATCTATTCTTTAGAAGTCACATTCATCCAAAAGAAGGTACACATATTTCATCCTAACTCTTGTTTAAAGCTTTTTGAAAGACCTTGCTTAGGGACAAGCAAGTGTTAAGTATGGGGTTATTTGTTAGCATGAAATATTGTGATATTTTAGGCACGTTTTCTAAACGTATTAGATTCATATTGATAGTCTTTGATTGAACTTTGTGCATATATGAGCTAGTATTACCTATATTGTCGATATGGATGTCTACACTAGTTCTATGTTGATTATAGGTGATTTGGAGCTATTTCCGAACGGAATCGAGCAAAAGAGGAGTTGATTGAGTGAGTCCATAGATTGAAGACATTCTTAGGAAGCAAATTGGAGTCTTAGCTTGAGGAATGCACGAGGCTAGGGAAGAATCACGTTCTTGCCCTAAACCACGCTCTAAAATACGACCGTATCACGTTCCACGTTCAATTCCACGACCGTGGATTTATAGTCAAAAATTGAAGTTCATTCCAGAGGATATTACGGCCGTGGAACATATGGTGCAAACCGTATTTATTTTCACGCCCTAAATTACGGTCGTGGAACACTTCCACGACCGTGATCTTGGCGAATCTTTTCGCCACACTTTGAAGCCACGATCTTTTGAAGATTGGGCCGGGCCGATATTTCGTCTTGCCCTATAAAAAACGGCCAAAGAGAGATTTTGGCATCCCCGTTATAGAGAAAAACACCCGTTGATCATCGCTTACAGCCGTTTACCCTCGTTGAGGAGCATTTGGAGATCTCGTTGGAGATCAAGGTTCGTGCTTGGAATTGCCCTAATCTCGCACTTGGTGGAGATTATTGCTGGGATTTCCATACTTTCTGGATTGGCGGAAGATCGAAGCTTTTGGAAGATTTTGCAAGAAGATCTCTCTTCTTGTTTAGGTTTGATTTGGGAAACGGATTGACATCCCGTTTTTCCCTTCTTTCCTAAAGTTGTGATTGTTTATTTTAGTTTGAACCATTCGATAATACCTGTTCTTGATTGTGACTTTGAGATTGGTTTGAAGATTATTGGAAGTTCTTGAAAGTTTCCATCTTTCTATCTTTTAATTCTTGAATTGATATCAACATGACTGTTATTGGCTAAAAACACTTAACAATTCTAAGGTGAAGGGTTGATAGTTGTGGCTTAGATAATGATAGATCGATCGCATACAGATTAGACCCTGAGAGTTAGAGAGAATCGCCGATAGACTATAAATTACGGCCTGTTCTTGAGTCCACGGCCGTGGAACACCAAGAACTAACCGTAATTTCTCCTAAATCTACGAACCTGCTTTTACTTTAATCCAAAGTTAAAGATTTGCTTTAACTTAGTTTAGATTTATCTTTTCTAGGTGGTAGTGAAGCCTCAACAACCTCTACCTCGATTGTGAGTGTCACAACCTCAATCGGTTAAGTTAGTCTTGATCCTTGGGCTACAAGTTTGGGTATTTGACATTAATTCTCATCTTTAGAATCTTTCTATATTGAGCCTCAACAACCTGTATAGAGGGTGCCTTGTAGGTGAGTTACATAAGGTTTTTGGAACTTCACCGTACGATTACCTTACTTTAGTATACCTTTGCATATCTCAACTCTGTCTTTATATCATTAGTATATCTTGAATCGATTGCCACAGCTGGATACTTGGATCTTTAGGATTGTGGTTTTCCCAATATTTGCAAAACTCTCATACTTACTCGCTTGACAATCTGAAATCGAATTTGTTCCCACCCAAATCCCTATGTTCGATACTCTGGAATTCTTGCTTAGCTACGTCGATCCGTACACTGCAGGTTCGCTCCTTGATTCTAGTTTTATAAATTTAAAGCTTATTTGCACACACCTTTACGGGCGAACACTCATCCTAAGCTTGCATTGAACCAGGAAAGGTGTAATAAGAATAGGATTTGGCAAAATCTAACACTTAACTCTCAGTTTCGGACCAGATAAGTCACCTTGGTCAGTCAAGTTCCACCCGACCGAGATGTTCATCGACTGAACGAGATGTTCTAAGGTTAAGGATAAAGACTCGAGCTTTCAGGGTCCTACTGGGATTTAAGATTATTCTATCATTGTTTTTCCTACAACTTTCAGCCAATCACCCTAGAATCACACAAAGAAATTAGCCACTCATCATCATGAAAGCAATAATCAAATATATGGGAAGGGAATGAATATTTGAACACAAAAACCTTAAGAACAAGGCTTCAATAACTGAATCAAATATCAAACAAATCAGCGTTCCTTGGATAACAAATCCAAAAAGACAAATCAACAAGAAGGGAATCTAAGAAAGTCTTACAAAACCCTTCACAAAAGCTATAATAAGCTATCAATCCTTCTTCGATTGATCTTCAATCTTCCTTCCTTCAAAACTCTGGAGAAAATCCCTTAATTGCTGGATGCTATCAGCCCTCTAAGCATGGTTGAACTTGTGGAAAATCCAACCCTTTATATAGGAGAATTATCTTCCAAAGATAAAATATCTTAAAAAGATAATTTCCTATTAAAATATATCTTATCTCCTAAAATAAATCTTCTAAATATATAATCTTCCTTCAAGAAATCCAGCCCAAAAATATAAGATCTCTCCTTCCAAAAATAAAAGATCTCAACCAAATAAAATATATCTCGCCTCGTCAGGATATTCGCCTCGGTCGAGATGCTCCCTTAGATCACCTCGATTGAGGTGACTCTGTGGTCAACCGAGGTGACTATCAGCTGAAGGTGAAATCTCTTAAATCTGGTCCAAAATAAATCTTTAATTCAATTCCATGTTTCCTGGATTCTTCCTTAAGCTCCTGAATGTAGCTCCAATGACTCCTTAGCTCCTTTAGCTCCATTTTGATGCAAAACGTGCCATTTTACCTACGATTACAACGAAACTTGGTGTAGACCTCGATTCCCCAAAAGGTAGATGAAACGACAGTACAATCACATAATATACATTAAAACATGCAGGTTATTGAAGATAAAACGTCTAAACAGGTCTCAAAATATAGACTATAATTCATGCTATCATAAGTCTCCGGACTTACTTAGCTCATATTCTATGTATTAGACTCGATGCGTGTTTTATTACTTTCATTATAACTTATAAAACCGGAAATAGGATTACCGACCTCTATATATTATTTGGCCCAAGTGAATGATAACGGGCGGTGACATCACTACCTAGCTCTTGCGTAGAACTAGGAGGTTCTTGGCGACCAACACGTGTGGTTAGACGGTCGGAGGCATCCATACCGTTCCATGCGGTAAGTGGGGACCGAGGCGAGTTTCGGGAGATTCTCTTATCACAAAAGAAGTTGCATTAGAACGGGATATGACCTAATAAATAATGATAATAAACCGGACTTGTTGTTGAGCATGATTATATGATGTGATGATGTTTGAGTGTGTTTGTTCCTTTCCCGTTGATTCTAATGCTTCGAATATTAGCTAACGGTTTTATACCGATTGTTGTAGAATGCCTTGCAGGTTAGGAATGCGGCCAAGAGATCTGGAAGAGTGGGCAGCCGGGATCCATGATAACATGTATTATAGTCTATATTTTGGGATTGGTTTAGACGTTTTATCTTCAATAACCTGCATGTATGGATGTATATTATGTGATTATATTGTTGTTTCGTCTACCTTTACGGGAATCGAGGTCTACACCAAGTTTCGTTGTAATCGTAGGCAAAATGGCACGTGTTGCATCGAAATGGAGCTAAGGAACTAAGGAGTCATTGGATCTACATTTTGGAGCTTAAGGAAGAACTCAGGAAACATGGAAATGATCAAGAAGATTAACTTTGGACCAGATTTGAGAGATTTCACATTCAGTTGAGATTCACCTCGGTCAGCTATAGTGTCACCTCGACCGATGTGATCTTGAGGAGCGTCCCGACCGAGGCGAACACCTTGCCGCCGACAAGATCTTATTTTTGGCTTAGATCTTTTATTTTTGGAAAGAAGATATCTTATATTTTTGGGCTGGATTTCTGGAAGGAAGATCTTATTTTTGGGAGATCTATTTTAGAGATATGAATATATTTTCTAGAAAATTATCTTTTTAATATATTATTATCTTTGAAAGATAATTCTCCTATAAAAGGGGCTGAATTTTCTACAATTCAGCATCGTCGCAAGCTTGTAGGCTGAGAATACACAGCATTAGGAGATTTTCTGGAAGTTTGAAGGAAGGATTGAAGATCAATCAAGGAAAGATTCATAGTTCGAAGTTAGTTTTTGAGGGAGTTTGTAAGACTTTCTTAGATTCCCTTTTGGTTTGTTGTCTTGTTCGACTTGTGATTTGAGGAACGCTGATTTGTTGTTTTTTCGATTCAATTATTGAGGGCCTTTTTCTTAAGGTTTACTTGTTCGAATATCGATTCCCTTCTCTTTTATTCGATTATTGTTTTCATGATGATGAGTGGTTAAGTTTCATATGCGATTCTAGGGTGGTTGGCTGAAGGTTGTGCGAAAGACGATGATAGAATGATCTTAATCCCAGCAGGACACTGAAAGCTCGAGTCTTTAACCTTAACCCTAGAACACCTCGCTCAATCGATGAACATCTCGATCGAGGTGGAACTTGACTGAACGAGGTGAACCTTTTCTGATCCGAAACTGACAGTTAAGTGTTCTAGTTTGCAAAATCCTATCCTTATTACACTTTACCTGGTTTACTGCAAGCCTAAGATGAGACTTACCAGGTGATTCCTTTGTTTGTTTACCCATGATCATAAGTGTGGGTAATAAAGGTTTATCCTTTATTGGGGTTTGTGTGTGCCTTCAATCCATCTTTGTGAGTTAGCCTGAGATTTACCCGGTAAAGGTTAATTCTATTTCCTTGGGTGGTGTGTTGGTTTGAGATTATAGTTCCTTTCCTTAGTACCTTGAGACTTACCCGGTGATAGGAGCTCTGGTTTGGGATACTGAGTAGTGAGACTTACCCGGTTATCTATTCCCACCTTAGAAACACCTTCCCTTAGCAAACTATTCTTGCTTAGTTTCACCTAAGTCCCTGAGATCGACCCCTGGAATTCTTGCTTTTTATTACAATTGATCCGTACACTACGAGTTCGCATCCTTGTTTTAAGCATACTTCTTGGGTTATAAATTTAAAGCTTGCATACACCGTTTGGAGCGAACAAGTTTTTGGCGCCGTTGCAGAGGACTTGATCTAGACCAAGCCGGTTGCGGTTGTCTTTCGGGGCAATTGCCCTTGTTGCTACTAACCACTCTACTTGAGTGTTTTCGCAGGATCTTTTTCTTAGGTTTATGCGAAGAACCCATGCTGGGAAGGAAATCGTTCCTTACGATCCCGAACCAGAAAAGACATACAAACGACGCTTGAAAGAAGCTAAGATGGTCAACCAAGACAATTGCAATCTTGAGGCCGAATCGAAGGAGGCGCTCGAACAGCTGCGCCTCAACAAGGAAGAACTGCAGCGAAATAGAGAGCAAACTCGCACCAGAACCGCAAAGATTGAAGCAGATATGGCGGATCTAAAAGCCCAGATTCTGCATCGACCGATCCCAGATCCTCGACCGAGGCAGGACCCAGTCCTAGTTGCCCCGGCCGAGATACATCCACCTCGGATACTTGTCCGAGATGTCCTTTTTGCTGGAATTCCATAAACCCTGGGACAGAGGATGGACCCTAATTAGCAAGTGAGGCGTCCAGGAGTCAACCTAGGTGATCCAACGGAGCATAATTACGAACTTCGACCGCAAGTTCTATCCATGATCCGCCAATGCCAGTTTGGAGGTTTAGAGAGGGAGTCTCCGCATCAGCATTTGCAAAACTACGAGATCCCGATGGAGACTTTGAGACCTTCAAGGTTTGAAAACAACAATTACAAGCTAAGTCCTTTCTACTTTTCTTTGAAGGACAAGGCGCTTACTTGATATCAATCTCTTCCACCCGGAAAGATCAACACTTGGGAAGAGATGACGACGGAGTTTCTAACAAAGTTCTTTTTCCCCTCCAAGACCGCTAAAATGAGAGGGAAGATTAATGCATTCATCATGAAGGACAAGGAGAGTTTGTCCAAGTCATGGGAAAGATTCAAAGATGTTCTATTGGATTGCCCATATCATGGGATTCCAAAGATAGAGTTGTTGGAGATATACTTCAAGGGATTGGATGGAGCTACTCAATTCAATCTTCAGCTACTTTCCGCCGGAACATTCATGGATATGCCGATAGATGAAGCTTGGGAGTTCATTGAAAAGCATGTTTTGCATATGGAGAAGTACACCCATCAAGGAGCAAAAAATGGAGTTAAGATAGTCAATTTCCAAGACACGCCTTCAAATGCTAATCAACTCATCTCCCTTAAGAACGATGTGAAGCAATTAAAGGACCTTTTAGTGGCTCACACAAAGAAGGAAAATGGAGGATATCAAGGGTCAAGGAACAACAACCAAGGGTCCAGGAACAACAATTACAAGAACAATAGAGGCTCCAACAGCAACAATTGGAGATCTAATCAACAAAATTTGGGTAACCCTTATTCTAATTCTAATTCTAATAATTCTTTTAACCCCTTTTCTTCTTCTTTTACTCCATTGAAGAGCCAAGAGCCTGGATCAAGTTTGTCCCAGCCAGAGAAGAAAGATGCCGTGCTGGAGGCCATCTTGATCAAGCTCAACACTATGGAGACGTCTATGACTTCATTTTCGAAGGCACAAAAAGCCTTAGAGTAACAATTCTTTGATAAGGCGAATGAAGCGCCAAGAGATCAAGGGAAGCTCCCAGCAAGGACAGAGAGCAACCCTAAGGGATAGATTATGGAAATAACGACGAGAAGTGGACTGAAAATTGCAGATCCAGTACCTCGGTCGGTGCCAGTGCAGACGAAGGATACCTCGGTCCAGATACAGACGAGGAACACTTCGGTCGAGGTGCAACCCGAGGTGGAGTCCCTCAAAGCGAAGGACAAATTTGAAGTTTATGTTCCACCTCCTGCTTATAAACCACCACTTCCATTCCCTCAGTCAAGGGCCAGAGCACATCAAGACAAGCATTTTGGTAAGTTTCTTGACTTAATGAATAAACTACACATTAGCATCCCTTTTCTTGATGCTATTTTTGGGATGCCTGCCTATGGGAAGTTCTTAAAGGAGATTCTATCAAGGAAGAGGAAACTGGAAGACTTTGGAGAAGTAAGGATTACATCTAAATCCTCGGAGCTCATTCAAATCATGAAGGAAAAGATGCCACCCAAGTTGAGAGATCCCGGCTCATTTTGTATTCCCATTCAAGTTGTGAATGTGACTTGTGAGGCATTGTTTGATCTAGGAGCAAGCGTGAACATCATCCCGCTGGAGCTATGTGTGAAGATCGGACTTGGAGAGCCCAAGCCGGTGAAGATAAGGTTGTACATGGCGGATCGCTCCATTACCCATCCCGTGGGCATTTTGGAAGACGTTCCCGTTAAGTTAGGTAACATCTATTTACCTATAGACTTTGTTGTACTTGATAACCTGCAGATAATCCCGTTCCTATCATTCTCGGGAGACCATTTGTAGCAACTTCGGGTTGCAATGTGGATTGTAAGAACGTCAAGTTGAAATTCAACATTGGCGGTGATCAAGTGGAATTTGCATTGCTTGCTGCAATGAAAGAAGAGCCGCTGGAGGATGACATCTTCAACATCTATGATGAAGAAGAATCGAGAGAATTAGTGAGCTCTATCCTTATTAATGACCCTCTCGAAAGAGTTATTAGTTTTAGCTTAATGGTGGAAGGTATAGATGTTTCTTGTGATGCAGATATACGAAGCTTAAAGGCACTAGAAGCAGATCCAGGAGCTAAGATTGAGAAACTGATCCAGGAGAGGAGAAATTCAAGTTTCGGTCCCAGTTCCAGTAGCTCGACCGAGGCACTTTCTGGACCAAGCGAGGTGTTCTTATCTGAAGAAAATCTCGGTCACCCACCTCGGACACCGACCGAGACAGCAAGCGAGATGATGTCAACTGAGACTTCAGAAAGTCCAGTTCTTCAATCTAAGCCTACTCTACTGGAAGGAGGAAGCAAGGATACCCCTCAAAAAGCACCCCCAGTTGTGCAGCTTAAGCTGCTTCCAAGTCACTTGAGGTATGTTTTCCTTTCACCGGATTCTACATATCCCATTATTGTAAGCGCTTCTGTATGCCTAAAACAAGGATGCGAACCGCAGTGTACGGGTCAATCGTAGTAAAAGCAAGAATTCCGGGGTGTCGATCTCAGGGACTTAGGTGAAACAAAGCAAGTATAGGTTGTCTATATTTCAACTAACCACAATAAGAAATTAAAGCAATCAAAGATGACAAAAAGTCAATTAAGGAAATATGCAAGTCTAGGGATTAAAACATCTAGTTGTGGTTCAACCTCAAGATCTCAAGATAAGCAGACAAAGCTGAGGTTTAGCAAAGGGAAGGTGTTACTAAAGTGGAATAGATCACCGGGTAAGTCTCACTACTCACTAGCTCCAAACCAAAAACTCCTATCACCGGGTAAGTCTCAAGGTACTAAGGAAAGGAACTATAATCTCAAACCAACAAACCAACTAAGGGAATAGAATCAACCTTTACCGGTTAAGTCTCAGGCTAACTCACAAAGATGGGATGAAGGCACACTCAAACCCCAATAAAGGATAAACCTTTATTACCTACACTTATGATCTTAAGTAAACAAACAAAGGAATTACCGGGTAAGCTCATCCTATGATTGCATTGAATCAGGAAAGGTGTAATAAGAATAGGATTTGGCAAACTCTAACATTTAACTCTTAGTTTCGGATCAGAAAAGGTCACCTCGGTCAAACGAATTCCACCCCGGCGGAGATGTTCATCGACTGAACGAGATGTTCTAGGGTTAAGGATAAAGACTCGAGCTTTCAGGGTCCTACTGGAATTTAATATTATTCTATCATTGTTTTTCCCACAACTTTCAACCAATCACCCTAGAATCGCACAAAGAAATTAGCCACTCATCATCATGAAAGCAATAATCAAATATATGGGAAGAGAATGAATATTTGAACACAAAAACCATAAGAACAAGGCTTCAATAACTGAATCAAATATCACCCAAATAAGCGTTCTTTGGATCACAATCCAACAAGACACATCAACAAGAAGGGAATCTAAGAGAATCTTACAAAACCCTTCACAAAAGCTATAAAAGCTATTAACTTCCTCCCTTCAATCTTCCTTCAACCTTCCAAAAATCCTTCCTAACTCTTGGATGCTCTAGGCATGTATAAGCATGGTTTAATTTGTGGAAAATTCAACCCTTTATATAGGAAAATTACCCTCCAAAGATAAAATATCTTTGAAAAGATATTTTCCTAATAAAATATATACATATCTCATAGATAGATCCCTAAAATATATGATCTTCCTTCCAGAAATCCAGCCCAAAAATATAAGATCTCTCCTTCCAAAAATAAAAGATCTCAGCCAAGAATAAAATATATCTCGCCGCGTCAGAGTATTCGCCTCGGTCGCGACGCTCCTCAAAATCACCTCGGTCGAGATGGTACTGTAGCTGACCGAGGTGACTCTCAGCTGAATGTGAAATCTCTCAAATCTGGTCCAAAGTAAATCCTCTCTGTTAATTCCTTGCTTCCTGAGTTCCTTTTTAAGCTCCTAAATGTAGCTCCAATGACTGCTTTGCTCCTTAGCTCCATTTTGATGCAAAACGTGTCATTTTACCTACGATTACAACGAAACTTGGTGTAGACCTCGATTCCCGCAAAGATAGATGAAATGACAATATAATCACAAAATATACATTCACACATGCAGATTATTGAAGATAAAACGTCTAAACAGGTCCCAAAATATAGACTATAATACATGCTATCAGCTTCCATTTCCGAAACTGAATTGTCTAAACTGATGCATGTCCTGAGAAAACATGAAAAGGCTTTGGGATATACTATTGATGATCTTATTGGTAATAAGTATTCTTTCTGCATGCATAGAATACTAATGGAAGACGATCATAAGACTTCACGGGAACCTCAAAGATGGTTAAACCCGATCATGAAAGAGGTTGTGAAGAAGGAGATTCTTAAATTGTTGGATGCAGGTATCATATTTCGTATCTCGGATAGCATGTGGGTGAGCCCAGTGCATGTAGTTCCGAAGAAAGGAGGGATGACCATTGTGACGAATAAGAACAACGAGTTGATTCCAACTAGGACCGTTACGGGCTGGAGGGTGTGCATCGATTACAGGAAGCTGAACGTGGTCACTCGGAAGGACCATTTTCCACTTCCCTTCATCGACCAAATGCTCGAACTGTTAGCTTAACATTCCTATTTCTGCTATTTAGATGGTTATAGTGGCTTCTTTCAGATTCCTATCCATCCGGATGATCAAGAGAAGACCACTTTCACTTGTCCATGGGGGATATTCTCTTATAGGAGGATGCCATTTGGATTATGTAATGCACCCGCTACCTTCCAGCGCTGCATGAAGGCTATCTTTTCCGAGTACATAGAGGAGATCATGAAGGTATTTATATATGGATGATTTTTCAGTATATGGTTCCTTTTTTGATAATTGCTTATCTAACCTTTCTTAAGTACTACAACGTTGTGAAGACACTAATCTCGTTTTGAATTGGGAGAAGTGTCACTTTATGGTTAATGAAGGAATTGTGTTAGGACACCTCGTTTCCAACCGAGGTATTAAGGTCGATCGAGCTAAGATCGAGACTATTGAGAAACTTCCTCCCCCTTGTTCTATTAAGGGTGTGTAGAGTTTTCTCGGGCATGCATGTTTCTATAGGAGGTTCATCAAGGATTTCTCGAAGATTTCTAAACCACTCACTAAACTCTTGAATAAGGATGTTGTTTTTGAGTTTTCGCAGGAATGCCTTGATGCGTTTTACAAGATAAAGGAAGCGTTGATTTCCGCTGCCATCATTCAACCTCCCGACTGGACCATGCCCTTTGAGATCATGTGTGATGCGAGTGATTTGGCCGTAAGAGCGGTGCTTGGACAAAAGAAGGATGACCGGACCAACACCATTTACTATGCTAACAAGACACTAGATGAAGCTCAACTAAACTACGCCACCACCGAAAAGGAGCTTTTGGCGGTTGTATATGCTTTTGAGAAGTTTCACTCTTACCTAGTATTAGCGAAAGTTATTGTTTACACTGACCATGCATCTATTCGTTACTTGCTTGTTAAGAAGGATGCAAAGCCACGTTTTATTCGATGGATTCTCTTGCTTCAAGAGTTTTATCTAGAGATTCGCGATAAGAAGGGGTCCGAGAATTCTGTTGCGGATCACCTCAGCTGGCTACCTCCCTCTTCACGCGAGAAGGACGACATACCCATAGATGACTCATTTCCCGACGAGCATTTGCATTTGTTGGAACGTTTGATAGACTTCTTCACCTCACCCCGTGATGAAGGTGAAGTATGGGGTCACGATACCTTCCAGCACATTTAGGGATGCCGTACGGTCGAGCTAGCAACCTTAAAACAAGCGCTTTTTGGGAGGCAACCCAAGGTAATGCTTTCTTTTTCCCCTTTTCTAGCTTAGTTTTAGATAGTTTGCTTTTGCTTTGCTTTGTTTTGTTTTTGGCGTCCTAGACAGAAACCAGGTACTCTCTAAGGAAGGATTACAACTTAGGAGCAACACTGGAAGGACAGAAGTTCGAGAAATTGAGAAGACGAAGTTTGACTAAGACTCATCTTTGTTGCTGTCACAGCACCTCGACCGAGATGTTCTTCATCCTGTCAGACCAACCGAGGTGATCTTGTCAGCAGAAATCATGAGTTCTCGATCTGATCGTCAGCTTGATTTGAGTGATGCTCCCAGTGGTTCTTCCCCTTCCCCTTCTTCTCGACTTTCTATCCCGGTGATTCATGAGCGTCACCAGAAAGATTTTGATCGCATCTGCGGGCGCCTCATAGTTGCCCCGCGCTTCTTGGATATTCCAGCCTTCGAGTGTCTCCACGTGGTGGAGGACTTGAAGAAGATGATTTCTATGGTAGGGCTGGAGCACTTTATGGAGATCCGAGCTCCAGCCTACTTGAGCCGACCATGGAGTTTGTGAGTTCCGTCACTCACCTGCCAGAGAGGAACATCATCAAGTACCGGTTGCTGAACCAGAACTACATAGTACCTATGGATCAGTTCAGAGACATTTTTGGCTTCCCGACACCGACAATTTCAAACTTTCCTTCCCGAGCAGTGGCTCGACAGTTCTGGGGGCAAATAGCCCATGTGGTGGAGCATAGTGACAGATGGAGACCTGGATACTCCAGGGAGCGCATCATCTTCCGCTTAGCTTTCCGTCTAGCCCACCGTATTTTTAGTGAGACTCTTCTAGCGCGTACTGAGATGACCCAGAAGATCAGACATGGAGAGCTGCTGAGCCTTTTTGCATGGTGACTGGTGGAGTACCCGACTTTGGAGGCATGCTAGTTGAGGATCTACACTGGATCAAGGGCAAGGCAAAGGGTGATATTTGTTGTGGAGGGATGGTGACTCATATCGCTATAGTTATGGGTCTAGACTTGACTGCTTGTACACTAGTGGGTGCTGCAAAGCCGCTTGTACTTCAGGAGATGATCACGAGGAGGATACTGGTTCCTCGTGGCCTCACTACACCCTACGTAGCTATACCTTGGGAGCAGACTGTCCCTCAGGGTATCTTATGGTCAGCCCAGTTTATAGTCTTCGATCTGCAATACTAGTCTTCTACATGGCTGCCCTTTATAGAGGATGCGAGAGATGTTGCCCCAGCTGTGGAGGAGGAGGAATATGATGATGGCGAAGCTGCCATGCAGACTGACATGTATACAGCCGGCCCTAGTGTGCCAGTTCGTTTTAGACGACGAGGCTACAAAGGAGGAGGCAGCTGCACCATCACGACCTGCCCGGCGTAGAGTCCGCAGACAGAGAGATCCAATAGCTCACCGACGGATTGATGAGCTGAGGGACCAGATGATCGACTCTTACATAGCTCTGACAGTGGAGGTTATGGAGCTTAGAGAGAGCCAGCACTACCAGCAAAGGATGATGGAGATCCAGTTTCAACACACTATGGGTTAACTGTTTGACCCATCTCAGCATCCCTTCATCCCATATCCACCACCACCAGCGGATCAGAACTAGAGCTTGCATGGATTTCTTTTCTTTATTTATTATCCAGTTTAGCATGTCCGGTGAGTTCTCCTATTTTAAACTTATTTTGACCCATTGGGACAATGTTTCCCAAGTATGGGGTTTGTGGATATATTTGCTTGACATTATGTATGCTTGTATGACTTGAGTTGGATATTTATGATTTTATTTATGCTCTATGTGTTTATTTGAGATTACGTGCATGCATACAGGTCTTTGCTTGAATAAAAACGTCAAAAAACTGGTTTAAAAATTTTTTTTATGACCTCGACCGGGATGATTTTGGCCAAACGAGGTAAAGAACCTCGGATGACTTAGAACACCTTGACCGAGGTGGGTTCTTAATTGAAAGTTTTCCGAAACGATTTTTGTGCTTCTTTTTTGGATATGACCTCAGTGATGATTTTGTTTGCAGACTGGGTATGAAATCTGTATATGCTTGAAAGGTTTTATGATATGTTTAAGTTGCAAAATGCTTTGTTTGAAATTTTGGCATGTTTAATACTTTGTTTTTATCAAAATTATGTTGATTTTGAAGGTTGACACCACATGATGAGTTCTATCATATTCTTCTTGGGATGATTAAGGCAATTCATTCTCTTCTCTTCTTCTTCTTGATCATGCATTAGCCCCTCATATACATATTTGCCTCCCTTTACCTATGTTCGCCCCTAAAGGTGTGTGCAAATAAGCTTTAAATTTATAAAACTAGAATCAAGCAGCGAACCCGCAGTGTACGGATCGACGTAGTTAAGCAAGAATTCCAGAGTATCGAACACAGGGATTTGGGTGGGAACAAATTCAATTGCAGATTATCAAGCGAGTAAGTATGAGAGTTTTGCAAATATTGGGAAACAACAATCCTAAAGATCCAAGTATCCAGCTGTGGCAATCGATTCAAGATATACTTAATGATATAAACACAGAGTTGAGATATGCAAAGGTATACTAATGTAAGGTAATCGTACGGTGAAGTTCCAAAAACCTTATGTAACTCACCTACAAGGTACTCTCTATACAGGTTGTTGAGGCTCAATATAGAAAGATTCTAAAGGTGAGAATTAGTGTCAAATACCCAAACTTGTAACCCAAGGATCAAGACTAACTTAACCGATTGAGGTTGTGACACTCACAATCGAGGTAGAGGTTGTTGAGGCTTCACTACCACCTAGAAAAGACAAGTCTAAACTAAGTCAAAGCAAATCTTTAACTTTGAATTAAAGTAAAAGAAGGTTCGTAAACTTAAGAGAAATTACGGTTGGATCTTGAGATTCCACGGTCGTGGAACTGAAGAACAACCCGTAATTTAGGGTTCGTCGACAATTCTCTCGAACTCTCAGGGTCTAATCTATTTGCGATCGATCTATCATCATCTAAGCCACAACTATCAACCCTTCACCTTAGAATTGTTAAGGGTTTCTAGCCAATAATTGTCATATTGATATCAATTCAAGAATTAAAAGATAGAAAGATGAAAACTTTCAAGAACTTTCAATAAACTTCAAACCGATCTCAAAGTCACAATCAAGAACAAATATCGTCACAAGATCCGTAATAGAACAAACAAACACAATCTTAGGAAAGAAGGAAGAACGGGATGTCAATCTGTCTTCTAAATCAAACCTAAACAAGAAGAGAAGTCTTCTTGCAAGAAACCTTCCGAATCTTCCGTCAATCCGGAAAGTATGGAAATCCCAACAATAATCTCCACCAAGTGCGAGATTAGGGCAATTCCAAGCACGAACTTTGATCTCCAACAAGATCTCCAAATGCTTCTCAACAAGGGTAAGCGGTGATTAGCGGGCGTTTTTCTTCTATAACGGAGATGCCGAAATCTCTCTTTGTCCGTATTTTTATAGGGCAAGACGAAATATCGACCCGGCCCAATCTTCAAAAGATCGTGGCTTCAAAGTGTGGCGAAAAAGATTCGCCAAGATCACGGTCGTGGAAGTTTCCACGACCGTAATTTAGAGCGTGGATTAGGTCACGGTTTGCACCATATATTCCACGACCGTAATAGTTACTGGAATGGATCACGCTTCTCTTTGCAAGATCCATGGCCGTGGAACTGAACGTGGTTTGTAATACGGCCGTATTTTAGAGCGTGGTTTAGGGCAAGAACGTGATTCTTCCCTAGCCTCGTGCATTCCTCAAGTAAAACTCCAATTTGCTTCCTAAGAATGTCCTCAATCTATGGACTCACTCAATCAACTCTTCTTTTGCTCGATTCCGTTCGGAAATAGCTCCAAATCACCTATAATCAACATAGAACTAGTGTAGACATCCATATCGACAATATAGGAAATACTAGCTCACATATGCAGCAAAGCTCAATCAAAGACTATCAATATGAATCAAATACGTTTAGAAAACGTGCCGAAAGTATCACAATATTTCATGCTAACAAATAACCCCATACTTGCAATTTGCTTGTCCCTAAGCAAGGTCTCTCAAAAGCTTTTAAAAACAAGAGTTAGGATGAAATATGTGTACCTTCTTTTGGATGAATGTGCCTTCTAAAGAATAGATCATTCTCAAACCTTGCTTCAATCGTTTATCAAACTTTCACACACTCAATCAAAGAGTAAAAAGCAAAGAGAACTCATGAATAAATCAAACTTCTATACAAGCATCATAACCTTCAAACATTATCAAAATCAATCATAAGAAACTTCAATTTAGATCACAAAGTCATATAACATTCTTTTGATCTTAAGGACTTTCAAAGAAAAAGGTCTAGAATATGGAAGGGAAGGAAACCTTTTAGGGAATGTGGTGCGTGAATCCGGGAAAGTGGACAACTACCTTCTTTTTCTTTTGCGGTTTCCGCAACACTTCACTTAGAGCTTCGCTCTCTTCCTTTCATTTTTCGACTTTACTTTTGGAGTTATGGATAGAGGTGCACAAAAACCGAAGCCTAGGAGATTGGCGTTTCTCAATTTTTATGAGATGCCTCAAACCCTTAGCGCACATACCATAATCCGCTAGGAATATCGCTCAATCCGACTTTGGCAAGACACAAACACCCGGCTATGTGAATGGTGCCGAGTTACTCATCGTCATGATTGACTTCCCCAAACCTACAATTTCTTTCTATTCACTTGATTGCAAATAATTGCTCTCATGGCCCTCCCACATCAAACATGCCTTTTTCATTCACTTCTCCAAATTCCCGGATAGGTAAAGGAGGCTAATATTTCAATGAGGAGCTAGATGATCAAAGAAAGAAGAAAGAAAGTATCGAATTGCCTTAATCATCTCAACAAGAAGTATAGGAACTTATAATGTGATTTCAACTTCAATTTCTTAGCATGATTTAGGTAACATAATCACATTATGAAACTCGCAAAAGAGGTATAATTCATTCATTCAAATCCTTTTCGATTCACTATTCTTTTAAGCATGCAATTGTTATCAAACTCCATTCACAAGTAATGATTATCATGGAAATCATCTCAATTCATTAGAAGCACAAAATTTTCAAGATTTTTCAATTTTTATGGTTTTTTCAAGTTATTTTTCATGCTATGCGATAAGGAAACGTGCAACACATAATGAACATGCAACGATAGTCTCGAATGAAAGCAAACATAGAGAGTAGACTTATTACAAACTTTTTAGTACATCCCACCCCATACTTAGGACGAACATTGTCCCTAATGTTCATAAGAAAGAAAGAAAAGAAAGAAAAGAAAAAGAAACTCACAAAGTGGTGGCGGGAATGTCTAAAACGAACGGTCATGCATCAAATCACTGTGGTGGCGGCGGAGGCGGGAATGCAGAGAAGCTGGAGTCGTATGGTCGCCCAAACTGCTGGCGGTAGACTTCCCTCATCATGTGATCAAGATCGTCTAGGCGTCCGTCTCTGGCATCAGCTCGGATCTCCAACGCTCCTACTCTCTCTGAAAGTCCGGTAGCCCAATCCGGCATCTGCTCGTACTATCCCGGGGCGTGACTGAACCATGCTGGGGAGTCGGATGGTGCTGGTACTGGCGGTGGTGGTGCTGGCTGCTCCGTGGACCAAGGAGGGGGAATACCATACCATGTGGGAGGTGTGGTCATCCACGTGGGCCTCTCACTCACGCTAGCGCGGCGAGATGACGAGCCTGAGGCTCTAGCTGGACGTGGAGAGCGTCTAGGTACATCTGGGGCCGCCTCCGGCTGGTCCGGAAACGTGCCAAACTCCTGCTCCGCTCCTCCTCCACTCTCAAACTGATCTCCCATATCCTCCTCCTCCACAACCGGTGGTGGGACATAAGGGGGAGCTACTATCCTGTTCGCATGCATCGCAGTGAACGTCTCCTTCCAATTGTGGCGTCCCGCCACAATGGAGTACTCCGGCAGCCACTCTATACCCCTGCCTGTCCTACTCTCCCAAGGCATGCCCGCATAAGGCGGACCTCTATGTGTGGGGAAAATGAGACCCCTAACCATGAAAGCATGTAACCCTAAAGGAACGGCCGGTATGCGGGTGCAAGCAGAAAAATCCACACCAAAATGCCTAGCTATATGGGTCACTATCCCACCATATCCGATGTTTCCCTTCGCCTTATTCTTGAGCTTGCTCATAGTAGCAGCCAAGAGAGTAGCACAATCTGCACGGCGTCCATAAAGCATGCAATAGAGCAAGAATAGCTCATCCGTCTTTATCTTTTGGGGCGTCTCCGTCCTAGGAAAGAGACACTCCGAAAGAACACGGTAAGCTATCTTCAAAGCTAGATGGTACATCAATCTAGCTTTGGTATCAGCGGGTTGTCAGCGGTCCTCGTCGGCGTAAATCATTGCAACTTCCTCCCAAAAGTCCTTGGGGGAAACGCCACTCGGAAATCGACCATTAAAGGTCTCATGAAACCCAAAAATAGTCCCAAACTCAACGATACTCAAATGGTAGTCTCTTTCCATGAGACGGAAAGAGACGGTCCTATCTACGTGGCTGTGCTCGAAAGACGTCACAACCTCCCGGGTGATCTCCTCATAGGCGTCTTCTCGGATAGCCGAGAAGATAACTAATCCGGCTCCATCCAAAAGCCAAGTAAGGTCATCAACTATGTTGAGAGGATGTAGATCCTCCAACAACAAATATCTAGGGCCAATAACTGCCCTCTTCTGTATCTTCTTGAATGCAGCGAGATGGTTCTCATGTATGGTCGGCGCTCTAGGGTGAGGAGGTGATGATGGAGGTGAAGGTGAAGATGGTGGTGAAGGTGAGGATGGTGGTGGTGCCCTAGAGGATGAGGAGGAGGAAGGATTTCCCTTTCTTTTCTTATTCTGGTTACCCTTCTTCTCTTTTATCCTTCCCGACACTCTCCTTACAAAATCCATTCTGCACAAAAATTACGGTCTGTTCGTCCAAATCCACGGCCGTGGTTTACCCAAAAACCGTGATTCGTCTCAGAATTTCACAAATCTCAGAAAATTCACAAGCAATCACCACAACAAGCAGTCCTAGTCTAATTCCTTCCAGTCTTAGTCAGTTCTTCCTAAAAATCTATAGCAAAAACGACCCAAATTGGCGAGAATCGAGAAGAAAGAATAAACCTCTTTTTCGGATTGAAAAATCCGAAATGCGCGTTTGTTGATGGATTTCTGCTCGGTTTGTCGCTTGGATCTTGTTTGTGGTTGATTTTGCTGCAGTTTAGGATGAAGAATCGTTGAAAACGATTAGAAAACGAAGATTTGAGAGGGGTCGTGGGGTTTCGGCACTTAGGTCGTGGAAAGGGGGAATTTTTTTTGGGATGAATTTGTGAAGAATGTGGCTTATATAGTCGCAGGCAAAATTTTTGAAAATCACGGTCTGTCGGGGTGTTCCACGGCCATGGAATTGTACGGAACCGTGGTTTTGGTGATTTTTCAAAAGTTTCTGGAAATTACGGGCACTGTAGCTATGACGCCCGTAATTTAGACCGTGAAACCTCCTGTAAAGTTCCAAAGTCCAAATTTCGTCACTTTTCTTCGACATTATTCTTCCTTTTTCCTTTTCCATCGATCCTACAACCAAAAACACGAACATACCGGAAGAAATCGAGGCAAAAACAAAGCGAAAACGTCTATTCTAAACTAAACTATGAATCGAAAACAAAAACGAAAATGTAATACCTTGGGTTGCCTCCCAAGAAGCGCTTTGTTTAAGGTCCGTAGCTAGACCACTTTCGCACTTATTCGAGTGCGGTAGGCGCGAACTCCTCAGCTTGGAGTTCTGGCGTATACTTCTTGAGTCGTTGGCCGTTCACCTTAAAACTTCCGCTAGCTTCACACCATACATCAACTGCACCATGGGGGAAAATACGCTTAATTAGAAAGGGTCCGGTCCAACGGGATTTAAGCTTACCTGGAAAGAGGCGAAGTCTTGAATTGAAGAGGAGAACTTGATCTCCTTCTTTGAAGTCCTTTGGAATGATATGCTTATCATGCCAACGCTTTGCTCTTTCCTTGTAGATCTTGGCGTTTTCATAGGCGTTCAAACGGAGTTCATCCAACTTATTGATGTCTAGGAGACGCTTCTCTCCCGCTTCCTTCATGCCGAAATTCAGCCACTTGATAGCCCAAAACGCTTTGTGCTCCAGCTCCACCAGCAAGTGACAAGACTTCCCATACACAAGGTTGTATGGTGTGGTTCCTATGGGAGTCTTGTACGCAGTCCGGTACGCCCATAATGCATCATCTAGCTTCAAGGACCAATCTTTCCTAGTCCTTGAAACCGTCTTCTCTAGAATTCCTTTGATCTCCCTATTTGAGATCTCAACTTGTCCACTCGTTTGTGGATGGTAAGGGGTAGCGACCTTGTGAGTAACCCCGTACTTAGCTAGAAGAGCTTCAAAGCGACGGGCTATGAAGTGAGAACCTCCATCACTAATGATCGTCCTTGGTGTTCCGAATCGCAGAAAAATGGTCTTGTTAAAGAACTTAACCACCACCATGGCATCATTTGTGGGAGAGGCAATTGCTTCCACCCATCTAGAAACGTAATCTACCGCCAATAGTATGTATTGGTTTCCACAAGAGGATGAGAATGGTCCCATGAAATCAACTCCCCAAACGTCGAAAATCTCCACCTCTTGGATGCTGTTGAGGGGCATCTCATTCCTTCTAGAAATATTGCCTGTTCTTTGACAAGCATCGCAGCAAGAAACAAAGGATTGCACATCTCTAAATAAAGTAGGCCAATAGAATCCAGATTGCAATACCTTTGCGCTAGTCTTGTTCGAACTAGCGTGTCCTCCACAAGGTAGTGAATGACAATGGCGGATGACACTTTGCATCTCATCTTCCGGCACACATCGCCGAATGATGCCATCCGGACCTCTCTTAAAGAGGAGAGGCTCGTTCCAATAGTATTCCCGGACGTCCTTAAAGAACTTCTTCCTTTGTGCGTAGGATAGTCCGGGCGGTATCTCCTGGCAAACAAAATAGTTAACAAAATCAGCAAACCATGGTTCGTTACCTTTGGAGATCACGTTGATGCACTCCTCTATGATGTGTAAGTGTTCGTCCGGAAAGGAGTCATCAATGGGTAAATGGTCGTCCTCTAGATGTGTTAGGCGACTCAAATGATCCGCAACAGAATTTTCCGAGCCTTTCTTGTCGCGGATCTCAAGATCGAATTCTTGTAGGAGAAGAATCCATCTAATCAGCCTTGGCTTCGCATCTTTCTTTGCAAGGAGGTACCGGATCGCAGCATGATCCGTGTAGACAATCACCTTTGCACCTACAAGATAAGAGCGAAACTTGTCAATAGCATAGAGAATGGCTAAAAACTCTTTCTCGGTAGTGGCGTAGTTGAGCTGCGCTTCGTCTAGCGTCTTGCTAGCGTAGTATATGGCGTGGGTTCGCCCTTCCTTTCGTTGTCCAAGAATAGCTCCAATAGCTACGTCACTAGCATCGCACATAATCTCATAGGGGAGAGTCCAATCCGGAGGTTGGATAATAGGTGCTGAAATTAGAGCTTGCCGAATGGTGTTAAACGCATCCAAACATTCCTGCGAAAACTCAAAAACCGTATCCTTCATCAATAGATTAGTGAGAGGTTTTGATATCTTAGAAAAGTCCTTAATGAAACGTCTATAAAATCCAGCATGACCTAATACGATTCCTTCCTTAACCATGAATTGACACTTCTCCCAATTAAGGACTAGGTTAGTGTCTTCACACCTTTGTAAAACAAGAGAAAGGTTAGAAAGGCAATCGTTAAAAGAGGAACCGTATACGGAGAAGTCGTCCATGAAGACTTCCATGATTTCCTCTACATATTCGGAGAAGATGGCCATCATGCACCGTTGAAAGGTGGCTGGGGCGTTGCAAAGCCCGAATATCATTCTCCTATAGGCGAACGTACCCCAAGGGCACGTGAATATGGTCTTCTCTTGATCATCCGGATGTATCGGAATCTGAAAGAAACCACTATAACCGTCAAGGTAGCAAAAATGTGAATGTTGTGCTAACCTTTCAAGAATTTGATCGATGAATGGCAGTGGAAAGTGATCCTTCCGCGTTGCGTTGTTGAGCTTGCGGTAGTCTATGCACATCCGACATCCAGTCACGGTTCGGTTAGGAATGAGTTCGTTGTTCTTGTTGGTGATGACCGTCATTCCTCCCTTCTTCGGAACTACTTGAGCTGGACTCACCCACTTACTATCGGAGATAGGATAGATGATACTTGCATCAAGAAGTTTAAGAATTTCCTTCTTGACAACCTCCTTCATGGTCGGATTCAACCGCCTTTGAGGTTGTCTTGAAGTTCTAAAGTCTTCCTCCATTAATATCTTATGCATGCATAGGGAGGGTTTAATTCCTACTAAGTCCTCAATAGTATAGCCTATGGCTTTCTTATGTTTCCCAAGGACAATCATGAGCTGTTCATGTTCATCTATGCTTAATTCGGAGCTAACAATAACCGGAAAGGTAGAATTAGATCCAAGAAAAGCGTACCTTAGATGAGTAGGAAGCGGTTTGAGTTCCATCACTTTCGGAGCTTCCAATGACCCTTGAGGAGCATCCGATGTTTCCTTAGAGGTTTCTAAGGGTGTTGAGTGAGTTGGAGAAGAATCAGAAAAAGTTGAAGAAGTATGCCGATCACCCTCTTCCACGGCCAGAATTACGGGCTCCTTATATGTTCCACGGCCGTGTAATCCCCTGGAATGGAGGTCGATTTTGGTTGTGAAATCCACGGTCGTGGAATACAGGGTATGACCGTGGATTCTAACATTCTCAGCCTCATCGTGGAGTTTCTCAAACTCCTCTTCATGCATCTCTTCTTGTGCTTCCAAGGCTTCAATTTCCTCTTTGCACTCTTCTTCTTCCCCTACATCTGTTAGACTCATAGTAATGACTTTTTGTAAAGGATCGTTAAAGAGAATCGCACTTACCTCTTCCCTAGATAAACCTTCTTCATCTTGAATATCGTAGATATCCTCATCAAAGATTGGTTCCTTCACTAGAGTGGAAAGAACGAACTCTACTTTCTCTTCTCCAATATCAAAAGCGAGTCTTCCATTCTTGCAATCGACCATGCATCCGAAAGTTGCAAGAAACGGTCTTCCGAGTATTATCGGGACCGGGCTATCTGCAGGAATGTCAAGCACGACAAAATCAATGGGAACAAAGAATTTACCTAGATTGACCGGGACGTCTTCTACAATACCGACGGGGCGAGTGATGGATCGATCCGCCATGAATCACGTCATCTTCACCGGTTTAGGGTCGCCTAAACCGATTTTCCTGCACAACGCAAGTGGTATGATGCTCACACTTGCTCCTAAGTCACATAGAGCGTCGTATGTGACATCTCCCACTCCAATGGGAATACAAAATGACCCCGGATCCTTCAATTTTGGGGGCATTTTCTCCTTCATGGTCTTGATGAGATCCGAAGAATCCGAACTCATCTTCACCTCTCCGAAATCTTCTAGCTTCCTCTTGTTGGAGAGAAGCTCCTTCAAGAACTTGCCATAAGCGGGCATACCTACAATAGCATCAATGAATGGTATATTAATATGCAACTTACTCATGAGTTCTATGAACTTACCGAATTGTTTATCTAGGCGCGCTCGCGCTCTAGATTGAGGGAATGGTAGGGGATGTTTGTAAGCTGGAGGAGGAACATAGACATCTACCTTCTCCTTCTCCTTCTCTTTGTCCTTCTCTACGGGGACTTCAACGAACGTAGGCTGTGGATCGGTAGTAGTCACTCCGCTCCTAGTCGTAATCGCCATCACCCTTCCCTTAGGGTTGTCCTCCGTCTTTCCTGGAAGCTTCCCTTGATTTCTAGGAACTTCCTCTGCATGGTTGAACATTTGGTTTTCTAAAACTTTTTGAGCTTTATCAACCTTAGGGACTTGATCGTCAACCTTGATGAGGCGGTTCTCCAACCCTTGAAGCTTTCCCAAGATCGTTTCCAATATGGGATCGGGCTTCTCCTTCCCTGAAGTGTTTCCTCCATTAGATGATTGCCCCTGGCTTTTCAAAGGAGTAGAGGAAAAGGAGGGTGGAGTTAGTGAATTTGAGTTGGAAGGATAAGAGTTACCGGAATTTTGTTGATTGGAGCGCCAATTGTTGTTATTGGAACCCCTATTGTTGTTCCAATTGTTGTTCCGGTTTTTGTTGTTTCCATTCCAATTGTTATTCCGGTTGTTGTTCCGGTTGTTGTTGTTGTTGCGGTTTGTGTTATCACCGCCATTGTTGTTGCCCAAATAACCAACATCTTTCCCTTGTTGCTTTGGGAAGTTGGTCTTGATAGTCTCCTTCAATTCTTTGATCTCATTGTTGAGGGAGAAAATCTGATTTTGAGCTTCATGTGTGAGCTTCGCTCCTTGCTCCACACGATTTCCCTCCACTTTTTGGTGGGAATACTTCTCTATGACTCTCGCTTGCTTCTCAATGAAGTCACAAGCGTCATCTTCTCTCATGTCCATGAACGTTCCACATGAGAGGGATTGGAGGTTGAATTACGTTCCCGCGTCCAGCCCCTTGAAGTAAATCTCCAGCAAGGCAAGCTTGGATATGCCATGATGAGGGCAATCCAAGAGCAAATCCTGAAACCTTTCCCAAGATTGAAACAAACTTTCGTTAGGTCTCATAGAAAAAGCATTAATCTTACCTCTAACTTCCGCCGTTTTGGAAGGCGGAAAGAATCTGGTGAGGAACTCCGCGGAAAGGTCTTCCCACGTATCTAGTTTCCCACTAGGAAGAGCTTGATACCAAGACAACGCTTTCCCCTTCAAAGAGAAGAAGAAAGGATTGAGCTTGTAGCTGTTGGTAGTAGGATTCTTCGGTCTCATCGTCTCCATCATACACTCAAAGTTTTGCAAGTGTTGGTGTGGAGATTCAGCGCTTGTCCCGCCAAATTGGTTTTGGCGAACAAGAGTAATAACTTGAGGGTTAAAGCTAAACCCTTGCACATCTTCAGCATCAAAGTTCACGCCCAAGCGGCGTGGTTGTTGTGTTGGATCCATCCGCTGGCCAAGAGTTCTTGGCTCATTATCCACACGTTCGACCCTCACATTCCTAGGTGGAATGCGGCGATTAGCAGCTCCTTGTGGATGGAAGGGATTTATGTTGATCGTGGGATCAATTTCTTCTAACGGTGGCATGGAAGAGTCACTATCATCAGCGGATGAATGACTTCTTCTTCTTCTAGATCTTGATACCCTCCTTGAGGATTGCTTGCTCCCTTTATTCTTAAGGTCGCTTATCTCCATCCTCATTTGGAACATCGCATCTTGTAGTTTGCTGACTTCAGATTGATGACGATCCATTTCATCCCGGCGGAAGTTCTCATTCCATTAGAGTTGAGCGTCCTTCTCCGCCAACTCCGTTTGAAGATCACGTTCGTGTTCTTCAGCCATCTTCTTTTCCTTGCGCTTTTCCCTTAAGGTTTTCTCTAGCTCTTGATCAAGAGGTAAGAGATCCTCAGTGTTCCTAGACCTGCGCATGCACTCAATAAAATATCAAATAACGAGAGCAAGCTCCCAAGCTTGACAACCGGCTACCGAATTCGGCCGAAACCAAATCCCCGGCAACGGCGCCAAAAACTTGTTCGCCCCTAAAGGTGTGTGCAAATAAGCTTTAAATTTATAAAACTAGAATCAAGCAGCGAACCCGCAGTGTACGGATCGACGTAGTTAAGCAAGAATTCCAGAGTATCGAACACAGGGATTTGGGGGGGAACAAATTCAATTGCAGATTATCAAGCGAGTAAGTATGAGAGTTTTGCAAATATTGGGAAACAACAATCCTAAAGATCCAAGTATCCAGCTGTGGCAATCGATTCAAGATATACTTAATGATATAAAGACAGAGTTGAGATATGCAAAGGTATACTAATGTAAGGTAATCGTACGGTGAAGTTCCAAAAACCTTATGTAACTCACCTACAAGGTACTCTCTATACAGGTTGTTGAGGCTCAATATAGAAAGAATCTAAAGGTGAGAATTAGTGTCAAATACCAAAACTTGTAACCCAAGGATCAAGACTAACTTAACCGATTGAGGTTGTGACACTCACAATCGAGGTAGAGGTTGTTGAGGCTTCACTACCACCTAGAAAAGACAAGTCTAAACTAAGTCAAAGCAAATCTTTAACTTTGAATTAAAGTAAAAGCAGGTTCGTAAACTTAAGAGAAATTACGGTTGGATCTTGAGATTCCACGGTCGTGGAACTCAAGAACAGCCCATAATTTAGGGTTCGTCGACAATTCTCTCGAACTCTCAGGGTCTAATCTATTTGCGATCGATCTATCATCATCTAAGCCACAACTATCAACCCTTCACCTTAGAATTGTTAAGGGTTTCTAGCCAATAACTGTCATATTGATATCAATTCAAGAATTAAAAGATAGAAAGATGAAAACTTTCAAGAACTTTCAATAAACTTCAAACCGATCTCAAAGTCACAATCAAGAACAAATATCGTCACAAGATCCGTAATAGAACAAACAAACACAATCTTAGGAAAGAAGGAAGAACGGGATGTCAATCCGTCTTCTAAATCAAACCTAAACAAGAAGAGAAGTCTTCTTGCAAGAAACCTTCCGAATCTTCCGTCAATCTGGAAAGTATGGAAATCCCAACAATAATCTCCACCAAGTGCGAGATTAGGGCAATTTCAAGCACGAACTTTGATCTCCAACAAGATCTCCAAATGCTTCTCAACGAGGGTAAGCGGTGATTAGCGGGCGTTTTTCTTCTATAACGGAGATGCCGAAATCTCTCTTCGTCCGTCTTTTTATAGGGCAAGACGAAATATCGACCCGGCCCAATCTTCAAAAGATCGTGGCTTCAAAGTGTGGCGAAAAAGATTCGCCAAGATCACGGTCGTGGAAGTTTCCACGACCGTAATTTAGAGCGTGGATTAGGTCACGGTTTGCACCATATATTCCTCGACCGTAATAGTTACTAGAATGCATCACGCTTCTCTTTGCAAGATCCACGGCTGTGGAACTGAACGTGGTTTGTAATACGGCCGTATTTTAGAGCTTGGTTTAGGGCAAGAACGTGATTCTTCCCTAGCCTCGTGCATTCCTCAAGTAAAACTCCAATTTGCTTCCTAAGAATGTCCTCAATCTATGGACTCACTCAATCAACTCTTCTTTTGCTCGATTCCGTTCGGAAATAGCTCCAAATCACCTATAATCAACATAGAACTAGTTTAGACATCCATATCGACAATATAAGAAATACTAGCTCACATATGCAGCAAAGTTCAATCAAAGACCATCAATATGAATAAAATACGTTTAGAAAACGTACCGAAAGTATCACAATATTTCATACTAACAACCTATCCGGGAATTTGGAAGCAAGCTAGTGAAAAGCAAGTGAAAGTGAAGTTGAGATGTTGGCTGAAAGTGTTACAAAGAAACAAATAGGTTTGGGGGAGTCAATCATGATGATGAGTAACTCGGCACCATTCACATAGCCGGGTGTTTGTGTCTTGCCAAAGTCGGATTGAGCGATATTCTTAACGGGTCATGGTATGTGCGTCAAGGGTTTGAGGCATCTCGAGAAATTGATGATTGCTGATTTCCTAGGCTTCGGTTATTGTGCACCTCTGTCCATGCATCCCAAAAAGTAATATAAATAAACAAAGCTTATTGGTGGAAGATGTTGTGATTCAAAGAAAGTGAAGTAAGATCCTTTTCCCGGATTCTAGCACCACATTCCCTATATACATCCCACTCTCACACGTTTCTTGACCTCTTTTGGAAGCCCTTGAGACCTCGAGCTTGTTGATTGACTTGGTTGTTTAAACTGGATTATACATGATTGATTTCGATAATTATGATTTATTATGCATTCTATGATTTTATGCAAAGATGAACAACTTTCTTATATTTGTAAAATGTTTTGATCATGTATTGATTTTATTTGCCATGAAGCATTCTCTTAGAGTGATCTATGAGTGGAGCACACCACCAAAAATGTTTTGAATTACTTTTCATTGATCTTTTCTGACTTATAATCCATTCTATCTTGTACATAACATTTGGAACTTGCTTGGGGACAAGCATGGGACAAGTATGGGGTATTTTGATAGCTTGTATTATAGTCTATATTTTGGGATTGGTTTAGATGTTTTATCTTCAATAATTTGCATGTATGGATGTATATTATGGGATTATATTGTTGTTTCGTCTACCTTTACGAGAATCGAGGTCTACACCAAGTTTCGTTGTAATCGTAGGTAAAATGGCACGTTTTGCATCGAAATGGAGCTATGGAACTAAGGAGTCATTGGAGCTACATTCTGGAGTTTAAGGAAGAAGTCAGGAAATATGGAAATGATCAAGAAGATTAACTTTGGACCAGATTTTAGAGATTTCACATTCACTTGAGATTCACCTCGGTCAGCTACAGTGTCACCTCGACCGAGGTGATCTTGAGGAGCGTCCCGACCGAGGCGAACACCCTGCCTCCGGCGACATCTTATTTTTGGCTGAGATCTTTTATTTTTGGAAAGAAGATATCTTATATTTTTGGGCTGGATTTCCGGAAGAAAGATCTTATTTTTGGGAGATCTATTTTAGAGATATGGATATATTTTCTAGGAAATTATCTTTTTATAAGATATTATTATCTTTGGAAGATAATTCTCCTATAAAAGAGGCTGGATTTTCTACAATTCAGCATCGTCGCAAGCTTGGAGGCTGAGAATACACAGCTTAGGAGATTTTCTGGAAGTTTGAAGGAAGAATTGAAGATCGATCAAGGAAGAATTCATAGTTCGAAGTTAGTTTTTGAGGGAATTTGTAAGACTTTCTTAGATTCCCTTTTGGTTTGTTGTCTTGTTGGACTTATGATTTGAGGAACGCTGATTTGTTGTTTATTCGATTCAGTTATTGAGGTCTTTTTCTTAAGGTTTACTTGTTCGAATATTGATTCCCTTTTCATTAAATTGATTATTGTTATCATGATGATTATTGGCGAAGTTTCTTATGCGATTCTAGGGTGATTGGCTAAAGTTGTGGGAAAGAGGATGATAAAATGATCTTAATCCCAACAGGACCCTGAAAGCTCGAGTCTTTAACCTTAACCCTAGAATACCTCGCACAGTTGATGAACATCTCGACCGAGGTGGAACTTGACTGAACGAGGTGAACTTTTTCTAATCCGAAACTGAGAGTTAAGTGTTTTAGTTTGCCAAATCCTATCCTTATTACACTTTTCCTGTTTCAATGCAAGCCTAGGACGAGACTTACCCGGTGATTCCTTTGTTTGTTTACCCATGATCATAAGTGTAGGTAATTAAGGTTTATCCTTTATTGGGGTTTGAGTGTGCCTTCATTCCATCTTTGTGAGTTAGCTTGAGACTTACCCGGTTAAGGTTGATTCTATTCCCTTGGGTTGCGTGTTGGTTTGAGATAATAGTTCCTTTCCTTAGTACCTTGAGACTTACCCGGTGATAGGATCTTTGGTTTGGGATAGTGAGTAGTGAGACTTACCCGGTGATCTATTCCCACCTTAGAAACACCTTCTCTTAGCAAACCTCAGCTTTGTATGTGTTATCCTTTGAGATCTTGAGTCGGAACCACAACTAGATGCTTTAATCCCTAGAATCCGCATTTTCCCTTATTTGACCTTATTATCATCTTTGATTGCTTTAATTGTTTTTGTGGGTATTGGTTACTTGACAACCTATTCTTGCTTAGTTTCACTTAAGTCCCTGAGATCGACCCCTGGAATTCTTGCTTTTTATTACAATTGGTCCGTACACTGCGGGTTTGCATCCTTGTTTTAAGCATACTTCTTGGGTTATAAATTTAAAGCTTGCACACACCGTTTGGAGCGAACAATCCGTACATTCTAGGAAGGGTTTTTTGGTCCGAGTTGAGTTGTGTTTTGTCCATCGGTTGTTGTGTTTTGTTTTCCACGTGTATGGCGCTTGGTCTTTGGGTTGTATCTCGGCTGAAGTCTTTTGTTATATTCTTTCGGGTTCCTTACCATCTGCATTAAAAATTAATTTCGGTTTTGCCTTTATTTGTGTCATGTTGGAAAGGTCCGGTGAAATTGTTGTCAAGCTAAGGGTCGGGACCCATTGTGAGGTCTCGCCCGTAGCATTCCCGAGTCCCACGGATTCGGGGTGTTACAACGTGGTATCATAGCCCTAGGTTGGCAACAATGGCACTCGCAATCTTCTAAAGGCCAAATAAGGAATAAACAGAACCCCATGGGTTATGCGTTTTCGTTTTCAAAATCACATGCATGAGTCGGGGTAGAATGTACGGACCACCACTCCTTCCGCAGATCTCGGCAGCTTAGTTTATTGGATTTTGATATGTGTATATATATAGATATGGATATGAGGTTTGTAGTTATGCATGATGGAATTGATATGTATCTTTGTGGATTGTAGTTGCATGATGGACATGATTTATGTGTATAGTTGTATATGTGGACGATTATTTGTTTTGGACCTTGTATTGTTGTAATGGAGTTTTGGATAAGTGATAATAGTAGTATTATGGACTTAGGACTTATATAGTTATGTATACGTATTCTTATATATATGTATATATATAGTAGTGTATGGAGCAATGGGACATAATGGAAAGATGGTAGTATGATATCATCACCTTTAAGACGGTGATGTGGCTTGGGATGACGTTCATATGTGGTGGAAGACGCTGAAGTATAGAGTTGGGGATTTCGTGCTAACAAACACCAAGGCGTTCTCGAATTCCTTTTAAAGGATGTTGAAGAGGAGGATTAGAGATGACATAAACGAAGGAAGAACAAGTGGAAGGAAGACTCGAGACAACTTAAGAGAAAGCGAAACGGAGACCATACAAGAAAAAGGAGCAACATGAAGATGTGGAAGTGGTTACCAAAGGATTCACGAATTGGGAAGACAACGGGACCGATGGAGATAACGTATATAAGTTCTTGAAGAAGATGCGGGGACAACTAAAGATGTGAATCAAGGAGGAGATGGGTAGATCCCCACAAGGTTAGAGACGACGTTCCATTACGAGAAATAAAGCTTCTCTTAGACCCTCCTAAGCTTTGGAGTCAAGATGTTAAGAGTTATCAAACCTGGTGTGAAAGATGTAAGATGTCGTAAGTTAAGCTTACGAAGTACCATTAAAGGAAGAGTTGACATTAAGAGATATATGAGCAGAATAGCATGGTGGGATTCACGATGAGTTAACCGCCTTCCGTTATGGTGATGAGGCTAAGAAACGCCAAGAAGATAGAAGTGTGAGTGGACGTGATCCCGGGAAGAGGAGCGACGCAACAAGGATCTTTAGTTGTGAAAGGACTTAAGAAGACGACCAAGAGATACGCGAGCGGTTGTTCAGTTATGTTAGAGCTTTTGGAGAAGACACGTTGACAAAATATCGTGAGGCGCAGTTAAGCCTATGAAGACAAGTTATACGAAAACGTGAGGCCTAGAAGAGTATGATTACATTACGAAAAAGGAAGAAAGCACAGAAGGTGGAAGGAGCTAAAGAAGTTGTGGTAGAGCACCCCAAGGAGGGTAGCCTTCATGAGAATAGTGACATGAAGTATAGAGGGTTGATAAGTTATTGACCTTAGAGAAGTCAACCACAAGCTTATCGGTGATGACCGAGAACACGTAAAGTGCGGGTACCTATTGAAAAGTTGTAGACGGGAGGTATAAGCTCAAGTGGAGACAACAAAGGAACAATAACAAAATCTTGGAGTTTGCCCTATGGTTAGATGTCAATAGTAAGAGGCACATCAATAGAAGCGTGATTGTCTTAAACAATTTAGCGTAAATGGTTTAAGCAAGTGACGGTAATAGACCTCCCGGAGAGGGATGATAATGATCCTTTTTGCGATCTTTATAGGTCTCAAGTTTTGGCATATGGAGGAATGGCGCAGTTTGGAATCGTGAAGGTTTAAGCATATAAGGACGTAGTGGATCAAGAGGAAAGTGAAGCTTCACGAGTTGCTTTAAGAAAATGGGAAGATATGGATAGGAGATACATGATATTTCGTTCTTAAGGAACGAATGATAAGGGATGCGACCAAGAGATGAGTCAAAGTTGTTAGACTCACCCAAAGGAACCATGAAGGCTACGGTATGGAACGAAAGACCGTAGCTACAATTGTGTTGTGAGCTTTAAGCTTAAGGTGGTATTACCTGGGGGATCATGAGTCAGAAGTTCCGTGGTAGGAATGGAGAATTCTTCCAGTCTTTCCGTCAGAGCATTCTGGTATGAGTTTTGAGGAAATGTATGAGTCGGGAAGATGTACCTGGATTTGCAAGGGATATGTATGGTGAACGAAGAGTAAGGGTATCCTCTTTGTATTGGATGGCTCGTTAAGACTAGTTGCATGCGATTGTGACGTTTGACTAGATCGACTTGGAGTTGAGAAATCACCAGTTTTGGATGAAGAGAAGAAAGGACCTTCATGAGGCGGCATTTAGGGCCGATATGGGTACTACAAGTGTAGTGAAGCCATTTGAAATCACAAGTGCGATTGATGAGTTGGGAGTTTACACAAATGAGTATCCATCAGTTTTGGAATTGAGTTACGATGAAGTCGCGCAATTTGTATTGTTTTGTGCAAATCCAAGGTGGACCCTAACCTAAGGATTGTTATGACTGTTGTTGGTGCATGAGTTACAAGAATGATTCTTATGGTCGGATTTACGATGCCTTGTTGTACTCTCAGGATTGAGAGGAGCGAGCTTGACATTGGACAACAAAGATACTAGTTATGCCGAATGAGAGACATAGCAGGTTGAGAATATCCAGTAGATCGGTTGAGAACGAGCTGATAGTTTCGGTAATACCTTCGAGGTATGTTGAGGAGATATGAAACCTATAAGTTGGTGGACCATAACCGCCAAGTTGCGGGATGATTTTCACACTTTCTTCCCTTCTAAAGAAGTAAATGGATCGAGGGATCCGAGACGTATCTGTGGAGTTTTAATAGAAGCAGAAGAAGTGAGTGACCTCCATTTCATTTTCTTTGACACAAACATCAAGTTATGGGGACTGTATGATATTATGAATACATCCTAGCGGGGCTTGGGATGCGTATGAGGTAACAACAAAGGTCTCGTGTGTACGTAGACATTTGCGGGTATGTAAGAAGAATGACCGACTATGGGTCGAAAGTTAGCCACATTAGGACGCGTGCTTATGGTGGTCTCGATTTAGCTACAGAGTAACATGTCAGGCATGTATGAACAATACGAGTATGATACGTATATGTATACTTACTCAGCAAGAGTTGAGTACCCCGCAAAGGCGATAGTTAGAGTTAGTTAAGGACTCTAGTCGTAAATGGTCTTTGAATGGTTTTGAGAAGGATCCGGGATAGAAGGTTCCAAGGAGAGACTCCATAGTTACCTTTATGGGTTGATGTTTTGTTAAAACCATGGCGTTGGTAAGAGGTATCTGATTTAAGATGTTCACATTAGCGAGACGGCCTTAAGGCCAAGTTGGATAAGTACATAGCCCTTATGTGAACCGTCGTCAGGTCAAGTTGAGCACCATAAGACGAGAAAGACGACTTCACTCACCGCAAGTTATGCAGTGGGAGGAGTAAGATACCTCCACATAAGTTATTACCGGTTTGAAAATGTGTGACAGTGGTGACGAGTTTAGGTCGTGTGGACCGACCAACGGGGACAACGTGTTTTTACACCCTATTGGGAAACATGGTCGATGAGTCGGCTAGTTGTGGATCCTCTATATGGTAGCGAGATGTTTTGCTATACCGAGTATCCTTATCTCGGATTGAGATGAGCATTTCATTTCGGGAAGGTGTGGGCGGCAAGATCGTGCCGCATAAGAGACCATATGTCTATGAAGACAGTTTTGCCCCTGGATAGTTGGGCAGGTATAAAGGACTTTGGTGACAAGTCGACACCATATAGAGGGTATGTGTGCTTTTCATTGATCTTTCTGACTTATAATGCATTTTATCTTGTATCTAAGATTTGAAACTTGCTTGGGGACAAGGAAGGGACAAATATGGGGAAATTTTGATAGCATGTATTATAGTCTATATTTTGGGATTGGTTTAGATGTTATATCTTCATAAGTCTGCATGTATGGATGTATATTCTACGATTATATTGTTGTTTTGTCTACCTTTGCGGGAATCGAGGTTTACACCTAGTTTCGTTGTAATTGTAGGGAAAATGTCACGTTTTGCATCGAAATGGAGCTAAGGAAGCTAAGGAGTCATTGGAGCTACATTCTGGAGCTTTGAGAAGATCTCAGGAAGCATGGAAATGATTAAGAAGATTGATTTTGGACCAGATTCGAGATGATTTACATTCAGTTGAGATTCACCTTGGGCAGCTACAGTGCCACCTCGACCGAGGTGATCTTGAGGAGCGTCCCGACCGAGGCGAACACCCTGTCGCCGGCGAGATCTTTATTTTTGGCTGAGATCTTCTATTTTTGGAAGGAGAATAATATATATTTTTGGTTGGATTTCTGAAAGGAAGATATTATATTTGGATGATTTATTTTGAGAGATATGAATATATTTTCTAGAAAATTATCTTTTTAAGATATCTTATCTTTGGAAAATAATTCTCCTATATATATGGGTTGATTTTCTACAATTCAGCCATCTTCGGATCAAGGAATTTCTAGAGTATTTTCTAAAGGAAGTTGAAGGAAGAATTGAAGGAAGTTTGAAGATTGAAGTTCAAGGAAGGAAGGAATCATAGTTGGAGTTGACTTTTGAAGGAGTTTGTAAGATCTTCTTAGTTTGCTTTTGATTGTTGTCTTTTCTGATTTGTGACTTGAGGAATGTTGATTTGTTACTTGTTTGATTCAGTTATTGAGACCTTTGTGTCAAGGTTTTATTTTTTGAATATTGAATCCTTTCTCATAAATTTGAATATTGTTATCATGATTATTGTTGGCTAAGTTTCTTATTCGATTCTAGGGTGATTGGCTAAAAGTTGTGGGAAACACGATGATAGAATGATCTTAATTCCAGCAGGACCCTGAAAGCTCGAGTCTTTACCTTAACCGTAGAACACCTCGGTCAGTCATTGAACATCTCGGCCGGGATGGAATATAACTGAACGAGGTGAACATATCCTGAACCTTATATGAGTTAAGAGTTTAAGTTTGCCAAATCCTATTCTTGTTACACCTTTCCTGGTTCAATGCAAGCCTAGGATGAGACTTACCCGGTAATTCCTTTATTTGTTTACCCAAGATCATAAGTGTAGGTAATAAAGGTTTATCCTTTATTGGGGTTTGAGTGTGCCTTCTTCCCATCTTTTTGAGTTAGCTTGAGACTTACCCGGTAAAGGTTGATTCTATTCCCTTGGATGGTGTGTTGGTTTTATAGCTCCTTTCCTTAGTACCCTGAGACTTACCCGGTAATAGGAGTTTTGGTTTGGGATAGTGATTGTTCGCTCCAAACGGTGTGTGCAAGCTTTAAATTTATAACCCAAAAAGTTTACTTGAACAAATATGCGAACCCGCAGTGTACGAGTCAATTGTAATATAAAGCAAGAATTCCAGGGGTCAATCACAGGGACTTCGGTGAAACAAACACAAAATCAGGTTGTCAAATATTGCAAATAAGCAATTAAAGCAATCAAGATGATATAAAAGTCATGTAAGGAAAAATGCGGATAAAGCATCTAGTTATGGTTCCGACTCAAGATCTCAAAGGATAACGCGGACAAAGCTGAGTTTGCAAACTGAAGGTGTTTCTAAGATGGGAATAGATCACCAGATAAGTCTCACTACTCACTATCCCAACCTAAAGCTCCTATTACCGGGTAAGTCTCAAGGTATTAAGTAAAGGAACTATAATCTCAAACCAACACACCACCCAAGGGAATAGAATCAACCATTACCGGGTAAGTCTCAGGCTAACTCACAAAGATGTGATGAAGGCACACTCAAACCCCAATAAAGGATAAACCTTTATTACCTACACTCATGATCATCGCTAAACAAGGAAACGAATCACCGGGTAAGTCTCATCCTAGGCTTGCATTGAATTAGGAAAGGTGTAATAAGAATAGGATTTGGCAAACTAGAACGCTTAACTTCAGTTTCTGATCAGGAAAGGTTCACCTCGTTCAGTCAAGTTCCCACCTCGGCCGAGATGTTCTTCGACTGAGCGAGGTGTTCTAGGGTTAAGGTTAAAGACTCGAGCTTTCAGGGTCTTGCTGGGATTAAGATCATTTTATCATCGTCTTTCCCACAACTTTCAGCCAATCACCCTAGAATTGCATAAAAAACTTCGCCAATAATCATCATGATAACAATAATCAATTTAATAAAAAGGGAATCAATATTCGAAAAAGAAAAAGGTCTCAATAACTGAATCAAATATCAAACAACAAGCGTTCCTCAATCACAAATCAGCAAAGACAATCTAAGAAAGTCTTACGAACTCCTTCCAAAAGCAATTCCAACTATGACTCCTTCCTTCCTTGATCTTCAATCCTTCAATCCTTCCTTCAAAACTTCCAGAAAATCCCTCAATTGTTGGATTTTCCAAGCAAGGTTGGACTTGTGGAAAATCCAACCCTTTATATAGGAGAATTATCTTCCAAAGATAACAATATATCTTAAAAAGATAATTTCATATAAAATATATCCATATCTCTAAAATAGATCTCTCAAAAATAATATCTTCCATCCAGAAATCCAACCAACATATAAGATATCTTCTTTCCAAAAATAAAATATCTCAGCCAAAAATATGGATCTCGCCGGCGGAAGGGTATTCGCCTCAGTCGGGACACTCCTCAAGATCACCTCGGTCGAGGTGACACTGTAGCTGACCGAGGTGAATATCTACTGAATGTGAAATCTCTCGAATCTGGTCCAAAGTAAATCTTCTTGATCGATTCCATGCTTCTTGAGTTCTTCTTTAAGCTCCAGAATGTAGCTCTAATGACTCCTTAGCTCCATTTCGATGCAAAACGTGCCATTTTATCTACAATTACAACGAAACTAGGTGTAGACCTTGATTCCCATAAAGGTAGATGAAACAACAATATAATCACATAATATACATCCATACATGCAGATTATTGAAGATAAAACATCTAAACTAGCCCGAAAATATAGACTATAATGCATGCTATCAAAAGATACTATACTTGTCCCTTGCTTGTCCCCAAGCAAGTTCCAAAACATTTTCGGTGGTGTGCTCCACTTATAGATCACTCTAAGAGAATGCTTCATGGCAAATAAAATCAATACATGATCAAAACATTTTATATATATAAGAAAGTTGTTCATCTTTGCATAAAATCATAGAATGCATAATAAATCATATTTATCGAAATTATTCATGTATAATCCAGTTTAAACCACCAAGTCAATCAACAAGCTCGAGGTCTCAAGGGCTTCCAAAAGAGGTCAAAAAACGTGTTAGGGTGGGATGTTTATAGGGAATATGGTGCTAGATCCTTTTGAAAAGGATCTTACTTCACTTTCTTTGAAACTCAAGAACTTCCACCAATAAGCTTTGCTTATTTTATTTTATTTTTTGGGATGCATGGATAGAGGTGCACAATAACCGAAGCCTAGGAAATCAGCAATCATTAATTTCTCGAGATGCCTCAAACCCTTGATGCACATACCATGACCCGTTAGGAATATCGATCAATCCGACTTTGGCAAGACACAAACACCCGGCTATGTGAATGGTTCCGAGTTACTCATCATCATGATTCACTTCCCCAAACCTATATGTTTCTTTCTAATATTTCAGTCAACATCTCAACTTCACTTTCTCTTGCTTTTCTTTGCTTGCTTCCAAATTCCCGGATAGGTAAAGGGAGGCAAATATGTATATGAGGGGCTAAAGCATGATCAAGAAGAAGAAGAGGAGAGATTGAATTGCCTTAATCATCCCAGGAAGAATGTGATAGAACTCATCATGTGGTGTCAACCTTCAAATTCAACATAATTTTGATAAAAATAAAGAATTAACATGCTAAAACTTCAAACAAAGCATTTTGCAAGTTAAACATATCATAAAACCTTTCGAGCATATAAAGATTTCAAAGCCAATCAGCAAAAAGAATCATCATTGAGGTCATATCCAGAGAAGAAGCACAAAACCATTCGAAAAACTCTCAGTAAAAAACCCACCTCGGTCGAGGTGTTCTGACGTCATCTGAGGTGTCTACCTCGTCCAGTCAAGAAAATCCCGGTCGAGGTCATAAAATTTTTTCTAAACCAGTTTTCGACATTTTCTCAAACCAAAACCTGTATGTATGCATGAAATGGCAGATAAACACATAGAGTCAAATAAGATCATAAATATCCATCAAGAGTCATACAAACATACACATAGTTAAATAAGTACATCCACATACCCCATACTTGGGACACATTGTCCGAATGGGTCAAAATAAATCAAAGCACAGAGTACTCACCGGACCTAGCTGATTTGCATAAATAATAAAGAAAGGAAATATATGTTGCTCTAGTCCTCGTCAGCTGGTGGTGGAGGTGGTGGATGTGGGATGTAGGGGTGTTGAGATGGATCAAATGGATACCCCATCATCTACTGGAATTGGATCTCCATCATCCGGTGCTGGTAATGCTGAGTCTCTATGATCTGATGCATCCAGGTGTTAGTATATCGGCGCTCATGATCGAAGGGCTGGGACACATCCACTGTCAAAGCTGCATAGGAATCGATCATCTGCTCAGTCAACTCATCAATCCGTCGGTGAGCTACTGGATCTCTGTGCATGCGGACTCTGTGTCGGGCTGGTCGTGATGGTGTTGCTGCCTCCTCCTTTGTCTCCTTTTCATCTAGGTCAACAACTGGCACACTAGGACCGGTGGTATCAGTACCTGTCTCCATAGCAGCTCTGCCATCATCATACTCCTCCTCATCATCAGCTGGTGCAACATCTCTAGCATCTTGCATGTAGGGAAGCCAAGCAGAAGACCAGTACTGCTGGTCAAAGACTATGAACTGAGCGGACCAAAGAAAGCCCTGAGAAGCAGTCGTCTCCCAAGGCATAGCGATGTATGGTGTACTAAGACCACGAAGAACCAGAATGTGCATCGTGATCATCTCTTCAAATCCAAGCGGCTTCACAGCCGCTACAACTGTACATGCACTCAAATCCAAAGCCATGACCGTAGTAATATGGGTCACCAATCCTCCACAGCAAATGTCTCCCTTGGACTTGTCCTTGATCCTATGCAAGTCCTAAGTCAACATGCCTCCAAAGTCAGGCACTCCACCAGTCACCATACAAAATAAGCTCAACATCTCTCCCTATCTGATCTTGTGGGGCGTATCAGTACGCGCCATAAGTGTCTCGATGAATATCCTGTGAGCAAGACAGAAAGCTAGGTGGAAGATAATACGCTCTCTGGAGTCCCCTGGTCTCCATCTGTCACTATGCTCCACGACATGGGCTATCTCGCCCCAAAGGTCTCTAGCCACGGCTTGGGAGGGAAAGTCAGTAACGGTGGGAGTCGGAAAGCCAAAAACCTCTCGAAACCGATCCATTGGCACAATATAGTTCTGGTTCAGCAACCGGTACTTGATGTTGTTCCTCTCAGGGACGTGAGTGACGAACTCACGAACTCCATAGTCGGCTCGAGGTAGGCTGGAGATCGAATCTCCATAAACTCCTGTTCGCTCCAAACGGTGTGTGCAAGCTTTAAATTTATAACACTAGATGTAAGCTTAAAACAAAGATGCGAACCCGCAGTGTACGGGTCAATCGTAGTAAAAAGCAAGAAATTCCAGGGGTCGATCACAGGGACTTAGTGAAACAAAACAGGTATAGGTTTGTCAATGCTACTACTAACCACAAAGCGATTAAAACAATCAAAGATGATAAAAAGTCAATTAAGAAAATATGCAATTCTAGGGATTAAAGCATCTAGTCGTGGTTCCAACTGAAGATCTAAAGATAAGAGGACAAAGATGAGATATTTGCATAGGGAAGGTGTTACTAAAGAGGAATAGATCACCGGGTAAGTCTCACTACTCACTAATCCCAAACCGTAACTCCTATTACTCGGTAAGTCTCAAGGAATTAAGGAAAAGAACTATAACCTCAAACTAACACTCCAACTAAGGGAATAGAATCAACCTTTACCGGGTAAGTCTCAGGCTAACTCACATAGGTGGGATGAAGGCACAATCAAACCCCAATAAAGGATAAACCTTTATTACCTACACTTATGATCTTGGGTAAACAAACAAAGGAATCACCGGGTAAGTCTCATCCAAGGCTTGCATTGAACCAGGAAAGATGTAATAAGAATAGGATTTGGCAAACTCTAACACTGAACTCTGAGTTTCGGAATAGATAAGTCACCTCGATCAGACGAATTCCACCCCGGCCGAGATGTTCATCGACTGAGCGAGATCTTCTAGGGTTAAGGATAAAGACTCGAACTTTCAGGGTCCTACTGTGCTTAAGATTATTCTATCATTGTTTTTCCCACAACCTTCAGCCAATCACCCTAGATTCACACAGGGAAATTAGCCATTCATCATCATGAAATCAATAATCAAATATAGGGGAAGAAAGAGAATAATTGAACAAGAAAACCTTAAGAGAAAGGCTTCAATAACTAAATCAATTATCAAACAAACAAGCGTTCCTTGGATCACAATCCAATAAGACAATCAACAATGAAGGGAATCTAAGAAAGTCTTACAAAACCCTTCACAAAAGCTATAAACTTCCTTCCTTCAACCTTCCTTCAACCTTCAAAAAGGTTCTTCAAATCTCCCAACTATAGTGGGATAAAACGGCTGTCTTGCGCGATGTGCAGCCCTAAACGGTATTCCGGGTGATAGCGGATGTTTGATTTGTGGAAAATCTAACCCTTTTTATAGGAAAATTACTCTCCAAAGATAAGATATCTTAGAAAGATCTTTTCCCATAAAAATAGGTAAAATATATGGGCTAAATTATCTTCTTCCTTCCAGGAATCCAGGCCAAAAATATAAGATCCTCTTTCCAAAAATAAAAGATCTCAACCAAGAATAAAATATCCTTGCCGCGTCCAAGGTGTTCGCCTCGGTCGAGTCAGCTCATCTGGATCACCTCGGTCGAAGTGACTCTGTAGTCAACCGAGGTGAATCACAACTGAATGTGAAATCTCTCAAATCTGGTCCAAAGTGAATCTCTAATCCAATTCCATGATTCATGGATTCTTCCTTAAGCTCCTGAATGTAGCTCCAATGACTCCTTAGCTCCTTTTGCTCCTTTTTGATGCAAAACGTGCCATTTTACCTACGATTACAACGAAACTTGGTGTAGACCTCGATTCCCGCAAAGGTAGATGACACGGCAATATAATCACATAATATACATTCAAACATGCAGATTATTGAAGATAAAACGTCTAAACAGACCCCAAAATATAGACACTAATTCATGCTATCAAAATACCCCATACTTAGCCCTTGCTTGTCCCCAAGCAAGTTCCGAATATAAAATACAAGATAGAATGGATTATAAGTCATAAAGATCATTGAAAAAGTCTTTCAAAACATTTTAATGGTGTGCTACAATCATAGATCACTCTAAGAGAATACTTCATCGAATTTAAAATCAAAATATGCTTACAACATTTTATAAATATAAGAAAGTTGTTCATCTTTGCATAAAATCATAGAATGCATAATAAATTTTAATTATTGAAATTAATCATGTATAATCCAGTTTAAACCACTAAGTCAATCAACAAGCTCGAGGTCTCAAGGGCTTCCCAAAAGAAAGGTCAAGAAACGTGTAGGGTAGGGATGTATAGAAGGTAATGTGGTGCTAGAATCCGGGAAAAGGATATCACTTCACTTCCACTTGACTTTCAACATCATCCACCAATAAGCTTTGCTTATTTTACACTACTCTTTTTTTTTTTAATTTACTTTTTGGGATGCATGGACAGAGGTGCACAATAACCGAAGCCTAGGAAATCAGCAGTCATCAATTTCTTGAGATGCATCAAACCCTTGATGCACATACCATGACCCGTTAGGAATATCGCTCAATCCGACTTTGGCAAGACACAAACACCCGGCTATGTGAATGGTGCCGAGTTACTCATCATCATGATTGACTTCCCCAAACCTTTTGGTTTCTTTCTATCACTTTCACTTCCAGCCAACTTCTCAACTTTTCTTTCACCTGCTTTTCACTTGCTTGCTTCCAAATTCCCGGATAGGTAAAGGAAAGCAAATATGTATATGAGGGGCTAAGCATGATCAAGAAGAAGAAGAGAAAAGAATGAATTGCCTTGGTCTTTCCAGGAAGAAAGTGAGAGAACTCATAATGTGGTGTCAACCTTCAAATTCAACATAATTTTGATAAAGACAAAGTATTAAATATGCCAAAAATTTCAAACAAAGCATTTAGCAACTTAAACATATCATAAAACCTTTCAAACATATAAAGATTTCAAAACCAGTCAGCACACATAATCTTCACTGAGGTCATATCCAGAGAAGAAGCACAAAAAACTTTTTCGAAAAATTCCTTTCAGTTAACCCACCTCGGTCGAGATGTTCTAAGTCAACCGAGGTGAAGTACCTCGGTTGGTCAGAATTACTTCGGTCGAGGTCATAAAAATTTTTTTCTTTCTAGTTTTTGACGTTTTTCTCAATAAAATAACCTGTATGCATGCATGTAGTCTCAGATAGAGCAAAATAAAACATAAATATCCATCAAAGTAGCATACAATCATCCATAGTCAAATAATACATACCCCATACTTGGGACACATTGTCCCAATGGGTCAAAATAAGTCTAGAAAATAAAGTTCTCACCGGACATAGCTGAGCTGCATAATAAATAAAGAAAGAAAATCCTGCAAGCTCTCAATAATCTCGATCCGGTGGTGGTGGTGGTGGCACGTACGGGTGCTGAGATGGGTCGAAAGGATAGCCCATGACATGATGAAACTGAATCTCAGCCATCACGTGCTGGTAGTGTAATCTCTCCTACATCTCTCGAATCTCTAGGGACATGGCAGCATAGGAATCTATCATCTGATCCGTTAGATCGTCGATCCGACGGTGAGCAACTAAATCCCTCTGCCTGTGCACCCTACGCCTAGCAGGACGTGCTGGTGCTGCAACCGGCTCCTCCTCAATCTCATCATCATCTAGATCAATGACCGGTGCACTAGGCCCACCTGTATCCGTGCCCGTATCCATAGGAACACCACCATCCTCAGCAACATCATCATCATCATCCTCAGCCTCGTCCTCCTCAGCAGTCCCCTGAGCTGCTGCAGCTGCTGCCTCTCTAGCATCCTCCATCAGTGGGATCCACGTAGTCTGCCAGCAATGTGGATCAAACACGGAGAACTGAGCTGACCATCTGATCCCCTGAGGTGTAGTCGGCTCCCATGGCATTGCCACATATGGCGCAGTAAGTCCTCGGGGAAACTAGTATCCTCCGAGTGATCATCTCCTGAAGTCCAAGCGGCTTGGCAGCCGCCACCTTGGTACAAGCACTGAGGTCCATATCCATGTAACTCGCTATATGAGTCACTATACCTCCACAGTAGATGTCGCCTTTCGCCTTCGCCTTTATCCTATGTAAGTCCTCCGCCAGCATCAATCCAAAATCTGGGACTCCTCCAGTCACCATGCAGTTTAAACTCAGAAGCTCACCCTGTCTGCCCTTCTGGGGCGTCTCAGTACGCGCCAAAAGAGTCTCACTGAAGATCCTGTGAGCTAGTCTAAAAGCAAGATGAAATATAATCCGCTCCCTGGAGTCTCCAGGTCGCCATTTGTCTACATGCTCAACCACGTGAGCAATCTATCCCCAGAACTCTCGAGCTACAGCTCGAGAGGGAAAATCAGCTATGGTGGGGGTCGGGAAGCCAAAGATGTCCCGCTAGTGTGTCAAGGGAACCAAATAGTTCCGGTTCATCAACCTGTACTTTACGGCGCGCTCGGTAGGCAAGTAGGTAAAGGAGCTGACAAACTCCAAGGTTGGCTCTAGATAGGCCGGAGCTCTAATCTCTGTGAACTGCTCTAGCCCCACGGCAGAAATCATACGCCTCAAATCATCATCGACATGGAGGCAATCAAAAGCAGATATGTCCAGGAAGCGTGGTGCAACGACTGGACGGGCCGCTATGCGGTCATAATCGACCTAGTGTCGCTCGTGGATCACCGGTCTAGTACGGCGGGAGGAAGAAGAAGGAGAAGGAGAAGATCTGTCCCTCAGGACCAACCGCCTGTCAGAACTCATTTCAGCAACCTATCAGGTCACCTCGGTTGCTCTGACAACTCTGTAGAACACCTCGGCCGAGGCGCATGCCGACTCGACCGAGGCGAAACACTACTCGATCGATTCCCTCAAAAATCCAGTTCTTTTCCCCCAAAATCACTACCAAAGGTTCCTATGGGGTACTTAATCCTTTTCTCAGCAAATGCAGGGGCAACCAAAGCACAAATCAAAAGGAAACAGTGGGGAAAAGGAAAATAGGGTTTTTTCGATTTTTACCCCGATTCGGTCGATTCGGTTCGTTCTTTCTGCAGATTGGTGCTTGCAATGCGATCCTCTATCCTTTCCTCTCAGTTTAGAAGCAAGAATCGTCGAAAACGAGCGAAGAACGAAGAAGCGAGGTGAGATTTATGCCGCGGTCGAGAAGAGGGTAAAGAGAAGAGGGAGAAATCTCCAACCCCTTTTATACCCTTTTTTGGAACAATTGTCACCTCGGTCGAGATGGTCTCGACTGGACCGAGGTGTACGGACCGAGGTGAGTCTTCAGAAACCCTAATCGCCTCGCTTGCTCAAGAATCATCTCGGTTGAGGTGCTGTAACAACAACCGAGATGTGTCTCAGTCAAACTCCGTCTTCTCATATTCTCAAACTTCTGTCCTTCCAGTTGTGTTCCCGGGTTGTATTCCTTCCTTAGATGTCACCTGTTGTCTGTCTAGGACGCCAAAAACAAAACAAAGCAAAGCAAAAGCAAACTATCTAAAGCTAGACTAGAAAAAGGGAAAAAGAAAGAAATACCTTGGGTTGCCTCCCAAGAAGCGCTTGATTTAAGGTCGCTAGCTAGACCGTACAGCATCTCTATGCGTGATGGGAGGTATCCTCACCCCATAGTTCACCTTCATCATGGGGTAAGATAAGTAAGTCTATCAAACGCTCCAATCAGTGCAAGTGCTCATCGGGGAATGAATCGTCTATGGGTAGGTCGTCCTTCTCGCGTGAAGATGGAGGTAGCCGTCTGAGGTGATCCGCAACAGAATTTTCGGATCCCTTCTTATCGCGGATCTCTAGGTCAAACTCTTGAAGCAAGAGAATCCATCGAATAAGGCGTGACTTGGCATCCTTCTTAGCGAGCAAGTAACGAATGGATGCATGGTCGGTGTAGACAATGACTTTCGCTCCTACTAAGTAAGAACGAAACTTCTCGAAAGCATATACAACCGCCAATAGCTCCTTCTCGGTGGTGGCGTAGTTACGCTGGGCTTCGTCTAGCGTCTTGCTAGCGTAGTAAATGGCGGTGGTCCGACCATCCTTCTTTTGTCCAAGCACCGCTCCTACTGCCACATCACTAGCATCACACATGATCTCAAAGGGCAAGGTCCAATCCGGAGGTTGGATAATGGGAGCGGAGATCAACGCTTCCTTAATCCTGTAAAATGCATCAAGACACTCCTGCGAAAACTCAAAAACAACATCTTTATTCAAGAGGTTAGTTAGGGGTTTAGAAATCTTCGAGAAGTCCTTGATGAATCTCCTGTAGAAACCTGCATGCCCGAGAAAACTCCTCACTCCTTTAACGGAACAAGGGGGAGGGAGTTTCTTAATAGTCTCGATCTTAGCGCGATCGACCTCAATACCTCGATTAGAAACGAGGTGTCCTAGCACAATGCCTTCATTGACCATAAAGTGACACTTCTCCCAATTCAAGACAAGATTAATGTCTTCACATCTTTGTAGTACTAGAGAAAGGTTAGATAGGCAATCATCAAAAGAGGAACCATATACTGAAAAATCATCCATAAATACCTCCATGATCTCCTCTATATACTCGGAAAAGATCGCCATCATGCATCGCTGGAAGGTAACGGGTGCATTGTATAATCCAAATGACATCCTCCTATAAGCGAATGTCGCCCATAGACAAGTGAATGTGGTCTTCTCTTGATCATCCGGATGGATAGGAATCTGGAAGAAACCACTATAGCCGTCTAAATAGCAAAAGTGTGAATGTTGGGCCAACCGTTCGAGCATTTGATCAATGAAGGGAAGTGGAAAATGGTCCTTCCGAGTGGCCACGTTCAACTTCCTATAGTCGATGCAAACCCTCCAGCCCGTGACGGTCCTGGTTGGGATTAACTCGTTGTTCTTTATTCGTCAAAAACGGTCATCCCTCCTTTCTTCGGAACTACATGTACTGGGCTAACCCATTTGCTGTCCGAGATAGGAAATATGATACCTGCATCAAACAACTTAAGAATTTCTTTCTTCACAACCTCTTTCATGATCGGATTTAACCGTCATTGAGGTTCCCGTGAAGTCTTATGATCGTCCTCCATTAGTATTCTATGCATGCAGAAAGAAGGCTTAATGCCAATAAGATCATCAATAGTATAACCCAAAGCCTTTTGATGCTTCCTCAGGGCACGCATTAGTTTAGATAATTCAGATTCGGAGAGGGAAGCACTAACAATAACGGGATAAGTAGAATCCGGTCCAAGAAAGACATACCTCAAGTGACTTGGGAGTTGTATAAGCTCCACAACTGGGGGTGCTTTCTGAGGGGGATCCTTGCTTCCTCCTTCCAGTGGAGTAGATTAAAGAACTGGAGTTTCAGAAGTCACAGTTGACATCATCTTGCTTTCGACCTCGGTCGAGGTCCAGAGAGTTTGACCGAGATGTTCTTCAGTCACCTCGCTTGATCCAGGAAGTGCCTCGGCCGAGGTACTGCAACTGGAACCGAAGTGGAGATCTTCTTCTCCTGGATTAGTCTTTCAGTTTTAGCTCTTGGATCTTCTTCCAGTGCCTTTAAGCTCCGTATATCTGCATCACAAGAATCTTCTATACCTTCCTCCATTAAACTAAAACAAATTACTTTTTCAAGTGGATCTTTAGTAAGGATAGAGCTCACCAATTCTCTTGATTCTTCTTCATCATAGATGTTGAAGATATCATCTCCTAGCTGCTCTCCCTTCATAGCCGCAAGTAATGCGAATTCCACTTCATCTCCGCCAATGTTGAACTTTAACTTGGCGTTCTTACAATCCACATTGCAACCCAAAGTTGCTAGAAATGGTCTCCCGATAATGATAGGAACAGGATAATCTGCAGGAATATCAAGCACAACAAAGTCTATAGGTAAATAGAAGTTACCTAACTTAACCGGAACGTCTTCCAAAATGCCCACGGGATGGGTAATGGAGCGATCCGCCATGTATAACCGTATCTTCACCGGCTTGGGCTCTCCAAGTCCGATCTTAACACATAGCTCCAGCGGAATGATGCTCACGCTGGCTCCTAGATCACATAAGGCTTCACAAGTGACATCCCCAACTTGAATGGGAATGCAAAATGAGCCGGGATCTCTCAACTTGGGTGGCATCTTCTCCTTCATGATTTGAATAAGCTCCGAGGATTTAGATGTCATCCTTACTTCACCAATGTCTTCCAGCTTCCTCTTCCATGATAGAATCTCTTTCAAGAACTTCCCAAAGGCGGGCATCCCTAGAATAGCATCAAGGAAAGGAATATTAATGTGTAGTTTATTCAACAAGTCAAGGAACTTACCAAAATGCTTGGCTAGATGTGCTCTGGCCCTTGACGGGGGGAATGGAAGTGGTGGTTTATATGCAGGAGGTGAAATGTAAACTTCAGTTTTCTCCTCCGCTTTCTGTGGCTCCACCTCGGTTGGCATCTCGGCCGAAGTGTTCTTCGATTGCACCTGGACCGAGGTGGTTTTCGTCTACACTGGCATCGACCGAAGCACTGGATTTGCAGTCTTCAGTCCACTCCTCGTCGTTATGCCCATAACCTGGCCCTTAGGGTGGCTTTCCGTCCTTGCTGGAAGCTTCCCTGGATCTCTTGGCGCTTCATTCGCCTTGATGAAGAATTGTTGTTCTAAGGCTTTTTGTGCCTTCGAAAATGAAGTCATGGATGTCTCCATAGAGCTGAGTTTGATTAAGATGGCCTCCAGCACTGCGTCTTTCTTTTCTGGCTGGGACAAACTCGATCCTTGCTCCTGGCTCTTTAATGGAGTAGAAGAAGAAGAGGAAGAGAGGAAAGGATTAGAGGAATCATTCGAGATGGAGTTAGAATGATGGTTACCCGTATTTTGGTTCTTTGCCCTCCAATTATTGTTGTTGGATCCTCTATTGTTGTTTTAGTTGTTGTTCCGGGAACCATTGTTATTGTTACGGTATCCATTGTTGTTCCTTGATCCTTGATCTTCCTTCTTTGTTTGAGCAACTAAGAGTTCCTTCAATTGTTTCACGTCATTCTTCAAAGACGTGAGTTGATTGTTGTTAGGTGGAGCATCTTGAAAGTTGACTCTTTTAACTCCACCTTCAGCTCCTTGGTAGGAGTATTTCTCCATGTGCAAAGCTTGCTTTTCTATGAATTCCCAAGCTTCGTCAATCGGCATGTCCATGAATGTGCCGGCAGATAGTAGTTGAAGGTTGAACTGGGTGCTTCCGTCCAGTCCCTTGAAGTATATCTCCAACAACTCTATCTTTGGAATCCCATGATGTGGGCAATCCAAAAGAATATCTTTAAATCTCTCCCATGACTTGGACAAGCTCTCCTTGTCCTTCATGATGAATGCATTTACCTTCCCTCTTATTTCAGCGGTTTTAGAGGGGGGAAAGAATTTAGTCAAGAATTATGTCGTCATCTCCTCCCAAGTACTGATTTTTCCTGGAGGAAGAGATTGATACCAAGTAAGAGCTCTATCTTTCAAAGAGAAGTAGAAAGGCCTTAGCTTGTAGTTGTCGTTTTCCAGCTTTGAAGGTCTCAAGGTCTCCATCAAGATCTCATAGTTTTGTAGATGTTGATGCGGAGATTCCCACTCTAGCCCTCCAAACTGGCATTGGCGAATCATGGAAAGAACTTGCGGTTGAAGCTCATAATTATGGTCCGCTGGATCGCCTAGGTCGACTCCTGGACGCCTCAGTTGTTGATTAGGGTCCATCCTCTGCACTAGGGTCTGTGGAATACCTGCAAAAAGAACATCTTGGACTGGCATCCGAAGTGGAAGTATCTCGGCCGGGGAGACAGGTACTGGATTCTTCCTCGGTCGAGGGTCGGGAGCAGGGTCTTGCCTCGGTCGAGGATCTGGGTTCGGTCGAGGTAGATACTGGTCTCGTAAAGCTGCCATATCTGCTTCGATCGCTTCAGTCCTTGCGCGAGTTTCTTCCCTCTCCAGTCTCAGCTCTTCTTTGCTAAGGCGTAGCAGTTCTAAGGCCACCTTCAATTCGGCCTCAAGATCGCGATTGTCTTGGTCGTCCATCTTCGCTTCTTTCAAGCGTCTTTTGTATGTCTTTTCTTGTTCGGGATCGTAAGGAACGATTTCCTTCCCAGCGCGGGTTCTTCGCATAAACCTAAGAAAAAGAACCTGCAAAAGTCACTCAAGTAGAGTGGTTAATAGAAACAGGGGCAAGTGCCCCGAAAGCAAACCGCAACCGGCTCGATCTAGACCAAGTCCCCGGCAACGGCGCCAAAAACTTGTTCAGGCGCTGCCGAGGGACAAAACTAAGTCTATTTTGAACAGTTTGATCCCGGCAACGGCGCCAAAAACTTGTTCGCTCCAAATGGTGTATGCAAGCTTTAAATTTATAACCCTAGATGTAAGCTTAAAACAAGGATGCGAACCCGCAGTGTACGGGTCAATCGTAGAAAAAAGCAATAAATTCCAGGGGTCGATCACAAGGACTTAGTGAAACAAAACAGGTATAGGTTTGTCAATGCCACTACTAACCACAAAGCGATTAAAACAATCAAAGATGATAAAAAGTCAATTAAGGAAATATGCAATTCTAGGGATTAAAGCATCTAGTTGTGGTTCCAACTCAAGATCTAAAGATAAGCGGACAAAGCTGAGATATTTGCATAGGGAAGGTGTTACTAAAGTGGAATAGATCACCGGGTAAGTCTCACTACTCACTAATCCCAAACCGTAACTCCTATTACCGGGTAAGTCTCAAGGAATTAAGGAAAAGAACTATAACCTCAAACTAACACTCCAACTAAGGGAATAGAATCAACCTTTACCGGGTAAGTCTCAGGCTAACTCACAAAGGTGGGATGAAGGCACACTCAAACCCCAATAAAGGATAAACCCTTATTACCTACACTTATGATCTTGGGTAAACAAACAAAGGAATCACCGGGTAAGTCTCATCCTAGACTTGCATTGAACCAGGAAAGGTGTAATAAGAATAGGATTTGGCAAACTCTAACACTTAACTCTGAGTTTCGGATCAGATAAGTCACCTCGGTCAGACGAATTCCACCCCGGCCGAGATGTTCATCGACTGAGCGAGATGTTCTAGAGTTAAGGATAAAGACTCGAACTTTCATGGTCCTACTGTGATTAAGATTATTCTATCATTGTTTTTCCCACAACCTTCAGCCAATCACCCTAGAATCACACAAGGAAATGAGCCACTCATCATCATGAAATCAATAATCAAATATAGGGGAAGAAAGAGAATAATTGAACAAGAAAACCTTAAGAGAAAGGCTTCAATAACTGAATCAATTATCAAACAAACAAGAGTTCCTTGGATCACAATCCAATAAGACAATCAACAATGAAGGGAATCTAAGAAAGTCTTACAAAACCCTTCACAAAAGCTATAAACTTCCTTCCTTCAACCTTCCTTCAACCTTCAAAAAGTTTCTTCAAATCTCCAAACTATAGTGGGATAAAACGGCTGTCTTGTGCGATGCGTAGCCCTAAACGGTATTCCGGGTGATAGCGGATGTTTGTTTTGTGGAAAATCCAACCCTTTTTATAGGAAAATTACTCTCCAAAGATAAGATATCTTAGAAAGATCTTTTCCCATAAAAATAGGTAAAATATATGGGCTAAATTATCTTCTTCCCTCCAGGAATCCAGCCCAAAAATAGAAGATCCTCTTTCCAAAAATAAAAGATCTCAGCCAAGAATAAAATATCCTTGCCGCGTCCAAGGTGTTCGCCTCGGTCGAGTCAGCTCCTCTGGATCACCTCGGTCGAGGTGTCTCTGTAGTCAACCGAGGTGAATCACAACTGAATGTGAAATCTCTCAAATCTGGTCCAAAGTGAATCTCTAATCCAATTCCATGATTCCTGGATTCTTCCTTAAGCTCCTGAATGTAGCTCCAATGACTCCTTAGCTCCTTTTGCTCCTTTTTTATGCAAAACGTGCCATTTTACCTACGATTACAATGAAACTTGGTGTAGACCTCGATTCCCGTAAAGGTAGATGAAACGACAATATAATCACATAATATACATTCAAACATGCAGATTATTGAAGATAAAACGTCTAAACAGGCCCCAAAATATAGACAATAATTCATGCTATCAACTCCTCCAGCCCTACCATAGATATCATCTTCCTCAAGTCCTCCGCCACGTGGAGGCACTCGAAGGCAGCAATTTCTAAGAAACGCGGGGCAACTATAGGACGCCCACATATCTTGTCGAAATCAGCCTGGTGACGCTCGTGGATCACCGGGATAGAAGGATGTGATGCAGAAGAAGGGGAGGAACCACTGGGCCTATCTCTCTGAACCAGCTAGCGATCGGATCTGTTACTCATGACTGCTGACAAGATGAACACCTCGGTTGCTCTGACACCACCTCGGGCGATACACAGCACGACTGGATCGAGGCGAAGTGATGTGCGATTCCACTCTGATTTTGCAGTTATTTCCGCCAAATCACTACCAATTGCTTCCTATGGGGTACTTATATCTTTTTCAGCAACAATGGATGGCAACCAAAGCCAGATCTGTCTAAAATCAATAAAAGAAGGATAGAAAGGGTTTTCGAACGAAATACCCAGATTCCGCAGATTCGGAGCGTTTTTCCCGCAGTTTGTTGCTTGAAATCCGATCCTCTCGCTTCCTCTGGTGAAATCGAACCAAAAAATGTGGAAAACAAGTGAGAAATGAGGAAACAAGGTGAGGGAACCTCCGCGGTCGAGACTCGGTTGAGAGGGAGAAGTGAGGAGAGAGAAATCCGCTTTGCCTTTTATACCCCTCGTTGAATATGATATCACCTCGGTCGAGGTGGTCCCGACCGGACCGAGGTGTCTGACTGGATGTCAGACCTAGTCGCCTCGGTTGCCCAAGAACATCTCGGTCGAGGTGCTGTGACAGCAACCGAGATGTGTCTTAGTTAAACTCCTTCTTATCAATTTCTCGAACTTCTGTCCTTCCAGTGTAGCTCCTGAGTTGTAATGCTTCCTTAGAGAGTACCTCGTTTCTGTCTAGAGGACGCAAAAAACAGAGCAAAGCAAAGCAAAAACAAACTATCTAAACTAAGCTAGAAAAGGGAAAAGAAAGCAATACCTTGGGTTGCCTCCCAAGAAGCGCTTGATTTAAGGTCGCTAGCTGGACCATACATTATCCTTAGACAAGGTATAGTGGTGCAATCTCCTCAACCAGGACTTCCGGTTGGTACTACTTCAGCCTATGACCATTGACCTTAAAGCTTCCTCTTGTTGCACCCTAAATCTCAACTGCACCATAGGGAAAAATATGTTTCACAACGTAAGGTCTTGTACATCTAGATTTCAACTTACCTGGAAAGAGGCGAAGGTGAGAGTTGAAGAGTAGAACTAGATCTCCTTCTTTGAATTCCTTAGGAATGATATGCTTGTCATGCCATCTCTTCGTTCTTTCCTTGTAGATCTTGGCATTCTCATAAGCGTTTAATCGCAACTGTTCCAACTCATTGATGTCCAATAGCCTCTTTTCTCCGGCTTCCTTGATATCGAAATTCAACCACTTGATCGCCCAATATGCCTTGTGCTCTAACTCAACGGGTAGATGGTAAGACTTTCCATATGCCAAATTGTAAGGGGTGGTACCAATGGGAGTCTTGAATGCGGTCCTATAAGCCCAAAGAGCATCGTCCAACTTCATGGACCAATCCTTCCTCGTCGTAGAGACGGTCTTCTCTAAAATTGTCTTGATTTCTCTATTCAAGATCTTGACCTGTCCACTAGTTTGAGGGTGATAAGGGGTTGCCACCTTGTGGGTTACCCCATACTTCGATAGAATTGCCTTAAACAATCGGTTGATGAAATGTGTCCCTCCATCGCTGATGATGATGCGTAGTGTCCCAAAACGTGGAAAGATAGTCTGATTGAAGAACTTCACAACCACCATGGCGTCATTAGTGGGAGAGGCGATGGCTTCTACCCATCTAGAGACGTAATCAACAGGTAGGAGAATGTAGAGGTTCCCTGCAGATGATGGGAAATGTCCCATAAAATCAACTCCCCATACATCAAAAATCTCAACCTCCTGAATATTGTTGAGTGGCATCTCGTTCTTTCTAGACTAGTTCCCTGTTCTTTGGCATGCATCACAAGAAACAACAAATGTTTCCACATCCTTAAATAATGTAGGCCAAAAGAAACCAGAACGTAATACCTTAGCACACGTTTTGTAAGCGCTAGCATGTCCTCCACAAGGAAGCGAGTGGCAATGCCGTATAACACTAGCAACTTCATCCTCTAGAATGCATCGTCGAAGCATCCCATACGGACCTATCTTAAACAGTAGAGGTTCATTCCAGTAGTAGTGGCGTACATCCTTGAAGAATTTCTTCCTTTGAGCGTACGTCAATCCGGGCGGTATTTCCTGGCAAACAATATAAATAACAATATCAACATACTAAGGCTCTTTACCATCAGAAGCTTGGTGGAGCCAGTGCTCCACCAACTGTAACTGATTCTCTAAAAAAGGGTTAGAAAGTTTGTTGGCCTCAGTTGACAACATCTCCCTTGTTGTCTCGGTTGGCGTCCGAGGTGAGTGACCGAGATGTTCTTCAGATAAGAACACCTCGCTTGGTCCAGAAAGTGCCTCGGTCGAGGTACTGGAATTGGGACCGAAACCTAATTTTCTCTTCTTCCCTTGAATTAGTCTCTCAATCTTAGCTCCTGGATCTCCTTCCAATGCCTTTAAGCTCCGTATATCTGCATCACAAGAAACATATATACCTTCCTCCATTAAGCTAAAACTAAGAACTCTTTCAAGCGGGTCATTAATAAGGATAGAGCTCACCAATTTTCTTGATTCTTCTTCATCATAGATATTGAAGATGTCATCTTTCAACGGCTCTCCTTTCATTGCAGCAAGCAATGCAAACTCCACTTGATCTCCACCAATGTTGAATTTCAACTTGGCGTTCTTACAATCCATATTGCAACCCGAAGTTGCTAGAAATGTTCTCCCAAGGATGATAGGAATGGGATAATATGTAGGTTTGTCAAGTACAACAAAATCTATAGGTAAATAGAAGTTACCTAACTTGACGGGAACGTCTTCAAAAATGCCCACGGGCTGGGTAATGGAGCAATCCACCATGTATAACCTTATTATAACCGGCTTGGGCTCTCCAAGTCCAATTCTCTCACATAGCTCTAGCGGGATGATGCTCACGCTGGCTCCTAGATCACACAATGCCTCACAAGTTACATCCTCAACTCGAATGGGAATGCAAAATGAACCGGGATCTCTCAATTTAGGTGGAATCTTCTCTTTCATGATTTGAATGAGCTCCGAGGACTTAGATGTCATCCTAACTTCTCCAAAGTCTTCCAGCTTCCTCTTCCTTGATAGAATCTCTTTCAAGAACTTCCCATAGGCGGGCATCCCTAGAATAGCATCAAGGAAAGGGACGTTAAGTGTAGTTTATTCATCAAGTCAAGAAACTTACCAAAATGCTTGTCTAGATGTGCTCTGGCCCTCGACTGAGGGAATGGAAGTGGTGGTTTATAAGCAGGAGGTGGGACATAAACTTCAGATTTTTCCTTCGCTTTCTAGGACTCCACCTCGGTTGGCACCTCGACCGAAGTGTTCCTCGTTTGATCCTGGACCGAGGTGTTCTTCGTCTGCACTAGCACCGACCGGGGTACTGGATTTGCAGTTTTTAGTCCACTTCTCGTCGTTATTGCCATAATCTGCCCTTTAGGGTTGCTCTCTATCCTTGTTGGGAGCTTCCCTAGATCTCTTGGCGCTTCATTCGCCTTATTAAAGAATTGTTGCTCCAAGGTTTTTTGTGCCTTCGAAAATGAAGTCATTGATGTCTCCATAGCGTTGAGCTTGATCAAGATTGCCTCTAGCACTGCATATTTCTTCTTTGGCTAGGACGAACTCGATCCAGGCTCCTGGCTTCTCAATGGAATAGAAGAAGAGGAAGAGGGGGGTTAAGAGCATTTTGAGCATGAGAATAAGGGTTACCCGGATTTTGTTGATTAGATCTTTAATTGTTGTTGTTGGAGTTTCTATTGTTGTTGTGATTGTTGTTCCGTGACCCTTGGTAGTTGTTTCTTCCTTGATATCCTCCATCTTGCTCCTTCTTTGTGTGAGCTACTAAAAGCTCGTTCAATTGCTTTACATCATTGGTAAACGAGGTGAGTTGATTTCCATTTGATGAAGTGTCTTGGAAGTTAACTCTCCTTGCTCCATTCTCGGCTCCTTGATGGGAGTAATTCTCCATATGCAAAGCTTGCTTTTCAATGAATTCCCAAGCTTCGTCTATCGGCATATCCATGAATGTGCCGGCGAAAAGTAGTTGAAGATTGAATTGAGTAGTTCCATCCAATCCCTTGAAGTATATCTTCAGCAACTCTATCTTTGGAATCCCATGATGTAGGCAATCCAATAGAACATCTTTGAATCTCTCCCATGACTTGGACAAACTCTCCTTGTCCTTCATGATGAATGCATTAATCTTCCCTTTCATTTTAGCGGTCTTGGAGGGAGGAAAGAACTTTGTTATAAACACCGTCGTCATCTCTTCCCAAGTGTTGATCTTTCCGGATGGAAGAGATTGATACCAAACAAGCGCCCTGTCTTTCAAAGAAAAATAGAAAGGCCTCAACTTGTAGTTGTTATTTTCCAACCTTGAAGGTCTCAAGGTCTCCATCAGAATCTCATAGTTTTGCAAATGCTGATGGGGAGACTCCCTCTCTAAACCTCCAAATTGGCATTATCAGATCATAGATAGAACTTGCGGTCGAAGTTCGTAATCATGCTCAGCTGCATCACCTAAGTTGACTCCTAGATGCCTCACTTGCTGATTAGGGTCCATCCTCTGTCCCAGGGTTTGTGGAACTCCAGCAAAAAGAACATCTCGGACAGGCATCCGAGGTGGATGTATCTCGTCCGGGGCAACATGGACTGGGTCTTGCCTCGGTCGAGGCAGAAACTGGGCCCTTAGAGCGGCCATATCTGCTTCAATCTCCTCAGTTCTTGCGCGAGTATTCTCTCTCTCTCGCTGCAGCTCTTCTTGGTTGAGGCGTAGCTGTTCCAGCACCTCCTTCACTTCGGCCTCAAGATCGTGATTGTCTTGATTGGCCATATTAACTTCTCTTAACCGTCGCTTGTATGTCTTTTCTTGTTCGGGATCGTAAGGAACGATTTCCTTTCCAGCACGGGTTCTTCACATAAACCTAAAAAAAGATCCTGCGAAAACACTCAAGTAGAGTGGTTAATAGCAACAAGGGCAATTGCCCCGAAAGACAACCGAAACCGGCTCGATCTAGACCAAGTCCCCGGCATCGGCGCCAAAAACTTGTTCGATCCAAACGGTGTGTGCAAGCTTTAACTTTATAACCCAAGAAGTATGCTTGAACAAATATGTGAACCCGCAGTGTACGGGTCAATTGTAATAAAAAGCAAGAATTCCAGGCGTCGATCACGGAACTTAGGTGAAACAAAGCACAGAATCAGGTTGTCAAATATTGTAAATAAGCAATTAAAGCAATGAAGATGATATAAAAGTCAAGTAAGGGAAAATGCGGATTCTAGGGATTAAAGCATCTAGTTGTGGTTCCGACTCAAGATCTCAAAGGATAACACAGACAAAGTTGAGGTTTGCAAAGGGAAGGTGTTTCTAAGGTGGGAATAGATCACCGGGTAAGTCTCACTACTCACTATCCAAACCCAAAGCTCCTATCACCGGGTAAGTCTCAAGGTACTAAGGAAAGGAACTATATTCTCAAACCAACACACCACCCAAGGGAATAGAATCAACCTTTACCGGGAAAGTCTCAGGCTAACTCACAAAGATGGGATTAAAGCACACTCAAATCCCAATAAAGGATAAACCTTTATTACCTACACTCATGATCTTAGCTAAACAAGAAAAGGAATCACCGGGTAAGTCTCATACTAGGCTTGCATTGAACCATAAAAGGTGTAATAAGAATACGATTTGGCAAACTAGAACACTTAACTTCAGTTTCGGATGAGGAAAGGTTCACCTCGTTCAGTCAAGTTCCCACCCCGGCCGAGATGTTCTTCGACTGAGCGAGGTGTTCTAGGGTTAAGGTTAAAGACTCGAGCTTTCAGGGTCCTGCTGGGATTAAGATCATTCTATCATCGTCTTTTCCACAACTTTCAGCCAATCACCCTAGAATTGCATAAGAAACTTAGTCAATAATCATCATGATAACAATAATCAATTAAATGAAAAGGGAATCAATATTCGAACAAGAAAACTTTAAGAAAAAGGTCTCAATTACTGAATCAAATATCAAACAAGCGTTCCTCAATCTTAAATCAGCAAAGACAATCAATCAAAAAGACAATCTAAGAAAGTCTTACAAACTCCTTCCAAAAGTAATTCCAACTATGACTCCTTCCTTCCTTGATCTTCAATCCTTCAATCCTTCCTTCAAAACTTCCACAAAATCCCTCAATTGTTGGATGATCCAAGAATGGTTGGACTTGTGGAAAATCCAACCCTTTATATAGGAGAATTATCTTCCAAAGATAATAACATCTTAAAAAGATAATTTCCTATAAAATAAATCCATATCCCTAAAATAGATCTCCCAAAAATAATATCTTCTTTCCTGAAATCCAGCCATAAATATAAGATATTTTCTATCCAAAAATAAAAGATCTCAGCGAAAAATATGGATCTCGCCGGCGGCAGGGTATTTGCCTCGGTCGAGGTGACAATGTAGCTGACCGAGGTGAATCTCAACTGAATGTGAAATCTCTCGAATTTGGTCCAAAGTAAATATTCTTGATCGATTACATGCTTTTTGAGTTCTTCTTTAAGCTCCAGAATGTAGCTCTAATGACTCCTTAGCTCCTTAGCTCCATTTCGATGCAAAACGTGCCATTTTACCTACAATTACAACGAAACTAGGTGTAGACCTCGATTCCCGTAAAGGTAGATGAAACAACAATATAATCACATAATATACATCCATACATGCAGATTATTGAAGATAAAACGTCTAAACTAGCCCCAAAATATAGACTATCATACTTGCTATCAAGGAGTAGTGAGACTTACCCGGTGATCTATTCCCACCGTAGAAACATCTTCCATTTGCAAACCTCATCTTTGTCCGCGTTATCCTTTAAGATCTTGAGTTGAAACCACAACTAGATGCTTTGATCCCAAGAATCCGCATTCCCTTTATCTGACTTTATATCATCTTTGATTGCTTCAATTCGTGGTCATTTGTTATTTGACAACCTGATTTCCGTGCTTTGATTCACCATAGTCCCTGTGTTCGACCCCTGGAATTCTTGCTTTTATTACAATTGATTCGTACACTACGGGTTTGCATATTGCTCAAGCATACTTCTTGGGTTATAAATTTTAAAGCTTGCACACACCTTTTGGAGTGAACAGTATACGAGGAGCCGATGGGGCTACAGGGAGGACGTCGTATAGTATCCTTGTTGAAGTTTTTATGATGACCTAGTTACATCGAGTTTTCCGATGAGTTAGATATTATGTGCATGTGTGATTTTAGGTGTTTGGTGCCCCGAGCGGGAATGTGTGTATGTTTGGTTAGTTTTTTGCTTTTATGCGCTATCCGGTTCATACGAGTATATGTGTAGGCCTTGCGAGGTCTTGACGTGGCTACACGAGTTGGTGATGGTTATCGATTAGGGAGTTGCACGTTACAGTTTTGAGTGGTTACCTAGTTCTTATACCGAGAGTTTTGCGTTCGCAAGTTTTGGGACGAAACTTGTTTTTAGGGGGATTAGTTGTAACATCCGGAATTTTTATTCCGGATTGTTAGCGAGTTTTTGACCTTCCCGCAGGCGCGGCTCAGCTTTCCCTCAGGCATGAGGCGCTGAGTAACGGGATTTATCCCAAAATCCCGCCCCGACCCCTCGTTATTTCATTCTTGCTTTTGGACCCCTTGATTCCTAGCGTAAAGTGAGAGGATGGGTTAGCTGACCCTTGGGTTCCCTCTTTTGTGGCAGCCTTGTTTCTTCTCTCTCTCTCCTCTCATTTCACTCTCACGTGTAATGGTTCCCTCCTCCTCCACATTGTCTCTTTCTCTCTCTTTTGACTTGGAACTTGGAAGCTCTTCCATGGAGGCCCTCCTCTTTCCCTCCCTCTTGTGTGTGAGTTGTCCAGCCTTGGTATCCTCTGCAGATCCGTTTGGATGGGTGGGTCTTCTATTTTCCCCTCCCTCACCTTGATCCTCTTCCTTGAGCTTCAATGGTGGAAGTCATGGATCTTAAGCTTTTCTTCTCCCTTTTTGGCTTGCATGAGAGTGGATCATGTCTAGGATGTTTGCTTGAGTGTGGATCCATGTGGTAAATGTTCAGGAGCCAAGCAAGGAAGCTAGGAGGCCATGGCACATCAAGGAGACCATCGAAGAAGCCATCACAGATCGGCCACTAGAGCTCGACCGCCCCCGCGGCTGGACAGCACCGCATGGGCGGCCTTTGCACTGAACCACAGGTGCGGCCAGCCTGAGCTGCAGGGGCGGCCAGCACAGGCCGCAGGGGCGGCCACTGGCTCTGTCGGCCATCCCTCGCGGTCTCTTTTCCCCTTTTGCGGTTGTTCTTCCTCCTTCCGATCCCGTGTCTTTGCTTGGTGAGTTCCCTACCTTGAGTATGTATTCTTTGATGATCTTTGAGAGTGTTGATGATAGAAGCATGCTAGGTTTGGACCTAGGATAGTTGGAATGCCATGTAGTGGCTTGTGGAACTTAGGCGAGTATGGATAAGTTGTTGGAATGTTGTAAGGGTTAAGGGCGGTATGTTTCTGAGTGGTACATGGGATGACTGTAGGGATATCCTTGTGAGGCTTGTGAGGTTGAGATTCTAATTTTATAGTTGTGAGCTTATGGCTGTTGCGATTATGGGCTACGATGTGCATATCCTAGCATAGTCTTGTTACCATTGTGATCGTGGAGACTAGGCATGTTATCCTAGTGGTGTTGTGAGTTATGATCTTGCGAGATCCGAATGTTTAGAAGTCTTAGGACTTCTAGCTTCTGTTGAGTGTGATGTGAGCATGAGGGATTCTAAAATGTGGTCCTAGAATTGAGAGTCAAATGGTCTTGCATAGATCATTTGTATAGAAGTCTAAAGACTTCTATTGTGAGTGGGTTGTTGTTGATATAGTTATCTTCTTGTGAGTAGGTTATGGGCTTTCTCCCTAAGGAGTGAGAGTGTTGTGAGTTGAGTGTGGTGACGAGGTAAGTCTCCGGACTTACTTATCTCGTATTCTATGTATTAGACTCAATGTGTGTTTGGTGGTGTGTGTTTTATTGCTTTCATTATAACTTATAACCGACCTCTATATATTATTTGGCCCAAGTGTATGATAACGGGCGGTGACATCATTGCCTAGCTCTTGCGTAGAGCTAGGAGGTTCTTGGCGACCAGCCCGTGTGGTTAGACGGTCGGAGGCATCCGTACCGTTCCATGCGGTAAATGGGACCGTGGCGAGTTTAGGGAGATTCTCGTGTCACAAAAGAAGTTGAATTAGAACGGATATGACCTAATAAATAAAGATAATAAACCGGACGTGTTGTTGAGCATGATTATATGATGTGATGATGTTTGATTGTGTTTGTGCCTTTCCCGTTGATTTCTTAATGCTTCGAATATTAGCTAACGGTTTTATACCGATTGTTGTAGAATGCCTTGCAGGTTAGAAATGCAACCGAGAGATCCGGAAGAGTGGGCAGTCAGGGTCCGTACATTCTAGGAAGGGTCCTTACCATTTGCATTAAAAAATGAATTTCGATTTTGCCCTTATTTGTGTCATGTTGGAAAGGTCCGGTGAAATTGTTTTCAAGCTAAGGGTCAGGACCCATTGTGAGGTCTCGCCCGTAGCATTCCCGAGTCCCGCGGATTCGTGGTGTTACAAATCATATCATCATGCTTGATGATGTAGACATCTCGTGTCTTGTTGCGTTTCTTGGCGTACTTCCTTGTATGTTCAACAACAGTTACAAGGTAGTCTCAAGCTTCATCTTTATTCATTCTTGTGAATCCAAGGGAATTTGCGGTTTCTACTAAATTTCTTGTAGTGTCGTCCAATCCACTATAAAAATATTCAAAAAGTGCTCCCTTCTCGAATCCATGGTGAGGACATGAATGTAGTAATTCGTCAAATCTTTCTCATGCGGAGTGGGCGTTCTCTCTATCGTCCATGTCAAAGTGGAAAATTTTCTCCCTAATCTCAACAGTCATGTAGGGAGGAAAATACTTGCTCAGGAAAGTTGTTAATACCTCCCAAGTAGCAAAAGTACTTGGAGGGTGATTTTGTAGCCAGTTTGTAACATTTCATGTCAAAGAAAAAATGATGTCCGCGTTCCCATAAAATCTAGAGCAATATTCTCATAATTCAAAGTATTCATGCTATTCTCAAAATTTTGCTAGTGTTGATCCGGGTTCTCGTTCAGTAGTCATGATAAATGATCATTTTGGATCAACCTGATGGTATGAGTCCTGAGGTTGAAAACTCAACGTCCAAGTGCAGGAAGCACAAAATCATGGCTGGACACTCTTTGTTGTCCATATGTGGCCGTTTTCTTGCCCGTATGTGGATGATTGCTTGGTTGTTTCTACTTGCGGCTTTTTTCAATTAATTCACTTGAATAATTTAAATGTAGCCATTTTTCAGCTTTTACAAGGACGAACTCTTGAGCATCCACTTTATCAATAGCATCTTCTAGGATAATATCCATGTGTTCCAGGTGGTCAATAAGCTCTTGGTGGTTGTCTTCTAACTTAACAACTTGAAATTCCAAGAATTCATGGCTATCATGAAGTTCCCCAAGTTCTCATTCAAATGTGGAGTTATTTTCCCCAAGATCTTTCATAGTTTCTTTGAACTCGTGAATTGTAGTTCTCATCTAGTTCTTTCCTTTGAGCACCTCTCTCAACATCATTTTCATAATAGTAACTTATGGAATTTCCTACAAGGCAAAATATCGAACGAGAGGTTATCCTCAATCATCATAAACTCATCATCCTTAATGGCGACAATTATAGCAGAAATATCATCATCAAGAAGGACAAGTGTAGAAAGATTAGGAAGAGTAAACTTCATTGTTTCTTCATCAAATCAAAAGATGATGAATCCTTCTCGAATGTTTTGGAGAGCTCCAATAGTAGCAAGGAAGAGGCGTCTGACGATCACATGGACGTTAGTAACTGCATCAACATCAAGGTCAACATCAACAACCACAAAACCTACAAGCATCTAGTGCTTTATAATCCTTATAACAATGTTCTCAAGCATGCCAACATGTCTAATGATAGACTTGTCGGCTAGAGTAAAGGTGAAATTCACCGGTGATATCACTCACACTAGCTCCTAAATCACATAAACAAGTGTGCTTTCTTCCACTGAAGGTTAATGGTATGCAAAAGCTTCCTGAATCTCCTTTCTTGGGCGGCATCTTTGTCCTAAGCATGACACTGCACTCCTTGGTGATATCAATCGAACCTTCATGATGGAGCTTCTTGTTTTATAGCATTTACTCCATAAACTTTGAGTACTTAGGCATTTGTTTCAATGCCTCCACAAGTAGAATCTACATGTAAAGATTGTTCATGCGCTCCGGAAATTTTCCAAAATCTTCATCTATCTTCTTCTATTTATGAGTATGAGGAAAAGGAAGAGGAGGTCTATATAGTTAAGGAGGTGTAGTAACAATTACCTCTTCAGGAGCAACTTTCTCCTCAATTGTTTTCTTCGTAGTCGTCTCAATGGTTACGGAATCATTAGTTTCTTTTTTCTTCTTAGTGTGATGGCACAAACTCCTCTAGGATTTGATTCCGTGGTTGCATGGAGTTTTCCTTGATCTTTCTCGAGTTGTTGGAAAAGTTGGACAACTTGAGTTTCTAGCATCTTATGTCCTTTGTCAAGCACTTCAACAGTGATTCCCATCGTGCTAAATTTTTTCTCAATACTCATGATCGAGTTCTTGATGTCTCCTATGAACCCATCGAGTGTTTGTTGTCCGTTGATGATCCTCTCCAAAATTTTATCTTGCGCCGTTGGTGTGCTATCTTGTGTAAGAGTTAGTGCTTGATCAAAGATGGGGTCTCTGGGCGGCAAATTTCTCCTAGGGAATTGTGTAAAATTCCTTTCTTAGAAAGGAGGTCCTTCATAGACGTTGACCCTTTGATATTCTCTTTAATATCCTAAATAGTTGACTTGTTTCATGGCCTCATAATATTTCATGTGTTCATTGAAGGCTGGACAATCATCTATCTCATGACATGTGCCCTTGCAATATTGAAAGTTTATATTAGTATCTAAATTAGCGACTTAGGAAGTGGTGTTACCATCAACAAGTTTCATCAAGGCTTGCACATTCTAATATAACTTGTAAATCTTTTCATCGTCTTTGAAGTTGTAGACACCTTGTGTCTTGTTGCATTTCTTGGCATACTTCTGTGTATGTTCAACAACAGTTACAAGGTAGTCTCAAGCTTCATCTTCATTCATCCTTATGAATCCATGAGAATTTGCGGCAAATTATTTGTAGTGTCATTCAACCCACTATAAAAATATTCAAGAACTGCTCCTTTCTCGAATCCATGGTGAGGGCATGAATGCAACAACTCATTAAATCTTTCCCATGAGGAATGGATGTTCTCTTCATCTTCCATTTAAAAGTGGAAAATCTTATCTCTATTCTTAGTAGTTTTGTGGGGAGGAAAATACTTGCTCACAAAAGTTGTTGTTAATACCTCTCAAGTAGAAAAAGTACTTGGAGGGTGATTTTACAAACAGCTTGCAGTCTTTCTTGTCAAAGAAAAAATGAGTGCTCGCATTTTCAAGGTATCAAGAGTAATGTTGTCATATTTCAAAGTGTTCATGATATTCTCAAAATTCTACAAATGTTGATGCGGGTTCTCATTCAACATTCTTGAGAATTGATCATTTTGGATCAGTCTTATAGTGTTCGTCCTAAGGTTGAAGTCTCGGTCTCCAAGTGCAGGGAGCACAAAATCATGGTGTGACACCCTTTCTCTCGGATTCATCCTAACGACCACCAATTGAGGGTGACGAGCCTTTTCAACAGCAAGTGCGACATTAAGCCTAGAAATTTCGGCTTGCGGATCAACAACAAGGAGTTGATTGTTTTCATCGCCCATTTCTGGACTGGCGGAATCTTTCTTCTTAGATTTTTAATTGTGGAGAGTGCTCTCAATATCGTTGTCAAGAGGGACAAGTTTTCTTGGGTCGCGGACTCTTCGCATTCACCAATTTAGCTTGTTAATCAAAAACAAAAATTTTAATAAAAATCAGCAATAAAAACAACTTAAAATAACCATGAATTAGGTATGAACCAATTCTATTAGCAGTCTCCCCACAACAGTTCCAAAATTTTCATTGTGAAAGTTATAAGCGAATGGTTAACCACAACCTCCCCCGCAAGTATTACGGGATCGGAAGTAGCATATTTGGATATCGATTCTCAAGGACCACGTTTAATTAGATGGATACTGATAATTAAATATTTTAAGGAAACAGCAATAAAGCAACAACTGATAACGGGCAAAAGCAATGATAACTATAGACAAATATTAATATATAATGGGAGTGATCTAAGAAAACAAGAATCCCGCTATACTGAAATAAGATATGGTCGCATAGATATGACTCATGAACATTGATATGTGAATGATGCAGTAAAATATCTAAAATAGCATTTGACATAGACAAACAAAGATTGTGATTTTCAACTTGTGTAACTCTCAATCTAGTGGTTCGGAAAGTATAGGAAAATCCATTAAAATTTAGAAATCCAGAAAAGATCATGAACAACCTTCACTTTTGGCTTTTTCAGTTAAAAATATGTATGAAGACTAAACTTTCTACGATCTTTAGAAATCCTTGAACCTTTGATAAACTAGTACTCTCAATTCTCAAAACCAATTTCTTTTCAATAAAATCCAATAAAATGTCCTTCGCTTGTGACTCTTCAGTTGTTCTATCTAAACTAGTTATAAACACCACTTCTTTCGAAGGTAAATAAAATGTAGGAATGAAACGCTTTGAGAAGAAGCAATTTCATAATCTCAAATCATAAATATATATATTTGTGTATGTGTGTGCAAACAATAATTAAACCACTATAGGGATCATGCAAACCATAGATTGGGGGGAAATTAGTTAAACATGATTAGATATAGAGCAAAGACAACATATACAATCAAGAAAGACATAAACTTACAAATGTTTGGTTCTAGTAGGACAAACCTTCAATCTGACAATTACTTAACGGCTAGGGTAAGGAGAAATCTTAGTAATGCCGAATTCCGGATGAGTCAACGTATCTAACCCTACAACTGACATATGAATATGTAGGGGAAACCCTCAAAGTCTAAGGTTACCCAAAGTATAACCATTCAAAAGTTAAAATCAGAAGATCTAATTTTTGTTCTTTGCGTAGTAAAAACAGCTACAAGATGGCCTCCAAATGGCATATGAACGACATGCAAGCCGTTCCATGTCCGTTTTTCCAGTTCGTATCGAACTGTTTGTGCTGGACTTTGATATGGGATTTGATAAAGTCTTCTACAACGATGATGTGATCGAAACAGCTACCATACGGCTTAAAGGCCGTTTCACTTAGCCGTTTCGCTTCTTTTGTTGCTTCAAATCCTAGATCTTCACTTTAAGGTATATTCATGGGACTTTGTGTTGTAGTTCCTCGATCATGTAAGGTCTATTCTTCAGCTTTGACTTCAGAGAGGAAGCATTTTTTGAACAATTGATGTCACAAATGACTGAAACACATAAAAACCAAGGTAGATATTGTGATACGGAAAGTGAACACTTTTCATACAAATAGTAATATATGAGAGAGCAAAAGAGGCATGAAATGCATTATTCAAAGGCCTAAAATCATATACATTTAACACTAATCAGTGATATGCAATATGAATACAACCCAATATTATTATTTTTTTGGATGAATCTAGGCGTTATAACTAATAAGTGACTATTGGCCCTTGATAGGAAAGAAGAATACAATCCAATATTAGACATAGAAATGAAAATTTTCACATAACTTGCATTATTCATGAGAAAGAAAATTAGTAAGTTCAACACCTGTAGACCCCAACTCCTATAGATTTCCTCATTCCATAGCAATATATATCATTGTATATTGGATTATCAAATTCAAAACCAACCAAAGGAAAACATATCTATATCTATACTATAATAAAAAGAGGATTTTCCCCAATGAATAGGATATTTCAAATTTTACCCTTAAAACTTTTACTTTCCGAAGATCTATACTATATTAAAAAGAGGACTTCCCCCTATGAATAGGATATTTCCAGCTTTACCCTTAAAAATGTTACTTTCCAAATATACCCTTGCTATTGTACCCATATTACCATCCTTTTTCTCTTTCCTCAGGTATCGTGTCAAAGGGAACACGGATTGAGCCGCTTCCTCTGCCCACACGTCTTCTCTACCTCACTACTCACAATACGTGTATTGTTACTGCTGAAGAAGAAAAGCAAGGTTGAAACAATGTTAGTCTCATTCCGTCTCCTTCCACTCACTTTCTTACCTCTACCATCTCCGAATCCTATGGCTCAATCACAATCTCTTCTTGGACTCAAATTGGTGAGATTCGAATCTCCTCTTAGGTCTTTGTTATTTCCAGTTTCAATAATCTCATGTTTGTTTATATCTTCTTTGTTCTAATCTGCTTTTGATGGCCTATTTTTCTATGAATTGCTTGAAGCAGTTACAAATTCTTGCCATGCTCGATTACAGGTATTGAGAAATTTCTCCCCTTTTTTTCTTCTTTATCTAGATGTTGACGAATCTTTTCGACTTTTCATCATCCCTCAAGTTAAGGTGTTCTTCTTCTTCTTCGGCCCTCAAGGTAAGTTTTTTTTTCATTCTTCTTCAAGCTTTGTTCTTTTGGTTCTTCTTTTGGATTGTCGTCCTTCTTCAGCCGTCCTGTTTACAGTTGCCGTCGCCAGCTTTCGGTATAAATGACGTCGTTTTTTGTCCCTCTTTTGGATTTTTTGTTGATTTTTGTATGTTACTTTCAATCCTATCTATTAGGGTTTAATTAAAGTAGCGGCCTAGTTAGGTGGGAAGTAAATCGAACGGTGAAGGGAGAGTGAAGACCTCATTACGAGGTTCAGTCTAAGGTTTTACTTCAGCCTCAGTCAACAGTCTACTTACAACTCTATATTTTTTGTAAATCTTGGATTAATAGGCCCCTTACGGTGAAAAATGTTAACTGACAAAATGAAAACTCTAATTACATCAAATGATTGCAAAATAATCTTCTTCATAAGTAGATTTTCCTGCGTAGTTAAGTTATTCCATTCTTTTAGTACAGATTTTGCAAATAATTCAAGTCTCTATGCAAAGCATGGGCACATGTGCTTTGCTTTATCTTGCTGCAGCTGTGTCCGACTTCTATGTTCCTTGGGAGAGCATGGTTAAGGTGTAACACCCCAAATCCGCGGGACTCGGAGTGGCACATTGGGGTAGGATCTCACAATGGATCCTGACCCTAGCCTGACAACAAGTTCATTGGACCTTACAACATGGCACTGACAGATATAAAAACAAATACATAAAACTGTAGAAACTGTACAACCAGAAGGTAAGACAACATAGCCGAGTATATAAACCAACACCCTCACGCAGGAGGGAAAAGGTAAACAAACCCAAAAGCCCACAACAACCTATGTACGAGACGTCCTCGGCCTGCCACTCTGCTAGATCACCCAGCAACATGCCTATCCTGTGGGGCATCTATAACATGGTAATAAACCATTAGCTAACCATACACATATATAGAGTAATGCATAAGCAAAATCACAATCAAGGAAAGATAAACACATCAACATGCTTTCACACATTTACTCATTTTATCATCTCAATATAATGGTCATTCACTCAAATCATATACATAAATATATATGAAACTATGTGACACAAGGACCGATACATCCTCTCCTTTGAGCCTGCTATCCAGCTGCACAAGTATCGGCCACACAATCCATGTACCCTATGGGAGTGGATTGTGCCCTTCCTGTAAAGTCAGTCTGGCCTGACATCAGAGAACCTCCCAGACTCCACGGCGGGATGAAAGGGAAAGGTTATCACAGCCACGCATAAGGGCAATCAATAAAGCATAGGTCGGTATAAACGTCATCTCATGTTATCATAGCAACATATAAATCACACACCACTCATGCAAACACCCAATATAAGGATGACAACTAAGTAAGTCCTACGGACATACCTCAACCTCGATCAAACACAACCACAATCACCTCTACACTAGAGGGACACCACAACTTATAAACAGGGCATAAAGAGATATATCAATCTCCTAATAACACAAGGGTCACACCTAGACCCAAAGGGATCCGTAGGATCATACTCAACCTCAAAGCCTCAACTAACATCAACCTAAGTCCTTAAAGCCATACAAGGCATAAACCGATCATAATCTCAACCAAACACATCCTCACACCTCTAGCATGATCCCATACTCTCACTCTAGGAAAGAAGGGAACAAAGGCATCCTAAGGAAATCCTAGAAGTACACACACACTTGCAGAACCAAGAGAAGACCCTTGCTGATGCAGGTGGCGTAGGGGCGGCTCACTGGTGGCGCAGGGGCGGATCCTGGCCGGCGCAGGGGCGGCTGCAAGGTGGCGCAGGGGAGGCTGGGCAACAAAAGACACCACCTTAGTCCTTTCTTCACTTTTTCCTTCGATTCTTTACTCCTTCTTCACTCCAACAACAACATGCATATAGAACATACATATATATACATCAGCACAAGCCAAACATGGCTGAAACATGATCCAAGCCTAAGGAATCTAAGCTAGGATAAGGAAAGAGAGGAAAATATAAAGAAAAGAGGAAAGAAGGAAGAAAAGCCTTGGAAGCTTACCAACCAAGCTCTCTAGGGGATTAGCACAGTATCAACACACCACAAGCTGGCTCAACAAGGAAAAACAGCATCAAAGCCAAGCAAAGTTATCCAAAACTCTCACAAACTCCATAAAACTCAAGGAAGAATCAAGCAAAGATGATCCAAGGGAGAAGAGAGAAGAAGATGTACGTAGAAGAGAGAGAGATGGAGTTGAGATGGTAAACCCTCATCAAAGGAAGGAGATGAAGGTTATAAAGGGGTAAAAAGAGTAAAGCACGGGTCAAAGGGTCAAAGAAGACGGCTGCAGCACACAGAGTCGCCGGGGCGGACTTTGTGAGCCGTAGGGGTGGCCCTGGCAAACCGCACAGGCGCCTCCAAGGTGACGCAGGGGCGGTCTAGGCACTCTACTCACTCTCTCAGCAACTCAGCAACTAGGCTCTTACATCTCACCCCGCCTAAAAACAAATTTCATCCCAAAACTTGCAAGATCTCAAATCCTCTCGGTCCCATAAGCCGAGGTATAACTTGCTCTCTCTATCGGAGGTATCACATCTCCGCTCAGAATGTCATACCCTATACAAACCTATAACCTCAAACATAAACATGGAGGAATCATAAACTCCAGAAAATAGGGCCATAACGCTACCCAAAGGCGTAGAGGAATCACATCTCTCGCCATACCACATCACAAGGCATAGAGGAAGCACATCTCTAGCCAAACATAATCATCTACATCGCATAGAGGAATAACATCTCCACTGAAACAATGTCCATTAAAGTAGCATGGAGGAAAGAACCATCTCCAACTGAATCCTAATCAACTCAGATAGCATGGAGGAAAGAACCATCTCCAACTATAAACATATATCATACTCAAATAGCGTGGAGGGAATAATCATCCCCAGCTATAACATACATCATGCTAGCATAGCAAGATCTAATAAGATCATAAAGTACATCATCGCTAGCATGGAGTAAACATATGAAGACATATAAGCACATAATCACATACTTACCAAGATAGCATTAAGATCTACTCATCGACCCTAGATGTATCTATCTCGGCGTAAAACTCTAGATAGTTCCTCTACATACTATCCTCAGTCTCCCATGTAACCTCCTCAGGTCCACTTCTAGACCACTACATCCTCATCATAGGAATGTCCTTCAAATGCAAGCGTCTCACACCTCCCTCTAGGACTGCAATAGGATGCTCAGCAAAGGTGTGGTCTGGCTCCACCACCAAATCATCATAACTCACAATGTGCCTCGGATATGGTATATACTCTCTCAATTGAGACACATGGAACACAAGGTAAATGTTCGCCCAAAAATGTGCGTGCAAATAAGTTTTAAATTTATAAAACTAGAATAAGAGCAAGCGAGCCCGCAGTGTACGGATCGGCGTAGATTAGCAAGTATTCCAGAGTATCGATCTCAGGGAATTGGTGGAACAAAATCAGTTTCAAGTAATCGAGCAACGAAATTATAGAAGCTTTGCAAATATTAGGAAAACAACAATCCTAAAGATCCAAGTATCTAATTGTGGCAATCGATTCAAGATATTCTGTAAGTATAAGGACAAAGTTAAGAATTGCAAAGGTATACTAAAGTTGAGTAATGTACGGTGAAGTTCCAAAACCCTATATAACTCACCCAAAGACACTCTCTATAAAGGTTGTTGAGGCTACACTACAGAAATGATCTAAAGGCGAGAATTAATCTCAAATACTCATGCCCAAATCCAAGGAATCAAAGACAAGCCAAAACGGTTAAGGTAGTGACACTCGAAACCGAAATAGAGGATGTTGAGTCTCACTACTACTTAAGAAAGGCAAGTCAAGGCTAGGTTTAAGTAAATCTTTAACTTTGGATTAAAGAAAAAGCAAAGTACGTAAACCAGGGGAAATTACGGCTAGATCTTGAGAACCACGGCCGTGGAACTCAAGAACAACCCGTGATTTAGGGTGTAGACGAGTTTTCTCACACTCTCAGGGTCCAATCAAGTTACGATCGATCTATCATCTAAGCCACAACTATCAACCCTTCACCTTAGAATTGCTAAAGGGTTTTAGCCACCAATCATTGTCATGATATCAATATTCAAATTAAGAAGAATAAAAGATGAAAACCCTCGAAAACTCAAATAAAACTCAAAATCAATCTCGAATCCAAACACAAAGTATGATTTTTATAAATCTAGAAGAATAGGAGTAGAAACCTCACAAAGATCTAAAGAAGTCACAAAGAACGGGATGTCAATCCGTTCTCGAATGAAAACCCTAGAATATCCAAAGTACACAATCTTCCGAAATTACCTCTTTCACAAATCTTCAATCCTCAAGCAAAATCTCCGAATGGCGGCTAAATGTCCGTATGCAAAAGTAAGCGACGGTAAGCGACCCCCTCGAAAAATCTCTTCTCCGGCCTTTTTATAAGGCGAGGTAGGGTTACGAGAAAGCCCAATGACATGGTTGACGTGGAAAAATATGACACATCACAGAATCACCAAAATCATGGCCAAGTACAACTTTCCACGACCGTAATTTTGAGCGTGGAACCAGATTACGGTGCCATAGGATTTCCACGGCCGTGGTTTTGACCGTGTAAAAGGACATGATCATATGCATGCATAATGATGGTTTAATTCCTACAAGATCCTCTATGGTGTATCATAAAGCCTTTTTATGCTTCCTTAAAACAGTCATTAGCTTATCATGCTCATCTTCACTTAATTCGGAACTAACAATTACGGGAAAAGTAGAATTAGTTCCAAGAAATGCATACCGAAGATGTGTGGGAAGTGGCTTCAATTCCATTACTATTGATGCTTTTGATGACTCTTGAGGGGTTTCCAATGCTTCATTAGAAGTCTCTAAGGGTGTAGGAGTGGTGGAAGAAGACTCAAGAGTATTTGTGGAAAGGACATGATCATCCTCAGAAATCCCTTGAATTACGGAACCACTGTTACTTCCACGGCCGTGGTTTAGGGCGTGGAAGTCAATTACGGCATCACTGGTGGTTCCACGGCCGTGGTTTTGGCCGTGTAACTTACTGGAGCTGTCCGAATAGCTGATTACGGTCATGTTGGGTGAAACCACAGCCGTGGAATAGCACGACTGGCCGTGATTCCACATATTTTCTGACCCATCATATAGTTTTTCAAACTCTTCCTCATGCACTTCTTTTAGCTCCTCCAAGGCTTCAATCTTCTCATTGCAATCCTCTTCTTCTCCTTTCTCAATGATGCTCATGGTGATAACCTTTTGCAATGGATCCTTGAATAGAATCGAGCTTACTTCTTCTCTAGATACTTCCTTATCATAGACAATGAACATTTCCTCTCCAAGAGCTGGCTCTTTCACCAAAGTTGAGAGAACAAACTCAACCTTCTCTTCACCTATGTCAAACGCCAATCTAGAATTCTTACAATCCACTATACAACTGGATATTAGAAGAAACGGTCTTCCGAGTATGATCGGAACCAGACAATCTGTAGGAATGTCAAGCACTACAAAATCAATTGGAATGTAAAACTTACCGAGCTTGACTGGGACGTCCTCAACGACACCAACAGGACGAGTTATGGATCGATCCGCCATGTATAACGTCATCTTCACCGGTTTAGGTTCACCTAAACCGATCTTCCTACACAAAGCAAGTGGAATAATGCTCACACTTGCTCCCAAGTTACAAAGAGCATCACATGTGACTTCTCCTACTCTAATTGGAACGCAAAATGACCCCGGATCTCTCAGCTTTGGGGGCATCTTTTCAGTCATCATTTTGATGAGCTCCGAAGATTCCGAACTCATCTTGACTTCTCCAAAGTCCTCTAGCTTCCTCTTGTTTGAGAGGAGCTCTTTCAAAAATTTCCCATAAGCGGGCATACCTACAATTGCATCAATGAAAGATATATTAATATACAATTTGCTCATAAGTTCGATAAACTTACCGAATTGCTTGTCTAGCCGCGCTCTTGCTCTATACTGCTGGAATGGTAGGGGAGGTTTATAAGCTGGAGGAGGAACGTAGACATCTTCCTTCTCCTTCCCCTTATCTTTCTCCTTCTCAGCTAGGACTTCCACAAACTTTGGCTGCGGGTCGGTGGTTGTAATGTCACTCCTAGTGGTGATAGCCATCACCCTTCCCTTTGGGTTGTCCTCCGTCTTCCCGGGAAGCTTTCCTTGATCCCTAGGAACTCCTTCAGCCTTGCTGAACATATGGTTTTCTAAAGATTTTTGAGCTTTATCAACCTTAGTTATGTAGCACTCTAGCCCTTGAAGCTTTCCTAGAATTGTCTCCAACATGGGTGATAGGTGATGGAATCACTATCATTTAGGGTAGTTTTTAGAGTCTTTTTATTGCATTAGTGTCGGTTTATGCTACTTACTCCTTGGTCCAGAAGAAGAAGATCAAAAGAAGCTAAGGAAGGAGTTATAAGCACTTAGGAGTAAAGATCGATCAAGAAGCAAAGTTTCTATTGCTCCACCGCCCCCGCGGTCCCTTGTAGCCGCCCCAGCGGGTGACACTTCCCACTGAAGCACTCCCAGCACCTTCACCAGCGCCGGCCAAGATGCAGATCACAGCCCCTGCGCCACCCATCGGCGCCCCTGCGGTGACTTGCCCGGACAAGACGAAGGCCAGCTCCCCTGCGCCTCCCACTGTGCCCTGCCTATGCCTCGCCTTGGGAGCTGGAAGGTGAAGAGTTTGTGTCACCGCCCATGCGTTGGCCTTGAGGCGCCCCTGCGCCTTGACATCAGAAACGTCAGGAAGGCGAAAGGTCAGACGTTGAAGTGCATTAAAGATCCGCCCCAGCGGAGCTGTGTAGCCGCCCCAGCGGTTATGAAGAAGATCAACCGATTCTGTCTAAACCGCCCCTACGGGTCCTGAAGGCCGCCCCTGCGGTTTAACGCCAGAAACTTTACTCCGGTTGTTTACACCACCTTTATGGCATTAAAGGTGGCTGTTTTAGGCCGGCTATTTACTCCTAATTAAGTGTCTTTTATAGTATAAATAGTCCATGGCTGATTGCTAGAATCATCCATGCTTTTCCCCACAAAATCCATTTTTAGACTTGAGTTTTCCATTGTAATTTGTTGCTAACTCCCTTGCTACATTGGGTTGGTTTGAAGCTGCTTTGTTGCTTTGGTTGTAAGTTCTTTTAATATAAGTTTTTATTCAGTAATGCTTTGTGTTTCCTTGATCTTCATGGTTTAATTGCATGTTAACTATTACTTGATATTGATCACCTTAGGTTCTAAAGTGCATGTAAGCAACTAGGATTAATAGGTTCCGGGTTCGGGTCTTTAATCTAGTAGCAACTGTAAGTAATAACGGGTTGTAATTACTTAAAGAAAAGGAACACAAATATAAAGATAAGTTTAACGGTTTTAATCTTCTCTTTATATCCCTTTGTCTTTGTTTGAATGCTAACTTATTATTTATTCTTGTAGGTTTACGGAACTTTAATAGGTTAAGTTGTGTTGATGCCGGTTGGCTCAACACATATGTATGATCGAGACGGGAGATTACTTAAAAACTTGAAAAAGGAAGACACCAAAGTAGCAATTGCATGCTTAGAATCAACCTAGTGTAGATTCACCCATTATTGTCTTACTTGTCGTATTCATCGTTTTCAAAAGTTTTTGTGCATCAATTCAACCAATACCCCCCCCCCCCTTGTGTCACTTGTCATTATAATCAATAATTGCATCTAAAACACCTCAACTCTCTTGGGTTCGACCCTTACTCACTATATTTGTTCTTAGTGCTAAGTCGGGATTTACTTTTGATTGGGTATAGACGACCATAGAAATACCCCCAGTAAAATTTTGGCGCCATTGCCGGGGAGTTTTTGTGTTTTATAGTTATTATTGATTATTGGTTTGAACCATTTTATGGTTCAAACCTGTGCTATTAATTCCGGCTTTGCTTCTTTTGATCCAGAAATTGAGAGGACGCACATCCGGCAACGAAGACAACAACAACTACAACAAGAGATGGCTGACCGTACTCTTCGTCAACTTACGCAGCCCACTTTGGCTCAAAACCCTCTTGCGGTCGCTATACCGGCACTAGAGGAAGGAGTCAACTTTGAGCTCAAACCGGGCCTCATCCACCTACTTCCATCCTTCCATGGGCTAAGTGGTAAAGACCCCATCAAACACCTTGGGAAGTTCCACACCGTTTGTATGAGCATGAAGCCGGCCAACATTACCGAAAAACAAATCAAGATGAGGGCATTCAGCTTCACACTCAAGGATTCGGCAGATGATTGGTATTACCACCTTCCATCCGGGAGCATTGACACTTGGGAGAACCTTCACAAAGCATTCTTGGAGAAATACTTTCCAGCTAAAAAGGCCAATAGCTTGAAGAAAGCCATAAGCAACATCGAGCAAGAGGCAGCCGAAACTCTCTATGAGTACTTCGAAAGGTTTGCACGCCTCCGATCCAGCTGTCCTTTCCATGGATATTCAACTCAAGATCTAGTCTTGTACTTGTACAATGGCTTGCTAGACAATGAAAGGAGGATCGTCGATGCGGCTTGCGGAGATAATATCCTTAACTCTACTCCTGACCTTGCTTTGGAAAAGATACAGGAACTAGCGGAAGGGACTCGGAACTTTGGAAGGACCCCGGCTAAGAAAGGAGTTCATGCTGTGAGTTCCGGGAAGAACGAGATTTCCACCGAGCTAGCGGAACTGAAGGAAATGGTGAAGAGGCTAACACTTATGGGAACACCGTAACAGCTCAAGGCTTGTGGAGTTTGTGATGACCCATATCATCCAACGGACATGTGTCCACAAGTTCAAGATGACGATGTTGAAGTAAACGCAATGGGTTATGGACAACCACAACAGCAAGGACCTAGGAACGATCCCTATGCACAGAATATCATGCCAAATTGGCGTGACCAACGGAATTTTCCTTGGAGGGATCAACAAAACCAACAACAGCAGCCCCGCCAAGGTAAGTATCACTCAACTGAAGATATGTTGTAGGTTTTGACTAAACACTTTGCTACTCATATCCAAACAACAAAATCAAGCATCAAGAACCTTGAGAAGCAAGTGGGGCAAATGGCGGAAGCCATTACAAGAATTGAATCTAGGGCCTCCGGAGGATTACCGTCGGAAACGGTTATAAACCCAAAAGGTATGCAGGAAGAGGTCCAAACATAGAGGAAGAGTCCTTACGTCGAGCCAACGACGTAAAACAAAGGCGCTAATTCGGGAGGCAACCCGAAGGAATAAGAAGAGGAGCTTCTGTCAAGAAAAAAGCCCCTGCGGCTCTAAGTTCCGCCCCTGCGGCGACACCCCTGGCCAGCGCCACCCCCGGCGCTGGGCCTGTGTCTGCTCACGTAGGTCACCGCCCCCGCGGTGCCAACCCTACGCACCTGCGGCTGCCACCCTTGGCACGCACCCTCATCTCCGCCCCCGGCGCTGAGGCTGCGTGCCCCCTCTCTCTTGTCACCGCTCCCGCGGCAACACACACCGCCCCTGCGGTACAGTTAAGGAAAGAAAAAAAATACACTTCCCAAAAATAACCTACATCTACCACCCTCCCCACTCCCTCTCCATTCACTCTGCAAAACCTAGCCGCTCATCCCCCTACGCCCTTGCGCCCTCCAGCACCTCATCACCACCACCTCGACGCGCCCCCTGCGCCACCTCCGGCAACCCAGCAGCGCCACCTGTTCCTGCAAAGACAAACAATCTCCACCACATACACTCACCCCTTCGCCCCACTCCACTGTCCCACCTCCGGCAACGTCTACGACAGCAAGGAAGGAGTCGGAAAAGCACAATCGCCAACACCTTCGTCGAACGACCAAATCGCCCTTTTGCTCTTCAACCGCCCCTGCGCCTGTAAGCTCCCGCCCCTACGTCGAGCCGCCCCTGCGCCTGTTGCAGCCGCCCCTGCGTAAATCACGACAGAAGGTTCGCCTCTTGATCAAATTGCTGAACTTTCTAACTTTTTACTTGATCAATTGCAAGGGATGGAACCACAAAGAAAATACAAGTTGACGGAAGGTGAGAAGGATCGGTACAGGATTGCTCAAAGCCGGGAGGTGCATGCAACCCGGTTCGTTGATGCTTCCACCTTGGAAAATATTGGGATGTTGGAAAGTATGCAGGAATTTCTTAACAATGCCGGGTTAGGAGAATTTTTGATAAAGAGCGCTCCAACACACCCCAACCTCACCAGACAGTTCATAGCAACATTCAAAATGGAGACGGAAGACCAATTGTGTATAGGAGTTTCATTCAAGTACAACAAGAGGAAGTACACATTGGATTACACTCAAATACAAGAGGCATTGGGAGTGACCTGTTACGCTAAGATCGTGATGCGCAAATGGGTTTTAAATTTATAACTCGAACTAAATCCTAACTACCTAGCGAAACCCGCAGTGTACGGGACGTGTGTAGAAGGGTTAGTATTCCGAGGTCGAACACAAAGACTAAGGTGAAATTGATTCAAATTGTGATTAAGTTTAGTAAAGATCTAGGTCGAAGGAAAAGAAAAAAAAATAAAGAAATGAAAATCTCAAATGTTTTTAGTTGGTTTTTGGTGATCAATCAAAGATCACAATTCATGCAAAGTAAACAATCAAACTAAACTAAAAATAAACACAAATGAACAAGCTAAACAAGATAATGATTAAGGAAAGAAAAGACGGATTCTAGGGGTTGGAAGTTCCGGTTATGGCATAGGACTCAAGTTATCTATTCATTCTTTGGATTAACTATGATATGTTGGGATTAAGTGTATCTAATTTGGGATCAATGACCGGGTAGGTCTCATGGTCCAACTAGTCCACTCCTAAGGTCTCATTACCGGGTAAGTCTCTAAGAACCTAAGGATAGGAATTCTACACAAACCGGGTTGTTTATTAGGGGTCTTAACCTATCCTTACCGGGTAAGTCTTGGAAAGGGAAGTCCTAAACAACTATCCTAGCACATCTAATCCAATGGCGGCTTATTAGGCTCACCACTTCCTAAGGTTTGCTATCTTTAGATTCTAAGAGCAAGGATTACCGGGTAAGTCTCTCCTAACACTTAGTTACTACACTAGGTTACCCTAGGGTAGGTTAAACTCAACAAACACTTAGGGTTTCAACATTTTATAGATCTAAGGCAAGATCCTTCGAACCAGGGAAAATCACGGTTTGTTCTACCTAAACCACGGCCGTGGTTCTACAAGAACTACCCGTGATTTCTAACAGCAGCTACGTTCATAAACAAAAGTCATCCAAAGGTAAATCTAAGTCCGTCCTATCATAGCCCTAGCCACAACCATCCTTTCCTTACCCTAGAACCACATCAATTTAGCCTACAACATTCATAATAGAAATCGAAACAAACAAACATAAAATCATAACATTCATTGCTAGATGATGAGGGAAAATAGATGAACAAGTTAACTTAAAACAAAACCAAGCTGAAAATAGAATTAGAGCAACTTACAACCCTTCCAAAAGAAGGTTCAAAGGTTCATAAAACTCTAGAAATAGAATCCGGAAATCTTCACTACAAAAACTAGCAAGAGTGGCAATGGTGTGTGTGCTTCTTCTTCTCTTCAATGGAGTTTTTCTTCTTCTCTTTGACACTTTCCTTCCTAGAAAAACTTCTTGTTGAGAGAATCTATTTGTTAGAGAGAAATGGATAATGGATGAGCTGCTCCAAGATGCTCCCAGCTGCTTCTCACAGCCCATGAAGGACCACTTTTATAACAAACTTGCATGAGTTGGCCATGAGAGTCGTGGCACAGCTGTCACAAGAATCTGGAAAAATCCATGGTTGATTCCACGGCCGTGGAGTGTCAGTGAACCGTGATTTCGTGCAGAAACTTCGCCTTTGATTATTAAGCTGTGATTTGGTGCATGGCTAGTGTTGGCAAGGTTCCATGAGTCCTCCTTAGCCCTTAATTTTTGTCCCAATGAGTTCGAGGGTGTGTCATCTAGATGAACGATCCTCAACGCATCGTTTTAGCTCCTAATTTTCCCGAAATACCTATAAAACACGCACAAGTCCGTGTAGACGTCTATCTCGACAAAATACATGAATTGAGTACAAAACGTCTTGAACTAATGCTAAACCATGCATGAATGAGTGAGAAATCTACCTAAATGATTTCCTAAATCTAGATCATAAATCGTGTTATCAAAATACCCCATACTTAAGGTTTGCTCGTCCCCGAGCAAATGCTCAACTATAGAATACGTGATAGCATGATTTATGTATGCAGAAAAACGACAAAATCTTTTTGGGTTTGTGCTTCTACTATTGGATCACCTTCATAGTCATGTTTCATGGCAATTGGACAAGCAATTATGTATCAAACAAATGAAGGCATGGAAAGACAATTGTACTTAACTCAAAGACATGCATGAGATGTAAAGATGAAGAGGTCAAGAAGATCAAGAGTATATCCAATCTAGATTACTAAATCTTACAAACATGCAAGTAGATCATAAGGTCTTGTGACATAAAAGGCCAAGAAACGTTGTGATTGGGTGGGGAATTTTCTAGGTTATGTGATGCTAATCCGGGAATGGAACTAACTTCACTTCCTTGTCCTCGATCAACTTCCCCCAAGTGTATATTTTTCCTTATCTTGCTTTCTTTTCTTTTTCTTGACTTGTTTTTGAGACAATGGCATTGGTGTACAATAGCCGAAACCTCGGTGATTAGCCATCCTCGGGCTTTTTCTATTTTTTTCGAGGTGCATCCACACCGGGCACACATACCAAAGCTCGTTAGGGCTATTGGTTCATTTGACTTTGGCAAGGCACCAACACCCGATTATGTGAAGTGTACCGAGTTACTTGTCATTTGAACCAACGCCCCCAAACCTATATTGTTGGCTACACTTCCACAATAATTTCAGCATTTTCATTCATGACATTCCTTTCATCAATAACTTTACCCCACACGTGCTTTTCATACACTTCAACACACTAGCATGCTCCTATTCCCGGATGGGTTTAAAAGAGGTCAATTTTATATCAATTGAGGTGCTTAAGCAATCATGATCAAGATGAGAAGTAGAGAAAGATGAAATGCCTCATTCATTCCTAGATGGTATGCAAGAACTTATCATGTAATTTCGACTTTCAATACTTAATCCATTCTAGGCAATAATCATGATCACAAATCATTCATAGAATTCAAGAAAAGTAGTTCAAGTCCACATATGCATTTATCAATTCAACACATAAGGCTATCCATAGCCAATTCACAAGACAAGATTTCATCATTAGGATCATATCCAAGCCTAGAAAGCACAAAATTTTTTTAATTTTCTGGATTTTTATGGGATTTTCGATTTAAGTATGTACAATGCAAGACATGTGCGAATTTTAAACTATCCTAGATGCTCATCATGCAAAGGATCATGAAAACCCCACCCCATACTTAGAAACACATTGTCCCCAATGTGGTATACAAGTAAAGAGAGTGAAAGAAGGTTCTCACAATGTAAAAGTGTTTTGCTATAGTATTTGAGATCCTCAATTGAATTGATGTTGGATGATCCTATCAACCATGGTAGAGAGCTCTAAGCATTCATCAAAGCTTCGAAACCCGCGCTAGGCACCGCTAGCCGTCCAAGTTCCGCGTCCGCTCCACCCATAATTGGTGAGGGGTTCATCATCATCATTCATATGTCAAGAAAGGCTTCCAATGCCACTAATGCTCTAGCACACACGAAACACAAAACACACAAAGCACACAAAAATAGAAAAATCTAGGCAAAAATGAAAAATGAAAAGGGAAAAATGTTACCAATGGGTTGCCTCCCACCAAGCGCTTCTTTAAGGTCATTAGCTTGACCAAACTCGGGAGCGTCTATTCAAGGTGAAGCGGGGCAATCATGTCTACCGGGGCTCCCGGGATATACTTCTTCAAGCGATGCCCATTCACTTTGAAATTCACACAATGCTCCCCTCCTATCTCAATAGCTCCATGGGGAAAGATCTTCTTCACCACATATGGCCCGGTCCATCTTGATTTGAGCTTTCCGGGAAAGAGCCTTAGCCTTGAGTTGAAGAGAAGGACAAGATCTCCTTCACTCAACTCTTTGGGGATGATCCTCTTGTCATGCCATCTTTTGGTTCTCTCTTTGTAGATACGGGCATTCTCATAGGCTTCCAACCGGAGCTCCTCAAGGGCGTTTATATCGAGCAACCTCTTCTGTCCCGCCTCCTTGAGGTCAAAATTTAGCCACTTAATGGCCCAATAAGCTCTATGCTCCATTTCTACCGGAAGATGGCAAGACTTGCCATAGACCAACTTGTAGGGAGTGGTTCCAATTGGTGTCTTGAAGGCGGTTCTATATGCCCACAATGCGTCGTTAAGCTTCATAGCCCAATCCTTTCTAGTTCTAAACACCGTCTTCTCAAGGATGGCCTTTATCTCTCGGTTGGAGATCTCCACTTGGCCACTAGTTTGGGGATGGTAAGGTGTTGCCACCTTATGAGTCACCCCATACTTAGCCAAAAGCGCCCCAAAGTTCTTATTTGTGAAGTGCTTCCCTCCATCACTAATGATCACCCTTGGTGTTCCAAACCTAGGGAAAATCACTCGGTTGAAGAACCGCACCACCACCTTGGCATCATTTGTAGGAGAGGCGATTGCCTCCACCCATCTTGACACATAGTCCACCGCCAATAGGATGTAGAGATTGCCACATGAGGACGGGAATGGTCCCATGAAGTCCACACCCCACACATCAAAAATCTCCACTTCTTGAATGTTGTTCAAGGGCATCTCATTCCTCCTTGAGATGTTGCCCGTCCTTTGGCAAGCATCACATGCCGCTACAAAACCTTGCACATCTCTAAACAAGTTAGGCCAATAAAAACCGGATTGCAATACCTTTGCACACGTTTTGTGTGAGCTAGCATGGCCTCCACATGGTAAGGAGTGACAATGCCGGATCACACTCTCCACTTCATCTTCCGGTATGCATCTTCTAAACATCCCATCCGGGCCTCTCTTGAATAGAAGTGGCTCACTCCAATAGTAATGCCTCACATCATTGAAAAACTTTTTCCTTTGTGCATATGTTAATCCGGGAGGCACTTCCTCACACACTAAGTAGTTCACGATGTCGGTGTACCATGGCTCACTTCCTCTAGACACTTGGAACAAGCATTCCTCCACCAATTGCAATTGCTCATCCCGGAATGAGTCATCTATCGGGATGTTGTCTTTTTCAAGCTCCAATGGTGGGAGTCTACTAAGGTGATCCGCCACGGAGTTTTCGGATCCCTTCTTGTCCCGTATTTCCAAATCAAACTCTTGAAGGAGGATCCACCGAATTAACCTTGGTTTGGCATCCTTCTTGGTAAGTAGATAACGGATCGCAGCATGATCCGTATAAACTATGACCTTCGCTCCAACAAGATATGAGCAGAACTTCTCAAATGCATACACTACCGCTAGCAACTCCTTCTCGGTGGTAGCATAATTGAGTTGGGCATCATCTAGCGTCTTGCTAGCATAGTAAATAGCATGAGTACGCCCTTCTTTCCTTCGCCCCAAAACAGCCCCAACGGCTACATCGCTCGCATCACACATGATCTCAAATGGTAGACTCCAATCCGGAGGTTGCATAATGGGTGCGGAGATCAAGGCATTCTTCAACCTACAAAAGGCTTCAAGACAATCCTTGGAAAAGACAAAATCAGCATCTTTCATTAGTAGGTTAGTGAGAGGCTTAGAAATTTTAGAAAAATCTTGAATGAACCTCCTGTAGAAACCGGCATGCCCTAAGAAACTCATTACCCCCTTTACCGAGGTAGGTGGTGGCAACTTCTCTATCGTTTCAATCTTGGCCCTATCAACCTCAATGCCACGATTAGACACCAAGTGTCCTAACACAATCCCTTCACTTACCATGAAGTGGCATTTTTCCCAATTTAAGACAAGATTTGTCTCCTCACATCTTTGCAATACTAATGACAAGTTAGCCAAGCAATCATCGAAAGAAGAACCATAAACAGAGAAATCATCCATGAACACCTCCATGATATTTTCTATGTATTCCGAAAAGATAGCCATCATACACCTTTGGAAGGTGGCGGGTGCATTACACAGCCCAAATGGCATTCTCCTATATGCAAAAGTACCCCATGGACATGTAAAAGTCGTTTTCTCTTGGTCATCGGGGTGGATAGGGATTTAGAAGAATCCACTATAGCCATCTAGATAGCAAAAATGAGAGTGTTGAGCTAACCTTTCTAGCATTTGGTCAATGAAGGGGAGAGGGAAGTGATCTTTCCTAGAGGCCATGTTCAATTTCCTATAATCAATGCACATCCTCCACCCCGTAACCGTCCTAGTCGGGATTAGTTCATTGTTCTCATTGGTTACTACGGTCATCCCACCCTACTTAGGCACTACATGAACGGGGCTAACCCACTTACTATCCAAGATAGGGTAGATGATTCCCGCATCTAGCAACTTAATGATTTCCTTTTTGACTACCTCTTTCATTATGGGATTTAATCTCCTTTGATGTTCAATAGAGGGTTTGTGGTTATCTTCCATCATTATCTTATGCATGCACAAAGAAGGTTTAATGCCAACCAAATCATCAATAGTATAACCAATGGCTTTCCTATGCAATCTTAGTTCATGCAACAACTTAGCAAGTTCATCATCACTCAAGCATGCATTAACAATCACAGGATATGTAGAATTATCACCAAGAAATGCATACTTTAAATGAGAGGGAAGGGGTTTGAGTTCAAGTGAAGGAGGACCTTTATCGGTTGAAGACGATCCAAATAAGGTTGGATGAGATGATTCCAAAGCAAATGAAGACTCCCCATGGCTCCTAGAAGCTTGATCACCATCAAGAGCTGATCCAGGGAAAACCACGGTTGGAAACACGGGTTGCTCATTTTCCACGGCTGTGGTTCTTGCCAAGCTTGCTTCTCGGAGTTGTCCAGAAAGTTTGACGGCTGTGGTTTGTAAATCTCGACCGTGGAACTTGCAGCTGTTCAACACCTCTTCGTGGCCTTCAAATCCAACTCTTGGCTCCTCTTCCAATGCATCCAAGGCTTTGATCTCTTCATTGCAAGCCTCCTCGACACCTTCCTCCATCATACTTAAGGTAAGAACCTTCTCCAAGGGATCCTTGATCAAGATCGAGCTCACAACTTCTCTAGATTCTTCATGCTCGATTATGTTGAAGACATCCTCATCAAGGGTTGGCCCTTTCATCATGGTGGACAACTTGAACTTGATGTTCTCCTCTCCAATGTTGAAGGAGAGAGTCCCGTTCTTGTAATCCACTAAGCATCCGGAGGTGGCTAGGAAGGGTCTTCCTAAGATGATGGGAACCGGATAATCCGCCGGAATATCCAAGACGACGAAGTCAATTGGCACATAGAATCCTCCTAGTTGCACCGGAATGTCCTCTAGAATCCCAACCGGATGAGTGATAGAACGGTCCGCCATATAGAGGGTCATCTTGACCGGTTTTGGCTCTCCTAGCCCGACCTTGTTACAAAGTGCAAGCGGTATGATGCTTACACTTGCTCCAAGATCACAAAGGGCCTCGTACTTCACGTCTCCCACTCCAATTGGAACACAAAAAGAACCCGGATCTCTTAGCTTGGGAGGCATCTCCTCCTTCATTGTTTGGATCAATTCCGAGGATCTCTTGGTCATCCTTATCTCCCCATACTCCTCCAACTTCCTTTTGTTGGAGAGTATCTCTTTCAAAAACTTGCCATACGCCGGCATTCCTAAAATGGCATCCATGAACGGAATGTTAATATGCAATTTAGACATTAGTTCAAGGAACTTACCAAAGTGATTGTCCAAACGAGCTCTTGCTCTTGATTGTGGGAACGGTAGTGGTGGCTTGTATGGAGGTGGTGCCACATAGGTTGGCTCTACATTCTTGCTCTTGCTTCCATCTTCTTGCAATCTTCCCTCTTCTACAACTACTTGTTTTCCCTTGGCATGGTCCTTGGGCAAAGGATCCTTCATACTCAACCCACTTCTCGTTGTGATAGCCAACACTTGGCCTCTTGGGTTGTCTTCGGTTCTTCCGGGAAGCTTTCCCGGATCTCTATGGGCTTCACCCGCCTTTTGGAACACTTGTGCTTCCAAGACCTTTTGAGCCTTAGAGATTGAAGTTACGGTGCTCTCAAGACCACTCAACCTTCCTAGCAATTGCTTAAACATTATTTCGGTTCTATCCTTTGGAGGTTGAGTAAATCCGGGTGGAGGTTCTTGTGAAGCTCTCGGTGGTGGAGTTGTGCTTGTGGAAGCGGGAGGGTTCAAGGCTCCATCCGGATTAGAGTAAGAAAATCTGGGATGGTTGTGGTTGGGCTGGTAATTGTTGAATTGCCGGTTGTTGTTGAAACTCCTTGGGCCTTGGAAATTGTTGAAGTTGCCCCTTCCCATATAATTCACATCCTCCTCCTTGGAAGAAAAGTTGGCTTGTGGAAGCACTTGAGGGGTTGCTTGGTTCTTCAAAGTTGTAGCACACAACTCTCTCAAGGACTTTAACTCATTGTTGATGGCGTCAAGCTTGAAATTGCTCATGGTGACTTCACTCACCTCATATGCTCTCGCCTTCCTTCCTTCACTCTTCCTATGGTAGTACTTCTCAATTACTAGAGCTTGCTTCTCCACAAACTCCCAAGCTTCATCTACATGTTTCTCCATAAATGTCCCACCGGAAAGAGATTGGAGCTTGAATTGGCTATCTTCATCGAGTCCCTTGAAGTAGATCTTCAATAGCTCAATTTTCGGTATGCCATGGTGTGGACAATCAAGGAGAAGATCTTTGAACCTTACCCAAGACTTAAACAAACTTTCTCTATCCTTCATCACGAAGGCATTTATCTTCCCTCTTAATTCGGTAGTCTTGGAAGGTGGGAAGAACTTGGTCAAAAACTCGGTTGTCATCTCCTCCCAAGTACCAACTCGCCCTTGTGGAATAGATTGATACCAAGCCAAGGCTTTATCCTTAAGAGAGAAGGAAAAAGCCCTAAGCTTATGGTTGTTGCTCTCCAATCTTGGCGGTCTAAGAGTCTCCATCAAAATCTCATAGTTCATCAAGTGTTGATGAGGAGACTCTCTTTCCATCCCTCCAAATTGATTATGCCGGATCATTTGTAGAACTTGAGGGCGGAGCTTATAGTTGTGGGTTGCGGGATCTCCTAGATTCACACCCGGTCGGTGTGCTCTTTGTGCCGGATCCATACGTCTCCCTAGGGTTTGTGGCTCCTCAATAGCAATGGGAACAACCCTAACATTAGCCGCCAGCTGCGGTTGTGGTGGAGGAGGTGAAGGTTGTCGGCGATTAAGCTCTCCTTGAACAAGGGCTTGCCTAATCTCCTCAATCTCTCTCCTAGTTTCCTCTTGCCTCTCATTGGCAAGTCTCCTCTCTTCCTCCAAGAGCTCATCTCTTAGCCTTATTTGCTCTAAGGCTTCATCCAATTCAGCTTGGAGGTTTCTTCCGGCCATCTCTCTCTCTTTTCGGATGTTCTTGGATCTAGATCGAAGGGTTTTCTCCGGTTCGGGATCGAATGGAGCTAAATCCTTTCCACGAGATCTTCGCATACACCTAAAGAGTAATAGATGTCCTGAAAAGCAAAGACACAAACCAAAAAGAGATCAAAAGCAACAAGAAAGATCTACACTAGAAACAATCACAAAATAGACTCAATCTAGACCTAGTCCCCGGCAACGGCGCGATAAACTTGTTACGCTAAGATCGTGATGCGCAAATGGGTTTTAAATTTATAACTCGAACTAAATCCTAACTACCTAGCGAAACCCGCAGTGTACGGGACGTTTGTAGAAGGGTTAGTATTCCGAGGTCGAACACAAAGACTAAGGTGAAATTGATTCAAATTGTGATTAAGTTTAGTAAAGATCTAGGTCGAAGGAAAAGAAAAAAAATAAAGAAATGAAAATCTCAAATGTTTTTAGTTGGTTTTTGGTGATCAATCAAAGATCACAATTCATGCAAAGTAAACAATCAAACTAAACTAAGAATCAACACAAATGAACAAGCTAAACAAGATAATGATTAAGGAAAGAAAAGAGGGATTCTAGGGGTTGGAAGTTCCGGTTATGGCATAGGACTCAAGTTATCTATTCATTCTTTGGATTAACTATGATATGTTGGGATTAAGTGTATCTAATTTGGGATCAATTACCGGGTAGGTCTCATGGTCCAACTAGTCCACTCCTAAGGTCTCATTACCGGGTAAGTCTCTAAGAACCTAAGGATAGGAATTCTACACAAACCGGGTTGTTAATTAGGGGTCTTAACCTATCCTTACCGGGTAAGTCTTGGAAAGGGAAGTCCTAAACAACTATCCTAGCACATCTAATCCAATGGCGGCTTATTAGGCTCACCACTACCTACGGTTTGCTATCTTTAGATTCTAAGAGCAAGGATTACCGGGTAAGTCTCTCCTAACACTTAGTTACTACACTAGGTTACCCTAGGGTAGGTTAAACTCAACAAACACTTAGGGTTTCAACATTTTATAGATCTAAGGCAAGATCCTTCGAACCAGGGAAAATCACGGTTTGTTCTACCTAATCCACGGCCGTGGTTCTACAAGAACTACCCGTGATTTCTAACAACAGCTACGTTCATAAACAAAAGTCATCCAAAGGTAAATCTAAGTCCGTCCTATCATAGCCCTAGCCACAACCATCCTTTCCTTACCCTAGAACCACATCAATTTAGCCTACAACATTCATAATAGAAATCGAAACAAACAAACATAAAATCATAACATTCATTGCAAGATAATGAGGGAAAATAGATGAACAAGTTAACTTAAAACAAAACCAAGCTGAAAATAGAATTAGAGCAACTTACAACCCTTCCAAAAGAAGGTTCAAAGGTTCATAAAACTCTAGAAATAGAATCCGGAAATCTTCACTACAAAAACTAGCAAGAGTGGCAATGGTGTGTGTGCTTCTTCTTCTCTTCAATGGAGTTTTTCTTCTTCTCTTTGACACTTTCCTTCCTAGAAAAACTTCTTGTTGAGAGAATCTATTTGTTAGAGAGAAATGGATAATGGATGAGCTGCTCCAAGATGCTCCCAGCTGCTTCTCACAGCCCATGAAGGACCACTTTTATAACAAACTTGCATGAGTTGGCCATGAGAGTCGTGGCACAGCTGTCACAAGAATCTAGAAAAATCCACGGTTGATTCCAAGGCCGTGGAGTGTCAGTGAACCGTGATTTCGTGCAGAAACTTCGCCTTTGATTATTAAGCTGTGATTTGGTGCATGGCTAGTGTTGGCAAGGTTCCATGAGTCCTCCTTAGCCCTTAATTTGTGTCCCAATGAGTCCGAGGGTGTGTCATCTAGATGAACGATCCTCAACGCATCGTTTTAGCTCCTAATTTTCCCGAAATACCTATAAAACACGCAAAAGTCCGTGTAGACATCTATCTTGACAAAATACATGAATTGAGTGCAAAACGTCTTGAACTAATGCTAAACCATGCATGAATGAGTGAGAAATCTACCTAAATGATTTCCTAAATCTAGATCATAAATTGTGTTATCATGACCATTGCAGCTTCCTATGACTGGATGGAACCCATTCCGACACCGGATTTGTTGGAGTTTTGGCAAGCCGCTACTAGGTCAGAGTTTCATGCAGGGGGTGAGTACTCCAACAAATTCACTCACCCCTGTTTAAGGCTCATCTCCAAGGTCTTCATGAGTGTCTTATGTGGACACAAGGAAGAGAATAAGGTCGCTCTTAAGGACCTTCCACTGCTATATGCTTGTCTCTCCGACGAATTTGTGCCGGATTGGGCATATCTCTTCCTTACCGCTCTTAAGCGGATTAAGAGGAATGAGCCTCGTGACATAGTGGGAGGAGGTATCATTTCACTACTAGCTACACGGGTGATGGATCTTCCTCCATTGGAAGAAGGTTTGGAGGCACCCTTATACAATGAGAGGTTATTGAGGAGGTACAGGCTCCTCAAGATAGATGGGGACATCGTTTCTAGATCTCCCTTGCAGATGGGAGTCATCTCACATATTTGCCCCGCTGACTCCCCTTGGGAGAAGAGCTCTCCGACCTATATGTACCGGCTGACCCTGTCCCTCCGAGACGACCTCAGGTTGATATTGTTGGAAGGTACGCAACCGGCTCTAGCAGGGCCCACCACACTGATGAGGAGATGCCGACGGCGGGACACGACAGTCAGACGATGGAGAGTCTGCAGGCTCAGATGGATGCTTTGACTACACAACTCCAGGCATGGCAGACAAAGTATCAACAGTCCATGCTTGAGTAGCAGCAGGCGTGGCAGTCCAGCTTCGCCTCCTCCATGACCACCCACTTTGACCGTCGTCAGGATGCTTGGCAAGACGCTCATCGGCAGCAGTTGGAGACTCAGCAGCTAGCTTGGCAGGCTAGCTATGAGACTTCATTTCGAGAGAGGATGGAGGCTCAGGAGGACCGGATTGACACCCTTTACCGCCGACAGGAGCACTTCTTCAGCCATTTCCCTTACCTGCCAGAGGAGGGTCCTGGTGGTCCATCCGGACCACCCTAGTGAGGGGTACATTTCTTTCCCTTCTCCCACATTTATCTTTGACTCATTTTCACTTTGAGGACAAAGTGCACTTCAAGTATGGGGGAGGGATATATATCATTGCTTGTACAATTTGTTAGTTGTTTTTGACATTTTGTTTTGCATTATTGAAATCAGTTTGAAAAAAAGAAAAAGAAAAAAGCCAAAGAAGTGAAAAAAAGGCATGAAAATCCTTGGATAAACCGAAAACCCGAAAGGGAGGTTTAGGTAAAAAGAAGGTAGTCCGACCAACCTTAGGTTGGTGTAAAATTGGACTTGAGGGATGTGAGCTTAAGTGAGAAAAGAAGAAGAGTGGCAAAGTGAAAACCCAAAAGGGCGCCTTGGCAAGATGAGCGACACCGAGTGTAGGTTTCCCTTCCAGCGTTTTGGCGACATAAGAAGGGGAGTCATAAGGAGGTTGTCCGGGTAGGCCACTCTTGGAGCAATAAGGATCTTAGTATCTTCTTTCACATTTCCTCTCTTTTCCTTTCTTTCTTTCTTGGTTTTTCTCTTGTTTTCCATTATTTTTCTTTCTTTCCCTTGCTTCCTGAGACCTTGAGTCTAATTACTGTCATTTGTATTACTCGGGACGAGTAAAAGGTCTAAGTATGGGGGAGTTTGATAGGTGATGGAATCACTATCATTTAGGGTAGTTTTTAGAGTCTTTTTATTGCATTAGTGTCGGTTTATGCTACTAACACCTTGGTCCAGAAGAAGAAGATCAAAAGAAGCTAAGGAAGGAGTTATAAGCACTTAGGAGTAAAGATCGATCAAGAAGCAAAGTTTCTGTTGCTCCACCGCCCCCGCGGGCCCTTACAGCCGCCCCAGTGGGTGACACTTCCTATTGAAGCACTCCCAGCACCATCACCAGCGCCGGCCAAGATGCAGATCACCGCCCCTGCGCCACCCATGCCTCGCCTTGGGAGCTAGAAGGCGAAGAGTCTGTGTCACCGCCCCTGCGTTGGCCTTGAGGCGCCCGTGCACCTTGACATCAGAAACGTCAGGAAGGCGAAAGGTCAGACGTTGAAGTGCATTAAAGATCCGCCCCAGCGGAGCTGTGTAGCCGCCCCAGCGGTTATGAAGAAGAACTTGATACCAAGCCAATGCTTTATCCTTCAAAGATAGATCCTCCCATGTGGCTAGCTTTGCAGCTGGAAGAACTTGATACCAAGCCAATGCTTTATCCTTCAAAGAAAAGAAAAACGGCTTGATTTTATAGTTATTGTTAGTATCCCTTTTCGGCTTCAATTTTTCAATTAGAATCTCAAAATTCTGTAGATGTTGGTGTGGAGATTCAGCACTAGTTCAACCAAATTAACTTTGGCGAACCATGGCGATAACTTGCGGGCTAAAGCTGAATTCCTGGATATCTTCAACTCCAATTCAAACCTAGACGGCGTGGTTGCTGAATTGGATCCATCCTTTGCCCCAGAGTTCGTGATTCATCTCCTCAATTAGCAACTCTCACATCTCCAGTTGGAATGCGAGGAACAACCGATGGTCTTGGGTTGTTACGAACGGGATGAATCACCGGATCGATTTCCTCAAGTTCCGGCATGTCCGGATCTTCATCATTGGATAAATCATCTCTAATGGACTTAGTTGGTTTCTTGACCTTCTTCTTCTTAGCATCATTCAGCTCCAACTTCATGTCCAACATCATAGCTTTGAGTTCATCAATTTGGAATTGATGACTCGTTGCCTCGTCAATACGAGCTTTCTCACTCAACTTAAGTTGAAGTTGAGCTTCATCCAACTCCGCTTGGATGTTTCATTCATTATTTTCCGCCATGTTTTTCTCTTTCAACTTTCTTCTTAAGGTTCTCTCAAGTTCTGGATCGAAAGGAACTAGGTCTTTGGTAGATCTAGTTTTTCGCATATACCTAAAGAATCTGCAAAACGCACTCACAAAAAGATATCAAATAACAAGAGCAAAAGCTCCCAAGCTCGACAACCGAAAACCGGAAATGGTCTTGGCCAATTCCCTGGCAACGGAGTCAAAAACTTGTTCGCCCTAAAACGTGCATGCAAATAAGTTTAAATTTATAAAACTACAATAAGAGCAAGCGAACCCGCAGTGTACGGATCGGCATAGATTAGCAAGTATTCCAGAGTATCGATCTCTGGGAAATGGTGAAACAAAATCAGTTTCAAGTAATCGAGCAATGAAATTATAGAAGCTTTGCAAATATTGGGAAAACAACAATCCTAAAGATCCAGGTATCTAATTGTGACAATCGATTCAAGATATTCTATAAGTATAAGGACAGAGTTAAGAATTACAAAGGTATACTAAAGTAGAGTAATGTACGGTGAAGTTCCAAAGACACTCTCTATAAAGGTTGTTGAGGTTGCAGTATAGAAAGGATCTAAAGGTGAGAATTAATCTCAAATACCCATTCCCAAACCCAAGGAATCAAAGACAAGCCAAAAACGGTTAAGGTTGTGACACTCGAAACCGAAATAGAGGGTGTTGACTCTCACTACTACCTAAGAAAGGCAAGTCAAGGCTAGGTGTAAGAAAATTATTAACTTTGGATTAAAGCAAAAGCAAAGTATGTAAACCAGGGGAAATCACGGCTAGATCTTGAGAACCACGGCCGTGGAACTCAAGAACAGCCCGTGATTTAGGGTGTCGACGAGTTTTCTTACACTCTCAGGGTCCAATCAAGTTACGATCGATCTGTCATCATCTAAGCCACAACTATGAACCCTTCACCTTAGAATTGCTAAAGGGTTTTAGCCAACAATCATTGTCATGATATCAATATTCAAATTAAGAAGAATAAAAGATGAAAACCCTCGAAAACTCAAATAAAAGTCAAAATCAATCTCGAATCCAAACACAAAGTATGATGTTTATGAATATAGAAGAATAGGAATAGAAACCTCACAAAGATCTAGAGAAGTCTCAAAGAACGGGATGTCAATCCGTTCTCGAATGAAAACCCTAGAATATCCAAAGTACACAATCTTCCGAAATTACCTCTTTCACAACTCTTCAATCCTCAAGCAAAATCTCCGAATGGCGGCTAAATGTCCGTATGCGAAAGTAAGCAACGGTAAGTGACCCCCTCGAAAACTCTCCTCTCCAGCCTTTTAATAAGGCGAGGTAGGGTTACGAGAAAGCCCAATGACATGGTTGACGTGGCAAAATATGACACGTCACAGAATCACCAAAATCACGGCCAAGTACAACTTTCCACGACCGTAATTTAGAGCGTGGAACCAGATTACGGTGCCATAGGATTTCCACGGCCGTGGTTTTGACCGTGTAACTCTCTGGAATGCTCCAAACTCTCTTCCACGTTCATGATGCCAAATCCACGGCCGTGGTTTAGAGCGTGGACTTCAATGTCCTTCTCCACGGCCGTAATTTAGGCCGTGGACTTACTTTTCCTCTTTCTTTGCCTTTGTTTCGTGCAATCTTCCATCCATGCTCCTTCCTTAGCTTCTCTAATGCATCTATTTGCCATCAAATGTGATCAAACATTCCCTGGCTTCCTTATGTTGCTCCAATCCAAGCTTTATTCACCTAAAAACACAAAGAAGCTAGTGTAGATCTCTATATCGAAAAAGTGGGTGAACTAGCTCACAATTGCTTCAAACACATATCTAAGAGCACTACAAATAGGGAAAAACAACTAAAACAAGTGCCTAAAATATCGTCGTATTTTATGCTAACAGTGATCTCCCTCTAACCTTGGAGGCAATGCTAATCTGTAGGCTGCCCTCCCAACTCTATCCAGTATCACAAAAGGACCGACGTATCGGGGACTCAACTTCCCCTTTATGCCAAAACGTCTGACGCCATGCGTCAGAGATACTCTCAACCAGCCATGAGCTCCTACCGTGAACTCTAGGGGCTGGCGCCTCTTGTCTGCATATGACTTCTGGCGACTCTGTGCAGCCAGCATCCTCTCTCTAATCAGCGCTACTCGAGCCATATCATCCTAAATCTGCTTTGGCGCTATCCCACTGATACTGCTAGGCTCATCCTAGCACAAAGGTGTACGGCACCTACGTCCATACAGTGCCTCACAAGGATCCATCCTAATAGATGCATGCCAACTGTTGTTGTATGAGAACTCAACAAGTGGGAGGTAATCAGACCATCCTTGTCCCCAATCTAACACACAACCCAGATAGCATCAAAACTCTTACTGGGTCTCAATCCTGTCACAAAGTCCATGGAGACGTCCTCCCACTTCCACTGCAGTATTGGCAGTGGATGGAGCTCACCTCCAAGTCTGCAATGCTCTATCTTGACCTGCTGACAGGTCGCACACTGAACCACAAATCTGGCTACATCGGGATTCAGCCCTCCCCACCAATAGGAACATCTCACATCATGGTACATCTTACTCATACCTAGATGTACAAAGTAAGGTGTACAGTGAGCCTCCTATAAGATCCTCTGTATCAACTCTGCATCAGCAAGAATGCAAATGCGATCATGTCGCCTCATCACTCCATTTGCTCCAACATAAAATTGTGGTGCCTCTCCATGAGACATCCTCTCTCTATCCTCATCAAGGTTGGGCAGGTCCCTTGCTTCTATTGGATCTCATCCAACAGACCAGGTAAAACCTCTAAAGCATATAATTGGGCATCCTCATCAGGAAACTGGATGTCCAACTCTAGCCAGGCTAGATCCCTCTGAATTTGAGGCTGAACTGTCAATCTGGCAATCGCCTTCTCTCGAGGCGTCTTCCTGCTCAAGGCGTCAGCTACAATATTCGCCTCTACAAGATGATACAAAATCTCAAGGTCAAAGTTCTTGATCAACTCAAGCCATCGACGCTGGCGGTTATTTAACTCCAGCTGCGTGAAAAAATACTTCAGACTCTTATGGTATGTGAAGATCTAACATGTAGCACCATATAGGTAATGTCTCCAGATCTTCAAAGAATGAACTACCGCTGCCAACTCCAGATCATGAGTCGGGTAGTTCTCCTCATACTTCTTCAGCTGTCTATATTCATAAGCAATCACTCTGCCTCTCTGCATCAACACACATCCCAAGCCTAGCTTGGATGCATCACTGTAGACCACAAAATCATCAAAACCCTCTTGTTGTGCCAAGACAGGAGCAAAAGTCATACTTCTCTTCAACACCTCAAAAATCTGGGCACACTAGTCGGTCCACACAAACCTGGTAGTCTTCCTCACAAGACTCGTCAGTGAACGGGCAATTACAGAAAATTCCTCCACAAAACGTCTGTAATAACCGGCTAGGCCAAAAAAGCTACGCACTTCCTTGACGTTTGTCGGTGTCGTCCATGCAGTAACAAACTCAATCTTCTCCGGGTCAACCATAATCCATTAGCGGAGACGATATGCCTAAGGAAAGCAACCTCAAACATCTAAAACTCGCACTTAGAGAGCTTGGCATACAACTCTCTATGCCTCAGAATCTGCAAAACTGTCCTCAGATGACCAACATGCTCCTCTCTGCTACGAGAGTATACCAAAATGTCATCAATAAAAACCACCACAAACTGATCAAGGAAGTCGATGAATATATTGTTCATCAACTCCATAAAAACTGTCGGGGCATTCGTCAGCCCGAATGGCATCACTACAAACTCATAGTGTCCATAACGGGTACGAAATGTCGTCATGTGTACATCCTGCTCCCTCAGTCTCAGTTGGTGATATCCTCATTGCAAATCAATCCAGGAGAAGACTATCGCTCCCTGAAGCTGATCAAGTAGATCATCAATACGAGGCAGTGGATACCTGTTCTTGATGGTCACCTTGTTCATCTATCTGTAATCAATGCAAAGTTTCAAAGATCCGTCCTTATTCCGCATGAAGAGGACAGGTGCACCCCATGGTGAAACGCTAGGGCGTATGAAGCCCTTCTCAGCCAACTCCTCGAGTTGCTTCTTTAGCTCCAACATCTCGACAGGCGCCATACGGTATGGGGCCTTCAAGATAGGTCTCGTACGAAGCTCTAACTCTATGCTGAAGTCCACACTTCTGTGAGGCGGCAAGCTCGACGGCTCAGCAAATACGTTTGTAAAATCGCAGACCACTGGAATGTCCTTCAAAGTCGGACTCTCTCCATCCTTCATGGCGTAGCACCAGAAGGCATCACATCCCTGTGCAATCAGTCTAGCTGCTCGTACGGCACTGATAACGGAACCTGTCTTCCCAAGGCCCCAACCCCGGAAGACCTCAATCTGACCAACCTCGGTAGAGACTATAATAGTTCGTCTACCAACAACTAAAACCGCACGGTGACTACGCATTCAATCGATACCTAATATGACTTCTTCATGCATCAGTGGCATGACTAAGAAGTTAACAAGTAAAACACAAGTCCCTAAACGAAGGGGACAACTACGTATCTCACGGGTACCTCTGACCCGACTACCATCAGATAACCCTATAGTAAAGGGTATCCCTTCTATGGTAGCTAATCTGAAACGCTCAACACATGTATCAAAAATAAATGAATGCGTAGCACTAGTATCAAACAAAACTCTAACAGGTAAACTATGAAGTAGAATGGTACCTATAGCAGCCGGTGCAGGTGGATCCTCTACACTCCTCACCTCAAAAGCTAGCCATCGGGCTCCTCTGGCATCACTGCTGCCAACATCTCTACCTCTGCCTCTACTCGGTTTTGGAGCAGAACCATGAGTAGATGGACACTCTAGGACTCTCTACTGTCCCAGTGTCTGCTGTTGAGGTGTCCTCTGACCACCTCCGGCTACACTAGAAGGGGAAGAACCCTGCTGAGATGCAACTCCTCCCTGCCTATAGAAGGCAGCTCGATGTCCTGGTCTACCACAAGTAAAGCAAGTCACAACTGGTTTGGGACAATCTGGTCTCACATGGCCAGGGTCCCCACAATTGTAACACTGTCGTCCCTTATCTGCAGTTAGTGCAGACGAGGGGTAACTCCGTCGTCTCTGGTCTCGTCTAGAACCAGACGCTCCTCCAACTCCACTGGTTTGCCCAGTGCGCTGCCTCTTCTCAGACCGTCCCGTTTGAGAAGCTCTCCTCTGACTAGCTCGCTCCCTTTCAAAAGCAGAAGCCCGGTCCTGGTAATCAGCTAGGGACTCGCAATGGAATCCCGCCATATATGAACGTGTGCTCTCCCTCAGACGATGAAAGAACAGATACACATGCTGGTCCTCAGATGGTGCAGCTGGACCCAGCAAAGCTAACTCCGTCTGGAAGTGGCAGATGGCGTCAGCAATAGGCACGTCCTCAAAGCTGGCCTCAACAAAATCCTGCAGCTTCTCCCTCCTCAGTGAGGCAGGGCAGAAGTGCTCCCTAATCATGCTCCTAATGTGATCATAATTGGTGGCTCTGGTCCGTACAGTCCTCCACCACTGGTGTGCAAGGTCACGGAATAGAGATTGTACTAGCTCTATCCCTCTGTCCTCAAGACATCTGATAGACTCTAAAGCTAAGTCTACATGCCCTATTGATAGCATGAATTATAGTCTATATTTTGGGGTTTGTTTGGACGTTTTATCTTCAATAATCTGCATGATTGTATGTATATTATGTGATTATATTACCATTTCATCTACCTTTGCAGGAATCGAGGTCTACACCTAGTTTTGTTGTAATCGTAGGTAAAAGGAGCAAAAGGAGCTATGGAGTCATTGGAGCTACATTCACGAACATAAGGAAACATCCAGGAAGCATAGCCATGGATTAGAGATTCACTTTGGACCAGATTTGAGATATTTCGCATTCAGTTGTGACACACCTCGGTTGACTACAGAGTCACCTCGACCGAGGTGATCCAAAGAAGTCGACTCGACCGAGGCGAACACCTGGGACGCGGCGAGAATATTTTATTCTTGGTTGAGATCTTTTATCTTTGGAAAGAGATCTTATATTTTTGGGCTTGGCTCCTGGAAGGAAGAAGATCTGCTAGATCATATATTTTACCTATTTTTATGGGGAGAGATCTTTCTAAGATATCTTATCTTTGGAGAGTAATTTTCCTATAAAAAGGGTCGGATTTCCCACAAATCCGACAACCTGCATACATCCGCTATCACCTCGCTTACTCCTAATACACCGCTGCAGCCATACTCCAGTTGGGAGATTTGAAGAACCTTTTTGAAGGTTGAAGGAAAAAAGTTTATAGCTTTTATAGCTTTTGAAGGGTTTGTGTAAGATCATCATAGATTCCCTTCTTGTTTGTTTCTTGTTGGATTTCTATCCAAGGAACGCTTGTGTTTCATAATTGATTCAGTTATTGAAGCCTTTCTCTTAAGGTTTTCTTGTTCAATTATCCTCTTTCTTCCCATATACTTGATTAATACTTTCATGATGATGAGTGGCTAATCTCTTTGTGTGATTCTAGGGTGATTGGCTGAAGGTTGTGGGAAAAACAATGATAGAATGATCTTATTCACAGTAGGACCCTGAAAGTTCGAGTCTTTACCTTAACCCTAAGCATCTCGCTCAGTCGATGAACATCTCGGCCGGGGTGGAATTTGGCTGACCGAGGTGACTTATCTGATCCGAAACTGAGAGTTAAGTGTTAGAGTTTGCCAAATCCTATTCTTATTACACCTTTCCTGGTTCAATACAAGCCTAGGATGAGACTTACCCGGTAATTCCTTTGTTTGTTTACCTAAGATCATAAGTGTTGGTAATAAAGGTTTATCCTTTATTGGGGTTTGAGTGTGCTTTCATCCCATCTTTGTGAGTTAGCCTGAGACTTACCCGGTAAATGTTGATTCTATTCCCTTAGGTGGTGTGTTAGTTTGAGGTTATAGTTCTTTATCTTAATTCCTTGAGACTTACCCGGTAATAGGAGTTACGGTTTGGGATTAGTGAGTAGTGAGACTTACCCGGTAATCTATTCCACTTTAGTAACACCTTCCCTATGCAAAAACCTCAACTTTGTCCACTTATCTTTAGATCTTGAGTTGGAACCACAACTAGATGCTTTAATCCCTAGAATTGAATATTTTCTTTATTGACTTTTATCATCTTTGATTGTTTTAATTGCTTTGTGGTTAGTGATTGCTTAAGCTTACCTTTATCGACTTTGTTTCACTAAGTCCTTGTGATCGACCCCTGAAATTCCTTTCTTTTTACTACGATTGACCCGTACACTGCGGGTTCGCATCCTTGTTTTAAGCTTACATCTAGGGTTATAAATTTAAAGCTTGCACAGACCGTTTGGAGCGAACAAGTTTTTGGCGCCGTTGCCGGGGACTTGGTCTAGACCGAGCCGGTTACGGTTTGCTTTTGGGGCGCTTGCCCCCGTGTCTACTAACCACTCTACTTGAGTGACTTTTGCAGGTTCTTTCTTAGGTTTATGCGAAGAACCCGCACTGGGAAGGAAATCGTTCCTTACGATCCCGAACCAGAAAAGACATACAAACGACGCTTAAGAGAAGCGAAGATGGCCAATCAAGACAATCGCGATCTTGAAGCCGAGTTGAAAGAGGCGCTAGAGCAGCTACGCCTCAGCAGGGAAGAACTAATGCAAGAGAAGGAGGAAACTCGCTCCAGGACTGAAGCGATCGAAGCAGATATGGCAGCCTTACGAGACCAATATCAACTTCGACCGAGGGAAGACCCAGTTCCCGATGCTGGACCGATGCAAGTCCCAGTCGTTGACCCTCGACCGAGGCAGGTCTCAGTACCTGACGCCCCGGCCGAGGTACTTCCACCTCGGATGCCAGTCCGAGGCGCTCATTTTGCAGGAATCCCGCAAACCCTAGGTCAAAGGATGGACCCCAATCAATAACTGAGGCGTCGAGGAGTTAACCTAGGAGATCCAACGGACCATGACTACGAACTTCGACCGCAAGTTCTGTCCATGATTCGCCAATGCCAGTTCGGAGGGCTAGAAAAGGAATCTCCACATCAACATCTGCAGAACTATGAGATCTTGATGGAGACCTTGAGACCCTCAAGGATTGAAAATAACAACTACAAGCTAAGACCTTTTTACTTTTATTTAAAAGATAGAGCTCTTACTTGGTATCAATCTCTTCCTCCAGGAAAAATTAGCACTTGGGAGGAGATGACTACGGAATTCTTGACTAAATTCTTTCCCCTCTCTAAGACCGCTGAAATGAGAGGGAAGATTAATGCATTCATTAGGAAGGACAAGGAGAGCTTCTCCAAGTCATGGGAGAGGTTTAAAGACATTCTTTTGGATTGCCCACATCATGGGATTCCAAAGATAGAGTTGTTGGAGATATACTTCAAGGGACATGACGGAAGCACATAGTTCAACCTCCAACTACTCTCCGCCGGTACATTTATGGACATGGCGATTGACGAAGCTTGGGACTTTATCGAGAAGCAAGCTTTGCATATGGAGAAAAACGCCCATCAAGGAGCTGAAGGTGGAGTTAAAAGAGTTAACTTCAAAGATACTCAGCCTAACAACAATCAGCTCACGTCTTTGTAGAATGACGTGAAGCAATTGAAGGAACTCTTGGTTGCTCAAACCAAGAAGGAAGATCAAGGACAAAGGAACAACAACAATGGATACCGTAACAACAATAACGGTTCCCGGAACAACAACTACAACAACAATAGAGGATCCAATAGCAACAATTGGAGGGCGAACAACCAAAATCCTGGTAACAATCATTCTAACTCCAATTCTAACGATTCCTCTAATCCTTTCCTCTCTTCCCCTTCTTCTTCTTCTACTCCATTAAAGAGCCAGGGGCAAGGATCAAGTTCGTCTCAGCCGGAAAAGAAAGACGCAGTGCTGAAGGCCATCTTGATCAAGCTTAGTGCTATGGAGACTTCTATGACTTCATTTTCGAAGGCCCAAAAAGCCTTTGAACAACAACTTGCTAGTAGGGCGAATGAAGCGCCAAGAGATCCAGGGAAGCTTCCAGCAAGGACGGAAAGCAACCCTAAGGGCCAGATTATGGCCATAACTACGAGGAGTGGGCTGAAAACTGCAGATCCAGTGCCTCGGTCGGTGCCAGTACCGACGAAGACCACCTCGGTCCGGGTGCAGTCGAAGAACACTTCGGCCGAGATGCCAACCGAGATGGAGCCACAAAAAGCGGAGGGGAAAACTGAAGTTTATGTTCCACCTCCTGCATACAAACCACCACTTCCATTCCCCCAGTCAAGGGCCAGAGCACATCTAGACAAGCACTTTGGTAAGTTCCTTGACTTGATGAATAAACTACACATTAACATTCCTTTCCTTGATGCTATTCTAGGGATGCCCGCCTACGGGAAGTTCTTGAAAGAGATCCTATCAAGGAAGAGGAAACTGGAGGACTTTGGTGAAGTAAGGATGACATCTAAATCCTCGGAGCATATTCAAATCATGAAGGAGAAGATGCCACCTAAGTTGAGAGATCCCGGCTCATTTTGCATTCCCATTCAAGTTGGGGATGTCACTTGTGAAGCCTTATGCGATCTAGGACCCAGCGTGAGCATCATTCCGCTAGAGTTATGTGTGAAGATCGGACTTGGAGAACCCAAGCCGGTCAATATTCGATTATACATGGCGGACCGCTCCATTACCCATCCCGTGGGCATTTTGAAAGACGTTCCGGTCAAGTTAGGTAACTTCTATTTACCAATAGACTTTGTTGTACTTGACATTCCCGCAGATTATCCAGTTCCTATTATTCTCGGGAGGCCATTTCTAGCAACTTCGGGTTGCAACGTGGATTTTAAGAACACCAAGTTGAAATTCAACATCGGCGGAGACGAAGTGGAGTTCGCACTACTTGCAGCCATGAAATGGGAGCAACTAAGCGATGATATCTTCAACATCTACGATGAAGAAGAATCAAGGGAATTGGTGAGCTCTATCCTTATTCATGATCCACTCGAAAGAGTTATTAGTTTCAGTTTAATGGAGGAAGGTATAGATGCTTCTTGTGATGCAGATATACAGAGCTTAAAAGCACTGGAAGAAGATCCAGGAGCTAAAACTGAGAAGCTAATCCAGGAGACGAAGGTCTCCAGTTTCGGTTCCAGTTGCAGTACCTCGACCGAGACACTTTCTGGTCTGAGCGAGGCGACCGAAGAACATCTCGGTCAACGCCTTTGCGCCTTGAACGAGGTCGAAGGCGAGAAGACTTCAACTGAGACTTCCGAAAGTCCAGTTTCTGAATCTACTCCATTGGAAGGAGGAAGCAAGGATCCCCCTCAGAAAGCACCCCCAGTTGTGGAGCTTAAACAACTCCCAAACCACTTGAGGTATGTCTTTCTCGGACTAGATTTCACTTATCCCGTTATTGTAAGTGCTTCCCTCTCCAAATCTGAATTGTCTAAACTAATGCATGTTCTGAGAAAGCATCAAAAGGCTTTGGGTTATACTATAGATGATCTTATTGGCATTAAGCCTTCTTTCTGCATGCATAGAATTCTAATGGAGGATGATCATAAGACTTCACGGGAACCTCAAAGACGGTTAAATCCGATCATGAAAGAGGTTGTGAAGAAGGAAATTCTTAAGTTGTTGGATGCAGGTATCATATATCCTATCTCGGACAGCAAATGGGTTAGCCCGGTGCATGTAGTTCTGAAGAAAGGAGGGATGACCGTTGTGACGAATAAGAACAACGAGTTGATCCCAACCAGGACCGTTACGGGCTGGAGGGTTTTGCATTGATTACAAGAAGCTGAACACGGCCACTCGGAAGGACCATTTTCCACTTCCCTTCATTGATCAGATGCTCGAACGGTTGGCCCAGCATTCACACTTTTGCTACTTAGACGGCTATAGTCGATTCTTCCAGATTCCTATCCATCTGGATGATCAGGAGAAGACCACTTTCACTTGTCCATGGGGGACATTTGCTTATAGGAGGATGCCATTTGGATTGTGCAATGCACCCGCTACCTTCCAGCGATGCATGATGGCTATCTTTTCCGAGTACATAGAGGAGATCATGGAGGTATTTATGGATGATTTTTCAGTATATGGTTCCTCTTTTGATTATTGCCTATCTAACCTTTCTCTAGTGCTGAAAAGATGTGAAGACACTAATCTTGTTTTGAATTGGGAGAAGTGTCATTTTATGGTTAATAAAGGCATTGCTTCAAGAGTTTGACTTAGAGATCCGTGATAAGAAGGGATCCGAAAATTCTGTTGCGGATCACCTTAGCCGGCTACCTGCATCTTCACGCGAGAAGGATGACCCACCCATAGACGATTCATTCCCCGATGAGCACTTACACTTGTTGGAGCGTTTGATAGACTTACTTACTTCACCCCACGATGGAGGTGAAGTATGGGGTGAGGATACCTCCCACCTTGTTTAAGAGATGCCATATGGTCCAGCTAGCGACCTTAAACCAAGCGCTTCTTGGGAGGCCACCCAAGGTATTGCTTTCTTTTCCCTTTTTCTAGTCTAGCTTAGATAGTTTTGCTTTTGCTTTGCTTTGTTTTGTTTTTGGCATCCTAGACAGACAACAGGTGACATCTAAGGAAGGAGTACAAACCAGGAGCATAACTGGGAGGACAGAAGTTCGAGAATTTGAGAAGACGAAGTTTGACTGAGACACATCTTGGTTGCTGTCAAAGCACCTCGACCGATATGATTCTTGAGCAACCGAGGCGACTAGGGTTTCTGAAGATCCACCTCGGTCCGTACCACCTCGGTCCAGTCGAGACTACCTCGACCGAGGTGACAGCAGTTCCAGAAAGGGTATAAAAAGGGGGTGAAATTCTCTCTCTTCCTTTTACTCACCTCCTCGACCGCGGCAGCCTCCTTCATCTCGCCTCTTCGATTCTTGCCCGTTTTCGAAGATTTTCGCTTCCAAATTGCGATTAAAGCGTAGAGGATCGAGTTGCAAGTGCAAATCTGCGAGAAAATCGAACCGAAACGACCGAACGAGGTAAAAACAGAAAACCCTAATCTCGCTGTTTTCGCTTCGATTTGGGCTTTGGTTTCCCTACATTTGCTGAAGAATAGATTAAGTACCCCATAGGAACCAGTTGTAGTGATTTTGGGGAAAAAGAACTGGATTTTTGAGGAAATTCGTCGCGCAGTTATTCGCCTCGGTCCAGTCGTGTTGTGCCTCGGCCGAGGTGTTCTTGAGTTGTGTCAGACCGACCGAGGTGATCTGACAAAGTTTGTTGAGAATGAGTTCAGATAGACAGCTTGTCCTTAGGGATAGATCCTCCCCTTCTCCTTCTTCTTCTTCTTCCAGACCTTATCGACCGGTGATCCACGAGCGACACCAGGTCGATTATGACCGTATAGCAGCCCGTCCAGTGATTGCACCACGTTTCCTGGACGTATCGGCTTTTGATTGTCTCCACGTGGATGGAGACCTTAGACGGATGATATCGATGGTAGGGCTAGATCAGTTTACTGAGATCCGTGCACCTGCCTACTTTGGAGTTTGTCAGCTCCTTCACCTACCTTCCCACAGAGCGAGCTGTGAAGTACTGGTTGATGAACCGGAACTTCTTAGTTCCTTTAGAGTATTGGAGAGAGATTTTTGGTTTCCCGGCCCCGACCGCTGTTGATTTTCCCTCCCGGACTATAGCTAGGGAGTTTTGGGGTCAGATTGCTCACGTGGTTGAGCACGCAGATAGATGGCGCCCTGGAGACTCCAGGGAGAAGGTTATTTTTCACCTAGCTTTTAGGTTAGCTCACCGTATTTTCAGTGAGACGCTTCTGGCGCGTATTGAGACGCCCCAGAAGGTCCGATAAGGGGAGCTTTTCAGCCTTTACTGCATGGTGACTGGAGGGATCCCACACTTTGGCTTGATGTTGGCAGAGGACCTGCACAAGATCAAGGCCAAGGCGAAGGGGGATATCTGTTGCGGCGGCCTTGTGACCCACATTGCTAGCTATCAGGACATGGACCTCAGCGCTTGTACTATGGTGGCGGCTGCCAAGCCGCTAGGGTTACAGGAGATGATCACTCGGAGGATTCTAGTTCCCCCAGGACTGACTACGCCATATGTGGTGATGCCATGGGAGCTGACTGCACCGCAGGGGATCAGAAGGTCGCCCCAGTTCTCTGTCTATGACCCTCACTACTGGCAGACTGCTTGGATTCCATTGATGGAGGATTATAAAGAGGCAGCAGCTGCACCAGCTGAGGAGGAGGAGGTAGAGGAGGAGACTGCTGATGATGATGACAGGGATGGCGGAGTTCCGATGGATACAGGGACAGATACTGCTGGGACGAGTGCGCCGGTTATTGATATTGATGATGATGATACCGAGCCTGCACTAGCCACATCACTAGTGAGACCTGCTAGGCGTAGGGTACACCGACACAGAGATCTAGAGGCTCACCGTCGGATCGATGATCTGACGAATCAGATGATCGATTCTTATGCTGCTCTATCACTGGATATCCGTGAGATGCAGGAGAGACATCATTACCAACACATGATGGCGCATATTCAGTTTCAGCAGATCATGGGCTACCCGTTCGACCCATCTCAGTATCCATATGTACCACCACCACCACCACCGGATCGTGACTATTGAGAGCTGCAGGATTTTCTTTCTTATTTATTATGCAGCTCAGCTTTATGTCCGGTGAGTATTTTATTTCCTTAGACTTATTTTGACCCACTGGGACAGTGTGTCCCAAGTATGGGGTGTTTATGAATTTTATCGACTTATGTGATGTATGACTCGACATTCTTGGATACTTATGCTTATTTTGCTTCTTAACTGAGAGTTTTCGAAACGATTTTGTGCTTCTTATCTGGATATGATCTCAGTAAAGATCATGTTTGCTGACTGGTTTTGAAATCTTTATATGATTGAAAGGTTTTATGATATGTTTAAGTTGCTAAATGCTTTGTTTGAAATTTTTGGCATGCTTAATACTTTGTTTTTATCCAAATTATGTTGAATTTGAAGGTTGACACCACGTTATGAGTTCTCTCACTTTCTTCCTGGAAAGACCAAGGCAATTCATTCTTCTCTCTTCTTCTTCTTGATCATGCTTAGCCCTTCATATACATTTTTGCCTCCCTTTACCTATCCGGGAATTTGAAAGCAAGCAAAGTGGTGAAAGCAAGTGAAGTTAAAGTTGAGAAGTTGGCTGGAAGTGAAAGTGTTAGAAAGAAATAAATAGGTTTGGGGAAGTCAATCATGATGATGAGTAATTCGGCACCATTCATATAGCCGGGTGTTTGTGTCTTGCCAAAGTCGGATTGAGCGATATTCCTAACGGGTCATGGTATGTGCATCAAGGGTTTGATGCATCTCAAGAAATTGATGATTACTGATTTCCTAGGCTTCGGTTATTGTGCACCTCTGTCCATGCATCCCAAAAAGTAAAGTAAAAGAAAAAGTGTGAAATAAGCAAAGCATATTGGTGGAAGATGTTGAAAGTCAAAGTGAAAGTGAAGTATATCCTTTTCCCGGATTCTAGCACCACATTACCTTACATACATCCGTACCCTACACGTTTCTTGACCTTTCTTTTGGGAAGCCCTTGAGACCTCGAGCTTGTTGATTGACTTAGTGGTTTAAATTGGATTATGCATGATTAATTTCGATAATTATGACTTATTATGCATTCTATGATTTTATGCAAAGATGAACAACTTTCTTATATTTATAAAATGTTTTGATAATATTTTGATTTTAAATTCCATGAAGTATTCTCTTGGAGTGATCTATGATTGTAGCACACCATAAAAATGTTTTGAAAAACTTTTTCATTGATTTTCTTGACTTTATAATCCATTATATCTTGCCTTTTATATGCGGAACTTGCTTGGGGACAAGCAAGGGCTAAGTATGGGGTATTTCTATCCACACCTCAGTGTGTAACCCTATCTCTCTTGAGAAAGGTGGTACTCCCTGCTGATGAAATGCCTTCAACCAGGCATCTGGTCGAGGCCCTCGAATCTCCTCCACAACTCGAACTGGCTCAACAACACGTGCAGGTGCAGCTGGCACCTATGTTGCTCCTTGAGATCTCTCAGAAGATCCATCATGTACTAGTAAATATGGGGCCCGTCTGCCAGCTCTAATATCCTCCTCAAAACGTCTGAGGTACTCTCTAAACTCCGGTCCTCCCATGGAGACACGATCACGTCATCAGACTAAGCTCGGTGTGAATGATGTCTCCTAGATCCACCACACATCGTCTCTGGGACGACGCTCTCTACAACCTCCTCGTGTATCTCCTCCACTACTAGTGGGTCAACAACAAGAACTAGTCCCTCACCTACCATACCCGGAGGACGGGGTGGTCTACCTCTACCTCTGCCTACAGCGGCAGTATCTCTAGTCCGAGCCATCTACGGGGTATGCACAACTAACTTATAAGGCTCTATATAAGCCATATGTATAGATATATAGATATATATATATATATATATATATATATATATATATATATATATATATATATATATATATATATATATATATATATATATATATATATATATATATATATATATATATATATATATATATATATACTCAACACATACACATACATACACCATAATATATATATACATATCTATACTGCACAGATCCATAGCAAAAGTGACGACTTCTCGTACATCTAACCCAAAACCACATTTAAAACCAAAACCCTTTGAAAACGTCAAACCCCTTTCGGGTTCTGTTTATTTTACCTATCAAGCCTTATTGCACGTAACAAGTGCCATTGTTGTCAACCTAAGGCTTTGATACCAACTCTGTAACACCCCGAATCCGCGGGACCCGGAGTGCCACATTGGGCTAGGATCTCACAATGGATCCTGACCCTAGCCTGACAACAAGTTCACTGGAACTTACAACATGGCACTCACAAATATAAAAACAAATACATAAATTGTATAAACTCTACAACCAAAAGGTAAGACAACATAGCCGAGTATATAAACCAACACCCTCACACAAGAGGTAACAAAAGATCATCCTCACGCATGAGGGAAAAGGTAAACAAACCCAAAAGCCCACAACAACCTATGTACGAGACGTTCTCGGCCTGCCACTCTGCTTGATCACCCAGCAGCATGCCTATCCTGTGGGGCATCTACAACATGGTAATAAACCATTAGCTAACCATACACATATGTAGAGTAATGCATAAGCAACATCACAATCAAGGAAGATAAACACATCAGCATGCTTTCACACATTTACTCATTTTATCATCTCAATATAATGGTCATTCACTCAAATCATATACATAAATATATATGAAACTATGTGACACGAGGACCGATACATCCACGCCCTGAGCCTGCTAGCCAGCTGCACAAGTATCGGCCACACAATCCGTGTACCCTGTGGGAGTGGATTGTGCCCTTCATGTAAAGTCAATCTGGCCTGATATCTGAGAACCTCCCAGACTCCACGGCGGGATGAAAGGGAAAGGTTATCACAGCCACGCATACGGGGCAATCAATAAAACAAAGATCGGTATAATGATATCATGCTATCATAGCAACATATAAATCACACACCACTCATGTAAACACCCAATATAAGGATGGTAGCTAAGTAAGTCCTGCGGACTAACCTCAACCTCGATCAAACTCAACCACGATCAACTCTACACTGGAGGGACAACACAGCCTATAAACAGGGCATAAAAAGATATATCAATCCCCTAACAACACAAGGGTCATACCTAGACCCAAAGGGATCTGTAGGATCATACTCAACCTCAAAACCTCAACTAACATCAACCTAAGTCCTTAAAGCCATACAAGGCATAAACCGATCATAACCTCAACCAAACACATCCTCACACCTCTAGCATGATCCTATCCTCTCACACTAGGAAAGGAGGAAACAAAGGCATCCTAAGGAAAGTGTAGAAGCACACACACACCTGCAGAACCAAGAGAAGACCCTTGCTGATGCAGGTGGCGCAAGGGCGGATCCTGGCCGGCGCAGGGGTGGCTGGACAGCAGAAGACACCACCTTAGTCCTTTCTTCACTCCAACAGCAACATATATATAGAACATACATATATATATACATCAACACAAGCCAAACATGGCTGAAACATGATCCAAGCCTAAGGAATTTAAGCTAGGCTAAGGAAAGAGAGGAAAAGATGAAGAAAAGAGAAAAGAAGGAAGAAAAGCCATGGAAGCTTACCAACCAAGCTCTCCATGGGATCAGCACGGCATCAACACACCACAAGCTGGCTCAACAAGGCACAACAACGTCAAAGTCAAGCAAAGCTATCAAAAACTCTCACAAACTCCACAAAACTCAAGGAAGAATCAAGCAAAGATGATCCAAGGGAGAAGAGAGAAAAATATGTACGTACGAGAGAGAGATGGAGCTAAGAATGGTAAACCCTCATCAAAGGAATGAGATAAAGGTAATAAAGGGGTAAAAAGTGTAAAGCACGGGTCAAAGGGTCAAAGAAAACGGTTGCAGCACACAGAGCCGCAGGGCGGACTCTTTGAGCCGCATGGGCGACCCAGGCAAACCGCAGGGCACCTCCAAGGTCATGCAGTTGCGGTCTAGGCACAACCTGGCCCTCTGTTCACTCTCTCAGAAATTCGGCAACTAGGCTCTTACATAAGGAACTTCATCATTTGCAAGTGCAGAGAACTCTCTTTTCTTTGGAGCTAACAAGGGTTCTTGTTGCAAGTTCACCATCTACAAGTTTCCAATTAGTGAAATCCAAGAAAATCTGGATGAAAATATATACGGTACCTCCAGTTCCAATTAGAGGCCAAGGTACAAGTAGAATCAAAGCAACATACATGGCTTCTTCCTATTATATTTATTATATAATGATTCTACTAAATTTCTTTTTCTATCATAGGAAGAGGTTAGGGAGGTAAGCGGTCAGCTTCTTCGGCATGCTCTCGGAGAACTATTTCTGGTAAACTCCATTACAAGTTGTTTAGAGATTTTTTTAGTCATGAAACTAATTATGTTGCTTCCAAAATTGCTGATATCTCATCTCTTCATTGGATTTAGCTGTCGTAATAATTAAGTTTCATTTTTGTTTTAAAAACTTTGCCTTTCGTGTGTTTCAAGCATGACCAATCTTGCAAGAAGCTTACTGATCTTTGTTTTGCCTGCAAGACTGCTTGATTTGTCATCTGAAATATCTAGGTGAGCCACATGAATCTTACTTGGAAGTAATAAGGTGAATTGTCCTTAATGTTTATGTTGTTTGTTCTCTCCAAGTTTCAAATTCAATGTAATAATACTTCCACCATCATCTCTCCAAGTATGAATAAGAGATTGATATAGTCCTTTATCTTTTTAAGAAATGATAAATATTTGATCTCAGGAAAATGATAGGAATGTATGAAGTTAAACCTACTTGGAAGTAATCTTTATATAAAACAGAAACGGAAGTCTACCCAAAAGAAGGTTAGATGTGATTAATTGTGATGAAGCAATCACACCCTAGCATTGAGGTTCATTAGATGTGATTGTAGGTGTGCATGCTATCAATTTGCACCAAGATACAACTTATAAAAAACTAACCTAATTGCAGATTTTAACCATGTCTTGCAAGTTTAATTTTTACAGTTTCATTTCGTAGTTGATTCATTGCTCGTGCCTTCTTAATTCTAGTGGTAGTGAGCTTTTCGGCAATCACATTAGTGCACAAGACCACTTGAGATGGGGAATTTGTCAAACTGTTTGAGTTTGGCACTCTACTTGAATCAATTAAGCGGCACAATTCTAGATTGAAAACTCCACCTTGATTGAAATGATTTACAGGTGTTGATGATGGAAGACTTCACACAAAAATAGCAGTTGGATTTCTAACAATGTACTTGATTATATTTCTAGATGTTTGGTTGGTTTGAATTCAGTGCAGGTTGTATATCTACATGCCAAGGGCCTTGAAGTTGGATTCAAGAATATGTTCAAAAGGACGAAGATCAAGGGCCTTGAAATCTAAGGTGCACAGAACAAGGATTCAAATAAATTGAAGATCTTCGTTGAAGATTCTGTAACAAGAAGATCTCATCAACCAAAGACTTTGTCAACCGAAGGAAGTTCTCAACCGAAGGATAGAGAAGATCAAGGAGCAAAAGACTCAACGTGTTCGTAGGGACCGAAGACGTGCAACGTCTACCTTACAATCTTCATGGAAAAGAAGGTTGATCTTCAAACGGTCATCTCTACAACGGATAGAAGATCTTTCCATAGAAGATATAAATGAAGATGATGGTCGAAGAAGAAAATACACAAGCTTACAACGGAAAACATCTTTGCATCCTCAAGCAACCTAATCATCTTCGTTCGTTGTTTTTTTTTCTCACATTCACGTAAAAGTTTTATCGCCTTAGAGAGAGAGAAAACACAAGAGCTCCATTGGTAGATCTAAAAAGTGTTATACTAGAGTGTGTTACTCTCCGAAGTAACTAGGCTATTATAGCTAGGTTAAGAGTTGGAGCTAGATCGTAGCATTGGCTACAAGTGAGAGAAGAAGGGGATTTCTTCTAGTTTGTATCTAGGACTCTTTGAAGCTGATAATAGATAGTTAGATCCTACGGATATGCCCTGGGACGGAGAGTAAACTATTTAGAGCCGAACTTCGTAAACATATCCTCGTGTCAATCTTTTCAATTCCGCACCATATAAACTTTATTGTGACTAACTTTGTTTTGCAGGAGCAAGAAGTCAAGACCCTTGAAATTGAGTTTCAAAGCCCTTGAAATCAGAGATTCACTAGTAGCACAGATTGACATCAAGGCCCTTGAAAGGAGTTTCAAGGCCTTAAGATTTGGTTTGCGAAAAGTTCTCATACTCTATTCAACCTCCCCCCCACCCACCCACCCTTCTAGAGTATTATCTATATTATTTATATCACCTATCGGTTCTTCACAGATACATTGGGAAAGATATCGAAATTGTGATTCATGTAACCACACTCATCTATTTATCAATGTTCGTTTATGCATTTGGTCAAAGTTTGAAGACACCAGCGGACACGTCTCTAAACAAAGTACCATGCTTGATAAGATAGAAACACCCACACTACAAGAAGAAACTGTAATGGCCGGGAATATGAAGCTGAATTTGCAATTCTTATTGTTCAAATTGGAGACTCTTACAAAATAGTAATGACTATAATTGTTGATGTCTTTAATCCAATTGCTCATGGAAGATCCTCATCTCGACCACCACTCTTCTGTGGCAACAACTTCGCTCATTGGAGATCACTTATGTGTACGTTCCTAATTGACCAGGATATGGAGCTTTGGAGCATTATTCAAGATGGACCAAAAGTTCCAATGACAACGGTTGAAGGCGTCTAAGTCCCGAAGAAGGAATCAGACTTCACACAGGCTGACCTGGACAGTGTGTCAAAGAATTACAAGGCAATGAATCTACTTTACTGTGGATTAGATGCTAATAAATTCAACCGCATCTCATCATGCAAAAGTGCAAAAGAAATATGGGACAACCTTGTTGTCACTTACGAAGGAACAAGTCAAGTCAATGAAACAAAGATTAACATCTTTCTCAGACAATACGAGCTATTCAAGATGAGTTCAAATGAACCAGTCAAAGAAATGTTCACTAGATTCACTGAGATAGTGAAAAATCTAGACTCACTTGGAAAGACCTTCATAAATGAAGAAAAAGTGAGAAAGGTTCTAAGAAGCTTACCTAAAGCCAAGTGGGGACCAAAGATGTTTGCTATTGAAGAAGCTCAAAATCTTACTACTCTTCCTCTTGATGATTTACTTGGAAAACTCATCACACATGAAATGATTCTTGACAAAGAAGATGGAGAACTCCCATCCAACTCCAAGAATTTGGCATTAAAATCCAAAAGAAATGAATTACCTTCTGATGAAAAAAATAGTGATGATGACAATGAAGAAGATGCTCTCACCATGATCTCTAAAGGTTTAGCAAGAATTCTCAAGATAAAGAAACAATCTGCAAACCAAGAATTTCCACAAGCATCAAAACCCCAAGGTAAGTTTTCTAACTCTAATAAGAAAACAAAAGTACTGACTTGTTTTGAATGTGGTGAAACAGATCATTTGGTGAAGGATTGTCCACAAAAGAAGAGGACCAACTTCAAGAAGAATGATCGAAAGAAGAAAGTCATGGTTGCTTCATGGAGTGATTCAGAATCAACTAATGAATCAGAAGATGAACAAGAACAAGCAAACTTGTGTCTTATGGCTAATCATGAAGATAACTCAAATCTTTACATCGACAATATGGTAAGTACAATTTTGTCTCAACCTGAGATTGACCTTAAACAATTTCTTAAGGATATCATCTTAAGTGATAAGGAACATAGAATAAGGATAAATTCTTTCAAAGAAAAACTTCATGAATAAGATAAACAATTGAGTGAAATGTCTTTGGAGATTGAAAATCTTAACACAGAAAAGGAAGAACTTGATGACAATATGAAGGCCTTGGAATCAGAAAACCTGATTCTCAAGAACAACCTCTCTTCTCTACATCGAAACTATATCGATCTAGAGAAAGAGAAAGTTGATCTGACTTTAATGTGTCAAGACCAGAAGACATCACTCATTAAGTTTACTCGTTAAAAAGCTAATCTGGAAAGAATGATGGGTGAACAAAAATCTTCACTTAATAAAAATGGCATAGGGTATCATAGAAGTTTTCCTAGAAAACCTACCACCACTTTTGTTACGGCAAAAGGAAGCATTCATATGTCAACTTGCTTCTATTGTTGTAAAAAGGGTCATGTTAAATCTACATGTCCTTATAGAAGAAATGATCCTTATATCATCAGAAACACCTATCCTTTATGTTTAAGGAAACAGGTCAAACAAATCTGGGTTCCTAAAGGTACTAGACCACCAAACATGATCGAACCTGAGTATCAACCAAAATATGACATTTGGTCGACCCAGAAAGGTTGATGTTTGCTGTTTTGCAAGATATCACCAAGGTAATGGAGCACAAATGGATATTAGATAGTGGTTGCTCAAGACACATGAGTGGAAAGTGTTCTTTATTCTCAGATTTAAAGAAGCAATCATCTGGAACTATTACTCTTGGTGATAAAGGAAAGTGTGACATAATTGGCATTGGTAAAATTTGCTATGATTCATCCAACTTTATTGATGATGTTTTATTTAGTTGATGGCTTGAAATATAATCTGCTAAGTATTTCTCAAATTTGTGATAAAGGTAATAAAGTCATGTTTGATTCAGAAAAATGTGAAGTTCAAAACATAAAGACGGGAGAAGTATTGCTTACTGCTCCTAGGTGTAATAATGTTTATTCTTTGAGTACTAACCAAGTTGCAGGAACTAAGCTAAAATGTCTAAAGGCCTTGACTGATGATCCAAGGCTTTGGCATAGAAGACTTGGTCACGTAAGCATGCATACCATGCAGAAGCTACTTACAAAAGATTTGGTACGTGGTTTGCCAAACCTAAACTTCAAGGTCGATGACCTATGTAAAGCATGTACACAAGGTAAACAAACAAGAGGTTCATTCAAACCTAAGAAAGCTGTAAGTTCTTCTCGACATATTGAACTTTTACATATGGATCTTTGTGGACCTATGCGTGTCAAATCTCCCAGAGGAAAACAATACATCCTTGTTATAGTAGATGATTTCTCTCGCTTTACATGGATATCTTTTCTACGAGAAAAATCTGAAGCTTTATTTGAGTTTTCAAAATTGTGTAAGGAGTTACAAAGTTTGAAAAACCTACCAATCGTTTCTATAAGAAGCGATCATGGTAGAGAATTTGATCAACTAAAGTTCGATTTATTTTGTGCAAAATATGGTATTTCTCATAACTTTTCAGCTCCCAGAACTCCTCAACAAAATGGAGTTGTAGAACGCAAGAACCGCACTCTTGGGAATATGTCTAGGACAATGCTTTTAGAAAATCATTTTCCAAAAACTTTTTGGGCTGAAGCAGTAAACACCGCAAATTATATTTTAAATAGATGCTTAATTCGCCCTATTTTGAAAAAGACTCCTTATGAACTCTTTAAAGGAAGAAAACCAAACATTTCATACTTCAAACCTTTTGGATGTACTTGTTTTGTTCACAACAATGGTAAAGACAATCTCGGGAAATTTGATGCTCGTAGTGATGAAGTTATATTCATTGGATATGCTTCAAATAGCAAAGCTTATCGTGTATATAACAAACGTACCAAAGTTTTTGAGGAAAGCATTCATATTATTTTTTATGAAAGCAATGATGGTACTTTGAGTGAGAGTTTTGCAAATTTAAATCTGAATGAAAGAGAAGATCACATTTCGGATGAAGAGGAAGATCCTAAAGGTCAAGAAAAGAATATGCAAGAAAAGATTCAACATACCAAAGAAAATCCTCAAGACCTTGAAACACACCTTCAAGACCTTGAAACTGGAAACTGTGACAACAGAACTCCACTTCAAAGGCTTGAAACTCAACTTCAAGGCCTTGAGATTGGAACAACAGGTAATGCACAAACGGTACCTAAATCAAGTGTAACACCCCGAATCCGCGAGACTCGGAGTGCCACATTGGTTTAGGATCTCACAATGGATCATGACTCTAGCCTGACAACAAGTTCACTGGACCTTACAATATGGCACTGACAGATATGAAAACAAATACATAAAACTATATAAAACTGTACATCCCAAAAGGTAAGACAACATAGCCGAGTACAAACATCACACCTCACGTAAGAGGTAACAAAAGACCAACCTCACACAGGAGGGAAAAGATAAACAAACCCAAAAGCCCACAACAACCTATGTACGAGACGTCCTCGGCCTGCCACTCTGCTAGATCACCCAGCAGCATGCCTATCCTGTAGGGCATCTACAACATGGTAATAACCATTAGCTATCCATACACATATATAGAGTAATGCATAAGCAAAACGAATAAATTAATAACTTATTCGTTACTAACCCGATATACGAATCAGAAGAAGATCCAGACTCCTAGCGATACGGGGAGTAAGAGCGCGGTATGAAACCTTACATTTGATGACTTGCGGTGTTCGTCGGTGCTCCGATAGCGGTAAACGGAAGCTTTACCAGAAAGCTAACAAACGGGAAATAACTTGGTACCACGTTGAAGAGAACAAGATAAGGGGCTCGATGGTATGATCGGATTCGAAAACGGATCGAAGATGAAGGGTTTATAATTGATGGAGAGTAGCTCGGTGTTCTCTCGCTCGACTCTTCTGAAATGTTCGAAAGTGAAAGTGAATTGGGAAGATGAAGTCTGCAACTTTCATTTGTCAAAATATATATATATATATATATATATATATATATATATATATATATATATATATATATATATATATATATATATATATATATATATATATATATATATATATATATATATATATATATATATTAACTCTGCAATTTGCAATTGCAATTGCAAGCAACAGCCGCCTTTCACATATGTATATAAATATGTATAATATAATATACACATGTGAATTCATTCACACCTTAGCCGCCTTCTATTTCGTTTATATATATATATATATATATATATATATATATATATTTATAATATGGATCCAAGCTATTTAATTTAAACGTGGTTATAATTTTCGGTCTCCTAACTTTAGCAAATTGGAATATCAAATTCGGAATATTATCGGGATAATTAATCCATAACTATCTCGTAAAATGGGCATTTCTGAGCCACATTTCTTAACCGCTAAGAATCGGAGTAGCGACTCTTTTATCCGGTTTGTCTTTTTATATTATTTCACATCTAGGACATATCCGATGTCTCGATCATTTCTCTCAACTACAACTTTATTTATTGGAGCTCTCAAATACTCCAAATAACACCGGTTGTTACATCATATCCCTCTAAAAACAAGTTTCGTCCCGAAACTTGAACAAACCCAAATCCTCTCAGACCCATATGCCCAGGTATAACTCTATCTATCGGAGGTATCACATCTCCGCTCAAAAAGGTCAAAACCTATAACAAATCTATAACCTCAAACATCAACATGGAGGAATCATCCACTCCAGAAAACAGGGCCATAACGCTACCCAAGGCAGAGAGGAATCACATCTCTCGCTATATCACATCACAGGGCATAGAGGAAGCACATCTCTAGCCCTAAACATAATCATAAATATCGCATGGAGGAATAACATCTCCACTGAAACTATGTCCATCAAGGTAGCATGGAGGAAAGAACCATCTCCAGCTGAATCCTAATCACACTCAAATAGCATGGAGAAAAGAACCATCTCCAGCTATAAACATACATCATACTAGCACAACAAGATCTAACAAGATCATAATGCATAACATAGCTAGCATGGAATAAGCACATCAAGGCATGTAAACACATAAGCACATAATCACATACTCACCAAGATAGCACTAAGATCTACCCGTCGACCCTAGATGCATCTATCTTAGCATAAAAATCTGGATAGTTCCTCTGGATACTATCCTCAGTCTCCCATGTAGCCTCCTCAGGTCCACGTCTAGACCACTGTATCCTCATCATAGGAATGTCCTTAGAACGCAGGCGTCTCATACCTCGCTCTAAGACTGCAATAGGATGCTCAGCAAAGGTGTGGTCTGGCTCCACCACCAAATCATCATAACTCACAATGTGCCACGGATCTGGTATGTACTCTCTCAGCTGAGACACATGGAACACAGGGTGAACACCCTCTAATCTCGGAGGCAAAGCTAATCTGTAGGCTCCTCTCCCAACTCTGTCCAGAATCTCAAAAGGACCGACATATCGGGGACTCAACTTCCCCTTTATGCCAAAACGTCTAACACCACGCGTCGGGGATACTCTCAACCAGACATGAGCTCCTACTCTGAACTCTAGAGGCCGACGCCTCTTGTCTGCATATGACTTCTGGCGACTCTGTGCAGCCAGCATCCTCTCTCTAATCAGTGCTACCCGAGCCATATCATCATGAATCTTGTTCGCTCCAAACGGTGTGTGCAAGCTTTAAATTTATAACCCTAGATGTAAGCTTAAAACAAGGATGCGAACCCGCAGTGTACGGGTCAATCGTAGTAAAAAGCAAAGAATTCCAGGGGTCGATCACAGGGACTTAGTGAAACAAAGTCGGAATAGGTAAGCTTTAGCAATTACTAACCACAAAAGCAATTAAAACAATCAAGGATGATAAAAAGTCAATAAAGGAAATATGCAATTCTAGGGATTAAAGCATCTAGTTGTGGTTCCAACTCAAGATCTAAAGATAAGCGGACAAAGCTGAGGTTTTTGCAAAGGGAATGTGTTACTAAAGTAGAATAGATCACCGGATAAGTCTCACTACTCACTAATCCCAAACCGTAACTCCTATTACCGGGTAAGTCTCAAGGAATTAAGATAAAGAACTATAACCTCAAACTAACACACCACCTAAGGGAATAGAATCAACATTTACCGGGTAAGTCTCAGGCTAACTCACAAAGATGGGATGAAAGCACACTCAAATCCCAATAAAGGATAGACCTTTATTACCAACACTTATGATCTTAGGTAAACAAACAAAGGAATTACCGGGTAAGTCTCATCCTAGGCTTGCATTGAACCAGGAAAGGTATAATAAGAATAGGATTTGGCAAACTCTAACACTTCACTCTCAGTTTCGGATCAGATAAGTCACCTCGGTCAGCCAAATTCCACCCCGGCCGAGATGTTCATCGACTGAGCGAGATTCTTAGGGTTAAGGTAAAGACTCGGACTTTCAGGGTCCTACTGTGATTAAGATTATTCTATCATTGTTTTTCCCACAACCTTCAGCCAATCACCCTAGAATCACACAAAGAGATTAGCCACTCATCATCATGAAAGTATTAATAAAATATATGAGAAGAAAGAGAATAATTGAACAAGAAAACCTTAAGAGAAAGGCTTCAATAACTAAATCAATTATAAAACCAACAAGCGTTCCTTGGATAGAAATCCAACAAGACAATCAACAAAGAAGGGAATCTAAGATGATCTTACAAAAACCCTTCAAAAAGCTATAAAAGCTATAGACTTTCTTCCTTCAACCTTCAAAAAGGTTCTTCAAATCTCCCAACTGGAGTATGGCTGCAGCGGTGTATTCGGATGTTCCGGGTGATAGCGGATGTCCAGCTGTATGTGGGATGTCGGATTTGTGGGAAATCTGACCCTTATTATAGGAAAATTACTCTCCAAAGATAACATATCTTAGAAAGATCTCTTCCCATAAAAATAGGTAAAATATATGGTCTAACTTATCTTCTTCCTTCCAGGAAACCAGCCCAAAAATATAAGATCCTCTTTCCAAAGATAAAAGATCTCAGCCAAGAATAAAATATTCTCGCCGCGTCCCAGGTGTTCGCCTCGGTCGAGTCGGCTCGTCTGGATCACCTCAATCGAGGTGACTTTGTAGTCAACCGAGGTGAATCACAACTGAATGTGAAATCTCTCAAATCTGGTCCAAAGTGAATCTCTAATCCATGGCCATGCTTCCTGGATGTTCCCTTAAGCTCCTGAATGTAGCTCCAATGACTCCATAGCTCCTTTTGCTCCTTTTTGATGCAAAACATGCCATTTTACCTACGATTACAACAAAACTAGGTGTAGACCTCGATTCCCGCAAAGGTAGATGAAACGACAATATAATCACATAAGATATATACAAACATGCAGATTATTGAAGATAAAACGTCTAAACAAACCCCAAAATATAGACAATAATTCATGCTATCAAAATACCCCATACTTAGCCCTTGCTTGTCCCCAAGCAAGTTCCGCATATAAAATACAAGATAGAATGGATTATAAGTCATAAAAATCAATGAAAAAGTCTTTCAAAAACATTTTAATTGTGTACTACAATCATAGATCACTCTAAGAGAATACTTCATGGAATTTAAAATCAAAACATGTTCAAAACATTTTATAAATATAAGAAAGTTGTTCATCTTTGCATAAAACTGTAGAATGCATAATAAATCGTAATCATCGAAATTAATCATGTATAATTTAGTTTAAACCACTAAGTCAATCAACAAGCTCGAGGTCTCAAGGGCTTCCCAAAAGAAAGGTCAAGAAATGTGTAGGGGAGGGATGTATATAAGGTAATGTGGTGCTAGAATTCGGGAAAAGGATATCACTTCACTTCCACTTTCACTTCACTTTCAACATCATCCACCAATAAGCTTTGCTTATTTCACACTTTTTCTTTTTTACTTTACTTTTTGGGATGCATGGACAGAGGTGCACAATAACCGAAGCCTACGAAATCAGCAATCATCAATTTCTTGAGATGCATCAAACCCTTGATGCACATACCATGACCCGTTAGGAATATCGCTCAATCCGACTTTGGCAAGACACAAACACCCGGCTATGTGAATGGTGTCGAGTTACTCATCATCATGATTGACTTCCCCAAACCTATTTATTGTTTTCTAACACTTTCACTTCCAGCCAACTTCTCAACTTTTACTTCACTTGCTTTCACAACTTTGCTTGCTTCCAAATTCCCGGATAGGTAAAGGGAGGCAAAAATGTATATGAGGGGCTAAGCATGATCAAGAAGAAGAATGAATTGCCTTGGTCTTTCCAGGAAGAAAGTGAGAGAACTCATAATGTGGTGTCAACCTTCAAATTCAACATAATTTGGATAAAAACAAAGTATTAAACATGCCAAAAATTTCAAACAAAGCATTTAACAACTTAAACATATTATAAAACCTTTCAAACATATAAAGATTTCAAAACCAGTCAGCAAACAAGATCTTCACTGAGATCATATCCAGATAAGAAGCACAAAACGTTTCGAAAGCTCTCAGTTAAACCACCTCGGTCGAGGTGTTCTAAGTCAACCGAGGTGAAGTACCTCGTTTGGCCAGAACTGTCCCGGTTGAGGTCAAAACAAAATTTTTCTGTCCAGTTTTTGACGTTTTTCTCAATCAAATAACCTGTATGCATGCATGTAATCTCAGATAAAAACATAGAAGCAAAATAAAGCATAAATATCGGATAAAGTCGAGTCATACATCACATAATTCAAATAATACATAAACACCCCATACTTGGGACACACTGTCCCAGTGGGTCAAAATAAGTCTAAAGAAAATAAAGTACTCACCGGACAAAGCTGAGCTGCATAATAAATAAGAAAGAAAATCTTGTAGGCTCTCAATAATCACGATCCGGTGGTGGTGGTGGTGGATACGGATACTGGGATGGGTCAAATGGATAACCCATAGTCTGCTAAAACTGGATCTCCATCATCCGGCGCTGATAGTACTGGCCCTCTAACATCTTATGAGTCCAGCAGTCGATCTCTCGGTGCTGGGCATCAAACCTCTCCTGGATGTCTACAGTCAGGGCTGCGTATGAGTCTACCATCTGATCCGTCAGATCATCAATCCGTCGGTGAGCATCTGGATCTCTCTGTCGGTGTACCCTACGCCTAGCATGGCGTACTAGTGATGCAGCCAGTGCAGTCTCAGTCTCGTCATCGTCCAAATCGATGACCGGCGCACTAGTCCCAGCAATATCAGTCCCTGTATCCATAGGAACTCTGTTCGCCCCTAGAGGTGTGTGCAAATAAACTTTTAATTTATAAAACTAGAATCAAGCAGCGAACCCGCAGTGTACGGATCGACGTAGCTAAGCAAGAATTCCAGAGTATCGAACACAGGGATTTGGGTGGGAACGAACTCGATTGCAGGTTATCAAGCAAGTAAATATGAGAGTTTTGCAAATATTGGGAAAACAACAATCCTAAAGATCCAGGTATCCAGCTGTGGCAATCGATTCAAGATATACTTAATGATGTAAAGACAGAGTTGAGATATGCAAAGGTATACTAATGTAAGGTAATCGTACGGTGAAGTTCCAAAAACCTTATATAACTCACCTACAAAGCACTCTCTATACAGGTTGTTGAGGCTCAATATAGAAAGGTTCTAGAGATGAGAATTAGTGTCAAATACCCAAACTTATAACCTAAAGATCAAGACTAACTTAACCGATTGAGGTTGTTGAGGCTCACAATCGAGGTAGAGATTGTTGAGGCTTCACTACCACCTAGAAAAGACAAGTCTAAACTAAGCTAAAGCCAACCTTTAACTTTAGATTAAAGTAAAAGCAGGTTCGTAGACTTAAGGGAAATCACGGTTAGTTCTTGAGGTTCCACGGCCGTGGACTCAAGAACAACCCGTAATTTAGGGTTGTCGGCGATATTTCTCTAACTCTCAGGGTCTAATCTGTTTGCGATCGATCTATCATCATATAAGCCACAACTATCAACCCTTCACCTTTAGAATTGTTAAGGGTTTTTAGCCAATAACAGTCATGTTGATATCAATTCAAGAATTAAAAGATAAAAAGATGAAAACTTTCAAGAACTTTCACAAAGAGAACAAATAATGTCAAAAGATTCAAAGTATAACAAACAATCACCACCTTAGGAAAGAAGAGAAAACGGGATGTCAATCCGTTTTCCAAATCAAACCTAATCAAGAAGAGAGATCTTCTTGCAAAATCTTCCAATAACTTCGATCTTCCGCAAATCCGGAGATCTCAACAGCAATCTCCACCCAAAGTGCGAGATTAGAGGAATTCCAAACACGAACTTCGATCTCTCCAAGAGATGTCAATTGCTTCCCAGCAAACTAAGCGAAGAGTCTTCGTCTAAGCGGTGATGAATGAGGGTAAACGGGGGTGTAAGCGCCGATGACGGAATCTTGCTTCGTCCGTCTTTTTATAGTGTAGGGCAAAATGTCGGCCCGGCCCAATCTTTAAAAGATCGTGGCTTCAAAGTGTGGCGAAAAGATTCGCCAAGATCACGGTCGTGGAAGTGTTCCACGACCGTAATTTAGAGCGTGGAAACAAATACGGTTTGCAACGTATGTTCCACGGCCGTGTAATCCCCTGGAATGAACATGAATTTCTGACTCCAAATCCACGGCCGTAGTTCTGAACGTGGTTTGTGATACGGCCGTATTTTAGGGCGTAATTTAGGGTAAGAACGTGATTCTTCCCTAAACTCGTGCATTCCTCAAGCTAAGACTCCAAATTGCTTCCAAAGAATGTCCTCAATCTATGGACATATCAACTCAACTCTCCTTTGCTCGATTCCGTTCGGAAATAGCTCCAAATCACATATAATCAACATAGAACTAGTGTAGACATCCATATCGACAATATAGGTAATACTAGCTCACATATGCACCAAGATCAATCAAAGACTATCAATATGAATCAAATACGTTTAGAAAACGTGCCTAAAATATCACAATATTTCATGCTAACAAATAACCCCATACTTAACACTTGCTTGTCCCTAAGCAAGGTCTTTCAAAAAGCTTTAAACGAGAGTTAGGATGAAATATGTGTACCTTCTTTTGGATGAATGTGACTTCTAAAGAATAGATCATTCTCAAACCTTGCCTCAATCGTTTTTCAAACTTTCACACACTTAATCAAAGAGTAAAAGGCAAAGAAAATTCATGAACCAACTTAACTTCTAAACAAGCATTATAACCTTCAAACATTACCAAAATCAATCACAAGAAACTTCAATTTAGATCACCAAGTCATATAACATTCTTTTGATCTTAAGGACTTTCAAAGAAAAGGTCTAGAATATGGAGGGGAAGGGAAAACTTTAAGGGAAAGTGGTGCATAAATCCGGGAAAGTGGACAACTACCTTCTTCTTCTTATGCGGTTCCCGCAACACTTCAACTTAGAGCTTCACTCTCTTCCTTTCATTTTCGACTTTACTTTTGGAGTTATGGACAGAGGTGCACAAAAACCGAAGCCTAGGAGATTGGCGTTTCTCAATTTTTATGAGATGCCTCAAACCCTTAGTGCACATACCATAATCCGCTAGGAATATCGCTCAATCCGACTTTGGCAAAACACAAACACCCGGCTATGTGAATGGTGCCGAGTTACTCATCGTCATGATTGACTTCCCCAAACCTACAATTTCTTTCTATTAAATTGATTGCAAATAATTGCTCTCATGGCCCTCCCACATCAACCATGCCTTTTTCTCATTCACTTCTTCCAAATTCCCGGATAGGTAAAGGAGGCTAATATTTCAATGAGGAGCTAGATGATCAAAGGAAGAAGAAAGAAAGTATCGAATTGCCTTAATCATTTCAACAAGAAGTATAGGAACTTATAATGTGATTTCAACTTCAATTTCCTAGCATGATTTAGGTAACATTTTCACATTATAAAACTTGCAAAAGAGGTAAAATTTATTCATTCAAATCCTTTTCCATTCACAATCCTTTTTAAGCATGCAATTGTCATCAAACTCAATTCACAAGTAGTGATTATCATGGAAATCGTCTCAATTCATTAGAAGCACAAAATTTTTCAAAATTTTTCAATTTTTATGGGTTTTTAAAGTTCTTTTTCATGCAATGCAATAAGGAAACGTGTAACACATAATGAACATGCAACGATAGTCTCGAATGAAAGCGAACATAGAGAGTAGAGTTATTACAAACTTTTAGTACATCCCACCCCATACTTAGGACGAACATTGTCCCTAATGTTCAAAAGAAAGAACAAAAGAAAGAAAAGAAAAAAGAAACTCACAAGTGGTGGCGGGAATGTCTAAAACAACGATCATGCGTCCAATCACTGCGGCGGCGGTGGAGGTGGGAATGGAGAGAAGCTGGAGTCGTATGGCCGCCCAAACTGCTGGCGGTAGACGTCCCTCATCATGTGGTCAAGGTCGTCTAGGCGTCCGTCTCTAGCATCCGCCCGGATCTCTAGCGCTCCAACTCTCTCTGAAAGTCCGGTAGCCCAATCCGGCATCCTCTCATACCATCCCGGGGCATGATCATACCATGCGGGGACATCGGCTGGTGCTGGTGCTGGTGGTGGTGCTGCTGGCTGCTCCGTGGACCAAGGAGGGGGAACGCCATACCAAGTGGGAGGTGTAGTCATCCACGTGGGCCTCTCACTCACGCTAGCGCGGCGAGATGACGAGCCTGAGGCTCTAGCTGGACGTGGAGAGCGTCTAGGTACATCTGGGGCCGCCTCCGGCTGGTCCGGAAACGTGCCAAACTCCTGCTCCGCTCCTCCACCACTCTCGTACTGATCTCCCATCTCCTCCTCCTCCACAACCGGTGGTGGGACGTAAGGGGGAGCTACTAGCCTGTTCGCATGCATCGCAGCGAACGTCTCCTTCCAATTGTGGCGTCCTGCCACAATGGAATACTCCGGCAGCCACTCTATACCCCTGCCTGTCCTGCTCTCCCAAGGCATGCCCGCATAAGGCGGACCTCTATGTGTGGGGAAGATGAGTCCCCTAACCATAAATGTATGTAATCCTAAGGGTACGGCCGGTATGCGGGTGCAAGCAGAAAAGTCTACACCAAGACTCCTAGCAATGTGGGTAACTATCCCACCATATCCAATGTTCCCCTTCGACTTGTTCTTGAGCTTGCTCATCGTAGCAGCCAAGAGAGTAGCACAATCTGCACGGCGTTCATAGAGCATGCAATAAAGCAAGAATAGCTCATCCGTCTTGATCTTTTGGGGCATCTCCGTCCTAGGAAAGATACACTCCGAAAGAACGCGGTGAGCTATCTTCAAGGCTAGATGGTACATCAATCTAGCCTTGGTATCTGCGGGTTGCCAACGGTCCTCGTCGGCGTATATCATCGCAACTTCCTCCCAAAAGTCCTTAGGGTAGATACCACTAGGGAATCGACCATTGTAGGTCTCGTGGAACCCGAAAATGGTCCCAAACTCAACAATACTCAAATGATAGTCTCGTTCCATGAGACGGAAGGAGACGGTCCTATCAACGTGGCTGTGCTCGAAAGACGTCACAACCTCTCGGGTGATCTCCTCATAGGCGTCTTCACGAATGTTCGTGAAGACAAGTAATCCGGCCCTATCCAAGAGCCATGTAAGATCATCTACTATGTTGAGAGGATGTAGATCCTCCAACAACAAATACCTAGGGCCAATCACTGCCCTCTTCTGTATCTTCTCAAATGCAGCAAGGTGGTTATCGTGTATGGTTGGAATGCTAGGGTGAGGGGGTGAAGATGGGGGTGAAGGTGAAGATGGAGGTGAAGGAGATGAGGGTGGTGGTGCCCTAGAGGTGGAGGGATTGCCTTTCCTTTTCTTATTTTGCTCTCCTTTCTTCTCCTTTATCCTTCCCGACACTCTCCTTACGAAATCCATTTTTCTCCAAAAATTACGGTCTGTTCTTCAGGTTCCACGGCCGTGGTTTACCCAGAGACCGTGATTCGTCTCAGAATCTCGTGAATCTCAGCAAATTCACCAACAATCACCACAACAAGCAGTCCTAATCTAATTCCTTCCAGTCTTTGTCAGTTCTTCCTAAAAATCTATAGCAAGAACGAACTAAATCCGTGAAATTCAAGAAGAAAGAATAAACCTCTTTTTCGGATTGAAAAATCCGAAATGCGCGTTTGATGATGGATTTCCGCTCGGTTTGTTGCTTGGATCTTGTTCGTGGTTGGATTTGCTGCAGTTTAGGATGAAGAATCGTTGAAAACGATTAGAAAACGAAGAATTTGGAGAGGTCGTGGGATATCGGCGTTTAGGTCGTGGAAAGGGATTTTTTTTGGGGCAAATTTGTGAAGAATGTGGCTTATATAGTCGCAGGCAAAATTTTGAAAATCACGGTCTGTCGGGGTGTTCCACGGCCGTGGAAGTGTACGGAACCGTGGTTTTGGTGATTTTTCAAAGACTTTTGAGAATTACGGCCACTGTAGCTATGACGACCGTAATTTAGACCGTGGAACCTTCTGTAAAGCTTCAAAGTCCAAATTTCGTCACTTTTCTTCGACATTATCTTCCCTTTCTCCTTTTCCATCGATCCTACAACCAAAAACACGAACATACCGGAAGAAATCGAGGCAAAACAAAGCAAAAATGTCTATTCTAAACTAGTCTATGAATTGAAAACAAAAACGAAGATGCAATACCTTGGGTTGCCTCCCAAGAAGCGCTTTGTTTAAGGTCCGTAGCTAGACCAATCTCGCACTTATTCGAGTGCGGTAGGCGCGAACTCCTCAGCTTGGAGTTCCGGTGTGTACTTCTTGAGTCGTTGACCGTTCACCTTAAAACTTCCGCTAGCTTCACCCCATACTTCAACTGCACCATGGGAGAAAATACGTTTGATTAGAAAAGGTCCGGTCCAACAGGATTTAAGCTTACCTGGAAAGAGGCGAAGTCTTGAATTGAAGAGGAGAACTTGATCCCCTTCTTTGAAGTCCTTTGGAATGATATGCTTATCATGCCAACGCTTTGCTCTTTCCTTGTAGATCTTAGCGTTTTCATAGGCGTTCAAGCGAAGTTCATCCAGCTTGTTGATGTGTAGGAGACACTTCTCTCCCGCTTCCTTCATGCCGAAATTCAGCCACTTGATAGCCCAAAACGCTTTGTGCTCCAGCTCTACCGGCAAATGACAAGACTTCCCATACACAAGGTTGTATGGTGTGGTTCCTATGGGAGTCTTGTACGCAGTCCGGTACGCCCATAATGCATCATCTAGTTTCAAGGACCAATCCTTCCTAGTCCTTGAAACCGTCTTCTCTAGAATTCCCTTGATTTCCCTATTTGAGATCTCAACTTGTCCACTCGTTTGTGGATGGTAAGGGGTAGCGATCTTGTGAGTAACCCCATACTTAGCTAGAAGAGCTTCAAAGCGATGGGCTATGAAGTGAGAACCTCCATCACTAATGATCGTCCTTGGCGTCCCGAATCGTGGAAAAATGGTCTTGTTGAAGAACTTAACCACCACCATGGCATCATTTGTGGGAGAGGCAATTGCTTCCACCCATCTAGAAACGTAATCTACCGCCAATAGTATGTATTGATTTCCACAAGAAGATGGGAGTGGTCCCATGAAATCGACTCCCCAAACGTCGAAAATCTCCACCTCTTGGATGTTGTTGAGGGGCATCTCGTTCCTTCTAGAAATATTGCCTGTTCTTTGACAAGCATCGCAGCAAGAGACAAAGGATTGCACATCTCTAAATAAAGTAGGCCAATAGAATCCAGATTGCAATACCTTTGCGCTAGTCTTGTTCGAACTAGCGTGTCCTCCACAAGGTAGTGAATGACAATGGCGGATGACACTTTGCATCTCATCTTCCGGCACACATCGCCGGATGATGCCATCCGGACCTCTCTTAAAGAGGAGAGGCTCGTTCCAATAGTATTCCCGGACGTCCTTAAAGAACTTCTTCCTTTGTGTGTAGGATAGTCCGGGCGGTATCTCCTGGCAAACCAAATAGTTAACAAAATCAGCAAACCATGGTTCGTTACCTTTGGAGATCTCGTTGATGCACTCCTCTATGATGTGTAGGTGTTCGTCCGGAAAGGAGTCATCAATGGGTAGATGGTCGTCCTCTAGATGTGTGAGGCGTCTCAAATGATCCGCAACAGAATTTTCTGAACCTTTCTTGTCGCGGATCTCAAGATCGAATTCTTGTAGGAGAAGAATCCATCTAATTAGCCTTGGCTTCGCGTCTTTCTTTGCAAGGAGGTACCGGATCGCAGCATGATCCGTGTAGACAATCACCTTTGCACCTACAAGATAAGAGCGAAATTTGTCAATAGCGTAGACAATGGCTAGAAATTCTTTTTCTGTAGTGGCGTAGTTGAGCTGAGCTTTGTCTAGCGTCTTGCTAGCGTAGTATATGGCGTGGGTTCGTCCTTCCTTTCGTTGTCCAAGAACAGCTCCAATAGCTACGTCACTAGCATCGCACATAATCTCGAAGGGGAGAGTCCAATCTGGAGGTTGGATAATAGGTTCTGAAATTAGAGCTTGTCGAATGGTGTTAAACGCATCCAAACATTCCAGCGAAAACTCAAAAACCGCATCCTTCATCAATAGATTAGTGAGGGGTTTTGATATCTTAGAAAAGTCCTTAATGAAACGTCTATAAAACCCAGCATGTCCTAGGAAACTTCTTATCCCTTTCACCGAAATTGGGGGAGGAAGTTTCTCTATGGTCTCTATCTTAGCCTTGTCTACCTCTATCCCTCTACTAGAGACTAAGTGACCTAATACGATTCCTTCCTTAACCATGAATTGACACTTCTCCCAATTAAGAACTAGGTTAGTGTCTTCACAACGTTGTAAAACGAGAGAAAGGTTAGAAAGGCAATCGTTGAAAGAGGAACCGTATACGGAGAAGTCGTCCATGAAGACTTCCATGATTTCCTCTACGTATTCGGAGAAGATGGCCATCATGCACCGTTGAAAGGTGGCCGGGGCGTTGCAAAGCCCGAACGGCATTCTTCTATAGGCGAACGTACCCCAAGGGCACGTGAATGTGGTCTTCTCTTGATCATCCGGATGTATCGGAATCTGAAAGAAACCACTATAACCGTCAAGGTAGCAAAAATGTGAATGTTGTGCTAACCTTTCAAGCATTTGATCGATGAATGGCAATGGAAAGTGATCCTTCCGCGTTGCGTTGTTGAGCTTGCGGTAGTCTATGCACATCCGCCATCCAGTCACGGTTTGGGTAGGAATGAGTTCGTTGTTCTTGTTGGTGATGACCGTCATTCCTCCCTTCTTCGGAACTACTTGAACTGGACTCACCCATTTGCTATCGGAGATAGGATAGATGATACCTGCATCAACAAGTTTAAGAATTTCCTTCTTGACAACCTCCTTCATGGTCGGATTCAACCGCCTTTGAGGTTGTCTTGAAGTTCTAAAGTCCTCCTCTATTAGTATCTTATGCATGCATAAGGAGGGTTTAATTCCTACTAAGTCCTCAATAGTATAGCCTATGGCTTTTCTATGTTTCCTAAGGACAATCATGAGCTGTTCATGTTCATCTATGCTTAATTCGGAGCTAACGATAACCGGAAAGGTAGAATTAGATCCAAGAAAAGCGTACCTTAGATGAGTAGGAAGTGGTTTGAGTTCCATTACTTTCGGAGCCTCCAATGATCTTTGAGGAGTATCCGACGTTTCCTTAGAAGTTTCTAAGGGTGTTGAGTGGTTTGGAGAAGAATTAGAAGAAGTTGAAGAAGTTTGCCGGTTACCCTCTTCCACGGTCAGAATTACGGCCTCCTCATGTGTTCCACGGCCGTGTAATCCCCTGGAATGGAGGTTGAATTTGGTTGTGAAATCCACGGTCGTGGAATACAGGGTGTGACCGTGGATTCTTACATTCTCAGCCTCATCGTGGAGTTTCTCAAACTCCAATTCATACATCTGTTCTTGTGCTTCTAAGGCTTCAATTTCCTCTTTGCACTCTTCTTCTTCTCCTACATTGGTTAGACTCATAGTGATAACCTTTTGTAAAGGGTCGTTAAAGAGAATCGCGCTTACCTCCTCCCTAGACAAACCTTCTTCATCTTGGACATCGTAGATATCCTCGTCAAAGATTGGCTCCTTCACTAGAGTGGAAAGAACGAACTCTACTTTCTCTTCTCCAATATCAAAAGCGAGTCTTCCATTCTTGCAATCGACCATGCAGCCGGAAGTTGCAAGAAACGGTCTTCCGAGTATAATCGGGACCGGACTATCTGCAGGAATGTCAAGCACGACAAAATCAATGGGAATAAAGAATTTACCTAGCTTGACCGGGACGTCTTCTACAATACCGACGGGGCGAGTGATAGATCGATCCGCCATGTATAACGTCATCTTTACCGGTTTAGGTTCGCCTAAACCGATCTTCCTACATAATGCAAGTGGTATGATGCTCACACTTGCTCCCAAGTCACATAAAGCGTCGTATGTGACATCTCCCACTCCAATGGAATGCAAAATGACCCCGGATCTTTCAACTTTGGGGGCATTTTCTCCTTCATGGTCTTGATGAGATCCGAAGAATCCGAACTCATCTTGACCTCTCCGAAATCTTCTAGCTTCCTCTTGTTGGAAAGGAGCTCTTTCAAGAACTTGCCATAAGCTGGCATACCTACAATAGCATCGATGAAAGGTATATTAATATGCAGCTTACTCATGAGTTCTATGAACTTACCGAATTGTTTATCTAGGCGCGCTCGCGCTCTAGATTGAGGGAACGGTAGGGGAGGTTTGTAAGCTGGAGGAGGAACATGGACATCTTCCTTCTCCTTCCCCTTTCCTTTGTGCTTCTCTACGGGGACTTCAACGAACGTAGGCTGCGGATCGGTGGTAGTCACTCCGCTCCTAGTTGTAATCGCCATTACCCTTCCCTTAGGGTTGTCCTCCGTCTTTCCTGGAAGTTTCCCTTGATTTCTAGGAACTTCCTCCGCATGGTTGAACATTTGGTTTTCCAAAACTTTTTGAGCTTTGTCAACCTTAGAAACTTGATCATCAACCTTGATGAGGCGGTTCTCCAACCCTTGAAGCTTTCCCAAGATCGTTTCCAACATGGGATCGGGCTTCTCCTTTCCCGTATTGTTTCCTCCATTAGATGATTGCCCCTGGCTTTTCAAAGGAGTAGAGGAAGAGGAAGGTGGAGTTAGTGAATTAGAATTGGAAGGATAAGAGTTACCGGAATTTTGTTGATTGGGGCGCCAATTGTTGTTGTTTGAACCCCTATTATTTTTCCAATCATTGTTCCGGTTGTTGTTGTTTCCATTCCAGTTGTTATTCCGGTTGTTACCCCGGTTATTGTTGTTGCCGCCATTATTGTTGCCCAAATAACCAACATCCTTCCCTTGTTGCTTTGGGAAGTTGGTCTTGATAGCCTCCTTCAACTCTTTGATCTCATTGTTGAGGGAGAAAATCTGATTTTGAGCTTCATGTGTGAGCTTCGCTCCTTGCTCCACACGATTTCCCTCCACTTTCCGGTGGGAATACTTCTCTATGACTCTTGTTTGCTTCTCAATGAAGTCCCAAGCGTCATCTTCTCTCATGTCCATGAACGTTCCACATGAGAGGGATTGGAGGTTGAATTGCGTTCCCGCATCCAGCCCCTTGTAGTAAATCTCCAGCAGGGCAAGCTTGGATATGCCATGATGAGGGCAATCCAAGAGCAAATCCTGAAACCTTTCCCATGATTGAAACAAACTTTCGTTAGGTCTCATAGAAAAAGCATTAATCTTACCTCTAAGTTCCGCCGTTTTGGAAGGCGGAAAGAATTTGGTGAGGAACTCCGCGGAAAGGTCTTCCCACGTATCTAGTTTCCCACTAGGAAGAGCTTGATACCAAGACAATGCTTTCCCCTTCAAAGAGAAGAAGAAAGGCTTGAGCTTGTAGCTATTGGTAGTAGAATTCTTCGGTCTCATCATCTCCATCATACACTCAAAGTTTTGCAAGTGTTGGTGTGGAGATTCAGCGCTTGTCCCGCCAAATTGGTTTTGGCGAACAAGAGTAATAACTTGAGGGTTAAAGCTAAACCCTTGCACATCTTCAGCATCAAAGTTCACGCCCAAGCGGCGTGGTTGTTGTGTTGGATCCATCCGCTGGCCAAGAGTTCTTGGCTCATTATCCACACGTTCGATCCTCGCATTCCTAGGTGGAATGCGGCGATTAGCAGCTCCTTGTGGATGGAAAGGATTCATATTGATCGTGGGATCAATCTCTTCTAATGGTGGCATGGAAGAGTCACTATCATCAGCGGATGAGTGACTTTTTCTTCTAGACCTTGATTTCCTTCTTGAGGACTTCTTGCTTCCCTTATTCTTAAGGTCACTCATCTCTACCCTCATCTGGAAGATCATGTCTTGTAGACCGTTAACTTGAGATTGATGACGATCCATCTCATCTTGGCGGAGAGTCTCATTCCATCGGAGTTGAGCTTCTTTCTCCGCCAAATTCCGTTTGAAGATTACGTTCGTTTTCTTCAGCCATCTTCCTTTCCTTGTACTTTTGCCTCAAGGTTTTCTCTAGCTCTTGATCAAGAGGTAAGAGATCTTCGGTGTTCTTAGACCTGCGCATGCACTCAAAGCAAAATCAAACAACGAGAGCAAGCTCCCAAGCTCGACAACCGGCTACCGGATTCGGCCGAAACCAAATCCCCGGCAACGGCGCCAAAAACTTGTTCGCCCCTAGAGGTGTGTGCAAATAAGCTTTAAATTTATAAAACTAGAATCAAGCAGCGAACCCGCAATGTACGGATCGACGTAGCTAAGCAAGAATTCCAGAGTATCGAACACAGGGATTTGGGTGGGAACGAACTCGATTGCAGGTTATCAAGCAAGTAAATATGAGAGTTTTGCAAATATTGGGAAAACAACAATCCTAAAGATCCAGGTATCCAGCTGTGGCAATCGATTCAAGATATACTTAATGATGTAAAGACAGAGTTGAGATATGCAAAGGTATACTAATGTAAGGTAATCGTACGGTGAAGTTCCAAAAACCTTATATAACTCACCTACAAAGCACTCTCTATACAGGTTGTTGAGGCTCAATATAGAAAGGTTCTAGAGATGAGAATTAGTGTCAAATACCCAAACTTATAACCTACAGATCAAGACTAACTTAACCGATTGAGGTTGTTGAGGCTCACAATCGAGGTAGAGGTTGTTGAGGCTTCACTACCACCTAGAAAAGACAAGTCTAAACTAAGCTAAAGCCAACCTTTAACTTTAGATTAAAGTAAAAGCAGGTTCGTAGACTTAAGGGAAATCACGGTTAGTTCTTGAGGTTCCACGGCCGTGGACTCAAGAACAACCCGTAATTTAGGGTTGTCGGCGATATTTCTCTAACTCTCAGGGTCTAATCTGTTTGCGATCGATCTATCATCATCTAAGCCACAACTATCAACCCTTCACCTTTAGAATTGTTAAGGGTTTTTAGCCAATAACAGTCATGTTGATATCAATTCAAGAATTAAAAGATAAAAAGATGAAAACTTTCAAGAACTTTCAATAATCTTCAATTCAATCTCAAAGTCACAAAGAGAACAAATAATGTCAAAAGATTCAAAGTATAACAAACAATCACCACCTTAGGAAAGAAGAGAAAACGGGATGTCAATCCGTTTTCCAAATCAAACCTAATCAAGAAGAGAGATCTTCTTGCAAAATCTTCCAATAACTTCGATCTTCCGCAAATCCGGAGATCTCAACAGCAATCTCCACCCAAAGTGCGAGATTAGAGGAATTCCAAACACGAACTTCGATCTCTCCAAGAGATGTCAATTGCTTCCCAGCAAACTAAGCGAAGAGTCTTCGTCTAAGCGGTGATGAATGAGGGTAAACGGGGGTGTAAGCGCCGATGACGGAATCTTGCTTCGTCCGTCTTTTTATAGTGTAGGGCAAAATGTCGGCCCGGCCCAATCTTTAAAAGATCGTGGCTTCAAAGTGTGGCGAAAAGATTCGCCAAGATCACGGTCGTGGAAGTGTTCCACGACCGTAATTTAGAGCGTGGAAACAAATACGGTTTGCAACATATGTTCCACGGCCGTGTAATCCCCTGGAATGAACATGAATTTCTGACTCCAAATCCACGGCCGTAGTTCTGAACGTGGTTTGTGATACGGCCGTATTTTAGGGCGTAATTTAGGGTAAGAACGTGATTCTTCCCTAAACTCGTGCATTCCTCAAGCTAAGACTCCAAATTTCTTCCAAAGAATGTCCTCAATCTATGGACATATCAACTCAACTCTCCTTTGCTCGATTCCGTTCGGAAATAGCTCCAAATCACCTATAATCAACATAGAACTAGTGTAGACATCCATATCGACAATATAGGTAATACTAGCTCACATATGCACCAAGATCAATCAAAGACTATCAATATGAATCAAATACGTTTAGAAAACATGCCAAAAATATCACAATATTTCATGCTAACAAACTCCACCATCCCTATCATCATCATCATGATCAACAGCCTCCTCAACCCCATCCTCCTCAGCTGGTGCTGCTGCTGCCTCTCTCGCATCCTCCATCAGTGGGAACCAAACAGTCTGCTAATGGTGTGGATCATACACTGAGAACTGGGGTGACCATATGATCCCCTGTGGTGCGGTCGGCTCCCATGGCATAGCTATGTACGGTGTAGTGAGTCCTTGGGGAACCAGTATCCTCCGAGTAATCATCTCCTGAAGTCCTAGCGGCTTGGCAGCCGCCACCATGGTACATGCGCTGAGATCCATATCCTGGTAACTCGCTATGTGAGTCACAATGCCTTCGCAACAGATATCGCCCTTCGCCTTGGCCTTGATCTTATGCAGATCCTCTGCTAGCATCAAGCCAAAGTCTGGAACCCCTCCAGTCACCATGCAGTAAAGGCTAAACAGCTCCCCCTGTCTGACCTTCTGGGGCGTCTCAGTACGCGCCAGAAGAGTCTCACTAAAAATCCGGTGAGCTAACCTAAAAGCTAGGTGAAATATAATACGCTCCCTGGAGTCTCCAAGGCGCCATCTATCTGCGTGCTCAAGTACATGAGCAATCTGTCCCCAGAACTCCCTAGCTACAGCTCGGGAGGGAAAATCAACAGCAGTCGGAGCCGGGAAACTAAAGATGTCCCGCCAGTACTCTAAAGGAACTAAGAAGTTCCGGTTCATCAACCGGTACTTCACAAAACGCTCTGTGGGAAGGTAGGTGAAGGAGCTGACAAACTCCATAGTCGGCTCTAAGTAAGCGGGGGCGCAGATCTCAGTGAACTGATCTAGCCCCACCATCGAAATCATCCGTCTCAAATCTCAATCCACATGAAGACAATCAAATGCAGAAATGTCCAGGAAGCACGGTGCAATCACTGGACGGGCCGCTATGCGGTCATAATCAACCTGGTGTCTCTCGTGGATCACCGGTCTAGTAGGTCTGGAGGAAGAAGAAGAAGGGGAAGGAGAGGATTTGTCCCTCATGACCAGCTGTCTATCTGAACTCATCTTTTCTGAAACCTGTCAGACCACCTCGGTCGGCCAGACAACTCTGTAGAACACCTCTGCCGAGGCACAGGCCGACTGGACCGAGGCGAAATACTGCGCGACTAATTTCCTCAAAAATCCAGTTCTTCTCCCCCAAAATCACTACAACTGGTTCCCATGGGGTACTTAATCATTTTCTCAGCAAATGCAGGGGCAACCAAAGCCCAATTTAAAGGAAAACAGTGGAGAGGAGCGAGGTTAGGGTTTTTCTGATTTTACCTCTATTTGGTCGATTCGGTTCGTTTTTCTTGCAGATTAGCACTTGCACTGGAATCCTCCACTCTTTCTTTGCGGTTTGGAAGCGAGAATCGTCGAAAACGAGCGAAGATTGGCGAAGCAAGGCGAAGGGTCTGCTGCGGTCGAGGAGAAGGTAAAGGAGGAAAGAGAATTTTCAGCCCCCTTTTATACCCTTTTCTGGAACTGCTGTCACCTCGGTCGAGGTGGTCTCGACTGGACCGAGGTGGTACGGACCGAGGTGGATCTTCAGAAACCCTAGTCGCCTCGGTTGCTCAAGAATCATCTCGGTCGAGGTGCTGTGACAGCAACCGAGATGTGTCTCAGTCAATCTCCGTCTTCTCAAATTCTCGAACTTCTGTCCTTCCAATTGTATTCCTGGGTTGTACTCCTTCCTTAGATGTCACTTGTTGTCTGTCTAGGACGCCAAAAACAAAACAAAGCAAAGCAAAAGCAAACTATCTAAGCTAGACTAGAAAAAGGGAAAAGAAAGCAATACCTTGGGTTGCCTCCCAAGAAGCGCTTGATTTAAGGTCGCTAGCTAGACCATACGGCGTCTCTATGCGTGATGGGAGGTGCCCTCACCCCATACTTCACCTCCATCATGGGGTGAAGTAAGTAAGTCTATTAAACGCTCCAACAAGTGCAAGTGCTTATCGAGGAATGAATCGTCTATGGGTAGGCTGTCTTTCTCTCGTAAAGATGGAGGTAGCCGGTTGAGGTGATCCGCTACAGAATTTTCGGATCCCTTCTTATCATGGATCTCTAGGTCAAACTCTTGAAGTAAGAGAATCCATCGAATAAGGCGTGGCTTGGCATCTTTCTTGGCAAGCAAGTAGCGAATGGCTGCGCGGTCGGTGTAGACAATGACTTTCGCCCCTACTAAGTAAGAACGAAACTTCTCGAAAGCATATACAACCGCCAATAGCTCCTTCTCGGTGGTAGCGTAGTTGCGCTGGGCTTCATCTAGCGTCTTGCTAGCATAGTAAATGGCGGTGGTCCGGCCATCCTTCTTCTGTCCAAGCACCGCTCCTACGGCTACATTACTAGCATCACACATGATCTCAAAGGGCAAGGTCCAATCCGGAGGTTGGATAATGGGAGCGGAGATCAACGCTTCCTTAATCCTATAAAACGCATCAAGACACTCCTGACAAAACTCAAAAACAACATCTTTATTCAAGAGGTTAGTTAGAGGTTTAGAAATCTTAGAGAAGTCCTTGATGAATCTTTTGTAGAAACCTGCATGCCCGAAAAAACTCCTCACGCCTTTAACAGAACAAGGGGGAGGGAGTTTCTCAATAGTCTGGATCTTAGTGCGATCGACCTCAATACCTCGATTAGAAACGAGGTGTCCTAGCACAATGCCTTCATTAACCATAAAATGACACTTCTCCCAATTCAAAACAAGATTAGTGTCCTCACATCTTTGTAGCACTAGAGAAAGGTTAGATAGGCAATTATCAAAAGAAGAACCATATACTGAAAAATCATCCATAAATACCTCCATGATCTCCTCTATATACTCGGAAAAGATAGCCATCATGCATCGCTGGAAGGTAGCGGGTGCATTGCACAATCCAAATGGCGTCTTCCTATAAGCAAATGTCTCCCACGGACAAGTGAAAGTGGTCTTCTCCTGATCATCCGGATGGATAGGAATCTGGAAGAAACCACTATAACCGTCTAAATAGCAGAAGTGTGAATGTTGGGCCAACCGTTCGAGCATTTGATCGATGAAGGGAAGTGGAAAGTGGTCCTTTCGAGTGGCCGTGTTCAGCTTCCTATAATCAATGCAAACCCTCCAGCCCGTGACGGTCCTGTTTGGGATCAACTCGTTGTTCTTATTCGTCACAACGGTCATCCCTCCTTTCTTCGGAACTACATGCACCGGGCTAACCCATTTGCTGTCCGAGATAGGATATATGATACCTGCATCCAACAACTTAAGAATTTCCTTCTTCACAACCTCTTTCATAATCGGATTAAACCGTCTTTGAGGTTCCCGTGAAGTCTTATGATCATCCTCCATTAGAATTCTATGCATGCAGAAAGAAGGCTTAATGCCAATAAGATCATCTATAGTATAACCTAAAGCCCTTTGATGCTTTCTCAGGACATGCATTAGTTTAGACAATTCAGATTCGGAGAGGGAAGCACTAACAATAACGGGATAAGTGGAATCCGGTCCAAGAAAGACATACCTCAAGTGTTTTGGGAGTTGTTTAAGCTCCACAACTGGGGGTGCTTTTTGAGGGGGATCCTTGCTTCCTCCTTCCAGTGGAGTAGATCTAGAAACTGGACTTTCGGAAGTCTCAATTGACATCATCTCGTCTTCGACCTCGGTCGAGGCGCAGAGGTGTTGACCGAGATGTTCTTCAGTCGCCTCGCTTGGTCCAGAAAGTGCCTCGGTAGAGGTACTGTAACCGAAACTGGAGATCTACGTCTCCTGGATTAATTTCTCAGTTTTAGCTCCTAGATCTTCTTCCAGTGCCTTTAAGCTCCGTATATCTGCATCACAAGAGGCATCTATACCTTCCTCCATTAAACTAAAACTAATAACTCTTTCAAGTGGATCGTTAATAAGGATAGAGCTCACCAATTCTCTTGATTCTTCTTCATCATAGATGTTATAGATATCATCTCCTAGATGCTCTCCCTTCATGGCCGCAAGTAATGCGAACTCCACTTCATCTTTGCCAATGTTGAATTTCAACTTGGCGTTCTTACAATCCACATTGCAACCCGAAGTTGCTAGAAATGGCCTCCCGAGAATGATAGGAAAAAGATAATCTGCGGGAATATCAAGTACAACAAAGTCTATAGGTAAATAGAAGTTACCTAACTTAACCGGAACGTCTTCCAAAATGCCCACGGGATGGGTAATGGAGCGGTCCGCCATGTATAACCTTATCTTAACCGGCTTGGGCTCTCCAAGTTCGATCTTCACACATAGCTCCAGCGGAATGATGCTCACGCTGGCTCCTAGATCACATAAGGCTTCACAAGTGACATCCCCAACTTGAATGGGAATGCAAAATGAGCCGGGATCTCTCAACTTGGATGGCATCTTCTCCTTCATGATTTGTATGAGCTCCGAGGATTTAGATGTCATCCTTACTTCACCAAAGTCTTCCAGTTTCCTCTTCCTTGATAGGATCTCTTTCAAGAACTTCCCATAGGCAGGCATCCCTAGAATAGCATCAAGGAAAGGAATGTTAATGTGTAGTTTATTCATCAAGTCAAGGAACTTACCAAAGTGCTTATCTAGATGTGCTCTGGCCCTTGACTGGGGGAATGGAAGTGGTGGTTTATATAAAGGAGGTGGAATATAAACTTCAGTTTTCCCCTCCGCTTTATGTGGCTCCACCTCGGTTGGCATCTCGGCCGAAGTGTTGTTCGACTGCACCTGGACCAAGGTGGTCTTCGTCGGTACTGGCACCGACCGAGGCACTGGATCTGCAGTCTTCAGTCCACTCCTCGTTGTTATGGCCATGATCTGGCCCTTAGGGTTGCTTTCCGTCCTTGTTGGAAGCTTCCCTGGATCTCTTGGCGCTTCATTCGCCCTACTAGCAAGTTGTTGTTCAAAGGCTTTTTGGGCCTTCGAAAATAAAGTCATGGATGTCTCCATAGCACTAAGCTTGATCAAGATGGCCTCCAGCACTGCGTCTTTCTTTTCCGGCTGGGACGAACTTGATCCTTGCCCCTGGCTCTTTAATGGAGTAGAAGAAGAAGAAGGGGAAGAGTGGAAAGGATTAGAGGAATCGTTAGAATTGGAGTTAGAATGATTGTTACCAGAATTTTGGTTGTTCGCCCTCCAATTATTGTTGTTGGATCCTCTATTGTTGTTGTAGTTGTTGTTCCGGGAACCGTTGTTGTTGTTACGGTATCCATTGTTGTTGTTCCTTGATCCTTGATCTTCCTTCTTGGTTTGAGCAACCAAAAGTTCCTTCAATTGCTTCACGTCATTCTTCAAAGACGTGAGTTGATTGTTGTTAGGCGGAGCATCTTGAAAGTTAACTCTTTTAACTCCACCTTCAGCTCCTTGGTGGGAATATTTCTCCATATGCAAAGCTTGCTTCTCTATAAAGTCGCAAGCTTCGTCAATCGCCATGTCCATAAATGTACCGGCGGAAAGTAGTTGGAGGTTGAACTGGGTGCTTCCGTCTTGTCCCTTGAAGTATATCTCCAACAACTCTATCTTTGGAATCCCATGATGTGGGCAATCCAAAAGAATGTCTTTAAACCTCTCCCATGACTTGGACAAGCTCTCCTTATCCTTCATAATGAATGCATTAATCTTCCCTCTCATTTCAGCGGTCTTAGAGGAGGGAAAGAATTTAGTCAAGAATTCCGTAGTCATCTCCTCCCAAGTACTGATTTTTCCTGGAGGAAGAGATTGATACCAAGTAAGAGCTCTATCTTTTAAAGAAAAGTAAAAAGGTCTTAGCTTGTAGTTGTTGTTTTCTATTCTTGAGGGTCTCAAGGTCTCCATCAAGATCTCGTAGTTTTGCAGATGTTGATGCGGAGATTCCTTCTCTAGCCCTCTAAACTGGCATTGGCGAATCATGGAAAGAACTTGCGGTCGGTGTTCGTAGTCATGGTCCGCCGGATCTCCTAGGTTAACTCCAGGACGCCTCAATTGTTGATTGGGGTCCATCCTTTGCCCTAGGGTTTGCGGGATTCCTGCAAAAAGAGCGCCTCGGACTGGTATCCGAGGTGGAACTACCTCGGCCGGGGCATCAGGTACTGGGTCCTGCCTCGCTCGAGGGTCTGGAACTGGGACCTGCATCGGTCGAGGATCGGGAATAGGGTCTTCCCTCGGTCGAAGTAGATACTGGTCTCGTAAGGCTGCCATATCTACTTCGATCGCTTCAGTCCTAGTGTGAGTTTCTTCTTTCTCCTGCCTTAGTTCTTCCATGCGGAGGCGTAGCTGTTCTAACGCCTCCTTCAATTCGGCCTCAAGATCGCGATCGTCTTGGTTGGCCATCTTCGCTTCTCTCAAGCGTCGTTTATATGTTTTTTCTGGTTCGGGATCGTAAGGAACGATTTCCTTCCCAGTGCGGGTTCTTCACATAAACCTAAGAAAAAGAACCTGCGAAAATCACTCAAGTAGAGTGGTTAGTAGACACGGGGGCAAGTGCCCCAAAAGCGTACCGCAACCGGCTCGGTCTAGACCAAGTCCCCGGCAACGGTGCCAAAAACTTGTTCGCTCCAAACGGTGTGTGCAAGCTTTAAATTTATAACCCTAGATGTAAGCTTAAAACAAGGATGCGAACCCGCAGTGTACGGGTCAATCGTAGTAAAAAGCAAGGAATTCCAGGGGTCGATCACAGGGACTTAGTGAAACAAAGTCGGAATAGGTAAGCTTTAGCAATTACTAACCACAAAAGCAATTAAAACAATCAAGGATGATAAAAAGTCAATAAAGGAAATATGCAATTCTAGGGATTAAAGCATCTAGTTGTGGTTCCAACTCAAGATCTAAAGATAAGCGGACAAAGTTGAGGTTTTTGCAAAGGGAAGGTGTTACTAAAGTGGAATAGATCACCGGGTAAGTCTCACTACTCACTAATCCCAAACCGTAACTCCTATTACCGGGTAAGTCTCAAGGAATTAAGATAAAGAACTATAACCTCAAACTAACACACCACCTAAGGGAATAGAATCAACCTTTACCGGGTAAGTCTCAGGCTAACTCACAAAGATGGGATGAAAGCACACTCAAATCCCAATAAAGGATAGACCTTTATTACCTACACTTATGATCTTAGGTAAACAAACAAAGGAATTACTGGGTAAGTCTCATCCTAGGCTTGCATTGAACCAGGAAAGGTATAATAAAAATAGGATTTGGCAAACTCTAACACTTAACTCTCAGTTTCGGATCAGATAAGTCACCTCGGTCAGCCAAATTCCACCCCGGCCGAGATGTTCATCGACTGAGCGAGATGCTTAGGGTTAAGGTAAAGACTCGAACTTTCAGGGTCCTACTGTGATTAAGATTATTCTATCATTGTTTTTCCCACAACCTTCAGCCAATCACCCTAGAATCACACAAAGAGATTAGCTACTCATCATCATGAAAGTATTAATAAAATATATGGGAAGAAAGAGAATAATTGAACAAGAAAACCTTAAGAGAAAGGCTTCAATAACTGAATCAATTATAAAACCAACAAGCGTTCCTTGGATAGAAATCCAACAAGACAATCAACAAAGAAGGGAATCTAAGATGATCTTACAAAAACCCTTCAAAAAGCTATAAAAGCTATAGACTTTCTTCCTTCAAACTTCAAAAAGGTTCTTCAAATCTCCCAACTGGAGTATGGCTGCAGCGGTGTATTCGGATGTTCCGGGTGATAGCGGATGTCCAGCTGTATGTGGGATGTCGGATTTGTGGGAAATCCGACCCTTTTTATAGGAAAATTACTCTCCAAAGATAAGATATCTTAGAAAGATCTCTTCCCATAAAAATAGGTAAAATATATGGTCTAACTTATCTTCTTCCTTCCAGGAAACCAGCCCAAAAATATAAGATCCTCTTTCCAAAGATAAAAGATCTCAGCCAAGAATAAAATATTCTCGCCGCGTCCCAGGTGTTCGCCTCGGTCGAGTCGGCTCGTCTGGATCACCTCAGTCGAGGTGACTCTGTAGTCAACCGAGGTGAATCACAACTGAATGTGAAATCTCTCAAATCTGGTCCAAAGTGAATCTCTAATCCATGGCCATGCTTCCTGGATGTTCCCTTAAGCTCCTGAATGTAGCTCCAATGACTCCATAGCTCCTTTTGCTCCTTTTTGATGCAAAACGTGCCATTTTACCTACGATTACAACAAAACTAGGTGTAGACCTCGATTCCCGCAAAGGTAGATGAAACGACAATATAATCACATAAGATATATACAAACATGCAGATTATTGAAGATAAAACGTCTAAACACACCCCAAAATATAGACAATAATTCATGCTATCAAAATACCCCATACTTAGCCCTTGCTTGTCCCCAAGCAAGTTCCGCATATAAAATACAAGATAGAATGGATTATAAGTCATAAAGATCAATGAAAAAGTCTTTCAAAAACATTTTAATTGTGTGCTACAATCATAGATCACTCTAAGAGAATACTTCATGGAATTTAAAATCAAAACATGTTCAAAACATTTTATAAATATAAGAAAGTTGTTCATCTTTGCATAAAATTGTAGAATGCATAATAAATCGTAATCATCGAAATTAATCATGTATAATCCAGTTTAAACCACTAAGTCAATCAACAAGCTCGAGGTCTCAAGGGCTTCCCAAAAGAAAGGTCAAGAAACGTGTAGGGTAGGGATGTATATAAGGTAATGTGGTGCTAGAATCCGGGAAAAGGATATCACTTCACTTCCACTTTCACTTCACTTTCAACATCATCCACCAATAAGCTTTGCTTATTTCACACTTTTTCTTTTTTACTTTACTTTTTGGGATGCATGGACAGAGGTGCACAATAACCGAAGCCTACGAAATCAACAATCATCAATTTCTTGAGATGCATCAAACCCTTGATGCACATACCATGACCCGTTAGGAATATCGCTCAATCCGACTTTGGCAAGACACAAACACCCGGCTATGTGAATGGTGCCGAGTTACTCATCATCATGATTGACTTTCCCAAACCTATTTATTGTTTTCTAACACTTTCACTTCCAGCCAACTTCTCAACTTTTACTTCACTTGCTTTCACTACTTTGCTTGCTTCCAAATTCCCGGATAGGTAAAGGGAGGCAAAAATGTATATGAGGGGCTAAGCATGATCAAGAAGAAGAATGAATTGCCTTGGTCTTTCCAGGAAGAAAGTGAGAGAACTCATAATGTGGTGTCAACCTTCAAATTCAACATAATTTGGATAAAAACAAAGTATTAAACATGCCAAAAATTTCAAACAAAGCATTTAGCAACTTAAACATATTATAAAACCTTTCAAACATATAAAGTTTCAAAACCAGTCAGCAAACAAGATCTTCACTGAGATCATATCCAGATAAGAAGCACAAAACGTTTCGAAAGCTCTTAGTTAAACCACCTCGGTCGAGGTGTTCTAAGTCAACCGAGGTGAAGTACCTCGTTAGGCCAGAACTGTCCCGGTCGAGGTCAAAAAAAAAATTTTATGTCCAGTTTTTGACGTTTTTCTCAATCAAATAACTTGTATGCATGCATGTAATCTCAGATAAAAACATAGAAGCAAAATAAAGCATAAATATCGGATAAAGTCGAGTCATACATCACATAAGTCAAATAATACATAAACACCCCATACTTGGGACACACTGTCCCAATGGGTCAAAATAAGTCTAAAGAAAATAAAGTACTCACCGGACAAAGCTGAGCTGCATAATAAATAAGAAAGAAAATCCTGCAGGCTCTCAATAATCACGATCCGGTGGTGGTGGTAGATACGGATACTGGGATGGGTCAAATGGATAACCCATAGTCTGCTGAAACTGGATCTCCATCATCCGGCGCTGAAAGTGCTGGCCCTCTAACATCTGATGAGTCCAGCGGTCGATCTCTCGGTGTTGGGCGTCAAACCTCTCCTGGATGTCTACATTCAGGGCTGCGTAAGAGTCTATCATCTGATCCGTCAGATCATCAATCCGACGGTGAGCATCTGGATCTCTCTGTCGGCGTGCCCTACGCCTAGCATGGCATAATGGTGATGCAGCCGGTGCAGTCTCAGTCTCGTCATCGTCCAAATCGATGACCGGCGCACTAGTCCCAGCAATATTAGTCCCTGTATCCATAGGAACTCCACCATCCCTATCATCATCATCATCAACAGCCTCCTCAACCCCATCCTCCTCAGCTGGTTCAGTTGTTGCCTCTCTCGCATCCTCCATCAGTGGGATCCAAGCAGTCTGCCAATAGTGTGGATAATACACTGAGAACTGGGGTGACCATCTGATCCCCTGTGGTGCGGTCGGCTCCCATGGCATAACTATGTACTGCTTAGTGTATCCTCGGGGAACCAGTATCCTCTGAGTAATCATCTCCTGAAGTCCTAGCGGCTTGGCACCCGCCACCATGGTACATGCGCTGAGATCCATATCCTGGTAACTCGCTATGTGAGTCACAATGCCTCCGCAGCAGATATCGCCCTTCGCCTTGGCCTTGATCTTATGCAGATCCTCTACTAGCATCAAGCCAAAGTCTGGAATCCCTCCAGTCACCATGCAGTAAAGGCTAAACAGCTCCCCCTGTCTGACCTTCTGGGGCGTCTCAGTATGCGCCAGAAGAGTCTCACTAAAAATCCGGTGATCTAACCTAAAAGCTAGGTGAAATATAAGACGCTCCCTGGAGTCTCCAGGGCGCCATCTATCTGCGTGCTTAACTACATGAGTAATCTGTCCCCAGAACTCCCTAGCTACAGCTCGGGAGGGAAAATCAACAGCAGTCGGAGCCGGGAAACCAAAGATGTCCTGCCAGTACTCTAAAGGAACTAAGAAGTTCCGGTTCATTAACCGGTACTTCACAAAACACTCTGTGGGAAGGTAGGTGAAGGAGGTGACAAACTCCATAGTCGGCTCTAAGTAAGCGGGGGCGCGGATCTAAGTGAACTGATCTAGCCCCACCATCGAAATCATCCTTCTCAAATCTCCATCCACATGGAGACAATCAAATGCAGAAATGTTCAGGATGCGCGGTGCAATCACTGGACGGGCCGCTATGCGGTTATAATCAACCTGGTGTCTCTCGTGGATCACCGGTCTAGTAGGTCTGGAGGAAGAAGAAGAAGGGGAAGGAGAGGATCTGTCCCTCAGGACCAGCTGTCTATCTGAACTCATCTTTTCTGAAACCTGTCAGACCACCTCGGTCGGCCTGACAACTCTGTAGAACACCTCTGCCGAGGCACAGGCCGACTGGACCGAGGCGAAATACTGCGCGACTAATTTCCTCAAAAATCCAGTTCTTTTCCCCCAAAATCACTACAACTGGTTCCTATGGGGTACTTAATCATTTTTTCAGCAAATGCACGGGCAACCAAAGCCCAATTTGAAGGAAAACAGTGGAGAGGAGCGAGGTTAGGGTTTTTCTGATTTTACCTCTATTCGGTTGATTCGGTTCGTTTTTCTTGCAGATTAGCACTTGCACTGGGATCCTCCACTCTTTCTTTGCGGTTTGGAAGCGAGAATCGTCGAAAACGAGCGAAGATTGGCGAAGCGAGGCGAAAGGTCTGCCGCGGTCGAGGAGAAGGTAAAGGAGGAAAGAGAATTTTCAGCCCCCTTTTATACCCTTTTCTGGAACTGCTGTCACCTCGGTCGAGGTGGTCTCGACTGGACCGAGGTGGTACGGACCGAGGTGGATCTTCAGAAACCCTAGTCGCCTCGGTTGCTCAAGAATCATCTCGGTCGAGGTGCTGTGACAGCAACCGAGATGTGTCTCAGTCAATCTCCGTCTTCTCAAATTCTCGAACTTCTGTCCTTCCAATTATATTCTTGGGTTGTACTCCTTCCTTAGATGTCACCTGTTGTCTGTCTAGGACGCCAAAAACAAAACAAAGCAAAGCAAAAGTAAACTACCTAAGCTAGACTAGAAAAAGGGAAAAGAACGCAATACCTTGGGTTGCCTCCCAAGAAACGCTGTATTTAAGGTCGCTAGCTAGACCATACAGCGTCTCTATGCGTGATGGGAGGTGCCTGATAACACGATTTAAGACTTAATTTTAGACACTCATTTAGATAGATTTTTCGCTCATTCATGCATGGTCTAGCATTAGTTCACGACGTTTGCACTCAAATCATGTATTTTGTCGAGATAGACGTCTACGCGGACTTTTGCTTGCTTTGTAGGTATTTTGGGAGATTTAGGAGCTTAATCGATACATCCAAGGGTCGTTCCTCGTGATGACACACTTTCAGACTCATTGGAATGCAAGCTAAGGGCTAAAGAGGACTCATGGAACCTTGTCAACACAAGCCATGCACCAAATCCTGGCTTAATGACCCAAAACAAGCTGTGGCGCCAAAACCACAGTCACTGGGAGTTCCACAGCCGTGGAAATGGACCGTGGTTTTTGCCAAACGGTTGTGACAGCTGTGCCGCGATTCTCATGGCCGACTCTTGCAAAGATGGGTATAAAAAGTGGTCCTGCAAGGCTGAGAGGGGTATCAAAAAACCCACATCTTTTCTCATCCACACTCTCTACCACATTCTCAACAAGAAGATTCTCTCAATAGGAAGCTTGGATTGGAGCAACTCTTGGAGAAAAAAAAAGGCTCCATTGAAGAAGAAGAGAAGAGCACACACCATTAGCCTTTGATAGATTTTAGTGAAGATTATCGGAATCGTTTTCTAGTGTTGTAAGAATCGATTAAACCTTCTTTTGAAGGATTGTGAGTCTTTCTAAATCTCGAATTCAGCTTCGTTTTCTTTGATTCACTTGTTTCTCTCTTTCTCTTCATTATCTTGCAAATGGATGCCATGATTTTATGTTTGATGATTTTGATTATGATGATGAATGTCGTTGGCTAGATAGATGTGATTCTAGGGTAAGGAAAAGAGGGTTATGGCTAGGACTATGATAGGATGGACTTATATTTTCCCTTGGATGATTAGTTTACTTGGACAGAGCCACTGTTGGAATCCACGGTTTGTTCTTGCCAGTCCACGGCCGTGGAAGTGGATGAACGGCCCGTGGTTTGCCTGATTCGTTTGATTTGATAAGTCTAAGTTTTAGAATGTTAGATTGTTGAAATCCTAGTGTTTGTTAGGTTAAATCTATCCTAGGGTAACCTAGTGTTAGCATCTAAGTGTTAGAGGAGACCTACCCGGTTATTCTTGCTTTTAGATATCGAAGATGACAAACTCTAGGTAGTGGTGAGCCTCATAAGCCGCCATTGGACTAAGTGTGCTAGGATAGTTGTTTAGGACTTACCTTTCCGAGACTTACCCGGTGAGGATAGGTTAGATCCCTAGGTGACAATCCGGTTTGTGTAAAATTCCTATCCTTAGGCTCTTTGAGACTTACCCGGTGATAAGACCTTAGGAACGGACTAGCGGACCATGAGACCTACCCGGTGATTGATCCCAATCTAGAAATACTCACTCCCAACATGCCTTAGTAATCCAAGGAATGATTAGATAGCTTGAGTCCTATGCCATAACCGGAATTTCCAACCCCTAGAATCCGCCTTTTCTCTCTTTGATTATATACTTCGAGTTTGCTTTGTTTACTTGTGGTTGTTAACTAGTTGATTGTTTATTTCGCATGATTTGTGATCCTTGATTGATCATCAAAAAACCAACCAAAAACATTGAGATTTTCATTTCTTTATTCCTTTCTCCTTTGTTAGCCTAGGCTTTCACTATCTTTAGTCACTAATCGAATCAATCTCACCTAAGTCTTTGTGTTCGACCTTGGAATACTATCCCTACTACAAAACGACCCGTACACTGTGGGTTCGCTAGGAGTTAGGAGAAATATAACGAGTATAAATTTAAGGCTTATTGCGCATCTATCTCTAGACGTAACAAGTTTTTGGCACCGTTGTCGGGGACTAGGTCTAGATTGAGTCATTATTTGTGATTGTTTATAGTGTAGGTCTTTCTTGTTGCTTTTGATCTCTTTTGGTTTGTGTCTTTGCTTTTCAGGACATCTCTCACTTCTTAGGGTGTATGCGAAGATCTCGTGGCAAGGATTTAGCTCCATTCGATCCCGAACCGGAGAAAACCCTTAGATCTAGATCCAAGAGCATTCGAAAAGGAAAAGAGATGGCCGGAAGAGACCTCCAAGCTGAGTTGGATGAGGCTATAGAGCAAATTAGGATAAGGGATGAAGCTTTGGAGAATGAAAGGAGACTTGCCAATGAGAGGCAAGAAGCAATTAGGAGGGAGATTGAAGAGATTAGGCAAGCTCTTGTGCGAAGAGAGCCTAACCCTCAAGATCCTCCACCTCCACCACCGGTACCGCAGCCGGCGGTACATGTTCGGGTTGTGCCCATTGCTATTGAAGAGCCACAAACCTTAGGGCGACGTATGGATCCGGCACAAAGAGCACACCATCCGGGTGTGAACTTAGGAGATCCCGCAACCCATAATTACGAGCTCCGCCCTCAAGTTCTACAAATGATCCGGCATAATCAATTTGGAGGGATGGAAGGAGAGTCTCCTCATCAACACTTGATGAATTATGAGATCTTGATGGAGACTCTTAGACCGCCTAGATTGGAGAGCAACAACCATAAGCTTAGGGCTTTTTCCTTCTCTCTTAAGGACAAAGCCTTGGCTTGGTATCAATCTATTCCATAAGGGCGAGTGAGTACTTGGGAGGAGATGACAACCGAGTTTTTGACTAAGTTCTTCCCACCTTCCAAGACTACCGAGTTAAGAGGGAAGATCAATGCCTTTGTAATGAAGGATAGAGAGAGCTCGTTCAAGTCTTGGGAGAGGTTCAAAGACCTTCTCCTAGATTGTCCACACCATGGTATACCAAAGATTGAGTTGTTGGAAATCTACTTCAAAGGACTTGATGAAGATAGCCAATTCAAGCTCCAATCTCTTTCCGGTGGGACTTTCATGGAAATGCATGTGGATGAAGCTTGGGAGTTTATAGAGAAACAAGCTTTGGTGATTGAGAAGTACTCTCATAGGAAGAGTGATGGGAGGAAAGCGGGAGCATATGAGGTGAGTGAAGTCACCATGAGCAACTTCAAGCTTGATGCCATCAACAATGAGTTGAAATCTTAGAGGGAATTGTGTGCTACAACTTTGAAGAATCAAGCAACCTCTCAAGTGCAAGTGCAAGCTAATTTGTCTTCCAAAGAGGAAGATGTGAATTACATGGGAAGGGGCAATTATAACAACTATCAAGGCCCAAGGAACTTCAACAACAACCGGCAATTCAACAATTACCGGCCAAACCACAACCATCCCGGGTTTTCCTATTCTAACCCGGATGGTGCCTTGAACCCTCCCGCTTCCACAACCGCAGCTCCACCACCAAAATCTTCACAAGAACCTCCACCCGGATTTACTCAACCTCCAAAGGATAGAACCGAGATGATGTTTGAGCAATTGCTTGGAAGGTTGAGTGGTCTTGAGAGCACGGTGACTTCCATTTCTAAGGCTCAAAAGGTGTTGGAAGCACAAGTGTTCCAAAAGGCGGGTGAAGCGCATAGAAATCCGGGAAAGCTTCCCGGAAGAACCGAAGACAACCCAAGAGGCCAAGTGTTGGCCATCTCAACAAGGAGTAGGTTGAGTATGAAGGATCCCTTACCCAAAGGAAGTGACAAGGGGAAGCAAGTAGTGGTTGAGGAAGAGACCTTGCAAGAAGATGGAGGCAAGAGCAAGGATGATGAGCCAACTTATGTGGCACCACCTCCATACAAGCCACCACTACCGTTCCCACAATCACGATCAAGAGCTCGCTTGGACAAACACTTTGGTAAATTCCTTGAACTTATGTCCAAATTGCATATTAATATTCCGTTCATGGATGCTATCTTAGGTATGCCGGCGTATGGCAAGTTCTTGAAGGAAATACTCTCCAACAAAAGGAAGTTGGAGGAGTATGGAGAAGTGAGGATGACAAAGAGATCCTCGGAATTGATCCAAACAATGAAGGAGGAGATTCCTCCTAAGCTAAGAGATTCGGGATCCTTTTGTGTGCCAATTGGAGTGGGAGAAGTGAAGTATGAAGCCCTTTGTGATCTTGGGGCAAGTGTAAGCATCATACCGCTTGCACTTTGCAACAAGGTTGGGCTAGGAGAGCCGAAACCGGTCAAGATGACCCTCTACATGGCGGACCGTTCTATCACTCACCCGGTTGGGATATTGGAAGACATACCGGTGCAACTCGGGAAGTTCTATGTGCCGATTGATTTTGTTGTCTTGGACATCCCGGCGGACTATCCGGTTCCCATCATCTTAGGGAGACCTTTCCTAGCCACTTCCGGATGCTTGGTGGATTGTAAGAATGGAATTCTCTCCTTCAACATTGGAGAAGAGAATATCAAGTTCAAGCTGTCCACAATGATGAAAGGGCCAACCCTTGATGAAGATGTATTCAACATTGTCGAGCAAGAGGAGTCTAGAGAAGTTGTGAGCTCGATCTTGATCAAGGACCCTTTGGAGAAGGTTCTTAGATTAAATTTGATGGAGGAAGGTGTTGAGGAGGCTTGCAATGAAGAAATCAAGGCCTTGGAAGCATTAGAAAAGGAGACAAGAGCTGAATTTGAAGTCCACGAGAGTATGCTGAGTTCCTGTAGGAACCACGGTCGTGAAAGGAAGTCCACGGCCGTGGAACTCTCTGGAATGCTCCGAAGAGCAAGCTTTGGAAGGTCCACGGCCGTGGATGTGCCAGAATCCGTGAATTTGCCCGTGGTTTCCCCAGAAGCAGCCCTTGTTGTTGATCAAGCTTCAAGGAGCCTTGGAGAGCCTTCAATTGCTTTGGATTCATCTCAACCAATGTTATTTGGATCGTCTCCACTCGATAAAGGTCCTCCTAAACTTGAACTCAAACCTCTCCCTTCTCATTTAAAGTATGCTTTCCTTGGTTCAAATTCTACTTATCCGGTGATTGTGAATGCATCTTTGAATGATGATGAGCTTAATAGATTGTTGAATGAATTGAAACTGCATAGAAAGGCAATAGGATACACCATTGATGACCTTGTTGGAATTAAGCCCTCTTTGTGCATGCATAAGATATTGATGGAAGATGACCATAAGCCCTCTATTGAACATCAAAGGAGATTGAATCCTATAATGAAAGAGGTGGTCAAGAAAGAGATCATTAAGTTGCTAGATGCGGGAATCATCTACCCTATTTCGGATAGCCAGTGGGTTAGTCCCGTACATGTGGTTCCTAAGAAGGGTGGGATGACCGTAGTGACTAATGAGAACAATGAACTAATCCCAACTAGGACGGTTACAGGATGGAGGATGTGTATTGACTATAGGAAGCTTAACATGGCCTCTAGGAAAGATCACTTCCCCCTTCCTTTCATTGACCAAATGCTAGAAAGGTTAGCTCAACATTCTCACTTTTGTTACCTAGATGGCTATAGTGGATTCTTCCAAATCCCTATCCACCCCGATGACCAAGAGAAAACCACATTTACATGTCCATGGGGTACATTTGCATATAGGAGAATGCCATTTGGGTTGTGTAATGCACCCGCCACCTTCCAAAGGTGTATGATGGCTATCTTTTCTGAGTACATTGAGAATATTATGGAAGTGTTTATGGATGATTTTTCTGTTTATGGATCTTCCTTTGATGATTGCTTAGCTAACTTGTCTCTAGTGCTTAAGAGATGTGAGGAGACAAACCTTGTCTTGAATTGGGAAAAATGCCACTTCATGGTAAGTGAAGGTATTGTGTTGGGACACTTGGTGTCCAACCGTGGCATTGAGGTTGATAGGGCCAAGATTGAAACGATAGAGAAGTTGCCACCACCTACCTCGGTGAAGGGGGTAAGGAGTTTTCTAGGGCATGCCGGTTTTTACCGGAGATTTATTAAAGACTTCTCTAAGATTTCTAAGCCTCTTACTAACCTACTAATGAAAGATGTTGAGTTTGTTTTCTCCAAGGATTGCCTTGAAGCTTTTTGTAGGTTGAAGAACGCCTTGATCTTCGCACCTATCATGCAACCTCCGGATTATAGTTTACCGTTTGAGATCATGTGTGATGCAAGTGATGTAGCCGTTGGGGCTGTTTTGGGGCAAAAGAAAGATGGGCGTACACATGCCATCTATTATGCTAGCAAGACGCTAGATGATGCCCAACTCAACTATGCCACAACCGAGAAAGAGTTGCTAGCGGTTGTGTATGCCTTTGAGAAGTTCCGCTCATATCTTGTTGGAGCGAAGGTCATAGTGTATACGGATCATGTTGCGATCCGTTATCTCCTTACAAAGAAGGATGTCAAGCCTAGGTTGATTCGGTGGATCCTTCTTCTTCAAGAGTTTGATTTGGAAATCCGGGACAAGAAGGGGTCTGAAAATTCTGTGGCGGATCACCTTAGTAGACTCCCACCATTGGAGCTTGAGAGAGATGACATCCCGATTGATGACTCGTTCCGGGATGAGCAATTGCAAATGGTGGAAGAGTGCTTGTTCCAAGTGTCTAGAGGAAGTGAGCCATGGTATGCCGACATTGTGAACTATCTTGTGTGTGAGGAAGTGCCTCCCGGATTGTCATACGCCCAAAGGAAGAAGTTCTTCATAGATGTGAGGCACTACTATTGGAGTGAACCACTTTTGTTCAAGAGAGGGCTGGATGGAGTCTTTAGAAGATGCATACCGGCGGATGAGGTAGAGAGTGTGATCCGCCATTGTCATTCCTTGCCATGTGGAGGGCATGCTAGCTCACACAAGACATGTGCGAAGGTGTTGCAATCGGGCTTCTTTTGGCCAAGTTTGTTCAAGGATGTGCAAAACTTTGTGGTAGCTTGTGATGCTTGCCAAAGGACGGGCAACATTTCAAGGAGGAATGAGATGCCCTTGAACAACATACAAGAGGTAGAGATATTTGATGTGTGGGGTGTGGACTTCATGGGACCATTCCCTTCTTCATGTGGCAACCTCTACATCCTATTGGCGGTTGACTATGTTTCGAGATGGGTGGAGGCAATCGCCTCTCCCACAAATGATGCCAAAGTTGTGGTGCGGTTTTTCAACCTAATGATCTTCCCTAGGTTTGGAACACCAAGGGTGATCATAAGTGATGGAGGGAAGCATTTCACTAATAGGAACTTTGGAGCACTTTTGGCTAAGTATGGGGTGACTCATAAGGTGGCAACACCTTACCATCCCCAAACTAGTTGCCAAGTGGAGATCTCCAACCGGGAGATAAAGGGAATTCTTGAGAAAACGGTCTCTAGGACGAGAAAAGATTGGGCTATGAAGCTCGATGATGCCTTGTGGGCATATAGAACCGCTTTCAAGACACCGATTGGCACCACTCCTTACAAGCTAGTCTATGGCAAGTCTTGCCACCTTCCGGAGATGGAGCATAGAGCATATTGGGCCATTAAGTGGCTAAATTTTGACCTCAAGGAGGCCGGTGAGAAGAGATTGCTTGATATGAATGCTCTTGAGGAGATCCGGTTGGATGCTTACGAAAATGCCCGGATCTACAAGGAGAGGACCAAACGTTGGCATGATAAGCGCCTCATCCCGAAGGAGTTGAGTGAAGGCGACCTTGTCCTTCTCTTCTACTCAAGGCTGCGGCTCTTCCCAGGGAAGCTAAAATCAAGATGGACCGGGCCATATGTGGTGAAGAAGATCTTTCCCCATGGAGCTATTGAGATAGGAGGGGAGCATTGTGGAGATTTCAAGGTGAATGGGCATCGTTTGAAGAAGTATATCCCGGGAGCTCCGGTAGATATGATTGCCCCGCTTCACCTAGAGTGAGACGCCCCCGAGTTTGGTCAAGCTAATGACCTTAAAGAAGCGCTTGATGGGAGGCAACCCATTGGTAACGTTTTTCCCTTTTTCGTTTTTGTTTTGATTTTTCTGTTTTTGTGTGTTTGGTGTGCTTTGTGTGTGTGCTAGAGTCTTGGTAGCATTGGAGGCCTTGCATGGCACATGGATGATGATGATGAGTCCCTCATCAATTATGGGCGGAGCGGACGCGGAACTTGGACGGCTAGTAGTGCCTAGCGCGGGTCCCGACGCCATGATGAACATTTTGAGCTCTCTACCATTGTTGATAGGATCATCTACCGTCAATCCACTTGAGTAACCCCAAATACCAAAGCAAACCATTTCTACGCTGTGAGAACCCTCTTTCACTCTTCTTTACCTGAATGCCACATTGGGGACAATGTGTTTCTAAGTATGGGGTGGGGTTTGCATGATCTTTTGCATGACTAGCATCTAGGTAGTTTCTTTTAGTCACATGTTCTATTAGGTCTTGCATTGTACATAAATATTACGAAAATTCCAAAAAAAAAATCAGAAAATTTAAAAATTTTGTGTGCTTTCTAGGCTTGGATATGACCCTAATGATGAGTCTTGTCTTGTGGATTGGCTATGGATGGCCTTATGTGTTGAATTGATGAATTCATATGTGGACTTGAAATACTTATCTTAAATCGCATGAATGAATTGTGATCATGATGTTTTCCTTGATTAGATTGAGTATCGAAAGTCGAAATTACATGCTAGTTCTTGCACACCATCTAGGAGTGATTAAGGCAATTCATCCTTCTCTACTTCTCATCTTGATCATGTTGTTTGAGCACCTCAATTGATACAAATTTGACCTCTTTTGACCCATCCGAGAATAGGAGCATGCTAGTGTGTTGATGTGTGTGAAAAGCAAGTGTGGGGTGAAGTTGTTGATGAAAAGAATGTTATGAATGAAGTGCTGAATTTGTTGTGAAAGTGTAGACAAAAATATAGGTGTGGGGACGTTAGTTTAAATGACGAGTAACTCGGCACCATTCACATAATCGGGTGTTTGTGCCTTGCCAAAGTCAAATAAACCGATAGTCCTAACGAACTTTGGTATGTGTGCCCGGTGTGGATGCACCTCGAAAAATAAAAAAACCCGAGGAAGGCTAATCACCAAGGTTTCGGCTTTTGTACACCAATGCCATTGTCTCAAAAATAAGTGAAAGAAAAAGAAACCAAAAGAAAGAAAAGATGGAGAAAATTACACTTATGGGAAGTTGATCAAAAACATAGAATTGTGGAATTAGTTCCATTCCCGGATTAGCATCACATAACCTAGAAAAACTGCCACCTAATCACAACGTTTCTTGATCTTCTATCTCCTAAAGTCCTTGTGACCTATTTGCATGTGTGTAAGACTTAGTGATCTAGATTGAATATGCTCATGATCATCTTGACTTCTTCATTTTTGCATTTCATGCATACTTTTGAGTTAAGTATAATTGTCTTTCCGCGCCTTCATTCGTTCACACATGATTGTTTGTCCATTGCTATGAAACACGACTAAGAAGGTGATCCAATATTAGAAGCACAACTCCAAAAAGATTTTGCTATTTTTCTGCATGCATAAATCATGTCATCTCTTAGTCTATAGTTGGGGACTTGCTCGGGTACGAGCAAACATTAAGTATGGGGTATTTTTGATAACACGATTTATGATTTAAGTTTAGACACTCATTTAGATAGATTTTCCGCTCATTCATGCATGGTCTAGCATTAGTTCACGACGTTTGCACTCAAATCATGTATTTTGTCGAGATAGACGTCTACGCAGACTTTTGCTTGCTTTGTAGGTATTTGGGGAGATTTAGGAGCTTAATCGATACATCCAAGGGTCGTTCCTCGAGATGACACACTTTCGGACTCATTGGAATGCAAGCTAAGGGCTAAAGAGGACTCATGGAACCTTGTCAACACAAGCCATGCACCAAATTGTGGCTTAATGACCCAAAACAAGCTGAGGCGCCAAAACCACGGTCACTGGGAGTTCCACGGCCGTGGAAATGGACCGTGGTTTTTGCCAAACGGTTGTGACAGCTGTGCCACGATTCTCATGGCCGACTCTTGCAAAGATGGGTATAAAAAGTGGTCCTGCAAGGCTGAGAGGGGTATCAAAAAACCCACATCTATTCTCATCCACACTCTCTACCACATTCTCTACAAGAAGATTCTCTCAATAGGAAGCTTGGATTGGAGCAACTCTTGGAGAATAAAAAAGGCTACATTGAAGAAGAAGAGAAGAGCACACACCATTAGCCTTTGATAGATTTTAGTGAAGATTATCGGAATCGTTTTCTAGGGTTGTAAGAATCGATTAAACCTTCTTTTGAAGGATTGTGAGTCTTTCTAGATCTCGAATTCAGCTTCGTTTTCTTTGATTCACTTGTTTCTCTCTTTCTCTTCATTATCTTGCAAATGGATGCCATGATTTTATGTTTGATGATTTTGATTGTGATGATGAATGTCGTTGGCTAGATAGATGTGATTCTAGGGTAAGGAAAAGAGGGTTATGGCTAGGACTATGATAGGATGGACTTAGATTTGCCCTTGGATGATTAGTTTACTTGGACAGAGCCACTGTTGGAATCCACGGTTTGTTCTTGCCAGTCCACGGCCGTGGAAGTGGATGAACGGCCCGTGGTTTGCCTGATTCGTTTGATTTGATAAGTCTAAGTTTTAGAATGTTAGATTGTTGAAATCCTAGTGTTTGTTAAGTTAAATCTATCCTAGGGTGACCTAGTGTTAGCATCTAAGTGTTAGAGGAGACCTACCCGGTGATTCTTGCTCTTAGATATCGAAGATGACAAACTCTAGGTAGTGGTGAGCCTCATAAGCCGCCATTGGACTAAGTGTGCTAGGATAGTTGTTTAGGACTTACCTTTCCGAGACTTACCCGGTGAGGATAGGTTAGATCCCTAGGTGACAATCCGGTTTGTGTAAAATTCCTATCCTTATGCTCTTTGAGACTTACCCGGTGATAAGACCTTAGGAACGGACTAGCGGACCATGAGACCTACCCGGTGATTGATCCTAATCTAGAAACACTCACTCCCAACATGCCTTAGTAATCCAAGGAATGATTAGATAGCTTGAGTCCTATGCCATAACCGGAATTTCCAACCCCTAGAATCCGCATTTTCTCTCTTTGATTATATACTTCGAGTTTGCTTTGTTTACTTGTGGTTGTTAACTAGTTGATTGTTTATTTTGCATGATTTGTGATCCTTGATTGATCATCTAAAAACCAACCAAAAACATTGAGATTTTCATTTCTTTATCCCTTTCTCCTTTCTTAGCCTAGGCTTTCACTATCTTTAGTCACTAATCGAATCAATCTCACCTAAGTCTTTGTGTTCGACCTCGGAATACTATCCCTACTACAAAACGACCCGTACACTGTGGGTTCGCTAGGAGTTAGGAGAAATATAACGAGTATAAATTTAAGGCTTATTGCGCATCTATCCCTAGACGTAACAGTGCCCTCACCCCATACTTCACCTCCATCATGGGGTAAAGTAAGTAAGTCTATTAAACGCTCCAACAAGTGCAAGTGCTCATCGGGGAATGAATCGTCTATGGGTGGGCTGTCTTTCTCGCGTGAAGATGGAGGTAGCCGGCTGAGGTGATCCGCAACAGAATTTTCGGATCCCTTCTTATCGCGGATCTCTAGGTCAAACTCTTGAAGTAAGAGAATCCATCGAATAAGGCATGGCTTGGCATCTTTCCCGGCAAGCAAGTAGCGAATGGCTGCGCGGTCGGTGTAGACAATGACTTTCGCCCCTACTAAGTAAGAACGAAACTTCTCGAAAGCATATACAACCGCCAATAGCTCCTTCTCGGTGGTAGCGTAGTTGCGCTGGGCTTCATCTAGCGTCTTGCTAGCATAGTAAATGGCGGTGATCCGGCCATCCTTCTTCTGTCCAAGCACCGCTCCTACGGCTACATCACTAGCATCACACATGATCTCAAAGGGCAAGGTCCAATCCGGAAGTTGGATAATGGGAGCGGAGATCAACGCTTCCTTAATCCTGTAAAACGCATCAAGACACTCCTGCGAAAACTCAAAAACAACATCTTTATTCAAGAGGTTAGTTAGAGGTTTAGAAATCTTAGAGAAATCCTTGATGAATCTCCTGTAGAAACCTGCATGCCCGAGAAAACTCCTCACGCCTTTAACAGAACAAGGGGGAGGGAGTTTCTCAATAGTCTCGATCTTAGCGCGATCGACCTCAATACCTCGATTAGAAACGAGGTGTCCAAGCACAATGCCTTCATTAACCATAAAATGACACTTCTCCCAATTCAAAACAAGATTAGTGTCCTCACATCTTTGTAGCACTAGAGAAAGGTTAGATAGGCAATCATCAAAAGAGGAACCATATACTGAAAAATCATCCATAAATACCTCCATGATCTCCTCTATATACTCGGAAAAGATAGCCATCATGCATCGCTGGAAGGTAGCGGGTGCATTGCACAATCCAAATGGCATCCTCCTATAAGCAAATGTCTCCCACGGACAAGTGAAAGTGGTCTTCTCCTGATCATCCGAATGGATAGGAATCTGGAAGAAACCACTATAACCGTCTAAATAGCAGAAGTGTGAATGTTGGGCCAACCGTTCGAGCATTTGATCGATGAAGGGAAGTGGAAAGTGGTCCTTTCGAGTGGCCGTGTTCAGCTTCCTATAATCAATGCAAACCCTCCAGCCCGTGACGGTCCTGGTTGGGATCAACTCGTTGTTCTTATTCGTCACAACGGTCATCCCTCCTTTCTTCGGAACTACATGCACCGGGCTAACCCATTTGCTGTCCGAGATAGGATATATGATACCTGCATCCAACAACTTAAGAATTTCCTTCTTCACAACCTCTTTCATGATCAGATTTAACCGTCTTTGAGGTTCCCGTGAAGTCTTATGATCATCCTCTATTAGAATTCTATGCATGCAGAAAGAAGGCTTAATGCCAATAAGATCATCTATAGTATAACCTAAAGCCCTTTGATGCTTTCTCAGGACATGCATTAGTTTAGACAATTCAGATTCGGAGAGGGAAGCACTAACAATAACGGGATAAGTGGAATCCGGTCCAAGAAAGACATACCTCAAGTGATTTGGGAGTTGTTTAAGCTCCACAACTGGGGGTGCTTTCTGAGGGGGATCCTTGCTTCCTCCTTCCAGTGGAGTAGATCTAGAAACTGGACTTTCGGAAGTCTCAGTTGACATCATCTCGCCTTCGACCTCGGTCGAGGCGCAGAGGCGTTGACCGAGATGTTCTTCAGTCGCCTCGCTTGGTCCAGAAAGTGCCTCGGTAGAGGTACTGTAACCGAAACTAGAGATCTTCGTCTCCTGGATTAATTTCTCAGTTTTAGCTCCTGGATCTTCTTCCAGTGCCTTTAAGCTCCGTATATCTGCATCACAAGAGGCATCTATACCTTCCTCCATTAAACTAAAACTAATAACTCCTTTAAGTGGATCGTTAATAAGGATAGAGCTCACCAATTCTCTTGATTCTTCTTCATCATAGATGTTGAAGATATCATCTCCTAGCTGCTCTCCCTTCATGGCCGCAAGTAATGCGAACTCCACTTCATCTCTGCCAATGTTGAATTTCAACTTGGCGTTCTTACAATCCACATTGCAACCCGAAGTTGCTAGAAATGGCCTCCCGAGAATGATAGGAACAGGATAATGTGCGGGAATATCAAGTACAACAAAGTCTATAGGTAAATAGAAGTTACCTAACTTAACCGGAACGTCTTCCAAAATGCCCACTGGATGGGTAATGGAGCGGTCCGCCATGTATAACCTTATCTTAACCGGCTTGGGATCTCCAAGTCCGATCTTCACACATAGCTCTAGCAGAATGATGCTCACGCTGGCTCCTAGATCACATAAGGCTTCACAAGTGACATCCCCAACTTGAATGGGAATGCAAAATGAGCCGGGATCTCTCAACTTGGGTGGCATCTTCTCCTTCATGATTTGTATGAGCTCCGAGGATTTAGATGTCATCCTTACTTCACCAAAGTCTTCCAGTTTCCTCTTCCTTGATAGGATCTCTTTCAAGAACTTCCCATAGGCAGGCATCCCTAGAATAGCATCAAGGAAAGGAATGTTAATGTGTAGTTTATTCATCAAGTCAAGGAACTTACCAAAGTGCTTGTCTAGATGTGCTCTGGCCCTTGACTGGGGGAATGGAAGTGGTGGTTTATATGCAGGAGGTGGAATATAAACTTCAGTTTTCCACTCCGCTTTCTGTGGCTCCACCTCGGTTGGTATCTCGGCCGAAGTGTTCTTCGACTGCACCTGGACCAAGGTGGTCTTCGTCGGTACTGGCACCGACCGAGGCACTTGATCTGCAGTCTTCAGTCCACTCCTCGTCGTTATGGCCATGATCTGGCCCTTAGGGTTGCTTTCCGTCCTTGCTGGAAGCTTCCCTGGATCTCTTGGCGCTTCATTCGCCCTACTAGCAAGTTGTTGTTCAAAGGCTTTTGGGGCCTTCGAAAATGAAGTCATGGATGTCTCCATAGCACTAAGCTTGATCAAGATGGCCTCCAGCACTGCGTCTTTCTTTTCCGGCTGGGACGAACTTGATCCTTGCCCTTGGCTCTTTAATGGAGTAGAAGAAGAAGAAGGGGAAGAGAGGAAAGGATTAGAGGAATCGTTAGAATTGGAGTTAGAATGATTGTTACCAGAATTTTGGTTGTTCGCCCTCCAATTATTGCTGTTGGATCCTCTATTGTTGTTGTAGTTGTTGTTCTGAGAACCGTTGTTGTTGTTACGGTATCCATTGTTGTTGTTCCTTGATCCTTGATCTTCCTTCTTGGTTTGAGCAACCAAAAGTTCCTTCAATTGCTTCACGTCATTCTTCAAAGACGTGAGTTGATTGTTGTTAGGCGGAGCATCTTGAAAGTTAACTCTTTTAACTCCACCTTCAGCTCCTTGGTGGGAATATTTCTCCATATGCAAAGCTTGCTTCTCTATAAAGTCCCAAGCTTCATCAATCGCCATGTCCATAAATGTACCGGAGGAAAGTAGTTGGAGGTTGAACTGGGTGCTTCCGTCCAGTCCCTTGAAGTATATCTCCAACAACTCTATCTTTGGAATCTCATGATGTGGGCAATCCAAAAGAATGTCTTTAAACCTCTCCCATGACTTGGACAAGCTCTCCTTGTCCTTCATAATGAATGCATTAATCTTCCCTCTCATTTCAGCGGTCTTAGAGGGGGGAAAGAATTTAATCAAGAATTTCGTAGTCATCTCCTCCCAAGTACTGATTTTTCCTGGAGGAAGAGATTGATACCAAGTAAGAGCTCTATCTTTTAAAGAAAAGTAAAAAGGTCTTAGCTTGTAGTTGTTGTTTTCTATTCTTGAGGGTCTCAAGGTCTCCATCAAGATCTCGTAGTTTTGCAGATGTTGATGCGGAGATTCCTTCTCTAGCCCTCCAAACTGGCATTGGCGAATCATGGAAAGAACTTGCGGTCGAAGTTCGTAGTCATGGTCTGCCGGATCTCCTAGGTTAACTCCAGGACGCCTCAGTTGTTGATTGGGGTCCATCCTTTGCCCTAGGGTTTGCGGGATTCCTGCAAAAAGAGCGCCTCGGACTGGTATCCGAGGTGGAACTACCTCGGCCGGGGCATCGGGTACTGGGACCTGCCTCGCTCGAGGGTCTGGAACTGGGACCTGCATCGGTCGAGGATCGGGAACAGGGTCTTCCCTCGGTCGAAGTAGATACTGGTCTCGTAAGGCTGCCATATCTGCTTCGATCGCTTCAGTCCTGGTGCGAGTTTCTTCTTTCTCCTGCCTCAGTTCTTCCCTGCTGAGGCGTAGCTGTTCTAACGCCTCCTTCAATTCGGCCTCAAGATTACGATCGTCTTGGTTGGCCATCTTCGCTTCTCTCAAGCGTCGTTTATATGTTTTTTCTGGTTCGGGATCGTAAGGAACGATTTCCTTCCCAGTCGGGTTCTTCGCATAAACCTAAGAAAAAGAACCTGCGAAAATCACTCAAGTAGAGTGGTTAGTAGACACGGGGGCAAGTGCCCCAAAAGCATACCGCAACCGGCTCGGTCTAGACCAAGTCCCCGGCAACGGCGCCAAAAACTTGTTCGCTCCAAACGGTGTGTGCAAGCTTTAAATTTATAACCCTAGATGTAAGCTTAAAACAAGGATGCGAACCCGTAGTGTACGGGTCAATCGTAGTAAAAAGCAAGGAATTCCAGTGGTCGATCACAGGGACTTAGTGAAACAAAGTCGGAATAGGTAAGCTTTAGCAATTACTAACCACAAAAGCAATTAAAACAATCAAGGATGATAAAAAGTCAATAAAGGAAATATGCAATTCTAGGGATTAAAGCATCTAGTTGTGGTTTCAACTCAAGATCTAAAGATAAGCGGACAAAGCTGAGGTTTTTGCAAAGGGAAGGTGTTACTAAAGTGGAATAGATCACCGGGTAAGTCTCACTACTCACTAATCCCAAACCGTAACTCCTATTACCGGGTAAGTCTCAAGGAATTAAGATAAAGAACTATAACCTCAAACTAACACACCACCTAAGGGAATAGAATCAACCTTTATTACCTACACTTATTATCTTAGGTAAACAAACAAAGGAATTACCGGGTAAGTCTCATCCTAGGCTTGCATTGAACCAGGAAAGGTATAATAAGAATAGGATTTGGCAAACTCTAACACTTAACTCTCAGTTTCGGATCAGATAAGTCACCTCGGTCAGCCAAATTCCACCCCGGCCGAGATGTTCATCGACTGAGCGAGATGCTTAGGGTTAAGGTAAAGACTCGAACTTTCAGGGTCCTACTGTGATTAAGATTATTCTATCACTGTTTTTCCCACAACCTTCAGCCAATCACCCTAGAATAACACAAAGAGATTAGCCACTCATCATCATGAAAGTATTAATCAAATATATGGGAAGAAAGAGAATAATTGAACAAGAAAACCTTAAGAGAAAGGCTTCAATAACTGAATCAATTATAAAACCAACAAGCGTTCCTTGGATAGAAATCCAACAAGACAATCAACAAAGAAGGGAATCTAAGATGATCTTACAAAAACCCTTCAAAAAGCTATGAAAGCTATAGACTTTCTTCCTTGAATCTTCAAAAAGGTTCTTCAAATCTCCCAACTAGAGTATGGCTGCAGCGGTGTATTCGGATGTTCCGGGTGATAGCGGATGTCCAGCTGTATGCGGGATGTCGGATTTGTGGGAAATCCGACCCTTTTTATAGGAAAATTACTCTCCAAAGATAAGATATCTTAGAAAGATCTCTTCCCATAAAAATAGGTAAAATATATGGTCTAACTTATCTTCTTCCTTCCAGGAACCCAGCCCAAAAATATAAGATCCTCTTTCCAAAGATAAAAGATCTCAGCCAAGAATAAAATATTCTCGCCGCGTCCCAGGTGTTCGCCTCGGTCGAGTCGGCTCGTCTGGATCACCTCGGTCGAGGTGACTCTGTAGTCAACCGAGGTGAATCACAACTGAATGTGAAATCTCTCAAATCTGGTCCAAAGTGAATCTCTAATCCATGGCCATGCTTCCTGGATGTTCCCTTAAGCTCCTGAATGTAGCTCCAATGACTCCATAGCTCCTTTTGCTCCTTTTTGATGCAAAACGTGTCATTTTACCTACGATTACAACAAAACTAGGTGTAGACCTCGATTCCCGCAAAGGTAGATGAAACGACAATATAATCACATAATATATATATACAAACATGCAGATTATTGAAGATAAAACGTCTAAACAAACCCCAAAATATAGACAATAATTCATGCTATCAAATCTGCTCTGGCGCTATCCCGCTGGCACTGCTAGGCTCATCCCAGCATAAAGGTGTATGGCACCTACGTCCATACAGTGCCTCATAGGGAGCCATCCCAATAGATGCATGCCAGCTGTTGTTGTATGAGAACTCAACAAGTGGAAGGTAATCAGACCATCCCTGTCCCCAATCCAACACACAAGCTCGCAACATATCCTCCAAAGTCTGAATGGTCCTCTCTGACTGTCCGTCAGTCTAGGGGTGAAACGCAGTCGTGAAATGTAGACTCGTCCCCAAAGTAGTTTGAATCTGCTGCCAAAACCTCGAGGTGAATCGTCCATCTCGATCAGAGACGATCGTCCTCGGTACACTATGGAGTCTCACTATCTGTCTAGTGTACTCCTCAGCCAATCTACTCACCAGCCACGTCTCTCTGATAGGGATGAAACGTGCCGTCTTCGTCAGCCTATCAACAATAACCCAAATGGCATCAAAACTCCTACTGGGTCTCAAACTAGTCACGAAATCCATGGAGACGTCCTCCCACTTCCACTGCGGTACTGGCAGTAGATGGAGCTCACCTCCAGGTCTACAATGTTCTATCTTGACCTGTTGACAGGTCGCACATTGAGCCACGAATCTGGCTACATCGGGCTTCAGCCCTCCCCACCAATATGAACGTCTCACATCATGGTACATCTTACTTGTACCGGGATGTACAGAGTAAGGTGTACAGTGAGCCTCCTGTAAGATCCTTTGTCTCAACTCCGCATCAGCAGGAACACAAATGCGATCATGTCGCCTCATCACTCCATCAGCTCCAATGGAAAACCGTGGTGCCTCTCCACGAAACATCCTCTCTATGATCCTCATCAAGGTCGGGCAGGTCCCCTGCTTCTGTTGGATCTCATCCAACAGACCAGGTAAAACCTCTAAGGCATACAAGTGGGCATCCTCATCAGGAAAATGGATGTCCATCTCTAGCCAAGCTAGATCCCTCTGAAGCTGAGGTTGTACAGTCAATCTCGAGGCGTCTTCCTGCTCAAGGCGTCAGCAACCACGTTCGCCTTTCCAGGATGATACGAAATCTCAAGGTCAAAGTCCTTGATCAACTTAAGCCATCGACACTGGCGGTTGTTCAACTCCCGCTGCGTGAAAATATACTTCACACTCTTATGGTCTGTGAAGATCTGACATGTAGCACCATACAAGTAATGTCTCCAGATCTTCAAAGCATGCACTACCGCTGCTAACTCCAAATCATGAGTCGGGTAGTTCTCCTCATACGTCTTCAACTGTCGAGACGCATATGCAATCACTCTACCTCTCTGCATCAACACACATCCCAAGCCTAGCTTGGATGCATCACTGTAGACCACAAAATCATCGGCGGATACGATGTGCCCAAGGAAAGCAACCTCAGACATCCAAAACTCACACTTAGAGAGCTTAGCATACAGCTCTCTATCCCTCAAAATCTGCAAAACTGTCCTCAGATGACCGGCATGCTCCTCTCTACTACGAGAGTACACTAAAATATCATCAATGAAGACCACCACAAACTGATCAAGGAAGTCGATGAATATGTTGTTCATAAACTCCATAAAGACTGATGGGGCATTCGTCAGCCCGAATGGCATCACTACAAACTCGCAGTGTCCATAGCAGGTACGAAATGCCGTCCTGTGTACGTCCTGCTCTCTCACCCTCAACTGGTGATATCCTGAGCGCAAATCAATCCGGGAGAAAACTGTACCTCCCTGAAGCTGATCAAGTAGATCGTCAATACGGGGCAATAGATACCTGTTCTTGACGGTCACCTTGTTCAACTCTCTGTAATCTATGCATAACCTCAAAGATCCGTCCTTCTTCCGCACGAAGAGGACAGGTGCACCCCATGGTGAAACACTAGGGCGTATGAAGCCCTTCTCAACCAACTCCTCGAGTTGCTTCTTCAGCTCCAATATCTCGACAAGTGTCATACGGTATGGGGCCTTCGAGATGGGTCGCGTGCCAGGCTCTAACTCTATACTGAAGTCCACACTCCGCTGAGGCGGCAAACTCGACGGCTCAGCAAACACATCTGTGAACTCACAAACTACTAGAATATCCTCCAGAGCTGGACTCTCTCCATCCTTCATGGCGTAGCACCAGAAAGTATCACATCCGTGTGCAATCAACTTAGCTGCCCGTATGGCACTAATAACCGAACACGTCTTCCCAAGGTCCCAACCCCGGAAGACCTCAATCTGACCAACCTCGGTAGAGACTGTAACAGTCCATCTACCAACATCCATAACTGCATGGTGTCTACGCATCCAGTCCATACCTAATATGACTCTTCATGCATCAATGGCATGACTAAGAAGTCAACAAGTAAAACACGAGTCCCTAAACGAAGGGGACAACTACGTATCTCACGGGTACCTCTGACCCGACTACCATCAGGTAACCCTATAGTAAAGGGTATCCCCTCTATGGTAGCTAAACTCAGACGCTCAACACAAGTATCAGAAATAAAGGAATGCGTAGCACCAGTATCAAACAAAACTCTAGCAAGTAAACCATGAAGTAAAATGGTACCTGTAGCAGCCGGTGCAGGTGGACCCTCTGCACTCCTCAACTCAAAAGCTCGCCCTCGGGCTCCTCTGGCATCACTGGTGCCAACATCTCTACCTCTACCTCTACTCGGTCCTGGAGCAGAACCCTGAGTAGATGGACGCTCTAGGACCCTCTGTTGTCCCTGTATCTGCTACTGAGGTGTCCTCTGACCACCTCCTGCTACACTGGCAGGGGAAGAGCCCTACTCGGATGCTACTTCTCCCTGCCTACAAAAGGCAGATCGATGTCCCTGTCGGCCACATGTAAAACAAGTCACAACTGGTCTGGGACAAGCTGGCTTCAGATTACCAGGGTCTCCACAGTTGTAACACTGACGTCCCTTATCTGCAGTCTATGCAGATGAGGGGTAACTCTGACGCCTCTGATCTCATCTAAATCCAGATGATCCTCCAGCTCCACTGGTCTGCCCAGTGCGCTACCTCTTCTCAGACCGTCCCGTCTGAGAAGCTCTTCTTTGACTGGCTTGCTCTCGCTCAAAAGTTGAAGCCCGGTCCTAGTAATCAGCTAGGGACTCACAATGGAATCCCGCCATGTATGAACGGGTGCTCTCTCTCAAACGACGAGAGAATAGATACACATGCTGGTCCTCAGAAGGTGCAGCTGGACCCAACAAAGCTAACTCGGTCTGGAAACGGCGGATGGCGTCAGTAATAGGCACATCCTCAAAGCCGGCCTCCACAAAATCCTGCAGCTTCTCCCTCCTCAGTGAGGCAGGGCAGAACTGCTCTCTAATCATGCGTCTCATGTGGTCATAACTGGTAGCTTTAGTCCGGACAGTCCTCCACCACTGATGTGCGAGGTCACGGAATAGAGACTGAACTAGCTCTATCCGTCTGTCCTCAGGACATCTAATAGACTCCAAGGCTGAGTCTACTTGTCCAATCCACACCTCAGTCTCTAACCCTATCTCTCCTGAAAAGTGTGGCACTCCCTGCTGGTGAAATGCCTTCAACTAGGCATCTGGTTGAGGCCCTCTGGTCTCCATTGGGGCTCGAACTGGATCCACCACACGTGTAGGTGTAACTGGCACCCGGGTTGCTCCCTGGGATCTCTCAGAAGATCCCTCAGGTACTGGTAAATCTGGGGCTTGCCTGCCAGCCCTAATATCCTCCTCAAAACGTCGGAGGTACTCTCTGAACTCCGGTCCTCCAATGGAGACACGGTCAGCGTCATCAGACTGAGCTCGATGTAGATGATGTCTCACAGATACACTGCTCCTCATCTCTGGGACGACGCTCTCTGCAACCTCTTCATGTATCTCCTCCACCACTGGTGGGTCAGCAGCGGGAACTGGTCCCTCACTTACCACACCTGGAGGACGGGGTGGTCTACCTCTACCTCTGCCCAAAGCGGCAGTAGCTCTAGTCCGAGCCATCTGTGGGGTATGCACACCTAACTTATAAGGCTCTATGTAGGCCATAGGTATAGATATATATGTACTCAACACAACACATACATAATCCATCATACATATATACATATCATATATATGCTGCAAAGATCCATAGCAGGAGTAGCGACTTCTCGTACATCTAACCCAAAACCACATTTAAAACCAAAACCTTTTGAAAAAGTCAGACCCCGGTCGGTTTCTGTTTATTTTACCTATCAGACCTCAATGCAGGTAGCAAGTGCCATTGTTGTCAACCTAGGCTCTGATACCAACTCTGTAACACCCCGAATCCGCGGGACTCGGAGTGCCACATTGGGTTAGGATCTCACAATGGATCCTGACCCTAGCCTGACAACAAGTTCACTGGACCTTACAACATGGCACTGACAGATATGAAAACAAATACATAAAACTGTATAAAACTGTACATCCCAAAAGGTAAGACAACATAGCCGAGTACAAACATCACACCTCACGCAGGAGGTAACAAAAGACCAACCTCACACAGGAGGGAAAAGATAAACAAACCCAAAAGCCCACAACAACCTATGTACGAGACGTCCTCGGCCTGCCACTCTGCTAGATCACCCAGCAGCATGTCTATCCTGTAGGGCATCTACAACATGGTAATAACCATTAGCTATCCATACACATATATAGAGTAATGCATAAGCACAATCACACATAGGGAAAGATAAACATATCAGCATGCTTTCACTCATTTACCCATTTATTCATCTCAATATAATGGTCGTTCACTCAAATCGTATAGATATAATATATATGAAACTAGGTGACACGAGGACCGATACATCCTCGCCTCTGAGCCTGCTAGCCAGCCGTACTAGTATCGGTCACACAATTCGTGTACCCTATGGGAGTGGATTGCGCCCTTCCTGTAAACCGGTCTGGCCTGAAATCAGAGAACCTCCCAAACTCCACGGCGGGATGAAAGGGAAAGGTTATCACAGCCACGCAGTGGGGCAATCAATAAAACATAGGTCGGTAAATACGACATCACATGCTATCATAGCAAACATATAAGGCACACACCGCTCATACAAACACCCCTTATAAGGATGGTAGCTAAGTAAGTCCTACGGACTTACCTCAATCTCGTATAAAGCTCAACCACAACTGGATCACCTCAACACTGGAGGAACAACACAGCCTATAGACAAGGCATAAAGAGATGTCACATCTCTTATCAAACAAAGGGTCACACCTAGACCTAAAGGGATCCATAGGGATCATATACATCCTATAACCTCGAAATAATATGTTAAACCTTAAAGCCACATCAGGGCACATATCCAACTCATGATATCATCATCAAACTAAAATCCTATAATTACCGGAATAATGTAACGAGCATAATGGAAATTCCAATTATCCATTTTAACCAACTTAAGGTTAATTTAAATAACCCGCAATACGAAAAACGAATAAATTCATAACTTATCGTTACTAACCCGATATACGAATCGGAAGAAGATCCAGACTCCTAGCGATACGGGGAGTAAGAGCGCGGTATGAAACCTTACATTTGATGACTTACGGTGGTCGTCGGTGCTCCGATAGCGGTAAACGGAAGCTTTACCAGAAAGCTAACAAACGGGAAATAACTTGGTACCACGTTAAAGAGAACAAGATAAGGGGCTCGATGGTATGATCGGATTTGAAAACGGGTCGAAGATGAAGAGTTTATAATTGATGGAGAGTAGCTCGGTGTTCTCTCGCTCGACTCTTCTGAAATGTTCGAAAATGAAAGTGAATTGGGAAGATGAAGTCTGCAACTTTCATTTGTTAATATATATATATATATATATATATATATATATATATATATATATATATATATATATATATTAACTCTGCAATTTGCAATTGCAATTGCAAGCAACAGCCGCCTTTCACATATGTATATAAATATATATAATATAATATACACATGTGAATTCATTCACACCTTAGCCGCCTTCTATTTATTTTATATATATATATATATATATAATATGAATCCAAGCTATTTAATTGAAACGTGGTTATAATTTTCAGTCTCCTAACTTTACCAAATTGGAATATCAAATTCGGAATATTATCGGGATAATTAATCCATAACTATCTCGTAAAATGGGCATTCCTGAGCCACATTTCTTAACCGCTAAGAATCGGAGTAGCGACTCTTTTATCCGGTTTGTCTTTTTATATTATTTCACATCTAGGACATATCCGATGTCCCGATCATTTCTCTCAACTACAACTTTATTTATTGGAGCTCTCAAATACTCTAAATAACACCGGTTGTTACATCAAGTCAGGCATATTCAGCTCAACCTTCTGGATCTACATCATATGTCAAAAGAAGAAAAGTTCAACACTCCTCATATCATCCACAAGAAAATGTGATCTCATATCCAAATGCTGGAGTTCAAACTAGATCTAAAGTGAATAATCTTTGTGCCTTCTCCGCTTTTGTATCACTTATCGAGCCAAAGAACTACATTCAAGCTCTTCAAGAACCAGACTGGATCATTGCCATGCAAAATTAATTAAATGAATTTGAGAGGAACAAGGTATGGACTCTTACTTTAAGACCAAAGCATCAATCAGTTATTGGCACGAAGTGGGTTCGAAACAAATTGGATGAAAGTGGCAAAGTCATACGAAACAAAGCACGACTTGTAGCATAAGGCTATAACCAAGAAGAAGGTATTGATTATGAGGAGATTTTTGCTCCTGTTGCCAGGTTAGAAGCCATACGTATGTTACTTGCATTTGCATCCTTCATGAGCATAAAACTTTTTCAAATGGATGTAAAATGTGCTTTTCTAAACGGCTTTTTAGAAGAAGAAGTCTACGTTGCTCAACCTCCTGGTTCTGAAAATGATGAATTTCCGGATCATGTTTTTAAATTAGATAAAGCTCTTTACGGTCTTAAGCAAGCTCCTCGAGCTTGGTATGAAAGATTGTCTAAATATCTTCTTGAAAACAATTTCAAAAGAGGTTTGATTGATAAAACATTATTTATCAAAACTAGAGGCAACGACATTTTAGTAGTACAAATCTATGTTGATGATATATTATTCGGTGCTACTAATGATTCCCTTTGCAAGAAATTTTCAGATATTATGTGCATGGAATTTGAGATGAGCTTAATGGGATAGTTAAATTTCTTTATTGGACTTCAAGTTACACAAGCAAAGAAAGGAATTTTTCTAAATCAAAGCAAGTATACTAAAAACTTGCTTAAAAAGTACAAAATGGATCAATCTAAGGTTGCAAAGACTCCTATGAGTTCAACACTTTTGCTAGATCATGACAAGAATGGCAAAAGTGTAGTACAAAAGGAGTATCGAGGTATGATCGGTTCATTGTTGTATCTAACTGCTAGTCGTCTTGACATTATGTTTAGCGCGTGCATGTGTGCAAGATTTCAAGCTGATCCTAAAGAGTCACACTTGATAGTTGTGAAAAGAAATTTTCGGTATCTCAATGGCACTAAGGATCTAGGGTTATGGTACCCACGTCAAAGCTCGTTTCATCTTGTTGGATATTCAGATACAGACTTTGCTGGTTATAAGGTTGATAGAAAAAGTACCTCTGGTTGTTGTCAATTCTTAGGGTCATCCCTAATTAGTTGGCACTCCAAAAAGCAAATTTTTGTTGCCCTATCCACAGCCGAAGCTGAATACATAGCTGTAGGAGCTTGTTGTGCTCAAATTCTTTGGATTGCTCAACAACTTCGTGACCTTGGCTTTGACTTGAGAGGTATTCCTATAAAATGTGATAATACTAGTGCTATTTCTATAACCAAAAATCTTGTGCAGCATTCAAGGACTAAGCATATTGATGTAAGGCATCACTTCATACGTGATCATATTGAGAAAGGTGATGTTTCGATTTCTTTTATCTCAACTAACTTGCAGCTTGCAGATATCTTTACCAAGCCTCTTCCTAAGGAACAGTTTAATTTTATTAGATTGGAGTTTGGTATATTGAACAAGGAAACATTAACGTAGGGGGAGTAAACGAGTTTTAATTTTCCTACGTATGCAACCCAATTGATGATTTCAAGGGCCTTGAAATTAAATTCAAGGGACCTTGAAACATAGTAAAGGGTAAATTGACTTCACGGATCTTTTAAGAGTTAATATCTGTTAGATATTTTAATTTTTAAAATATTTTTTTAAAACCTTTTATTTGACACAGTTTTGATTTTGGTTTTTAAAAGATTGATTCTCTCAAAAATTTTGTCATATTTCTGATAAAAAGGACCTAATTTCTCATCTTTTTATCCTTTCACAAGAAACCCTATTTCAAAATTCTTTGATTTCTCTCTCAAACTTTCCTCATGGCACCCAGAAGCAAGAGATCTACTCCTCCATCTTCCAACAAGAAAGTTGTTCAGAATTCTTCAATCGATAAAGAAGAAAAGCCTTCTGAAGATCTGGATACATCTTAGATTACTGGTCTTCCCTCATCATGGTTTATAAATTTTCAAGCTTTTGGATCTTGGCTTGATGGCTTTCACAATCGACCACTCTGTATGTGTGATTTGGTGGATACTAACTTTCTCGATACTCTCAAGATACCCTGCATAGACAAGCTGAAGAGTTCGATTATCTGGAAGGTTTTAAGCCCTAGAGATTTTGCTTTTCCACGGCTCACGAGACTATTCTATGTTAATCTCACCACAAAAAGGGACAAAGGGTGTACTACTCTTGAATCTTCAGTCAAAGGTACTCCAATTTCAATCACTTCTTCTATTCTCAGTGAAATTTTAGGAATTCCTACAGATGTAGTGTTCAACTATCCTTCAAGGTCAGAGAGTGTTCGTATTGCTAAAGAGAATTTTCTGATTCCCAATTCAAACTCACGTCAACTCACTCATACTTCTCTGACGTTAGAGGCTAAAATAGTATTCACCATACTGGTTCGATGTGTAGTTCCCCATGCACACTCAAGAGAGCTGCTGACTGATCAATCTCTGGAATTAATTTATTTACTTATGTTTGATGTGGCCATAGATGTGCCTAATATGATTCTCAACCATATGCTGCATTACGTTAACTCTAAGAGATCTATTCTTTTGTCTTATGGAAATTTGCTGCCTAAGGTCTTTGATTATTACAAATTTGATACATCCTCTGAGGAAAAACAGTCTATTAACAGCAAAATTGATGAGAACTTCTTAGAATGTCTAGGGATTGAGAAAACTCTTGCAAGAACATGGACTTTGAAAGGAAAAGGAGTTACTCAAAATCCAAATGAAGAAGTTAAATCCTCTCCTACTCCAGAAATCAAGTTAGAGGTTTGTGAAAATGAAATAGCTCGTCTCAATCGTGAATTGTCTGATTTTCAGTTTGACGCCAAAAGGAGAATGGATTCAAATTTCGAGTTACTGGCTACCATCAATGCTAAAGTCAATGAGATGTATTTGATGAATGCTCTTACACTAACTACAATGGGAAGTATTTTTCCCATACCTAAAGATGTAGCTCAACATACTCAGGAGAAGGTTGAGAATATGCTGATGAATTATAAAAGGCGTGTCCAGAATAAATCAATTATGTACCCAACTCATGAAGAACCAATGTTCTTGCCCAAAGTTGAGTATGAAGTTATTAAACAGAGAAGAGCTAAAGAAAAGAGAAGACGTTTGGCAGCTGAAATGGATGATTGGCGTTATAAGAAAACTTCATCCAAAGGAAAGAGGAAGTTTTATGAGGAATTTTAAAGCTGACTGATCTTTTTTTCTCTACGGTTTGACTGTTTTTTCTCCCTCGTTGAAAAAACATTTGGTTTTTGGGTCTGTAATCAGTTTTTAAGACTTCCTGGTTTGACTACTTTTTCTCCCTTGTTGAAAGACAAAGGGGGAGAAATATGATCCGACATTTCCGATATACTACATTCTGCATTTTTAGTTTTGAGATTGTTATATGCATTGCTAAACTAACAAATGCAGGTACGAAACTTTGTGTTGTCTTTCATCAAGGGGGAGATTGAAAACTCCACCTTGATTGAAATGATTTACAGGTGTTGATGATGGAAGACTTCACACAAAAATAACAGTTGGATTTCTAACAATGTACTTGATTATATTTCTAGATGTTTGGTTGGTTTGAGTTCAGTGCAGGTTGTATATCTACATGTCAAGGGCCTTGAAGTTGGATTCAAGAACAAGTTCAAAAGGACGAAGATCAAGGGTCTTGGAATCTAAGGTGCACAGAACAAGGATTCAAATAAATTGAAGATCTTCGTTGAAGATTCTGTAACAAGAAGATCTCATCAACCAAAGAATTTGTCAACCGAAGGAAGATCTCAACCGAAGAATAGAGAATCATTTCGAGAAGATTTTCTAAACAACAAAAACGGCATAAATATATTCTCTCTCTTATCCAACAGAAGATGAGAAGATCAAGGAGTAAAAGACTCAACGTGTTTGTAGGGACCGAAGACGTGCAACGTCTACCTTACAATCTTCATGGAAAAGAAGGTTGATCTTCAAACGGTCATCTCTACAACGGCTAGAAGATCTTGCCATAGAAGATATAAATGAAGATGATGGTCGAAGAAGAAAATACACAAGCTTACAACAGAAAACATCTTTGCATCCTCAAGCAACCTAATCATCTTTATTCGTTGTTTTTCTTTCTCACATTCACGTAAAAATTTTATCCCCTTAGAGAGAGAGAAAACACAAGAGCTCCATTGGTAGATCTAAAAAGTGTTATACTAGAGTGTTTTACTCTGCGAAGTAACTAGGCTATTATAGCTAGGTTAAGAGTTGGAGCTAGATCGTAGCATTGGCTACAAGTGAGAGAAGAAGAGGATTTCTTCTAGTTTGTATCTAGGACTCTTTGAAGCTGATAATAGATAGTTAGATCCTACGGATATACCTTGGGACGGAGAGTAGGCTATTTAGAGCCGAACTTCGTAAACATATTCTCGTGTCAATCTTTTCAATTCCCCACCATATAAACTTTACTGTGAATAGCTTTGTTTTGCAAGAGCAAGAAGTCAAGGCCCTTGAAATTGAGTTTCAAAGCCCTTGAAATCAGAGTTTCACTAGTAGCACAGATTGACATCAAGGCCCTTGAAAGGAGTTTCAAGGCCTTGAGATTTGGTTTGCGAAAAGTTCTCATACTCTATTCAAACCCCCC